>CM066172.1:28768735-29433735 GCA_033629205.1 Lithocarpus polystachyus | reverse complement strand
AAGCACAAGAGTACATGAAAAAGTGTGATCAGTGCCAGATATTTGCACCAAACATCCATCAACCGGGAGGGGTCCTTAATCCTCTAACCAGCCCTTGGCTTTTTGCTCAATGGGGCTTGGATTTTGTATGTCCCTTCTTCAAAGCAGCAGGGAATAAGAAGTTTTTGTTGGTCGGCACAGATTATTTCACTAAATGGGTTGAAGCTGAACTATTGGCAAATATCAGGGATGTAGACGCCAAGAAGTTTGTCTGGAAAAACATTGTCACTCGATTTGGAATCTTGCACACTCTCATCTCGGATAATGGACTTCAATTTGATAGTAAATCTTTCAGGAGGTACTACTGCGAACTAGGAATAACCAACAGGTATTCCACTCCAGCTTATCCACGGGGGAATGGGCAAGCTGAGACTGTAAATAAGGTCATAGTAAGTGAGCCCAAGAAGAGGTTGGATGATACCAAAAGAAGATGGGTAGAGGAGCTGCCACACGTCCTTTGGACATACCGGACTACACCTCGAAGGTCCATTGGGGAAATCCCTTTTTCAATGACTTATGGGGCTGAGGCTGTTATTCCATTGGAAACTGGATTCCCTACATTGAGAACGAGCTCTTCGCTCCGAGTAGCAACGATGACTTATTGGAGAAGATTTTGGACTTAATTGAAAAGCGAAGGGAAAACGTCATGGTTCAATTGGCCTATTATCAACATAAGCTTAAGTAGGGGTATGACGCTAACGTGAAATTAAGGCCACTAGCGCTTGGTGATTTGGTATTGAGAAAGGTTGTGGGTTCTGCAAAGAACCCAGCCTGAGGAAAATTGGGGCCCAACTGGGAGGGACCGTATCGTATTATATCTGTAGCAGGAATTGGTGCATACCGTCTGGAAGATCTAGAAGAAAGGACTGTACCATGCCCCTGGAATGTAAATAACTAGAGAAAATATTATTATTAATAAGAATGTGCTTTACCATGTCTGGTTTGGTTATCTTGCATGTCAGATATTATTTATCCAAGTATCAAACAGACCATAGGTCATGCCTGGCTCCTCGGAGCATATACCTTGGGAAAATTGACGTCGTTTCACTATTGCTCGAAGTGTTAAATAGAACCTTAGCTATGTCTGGCTCCTCGGACCACATGCTTTGGAAAAATTAACACCCCATGATATCTATCAAAGTATCAAACAGAACCACGGTTATGACTGGATCCTTGGACCACATACCTTGGGAAAATTGATATCTTTTTGGCATCTATCCGAATGTTAAACAGAACCTTAGCTATGTCTGGATCCTCGAACCACATGCTTTGAGAAAATTAACACCTCATGACATTTATCTAAGTATTAAACAGCACCTTAGCTATGCCTGGCTTCTCGGACCACATGTTTTGAGAAAATTAATACTGCATGGTATCTATCTAAGTGTTAAACAGACCCTTAGTCATGCCTGACTTCTCAGACTACATGTTTTGGGAAAATTAATTTCACATGATATTTATCTAAGTGCCAAACAGATCCCTAGTCATGCCTGGCTCCTCGGACCACATACCTTGGAAAAATTGATATCTTTGTATCATTATTCTAAGTATTAAACAGCACTTTGGTCATATCTGACTCTACGGACTACGTACTTTGCACAAATTAATTCTTCCTAACATTTTCCCCAAACTTAAGGTAACTAAGTGTTCCTTACTAATTGTTTAAATGTCAAATAAAACCAGTCGCTCACAATAAAACACTTCATCATAATAGACAAGCTTGAATGGATGCTCATGAGCATCACTTAAAGCATTTATAAGCATGTTTATATCTGTTTAGAGATTGATCATCCTTTTAGTCTTTTAAACTTACTGATAAGTAAGGGAAGAAATAATTTCTAAACTTGTGTGCATACCACATTAGCTTGTATAATTTTTGAAGTTTAGTTCATGCTCTGCCAAGGTGATACACTTAGTAGGATTAATTTGGCTTGTTGCTAACCACTGGCAGTAGGAGGTTAATTGTGTCTGATTATCAATTTTACTAAGTATTAAGCAAACATAGAAGTCATCCCAATGTCAGTATCAGAATCAAAGAAGTAAATAAAATGTTCAAAGTTTTCATTATCTAAAGCTTCAAACAGAGGCAAGTCAAGTACAAAGTTACCATATTAATTATAAATTGTGAAAGTGAAAACAAACATTCAAAAAAAAAATACTAATAATAATAAAATAAAATAAAATACATCAGAAATTATTTCTTCTTTATTACAATCTTTTCCTTGGGAGCGGCAGCTTCAGTGACTTCGAGGCCCTTGCTTACTGGGTCAGCCTTGGTAGACAGAGAAAGGCTGGTCAAAACGATCTCCATCTTTTGAAAGACTTCCTTCCCTGTAGGAGGATCCTGGGTGGCAAGTGAAGACTTCATTGCATCAGGGGCTACTCCCTGAGTGGTATCCTTTTCTTTTTCTGTAAACTCAAGATGCTCAGCTTCTTCAGTAGGTTTTTCTGAAGAAGATAAGACGTTAGCTGCGCTATCCTTACCCACTCCTACCACCTCGGAATTAGTCTTTGAACCAGAAGAGGTAGACTCTCGGATGGCATGGGGGTAGAACACATTCTCTGCCCTTCTGAGTATAGATGAAGCCTCAACCCTAACTTGGTTGAGTGCTTCGCTCCATACTTGGGAGCAGTATGTCCTACACACCCCAGACACCTCAGCCCTAAGGGCTTCTTCAGTTTCCACCACACCGAGGTCGTATCCATCCTGCTCGACTTGATCCCAAGCCTTGTCGGCCAGTACCCTTGCCATCTCAGCCTTCTCCAATCTCTTTTTCAGAGCAAGGATTTGGGCTCTGGAGGCGGCCAGCTAGTCCTTAGCGTTGCGCAAGAGCACCCTTTGGCTCTTTACTTATTTCTCTGCACTATCAAGGGCTGCAGCTGCACTATTTCTCTCCCTCTCTTCTTCCAGCAGATTCTTCTTGAGCTCTTGAATGCTCCTCTCAGCTGCATTGAGGGAGTCCATGGCGGAAATGCGTCTCCCTTCCTCTTCCTTCATTTGCCAATGGCAGAAGTTAGTTATCTCCTTTACTTGAAAGAAGGCTTGAACAACCTGCACAAGGAGCATAGGTTATAAAGAGAGGAAAGGGAGTTTAAAAAAAAAAAACACAACGTCAACAACAAGAGAAAAGGAAAAGGAGTATACCATTGCCAGATATCTCTTAAGGCTGAGGAAGACCTCGTGCCTCCTCATGGACCAGAGCTCGGCCATGTCCTCGGGGAGCAAAAGAGCCTACTCCACTGCATCAGCAACGTAACCAGCTTTGCCTCCTTGATAGTCCCTAATAGAGGCACTGGCTGGCATGGGGGCCCCATCCAGCATAGGGGCAGGCAGCCAAGCAATGGGCTCACTTCTCCTTTCAGTGCCTTTTTGCCCCACTTTACCCTGTTTGGCCACCCTCTGGGCCTCCTCCTCCTGGGAGGGGTGGGTTTTGCTAACTCCCACCACCTCCTTCCCTTTGGCTTCTCTTTTCCACTTTAGGTCGGCTGGTTCTAGTCGGAAGGGAGGAGCTGGTAGGGGAGTGGGGAGTCTAGTTTGAGCCCCCTTCCCAGGAGCTTTCCCCCTTGGTTAGGACTCCAGCAATTCTTGTAAGCTGGACCTTTATTTGCGTTGTATTCCCATGTCACCTTGTATTTGACTTAACTCTATGGAAGGGGAGTGACTGGTATCCTCGGCAAATGTCTCTAGGGTGGGAAAATGGCTGAAATCTTCAAACTCGTCCTCGGATTTAGAAATATTCACTACTTCTTCCTCCTCTTTAATGGTTGCCTGCAATGGTGTGGCAACCTCCTCGGCAACTCGTTAGGGTGATACCTCTGCTTTGGGAATGCCTTCAAAAATCAGACTGGTGAAAAGTACTCCTTCTAGGATAGGGCCAGGGAGTAAAAAGCCCGGAGCCGCTACACTTATACACTGTCATCATGGATCTCGCACCTTGATCACACACTTCGGCGCTTGGAAGGCGGTGGAGATTGGGGTGTAGTTCAGAATAACATGGGCTGCCCTCAATTCACTGTCTGAGTGCACGAACTCCTCGGACCTTAAGATCTTGTCCAAACTGCTTTGGTTTACAAGATTGAGGTTGGGAACATTTGAATTTTTATCTACAAAATCATCAAAGGAATGCAACTCGTTAGCAAAAAAATAGATTAGATCAGAAGCATTTTCAAGTACCAGTAAAAACAAAAAGAGGGAAGTAGCTTGAAAATTATAAACCTAGACCTATAACCCCACCTGGTTCTTCCTCTCTTGTTGGGCAATGAAGGCCGTTGTGCCAATCACCCGACACGATTAGGAAATCCTTGTTTAAGCCCTTATTAGACTCAGGAAGGCACTGGATAAGCCTAACCTTAGGGTATCTAGATTTTAGATAGTACCCATGACCCATGAGGTGGTGGAGATTGTAGACCCAATTAACATCATGGTGGGTCAATTCTAAGCCCAATCTTTCGTTCAAGGCATTTACACAGCCTAATATTCTAAACATATTAGGTGCGCATTGGGTAGGGGCTAATCTATGGGCGATAAGGTAATCCCTAGTGTCGCTACCCATAGGGATTCTTATCCCTCCCTCTATGAAGGCAATCATTGGGATCACTAGTTTTCCCTCTTGCCTTAACGTATGCCATTCCCCCTCTTTACAATACTTGAGACCCATCCCTAGAGGAATCCTATACTGAGCCCTAAAACTCTTCATTTTTTCCTCAGAGTCTACCAAACACTTAAACCTACCCATCTCTAGAAAAGGGTTTGAGAAATTAAGAGGATTAAGGAAATAGAATAAGGCCAAGGAAGAAAAAAATACTTAAAAAGGACAAACATATGGAAAAAATACAATTTAAAGATTTGATAAGACTTACAGAAAGAAAGGGAGTGATCTCGGACAGGCTTTTTATACTTGTGAGGGCACGAGGAAGATTAGGTAGGATGATAGGTACAATGTATAAAGTGAATGCTAAGATAGAATAACCGGTTGATTTGAAAAGTATTTATACTAAAGAAAGAATTGGGAGCGGAAAAATTCCCGCTCAATGTCCTGTAAGATCTTAGCCGTCAATTTCTCATCACATCGTAGAACGTGGGGGACAGAGAGCTGCATGAATTAAATGAAGATGCGCCTCGAACTCTAAAACGTCAGGAGCGCGCCTTGAATAATTGCAAAGAAGTTTCCACAAGCAAAAGCAAAGAGCAACAAGTTTAGGATGACTACATGAGTATAGAAATACTCCTTTCTTCCTGAGGATCCAGAAAGAAGTATCTCGAGGGGCTATTGTAGGAGCATTGGGCCAGGAATTCCTTATCCACGCACACGTTGGGCCTAGAGCCCAAGTTGAGGACTAAGGTTTGTCCGAGGATAGGTAAACTCTGCCAAGGGAGTTTATGTTGATAGATAAATAAGTTAGTTTTGAACGTAGTGACCCAGGAAGTAGTGCTGAGGATGAATGTCACCTCGGATAACCAGAGCCGAGATCCGTTTTGGTGGTCGGCCATTCAGGAGAACACTCTAGAGAGTTCTGTTGAAACAGATAAGTATTGCAGAAATGTGTAGCACGAGAACATCCTGAAATATCATAAGAGAAAGCTACTACCACCGCATTGAATGCTCTATAGCTAACCCTCTAGCCGCATTAATGTGTAGGTGATATCTGAACAGTAAACTTTAGCCTTACAGCTGGTACACAAAGACTTCTGGAAAAGAGGGATGAGACAAGTATCAACACCTACCACCAAGTTTGACGTGGAAGGCAAAGAGAAAATGGGAGTATAAAAGAAAGGAGAGACCCGGAGAGCAAGGGGAGGAAAAAAAGAAAGAAAGAGAAAGAGAGAGAAATACTGTAGTAGGAGAGAATCAAGTCTGTAACCATCTGACACATCAATATACTGAAACAATTCTCCTCGGACTGAGCTGATGACATTTTTCTTAAAGTAAACATGTTCAATATTTTATTCATTGGTGGGCTTGAATCTATTATACTTATGTTCAACACATTATAGCCCGGTTTTTCCAACCTACTCTCTAAAAATTATTGTTTTGAGCTTTTTGAGCCTAAGTCTATCCCTTTAGTGGACTAGGAATCCAAATTGAGACCTTACAACTGGCGCCGTCTGTGGGAATTACTGGTGTGATAGTGAGTCTGACCTTCAATCATGGTAGGTTTGAGTCTAAACCAACTAAAGCCCATGGGGTCTTACCGTGGGAGACCATTCTCATGATCTTGAGCGCGGGAGGGACCGCGAGGGAAATGTGCATACTACCCATATTGGTGAGAGTCATTCTCGGGATGGTAGCCACGTCTCTCATGAGAGGAATGCCTACAAGAGGTCTAGCATCTACTTCTGTGATGATTTTTCGAATGTTCAAACCATGGGCCAAATTAAATCTCTTAGGGGGTGTTTAATTCGCCGTGATGTGCCCTTAATGTGATGCACATTATGATAATGTGACATTAAATTTTTTGGTTTATTTTATTTTTTCTAATATTATTATACTTTAAAATTACAAAATATATCACTGTTGGGGTTTATGTCCTAAAATTCAATTTATTGGCATGTCATAAATAATTAAATTGTTTAATTATATTAGACTATTTATAAATGAACTAATGGGACATTATCATAGTCCTTAAGATGCATTGTATGTGATTTATGTGATTTAGTCACAGAAGATATAAATCACAAGTTCTTTGTAAACTCAAAATATAGTTCGTAGTCGGTGATGAAATTGGGCGTTTCATCTGCGAAGACTGTAACATATCAACTAAGATGGTTTGTCTTGATCATGAAAGTGAAGACTTCTAGTTGATGTGTTGATGTGTTTTAAGAGTTAAGACATATTGAATTGGACCGCTGTGAGATTAATTATTCAATCAACAACTGTCACTTGAATAATTAATCTCATAACTTCTAATTTCATAGACTTTCAATCCTGAGAAGATAGTGAACTCAATCATGAAATGTAGGTTACTTTGATATATCAGGAGTGAAATCTAATATTCACGATCAAAACCTAGTATGTTGGGTAATCGCACATAGTGTTGAGGGAACACATATTCTCAAGATGGAGTCCATAATTTTTTTTCATATAGACACAAAATATCCCCTTGAAATAAGTTTAATGGGAACTGGTTATTTAAGGCGTCCACTTTAGTAAGGAGTTACTAAAGCTTATATTTATTGAAATCGGATTTCAATAAATGTGAATAACTAAAAGATTAAATCGGGTACTCAAAGATAAAATAGTTGTTTACAAAGTGACAGTTTATTATGACTTTGTTCACTATAGATATTTCATGGAGGGGTCAAATGATATCATTAGAGTCTTGGGATATAATTTAGTAAATAAGGCCTAGAGTGCAATTATATTTATATAGTGGTATTAAATATAATTAATGGTAACTTTGGACTTGTCAAAAGTTGACAAATAAACCCAAGGCCCATTAGAGCTAGAGTCTTATTTGTTCCCTTTAGTCCCATCTCAAGCTACAAACTAAAGCCCAATTGGGTAGGCCCAAAAGGCTAACCTAATTAGATAATTAGTTTTTGATTTAATAAGAGTTATTAAATAAAGTAATTATCAAGATATTTAGAATGTACGTATGCTGAAAAGAAAAGAAAACAATTTTTCTCTACAATGAGAAGAAGAAGAATTTTTTCTTTGAGAATCAATGTATATAAAGACTGATTGAAAGACCACACTTCTTGGGCACCATGTGGAATTGAGATAAAGATTAAAGACATTCTCAAGTCTTGGTTTTGAATTTCACTGCATCAAGCTACGCTTTCTATTCTTTGTTCTAAAATTTAAGGTTACATGTTATCTCTCATGAATGAAGTAGATCCGTGCTTGTTACTTCCGCTGTGTGTTTTGTATGAGATGCAAAACCAGTTTTTCCAACAATCACATCACTTTAATCTCTTTACCCATCACTAATCCAATGTTAAGTTCGAAGAAATCTTCTATGGTTTCTTGCCATTGACAGTCCGTTTGGTTAAGGAGATTTGGAGTTTGGAAAAATGAAAGGGACAATTGGTGGGGTCTAGGATTTTCTTCCCGGTCCACCAAAATATAATTTCTCCAAATTAGGGAAAAATGTGAATAGAAAATAAGAGTACAAAATTGATTAGCCTTATGGACAAAACTATCCTAGTGCAACAAGGTTCTTTTTTCTTCTTCCATGGTTCAATCTTTCTTTTTCTTTTTCTTTTTTCGTTCAGTTCTTACTTCTCACTTGTTTTGGTTTTTCTTTTTTCTTTTCTTTTCCTTATCCACTTTTTCCCTTATGTCGTTTTGTCATTTTTATGTTACTTTTCCTACGTTATTTTTTCTAATTTGTTATTTTTTCATCAAATTTTTCGTTTTTTTTTTTCTCTCTCAAATCTTTTGGGATATTGTAGGTTTTTTTTATATGAAGTGTCCATCCATACACAAATTTTTAATAAAAATATAGTTTGTTACTTCTTCTTCTTCTTCTTCTTTTTTTTTTTTTTATCTAAGAGAGATATGAGAGTAAATTTATACAAACTACATTTTCTATTTTCTCATTTTTATTCTCAATCAAACAAAAAAAATTTCATCACTCAACTTTTCCATCTCCTCAACCAAATTGAAGTTTGCAAACATTTTTATGTTTGTTTTCTTCTTTATGACGAAGAAGTAGACTATAAATGGAGAGAGCCTGGATTTGCCCAAAGAGCCTGAATTTGGCAATAATTTATGGAAAACACACATTTCAGAAGAATATGTGGAGATTGATTCTAGTTTATATTAACCAACACACACTTCAGCCACACTTTTTATCTTCTGATTTATATGAGGTTGTTAAGGTCTTATTGGGTAAGGGTCTATTCTAGCTCATATAGGTGCTTCCATTAGAGCATTCGCATCCAAAATCTTCAAACCATTCTATTTTACCATCTTAAAACCTACTTTATCATTTATACCATACCATTTTATAACACACCCAACATCTCAACTTTTATTTTACAATACAACGTATTAAAATAATATAAATTATACAATAAAATAATAAACAAATTCTCTATCTCTCCCCTCTCTCATTTCTGTCCCTGCCTCTATGTCCCTCTCTCAACAACCTAATCACCACTACCACGCCACCACTGCCCACTACCCACCAAAATCCCACCAGAACCAAAAACCCAAATTAAAAACAGAACAACAGACACATCCAACACATAATAATCAGATCTCTCAAACAAATCCACAATAGTTTCGTTGTTTATTCTAAATCTTTCTAACAAAAATACAAACTAAAGAAAAAATACCTTGAATCCTATGGTTGAAGAAAACAACATTGAATTGTAGGTTGGAAAGTTGAGGAATTTAAGGAAGAGAATGGAGATTCAAAATCACAGCTCATCATAGCCACAACACCCAAAACCATCGGAATCCATAGCCCCTCAAACCACTCAAACACCACAACCCAACACTGGACCCATGGCAGAAAAATCACATGCCATCACCAAACCATGCCACCGAACCACCAAACCCAGAGCACAACCAAATCCACACCGCCGCCAGACCCACGCCGAACAGTGGTACCCAGACCACCCACACACCACAACCCACCACCAAACCCACGCCAGAAAAATCACAGTCCATCATCAGAGGCAAGGTTGAGCACCATTAGAGGACCATGCCACTAGACCCACGCCGGACAGTGGTACCTAGTGGAACTTCACAGCTTAAACACCGATCAGTATAAGCCACCGTGAGAGAGAGAGAGAGAGAGATGTGATGAGAGAGAGAGACCAGGACAAAGATGTGATGAAAGAGAGACCAGAACATTGTGGAGAAAGAAAGAGATGAGAAATAGAGAAAATGAAGAGAGAGAAAGTGGCAGATACATTAAATACACGGGAATAAAAAAAAACTATTATTTTGTTTTAGAATAGTGCTACAATGCCATCATACATTTACAATGGCACTATAGCACAATGCCAAAAATTTTTACAATTTTACAAGATTGGATGTTACTCACTTTTAATGCTTTAATGCTAAAATATGCTTACATACGGTATTTAGCATTCCAAATGCAAATGATCTTTAGTGGTTACAACCTTATGAGTTAACTAAATATCGCATTAGCTTTGCATCACATTATTAATTATTACATTAAATAAAAGAGACGGCACCTACTTATTTAATTCAACTGGGAATTCAAATATGGTATAGTCACTTTCTTGGATCGTGGGATTCAAATATTTGGTACAGAAATCACAAATCAGATCCAAACTAAGATCAACCTATGTTTTTATTTCGGTATATTAATTTCTTTGACTACTTTGGGCTCTCAATTTACTTGGATTGCACCAACAAAAGGGCCCGAAGGATATTGTTGTGTTCCTCATAAGGACAATGTTATTTTGAACACCAGGCCTACCTCAATGGTTAATGAACTTAATAAGTAAACCCAGAAGTGTCAGTTGTGAGTTGGAGTTTACTCACTTTATTAAGTATCTTGTCGTCAAATAAAAAAATTATAGGGTTCAATTTTTACTTACACAAAAAACGAATTAGTATTTTTGTTTGATAATAAAAACAATGCTAAAATGAAAAACTCATCTTCTAAGTTTTACCATAATTCATTTTTGTCCTCTAAGTTTCAAGTTTATTTAATTAAGGACTTCTTGTCAACTTCCATTAATTTTTTTTAATTATGGAAAATAATTTTCAATCATTGATTAAATTTTTTTTAATTTAAAAAATTTTGAAGAAAAAAAAATTAATCAATTGGACAATTAATTGCAACATATAACAAAGGTTGATGAAGAAGCCTTGATTGAATAAATTTGAAACTTAAAGGATTGAAAAGAACGAAAATAAAGTTAGAGGATTGAAGTGAATCATGGTGAATCGTAGAAGGTGAATTTTGTATTTTAGACTAAAAATAATCATCATGGACGAACACCATAGGTTTAAAATACCATCCTATTAAGGGCCGGCTCTACAATAGAAGCGAATGAGGCAGTCGCCTAAGGCTCCCAAATTTTAATCAATAGAGTAATTTTTTATTGTAATCGTATTAATTAAGCCCAAATATTAGCCAATAAATAAAATAATTTTTTTATCAAATAAAAACAAGAGAAAAGAGAGAGAAAAATGTTACGTTCACAAAATTTTTCACAACAAATCTTAAGTGGCAGGTTGTTACTGGTTGTTATTGGTGAGTAAAAAAGTAATTTCAGTAGCGGGTTCAAATTAGAATCAGTAACAACTTAATACTTAAGATTTGTTATGAAAATATTGTGAATATAATACTTTTTGCAACAAAAAAAAAAAAGAAAAAAAAAAAAGAGCAATACACAAAGAATTTCAAAGCATTTTTCACAACAGTTGCGTTGACAAATTTTTACTAATTTTCATCTAGGTCTACCACTAATATCACATTTTTACTTACCACTAATAATTTGCCACATCAACAACTATGAAGAGCTTTGTTAATCTTTTTGTGTTTATAGATTTTCTGAAGAAAAAAAAATTCTATGTGATTAATTAGTAAGTTTGCATCTAAACAAGATAATAGAATTTAAGTAATATTAAAAAAAATTATCAAAAATTTTATATTTAAATATGTAAAAAGCCTCCAACCAGTTTTTCTCTAAGGCCCCCAAATGCATCAAGCCACTCCTGATACTATTTATAAAAATAAATAAATAAATAAATAAATGTTGGTTCAACTACAAGATTATTTCGATTTACTAGTTTCTTATTTTTGTGATAAGACTGTAAAAAATATTGGCAGGCTTATCTTCAGCCCAAGTGAACGTGGTACATGATAAGGGGTACGTTGTAGAAGAGGTCCAAATGGCCCAAAACTATCATAGACCTGTAGTTTCATTCCTTGCAACATGGGAACAGTGCCTCTTGACAATTTTAAAAATCTACGACAGGTCAATCTTACAATTTAAAATTCCAAAGCTACATATATTTTTCCATCTTCTGAGTTCTCAATCACATTCTACATATGTTTATTTTATAGAATCTTAAAGGAAAATGGGGCACTGCTTAGTTAATTCTATTCTAATTAATTAATAGCAAATTATATTTCGATAGACAAAGAGTAGTGAAGTTATTTTGCAAGCTTTTTTTTATATTATTATTTTTCGATAATATTTATGTTGCAATTATTTTTTATTTTACTAAATATGTTTATCAATTTAATCATATTTTATTTTTATATAAGCATAGGCAGCCAATTATACCCCTCCCCCCTCCAACCTCCCCACAACATCCTTAGGTGTAGCATTTATTTTTTCAATATGGCATAACACATTTAATTATACCATGTTCCTTCTCAAAAAAATATATATATATATATATACCATGTTATATATATATATATATATATATATATATATATAGAGAGAGAGAGAGAGAGAGAGAGAGAGAGAATATATAAAAACTAATCACAATACTTGGTTTTTCACAACAACTAAAATTCAATTTTCTCATATCGTTCAAAACAAATTCATGCACACCAACTCAAAGCAACGTGTACATATTTTAAACTTTTTTTTTTTAATTTGCTTCTGTCTTATTTTCTTATGACATATACCAAATACCTTTTCATCTCTCTGTAATCATGTTTGTCAAAATCCCGATCTGAATCCTACAATCCTACGATTTTACAATCTTACCTGTCCAAAACAATTAAGATCTTTCAAAAATTTTTGCAATCGTTCAGGATCGGTAGGATCGTACAATTCTAACAATCCCAAACGATCTTGATTTTTTGTAATCTTCTTTAACTTGACCAAAGGCTTAGTTGGACCCAAATGAAAAATAAAATCTCAAAAGACCAAGTTTTTTCATTCTAATGTAGAGAGAGTGTCAGTTGGACCCAAATAAAAAATATCCCAATAAAGTGTCACATTTTTAGGTTTTTGACCTCTTTAAATGATACTTACAAATGGATGTAGTGATGTATGTTAATTATACTAATAAATATATAATTTATGTGATTATTTAACATACTGATGTATATTTTTTTTCTCAAATAATGTAGGATCTTTCGATCTACGGTCCGATCTAACGATCTGCGATCCCACCTACCTCATACGATCCTACGTAGGATCCCGATTTTGACATCTTTATCTGTAATATATAATTTTTTTTTATTTTCCTTTAATATGTTGACTTTTGCATAGTTTCAAAATTTGAGTTTTCACTAAAAACTCAAGTTTTAAATAATTAGAACAAAAAAAGAGAGTTGAACTCTCTCTCTCTCTCTCTCTCTCTCTCTCTCTCTCTCTCTCTATATATATATATATATATTTTTTTTTTTTTTTTTTTTTTTTCTAAAAGCAATCACGGGAGTAAATCGGTATACAACTTTTGAAGTATCTTGTATACTTTTAACCCTTTTACATTGATAAATTTTGACTAATCAAATAACATATATTAACTTTATGAATTAGATTAACCTCTTGAATTTTTTGTTATTAGTTATGACTTGATTACTTTTGTTTCTTTATTATATAATTCTTTATTAATTTTTATTAATCTCTCTCTCTGAAAGAATAAAATAACCAAAAAAAAAAAGTAATATTTGCAATACAGAGAGAAAATAATTGAGAGAGATGATAAGTACTCATTGATTAATTGCTGGCAAAAATTGTTTGTAAGGTCTATCATTCCCCATAGAGATCGTATGCTAATTTTTAGAAAAAATGACGTGTGCTAATTCTTATTTTTTTCGCATTTCTTTTTTAGTTAAAGCTAATGTTAAATATGTTATTGACTTATTGTGATATTTTGGAGAGTACAAAGTAGGGAACATCAAAATTCTTTGTTCCAAATATATTACATTAAAGAGGAAGTTAAGAAAATTTTCAATCAAGAGTCCAAATTATATTCTAAATGAATTCTAATTTTGTGCTATGTGCCTTTCTCACTGTGTATTAATTTGGTACCAAATTTCTCATTATTTTAAATGGTATTCAATTTGTTGTACGTCATTCCGTCTCTCATTTTGTGTCAAGTGCCTTTAAATGTAGATTTATGAATCTAAACTTAAAAATATAGAAAGGCTCAAATAAAAAATTTATTACACTTCTATGTATAACTTTGAATGTGTAAGTCCATCTATTTAAAACTACCAACTTATTTAAAACTATTTTAAGACCATCTAAAATTACTTCTAACCCATTCTATTTAAATCCCATTTGAAACCAGTTCTAATCTATTCAAAAGCAATCCAAGATTTCTTACAAAAACTTATTAGTAGTTCAAGTTTGATGCAAACTATCTCTATATTTTAAATGAACTTCAAATTTGTGTCAAATGTCATTCCATCTCTCATTTTGTGTCAAGTGTCTATACATGTAGATTCATGAATCTAAACTTAAAAAATATTAAGACTTAAATCAAAATGTATTATACTTCTGTCTAAAACTTTGAATGTATAATACTTCCAACATATTTATAAAACTACATCTATCCCATTCGATTTAGATACCATTTGAAACTAGTTTTAATCTATTTAAAACTAATCCAGGTTTTCTTAAAAAAAAAAAACTTATTTTTAGTTCAAACTTAAATTTAAATGAAGAAGTATACCATGATCTAAAATTTGGTTGTTAATATCTTATTTGAAAATGAACATGCACATGAAATAAATTTACTTCACCACAATAACAAAATTTAAGTTAAGAGGTAAAAAAAAATATTTCTCTCTTCTTCTTTTTTTCTAAAGTAAAATACACAACAATGAACAATTTGCATGTTTTACCAAATAATATTCTTATAAGGTTTTTTTTATAAAAAAAAAAAAAATTTTGTCAAGATATAAGAATGACCATCATTAATATTTTACTTATATAGTAATTTTAAAGTGTATCTAGTTTTGTTTATTTTTAAATGTATAAGGTTACAAACTAGTAATATATATATATATATATATATATATATATATATAACTTCAACAATGATAGAAGGCCTCCATTTCTTGTCCAACATGAAATCCATTTGCTTAAAAGAAAACCAATGCTTGAGATTTTGGATGGGATGCCAAATGAAAAGATACTTTTTTTTTTTTTTTTATACAAGATAGAATTCTATTCTAGAATAATCTAAATGTATATGTGTGTGAAGCTCTCTCCTGAAGACTTGAACCCCGGCCCTTGCCCTCCACACCCCACAAGTACTTATACTTGAGGAGTGACCATCGCACCAAGGGTGTGCGGTGGTAAATGAAAAGATACTTTGAATACTTTAATAACATTGACTTGATTTTTCTACCAAAATTGAGAGAGAGAGAGAGAGAGAACCTTGAACTTGATTTGGTTCCCGAACATATATATTAATGAGCATAACTTGAAATTTCTTCCCTTGAATCTTTAATTTTTTTTGCAATTACTTCTTATTAATTGATTTGCCATACCTTCTTATATATTGAGAATAATTTTTAAGAGTCTTGTAACTCAATAACATAACCTACTCTCCTTTATTAAGAATATCATGGTTTTCCCTTCAAAAAAAAAAAAGAATATCATGGTTTAAATTCTTATTTCTCTATTGTCATAATTATTGAATGATAAAAAGAACAAAAAAAAAAAAAAAAATCAACCAAATCCTAGGATTTGTAGCAAAATCAACTTCGATGGCATAGCGTTCAAAGAAGAAGATCAAGCTGGTATTGGGGTTATGATCAAAGACAATAGAGGATTGGTTATTGCTTTGATGTTCCAAAAAATAGATCTTCCACATTCGATTGGAGAAGTAGAAGCTATGGAAGCCGTAAGAACCTTTAAATTTTCTTTGAAAGTTGGAATAGATACAACTGTCCTAGAAGGTGATTATGAGATCATAATCAACTCTCGTAAAGATGAGAATGCTTCTCTGGCCTCCTTTGGTCATCTGATACTTGATGCAAAGTTGTTTGTAAGATATCTTTAGAAGAATTAGCTTTTCTCAAGTTCATCACTAAGGTAACTTTGTTGTCCATAATCTTGCTAAACATGTAATCTATGTCACATGTTTATCAATGTGAATAGAAGATAGCCCTCCCCGCCTTACAACTGAAATTCAAAGACAATTTGGTTTTTGTTTCTTAATAAAATTCACAGTTTTCTTCTTTAAAAAAAAAATGGTATGGACATGTCAAATTTGATGGTCTCTACATTCAAAGTTTATCGTCCATAAAATTTTCATCATTTCTCTCAAGCAACTCAAATTTCCTCTTCAATCCTTTTCAACTCTTTCTTGAAAGATAATGTCTTCAATTTTTAATTCTTTGTGTCATTTGTTCATCTTCTCAAAATTATAGCTCTCTTGTTGTAAAGTTTGGTTGAGCAGCTTCAAATTGTAGCTGTACATCTTCGACCTTCATATTGAAATCTTCTTTGATGGTTGCCTATAAAACTAATCATGTCTATTAAAGTAAAAGTTCATAATTGTAGGTAAATTAAAGAAGATTCCACCCTAATCGTAAAGGGAAATTTGTTTTGTCAACAATAATCTCCTTCTTGCCCATAAACAAATTTTAGAATACCATATCTCGTCCCACCAATTTGCATTATATCTATCAAATTCATAGTGCATGTTTGATCTTTTTCTATTCAAGAATCTTTGCATTATCAACAAAAGAAAATTAAAATCAAAATCAAACAACCAATATTTAAAAATCATCTCTACGAGTTCTATCAAAGTATGAAATCTCATTGTGATCAAGGACAAAGTACGATCGAAGTATAAAATCTCATCGTAATCGAGGTCATGTAGATCAATAGGTTGATTGGGAAAGCAGTCTCTAACATAAACACTTTGTCAGTGTAACGCGGGTGTGATCTCAGCCCAAGCTTCTCTAATACTTAAATCAAAACTCACTAAACCCAATGTACAATAGAGTTTCAAAGGTTTTTCTCTCGTGCCTTTGGGATGGTGTGATCTGGCTTTTATATAAAGTTGGTTTTTCACCATCACTTTCTTGAATTTCTCCATTTATTTGGATCATGACATAATGAGTGTAATGGTATTAATGGAAAACGAGAATCTCATAATTTATGCCTATAATCAGGGATTATGGGTTGGTGGGGTTGAGATCTTGCCCATTAGATCTAAAGATTGTGCCCTTCTATATTGGAATGCCTTTGTACTTCTTCCCTAATCAATTTCATGAAATGACGAGGGTATGTTTGGCGGTTCCGAGTCTCTTTGGACAAGCACACTTGAACGAGTAATGTCCATCAATCCCTCGAGTTATCATGATTGATGAGGCCAAGAATCACCCTCAGTGAGTCGTAGGGTCTTCGCGCGTTCCAGATAGACCTGCACGAGTAAAAAGAACCTCAAAGGGAAGTACCGGTGTGGTACCGGCCAATAACCCTCCGACGGTCAAGTTAGTATTGCTCACAACTCCAGAGTGCTAGAGTCGGGGTAGAGAACATGCGTACCTTTTTGATGAGGGTCGGGGGTATTTATAGTGGTGTAGAACTGGGACCTTGGCGTGTCCGAGGAGGTAACCTCTGATCGGAGCCATTCCCTATTGCGTGGTCTTTACGGAATCCTCTCCTCACCGGAGCCATTCCCTATTGCGTGGAGTGTAAGATATCTAACTCGGCGCCTGACGACATGACGAGCCATGTCGTTCCGGTTAGCTCCATCCCGTCACCCGTTCACCCCGTCGGTGTGTGGATAGCGGCGTTGAGGCAGTCTGGAGAGACGGTCCGGGACTAGAGAAACGGGACCGTCACCCCTACAGTGCCGTCACCTAGGAGGAGGGTGACGGCACCTTCACTTGGTATCTTCCCCATCAGTTGCCCCCTACTCCTTAATCCCGTCGGTCCAGCCTGACGGATTGGGGAGTACAGCGTGTGGCGGACAAGGCATTAATGGCTAGTCATCTCGAGCAGACCTAATGTCGGAACACGTGTCGTAGAGGGACTGGAATGCAGCTGGACGGGAGGGTCGCTTCGTCTTCCGCGCTCCCAGCTCCCTATATATACATCTCCGTTTCCTCTCATTTCTCTTCTTTTATCCTGATTTTGCTAGCGAGAGAGAAACCGTCACCTTAAGGAGATTATACCTGCGTTCTGGTTCTCGCTTGCTGTCTGATACCGTCAACTTCCCCTGTACTTCCCCCGTTACTTGGTGAGTTACTCTCCCCATTTTTTCTTCTTCTCTTTTTTTTTATTCCTTCGATCTAGCTACATACTGGGCTTTTAGGTTTTTTAGGAAGGCCGTCACTCAGGCTCTTAGATCGACCCCGTCGCTTGTAGGTAGTAAGATGCCTGAGGAGACGTCAAGCGAACAGTCGTCAGTCCGCGACGGAGCGGGCTACGACGAGGTTTATCAGCGGGGCCACGAGTCAGGGGATGACTCCTCCCTGTCGTCAGAGGATGAATCGCTGGTTCAGTCGTGCGACGAGGAGGGAGGGGACGATGACGGAGTAATAAGGAAAGGCGGAGGTGACGACGTGAGGGAGAGCGGGAGTAATAGGGGCTCGTCAGGGGATGAAAACTCGGAGAGCACGTCGGGAGGCCCGGGGGACGACCGTCCGTTCATCCTTCCTAAAGAATGGACGGTTAATCATTTTCTTCCTTCGATGACGGACAAGGTCTTCAACTTGCTGCGGGCCCGTTACCAAATTCCGGACGATATCCCGATCCGTCTTCCCTTAGAGAAGGAGAGGTGTTACTTTGGGAAGACCGCGGACGTGGGTATGTATGACGCCATGTTCGCGGCAGGATTGAGGCTGCCCCTGACGGCGCTCCACCGTCAGCTGGCAAACTATCTTGGGATATCCGTCAGCCAGATCGCCCCCAACGCCTGGAGGGTGTTCATCGGCTCCGAGATATTGTGGGGGAGTCTAAGTGGCGGGCACCGTCAGCTAACCCTTGACGAGTTCTTTTGGTGTTACCGTCCACACCAAATTGCCTCGTCTAAGGGGATTTACCATTTTTCTTCGAGGGAGAAAGAGTTGAAGTTAGTGTCAGACATGCCCGACTCTAACAGGAAATGGAAGGGCAGGTACTTTTTTGTAGAGGGGACCAATTGGGTATGCCGTCAGGAAGAGTGAGGGTCAATTCCTCATGGCTTTGATAACACCTGGGCTCACGTCAGGGAATCAGGTCGTCACCGTCAGCCTTGCATGTAAGTTTGTTTATGCCAAGGTTCTAACCCGCTCGTTCTCCTTTTCTTTTTCAGCTTTTTCTCGTCCGGCGATTACAGGGGAGCAGAAAGCCTTCATTCTCAAGGTGACGGGGATTCCATTAGAGGAGAGGAAGTGTCGTGACCTGATTACGCCTGACGCCCTCTACGCCTACTGTGGGGGACCCGAGCCGACGGAAGAGGCACGCCGTTTGAACAATCTGTCCCGTCAACGTAAGTATGACCGAACCATCCTCTCCGTCACTTTCACTTGTATTCTTACATTGTGTCTTCGTCTTGCAGAGATGGAATCAGCCAAGCTGAGGGCTCAGATCCGGGCTGCCGCCGCCCGTAAGAAGGAGGAGGGAAAAGGCAAGGAAGGAGTGTCTGCATCCGTTTCAAAGGGCGCGCCAAAAAGGAAAAGTGACGGGGCTGAAGACCGCCCGTCGAAGAAGGTGGCGGTCGCCCCTGGGGACCACTCCTCGAGGCCCCCGTCACCCAAGCACGGTGTCGGCAAGGGGTTGATGTCGGCACGGGGTCCCGTCATCCCGGAGGAGGGGCGCTGCGTCCTCACCCACAAGGGGTATGCTTTGGAGCAGTTGGACTCCATACTCGGGAAGGAGGAGGCTGATTCCTGCGCCAATCAATCCGTGCAGGAGTTAGGAGACTCGGGCCTTTTTGATCTTGCCAGGGTATGCACTTCCCTTGTTATTTATGCCGTCATCATTTTTTTATATGCTGACGGGAACTCTGTGTTACAGGCCGTGGTCCGCATGAGGGCCATTCAAGTCAAGGGGTCCAAGAACGAGGAACTTCTGGCCCGTCAGAAGAAGCGCATCGCCAATTTGACCGACGGGCTAGAACAGTACAAGGATGCCTCTCGCACCCTGAATGGGGAGATCAAAGAGCTGAGAGAGAAGCTCGAGGAGGAAACCCGTCAGGCTGAGCGGGAACGAGAAGCAAAGGTGACGGCTGAGAAGGAGCTGACGTCTCTTTTAGGGCAGGTGGAGACGGCAAAAAGTGACGCCGTGGCGGAATTCAAGACGTCTCAGGAGTTCATCGATTCCTGTGCCGTGTACTATGGTGACGGGTTTGAGGACTGCCTTAAACAGGTAAAGTCTCTCTTCCCTCACCTTGACCTGTCAAGGGTTTCGATGGACGACCCTGTGCCGCCGACGCCCGTGGTCGACACCGTCTTTGTGGAAGATGACGACCTTGGTGAGTCCGAGGCCCCTGGCGGGGGTGACGGTGTCGTTCTTGCTCAGCCTGCCTTGGACAAGCCTGCAGTCTTGAAGATCCCGTCATCCGATCCTTCCGTTCCCGACGAGTTTCCTGCCAACAAGGTCCGAGATCCCGAGGGTGACGAGGACGCGCCGAACGCCCCGGCTCCTTGACTTAGTTATTTTTGTAAAACTGATCTTCATTGTGTATTTGACGCCCCGTTGTTTTGAGGGCTTTTTGTAAAGACACTTGTAATACACTGATCTCATTTATTTAATTTGCAACGTGTTGTTTTCATTAACCATGCATGACTTTCTTCTTATTGTTTGACGGTGCCCCGTCGTGACCTTCCAACGGGGTCGTCAGCTTTGAATCATGCCTTGGAGATATTTTAGAATGCGATTGCTAATTTTTGCATACGACGAGCTCGCGCCTTATTAGATTAGGGTAGAATTCTTTTCGAGCCGTCACCTTATAAACCGTCAGTTTGAAGGCCTGACTTGTTTCTCGCACTTGGAATATAACCTTTTAGGGTGGCGCCGTCACTTTGAGGCCTTTTATTTTCGCGCTTGACGGGCTTCTAAGCCGTCCGCTTTGGCGTTTGACGCTTATGCGCCTCATAGACTTTAGATTAGCTTTTGAGCCGTCAGTTGGGGCGCTGAACGCTCTTACGCCTTGTAGATTAGGTTAGCTTTTGAGCCGTCGGCTCGGGCGCCTGACGCTCTTGCGCCTTGTAGCTTTTAGGTTGGCTTTTGAGCCGTCGGCTTGGGCGCCTGACGCTCTTATGCCTTGTAGCTTTTAGGTTGGCTTTTGAGCCGTCGGCTTGGGCGCCTGACGCTCTTACGCCTTGTAGCTTTTAGGTTGGCTTTTGAGCTGTCGGCTTGGGCGCCTGACGCTCTTATGCTTTGTAGCTTTTAGGTTGGCTTTTGAGCCGTCGGCTTGGGCGCCTGACGCTCTTATGCCTTGTAGCTTTTAGGTTGGCTTTTGAGCCGTCGGCTTGGGCGCCTGACGCTCTTACGCCTTGTAGCTTTTAGGTTGGTTTTTGAGCCGTCGGCTTGGGCGCCTGACGCTCTTATGCCTTGTAGCTTTTAGGTTGGCTTTTGAGCCGTCGGCTTGGGCGCCTGACGCTCTTATGCCTTGTAGCTTTTAGGTTGGCTTTTGAGCCGTCGGCTTGGGCGCCTGACGCTCTTACGCCTTGTAGCTTTTAGGTTGGCTTTTGAGCCGTCGGCTTGGGCGCCTGACGCTCTTATGCCTTGTAGCTTTTAGGTTGGCTTTTGAGCCGTCGGCTTGGGCGCCTGACGCTCTTATGCCTTGTAGCTTTTGGTATACCTGTTTTGAGAGCCGGGCACAATGCAAGAGAGATTGAATAAACTTCTGAAACATGTATCAATTTCAAGAAAAAAAGGTGCCCATTGGGCCCTATACATTTAGGCAAATACAGATAGGAGCTGTCGCTCTTTTCTTATTGGTAGTACTTTCGTAGGTGCTCAGCATTCCACGGATGGGGTAGTGTCTGTCCTTCCAGCGTTTCCAAGTGGTAGGTGCCCCTTCGATGCCACGACGTGACTCGGTAGGGCCCTTCCCAGTTGGGGCCGAGCTTTCCTTGAGTAGGGTCTCTAGTAGCGCCCATGACTCTTCTCAGAACGAGGTCTCCGGCTCGGAAGTCCCTGTGCTTGACCCGGGAGTTGTAGTGCTTGGCCATGCGATCCTGGTATCGCGCGAGTCTTTGTTCAGCCACTGCTCTGTCTTCGTCGATTAGGTCCAGTCGTAGGCGCAATGCCTCATCATTCCTGCCTTCGTCGTAAGCATTCACTCGGTAAGTCGAGAGTCCTACTTCGGCCGGGATGACTGCTTCGCTTCCGTAGGTGAGCTGAAATGGAGTTTCTCCTGTTGGGGTCCTTGCTGCCGTCCTGTACGCCCAAAGTACGCTGGGTAGCTCCTTAGGCCATATCCCCTTTGCCCCCTCGAGCCGAGTCTTGATAATCTTCAGCAAGGATCGGTTCGTAACTTCGACTTGTCCATTGGCTTGCGGGTGGGCAGGGGAGGAGTAGTGGTTTTTTATCCCCAGCTGGGAGCAGAACTCTCGAAAGGGGCCGTTGTCGAATTGTTTGCCATTGTCCGAGACTAGGACCCTAGGGATTCCGAATCTGCATATGATGGACTTCCAGACAAAGCTCCGCACGTTCTTCTCCGTGATGGTGGCCAGAGCCTCAGCTTCTACCCACTTTGTGAAGTAGTCTATGCCTACTATCATGAACTTCATCTGCCGCATGGCCTTCGGAAATGGACCCATAATGTCTAGTCCCCACTGAGCAAAAGGCCACGGGGCTGTCATGGGAGTTAGCTCTGTGGGCGGTTGTCGGATAACGTTGCTGAACCTTTGGCATTTGTCGCAAGCTTTGACATAGGCTTGGGCATCTTTCTGTATGGTGGGCCAGTAGTACCCGGCCCGAATCAACTTATGCGCTAGTGATCGAGATCCCGAGTGATTTCCACAAACTCCCTCGTGGATTTTCCTCATGACATAGTCGGCTTCTCCGGGACTCAGACACCTCAAGTACGGGCGAGAGAAAGCCCTCTTGTACAGGACGCCTTCCATCAATACGAACCTCGCGGCTCGGACCTTCAGCCTTCTGGCGGCTTCCTTCTCATCTGGCAGAGCGCCTTGCTTCAGGTAGGAGACTAGTGGCGTGGTCCAGTCACCTTCGGTGCCTATTTCCTGCACGCTGACAATGTCTATTAGCGGCGTCGTTTGTACAAAAGAAAGCACATTGTCCGGGGCAGCCACGTGCTCTGAAGATGCGGCTTTGGCAAGGCGGTCGGCCTGCTCATTTTCTTCTCTAGGTATTTGGATCACGTCGGCCCTGAGGTCATCCACCCTTCTCTTTGCTTGGTCTAGATACTTCCTCATTCGGTCGCCTCTACACTCATAGTCTCCGCTCACCTGGTTGACGACGACCTGGGAATCGCAGTAGGCTACCACTCTGGTGGCCCCTGCCGCTTTGGCGAGGTCGATCCCCGCTATCAATGCTTCATACTCCGCCTCATTGTTGGTAGTGGGGAAATCTAGACGAATCATGCACTCGATCTGATCTCCTTCGGGGGAGCGAAGTACGACACCTATCCCTCCAGCCTGTCTTGTCGACGATCCGTCCGAATGTACGGTCCACGAAGGGTCCTCGTCTACCCCCCGGTCCTCGCCGCTTGTGAATTCGGCGATAAAGTCAGCGACAGCCTGCCCCTTCATGGCGGTACGCGGGCGGTATCTGACGTCGAACTCGGTCAATTCGATTGCCCACAAGGCTAGACGACCGGCCGCTTCGGGATTGTGCATCGCCCGTCGTAGAGGTTTGTCGGTTAAGACAACTATGGTATGGGCTTGGAAGTATGGCTTAAGCTTGCGGGCCGCGGTAATCAAGGCGAAGGCAAGCTTCTCCATTGGCGGGTACCTCTCTTCTGCCCCGCGGAACGCCCGGCTGACGTAGTACACAGGCTTTTGGATCTTGTCTTCTTCCCTGATCAAGGCCGCACTGACAGCTGCCGGGGAGACGGCCAGGTACAGGAAGAGCTCCTCCCCTGGTTGCGAGGGGCTTAATAGCGGGGGTGAGGAAAGGTAGGCTTTCAGTTCCTCGAACGCCTTTTGGCATTCGTCCGTCCACTCAAATGACTTCTTCAGCGTGCGGAAAAAGGGTAGACACTTATCTGTCGCCCTTGATACAAACCGGTTCAGGGCGGCTACCCTCCCACTCAAGCTTTGTACCTCCTTAGCGTTCTTCGGGGGCGCCATTCCCACTATGGCTCGAATCTTATCAGGGTTGGCCTCGATACCCCTTTGGGACACCATGAAGCCTAGGAACTTTCCCGCTGCCACTCTAAATGCGCACTTCGCCGGATTGAGCTTCATGTTGTAGGAACGGAGCGTGTCGAATGTCTCTTCTAGGTCCCTCAGGTGGTCTTCCTTCCTTCTGCTTTTTACCAACATGTCATCGACATATACCTGAACGTTCCTCCCTATTTGGTGGACGAACATTTTGTTCATGAGTCTCTGGTATGTGGCGCCCGCATTTTTCAGTCCGAATGGCATTACCTTGTAACAGAAGAGACCCTGGCTGGTGACGAACGAAGTCTTCTCTTGGCCAACCACGTCCATCCGGATCTGATTATACCCTGAAAAGGCATCCATGAAGCTCAGCAGTTGGTGTTGAGCTGTAGAGTCCACCAGTGTGTCGACCCGCGGGAGGGGGTAGCTATCTTTGGGGCACGCTCTGTTCAGGTCGGTGAAGTCCACACACATGCGCCACTTCCCGCTTGCCTTCTTGACCATCACCACATTGGCCAACCAGTCGGGATAGTACACTTCTCGGATAAAATCCGCTTCTAGCAGCTTGCCAACTTCTTCTGCCACCGCCCGGTCTCGTTCCGGGGCGAACACCCGCTTCTTCTGACGGACTGGCCGGAACGTGGGCGACACGTTCAGCTTGTGCACCATGACTGAAGGGTCAATTCCTGGCATGTCTTCGTGACTCCAAGCAAACACATCCTGGTTTTTCCGGAGGAAAGTCACGAGCGCCTGGCGGGCCACCGGGCTGGTGAGGGCTCCAATTCTGGTGGTCCTCTCTGGCTTGGACTCGTCGAGTGCTATCTCCTCGAGCTCTTCTGCGGGTTCTGCCCCCACCCGCTGCTCTATATTGAGTGCTGGCAAGTGGCTGTCCGCTTCTACCATCGCTACGTAGCACTCTCGCGCAGCGACCTGGTCTCCCCATAACTCCCCCACACCATACTCGGTGGGGAACTTGACCATCAGGTGGTAGGTTGACGTCACAGCCTTCCAAGCGTTAAGGGTGGGCCGCCCTATGATAGCATTGTAGGCGGACGAACAGTCGACAACGAGGAAAGTGACGTCTTTAGTGACCTGCCGAGGATACTCTCCTATCGTGACTGGCAGGGTGACGGCGCCGAGGGGTTGAACTCTCATCCCTCCGAACCCAACAAACGGGGCATTGGTAGGGACCAAGCGCTCCCTGCCGATCCGCATCTGTTGAAATGCCGGGTAGTAGAGGATGTCCGCGGAACTACCATTATCGATCAAGACCCGGTAAGTGTTATAGTCTCCCACCCGGATGTTGACAACAAGGGCATCATCGTGCGGATGATGAAGGCGTTGGGCGTCTTCCTCAGTGAACTCAATAGTGGGGCCGCTGAAGCGCGACTTCTTCTGGGCGGCGCCCGCTGCCTGAACGTTTTGCACTGCCCTGAGATAGGCTTTCCGGGCTTTCTTTGTCGATCCGACGGCTGCCGTACTCCCGACAATCATCCTTATATCTCCTATGGGCGGCCTAGGACGCTCATTGTCCCGGCGGGGGACCTGTTCCTGCCGAGGTGCCCAGGTTCTTTCCCGGTTGACGAACCTTTGCAACTTTCCCTGTCTGATCAGGGCCTCAATCTGTTGCTTCAAGTCGTAACAATCGGCGGTGTCGTGGCCGTGGTCTCGGTGGAAGCGGCAATACTTATCTTTAGGTCGTTTATCGGGGTTCCCCTTCAGTTTTCCCGGAAACGTCAAGGACCCCTCGTCTTTGATCTCCATTAGGACTTGGTCGACCGGGACCGTCAGCGGGGTAAAGCTTGTGAATTTACCGGCAGGGGGTTGCGGTCGCCTGCTGTCTCGGCCTTCCGTCCGCGGTTTCTTTCGCCCCTTATCCTGCTTGACGTCCTCCTGCCTTTCCCGCCTCCTGGGAGGTCTTTCCCCCCGAGCCTGTAATGCGTCTTCCACATTCATATACTTCGTCGCCCTGTAAAATACCTCCGACATTGTCTTCGGGTCGTTCTTGTATAGAGAGAACAAGAATTTGCCCTCCTTCAGACCATTGGTGAACGCGGCGACCTGTATCTTATCGTCCGCCTCATCGATCGAAAGTGCCTCTCTATTGAAGCGGGCTATGTAGGACCTGAGTGTCTCGTCCTCCCGTTGTCTGATGTTCATCAAACACGCGGTGGATTTCTTGTATCTATGGCCTCCGATGAAGTGTGTAGCGAACTGAGCACTCAGCTCTCTGAAGGTACCGATAGAGCCGGGTGTCAGCCTGCCGAACCAAGTCCTTGCCGCCCCCTTCAGCGTCGCCGGGAATGCCCGGCACATAATTTCGTCCGGCACGCCATGCAGGTGCATCAACGTCTTGAAGGACTCCAGGTGGTCTAGTGGGTCTTTGGATCCATCGTAGCTTTCTATCTGCGGCATGCGGAACTTCGGCGGCGTTGGGAACATGATGACGTGCGTGGTGAAGGGAGAGTCTGTACGGTGGACGAGTTCGTCGAGGTCACTGGATACTCGTCCCTTAAGGGCGTTCATCATAAAATCCATGCGCTCCCTCATCAGCCGCAGCTCCTCGGTAGTGCTGGGCGGATCATTGTTAGCTGCCGACGGACGGCTTGTCCCCTGCCCTTCGGGTTGGGTCAATGCATTGCTCCCCTCCGGGCCTCCGTGATCCCTCTCCCGAGCGCTGCCTTCCTCATTCTCTCCATGGTTGCCTGCCGTCGCGTCCCTTCGCAATAGTTGTTCTTCCAAGTCATTGTTGCGCTTCGTGAGATGCTCCACCGCGGCCACCAGAGTCTGGACTTGTCTCTCGAGGGCCGTGGTGCGTTGTCCGTTGCCTTGATCATTCATGGTGGTAATCCTCGAACGCGTGAGTACCATACAACTCTTTGTCCGGAAAGCACAGAACACAGCCTAAGCACGTGCTCGTCGTTTCCCACAGACGACGCCACCTGATGAGGCCAAGAATCACCCTCAGTGAGTCGTAGGGTCTTCGCGCGTTCCAGATAGACCTGCACGAGTATAAAGAACCTCAAAGGGAAGTACCGGTGTGGTACCGGCCAACAACCCTCCGACGGTCAAGTTAGTATTGCTCACAACTCCAGAGTGCTAGAGTCGGGGTAGAGAACATGCGTACCTTTTTGATGAGGGTTGGGGGTATTTATAGTGGTGTAGAACTGGGACCTTGGCGTGTCCGAGGAGGTAACCTCTGATCGGAGCCATTCCCTATTGCGTGGTCTTTACGGAATCCTCTCCTCACCGGAGCCATTCCCTATTGCGTGGAGTGTAAGATATCTAACTCGGCGCCTGACGACATGACGAGCCATGTCGTTCCGGTTAGCTCCGTCCCGTCACCCGTTCACCCCGTCGGTGTGTGGATAGCGGCGTTGAGGCAGTCTGGAGAGACGGTCCGGGACTAGAGAAACGGGACCGTCACCCCTACAGTGCCGTCACCTAGGAGGAGGGTGACGGCACCTTCACTTGGTATCTTCCCCATCAATGATCATTGTAAAATATATTTCACATGTATTTTGTACCAAAATTTTGAAATTTTATTTTAGAATAAAGCAGTTATGCCATACAGATTTTTTAAAATTTCCAAGTTGCTACGTTTTCCCGTCTTTTGCATAGTATGCAAAGGAGTTTTGTAAACAATTTTTTTCTCTAAAAAAATTCATAACCCAATCAAATGTAAAGGGAAATACTAGAATTCAACCAAGGCCAATGTACAGAAAGGAATGTGGCCTATGGATTGACCATTGGGTTGTGCAAAACATATGACCAGAAAACAAAGGTTAGAGAGAGACATTGGCTTTTCAAGCAGAGAGAAGAATGATCAGTGAACAACTGGCTAAAGTTGAGCAAAGGAAACAAGATGGCTAGGCTATAGAAACCAACGCTTTAACCCATTCTCTCAATCTAGCTTGTGTTGACCTCTTGTTTTTTTAAGACATATATAATACGGTCAAATCAATATTCAACTAGCAACTCGAGAAAATGACTCTTTTACCAAAATGTTTCATCTCCTTCGATATTGAACTTTTTTTTTTTTTTTTCAAAATCACTTATCAAAAAAGTTAGTTTGGTAGAGTAATTTGAGCAATATTATTTGTAATTTTTTAAAATATGTGTAAGTGAAAAAAGTTTGTTTAAATGTGTATAATATTGTTTAAAATGTGAAAATGTGAGTTTGAAAATGTGAGTTTAAACTTACTTATCTTTTGAAAATTTCAATTCAAATTGTTCTTATCTACTTTCCTAAGTCCATAAAACATTTAAGATTTTAAACAATATTATTCTTAATCCCCCTCTATTGTAATCACAGTGGCTTTAGATTTCACATTTGGCAAGAAATTTTTTTTTTCTTTTTTGTGAAAATTTGGCAAGAAATCTTAAAAGTGGAAGATTAAAATTTTACAACATGAGTGTTACAATTTAATTTAGAAATTCTTTTACTATGTTTTTAAATTTAAGCAATTGTATTTATTGCCACAAGTAAAATTTGTACTAATAATTTAAACATTTTTCTTATCCAATAAGATTTTTGTTTTTTCATCGTGGAATTTAATGATTCAAGTTTCTAGAACTAGAAGTTCTTTTAATTTGGACTTTTATGGGAAGTGGTTCTAATTCCTAGTGATAGTAAAAAAAAAAATTTAAAAACTCTTGTCCATTTAATGTCCGAAAGAGGGTAATATAGTAATTTCAGCAAAGAAGAACAAGTCCATGAACCCAAAACGGGAGCACCGAGTCCCAAATTACCAATAATCCACACAAATTTACCAAAATACCCTTCATCACATTACATAAAAAAGTGACCGTCACGCGCTCTCACCATCATCAACCCCTAATGCGCGTTTGTGTTTCCTTCTCGCTCACGCCGCAACTACCCAGTTAGTTTCCCGCCACGTCATACCCAATGGGCCCCACAATATTTAAAAAAAAAAAAAAAAAACCCTAAATGCACGGCAAATTCAAACCCAAATGAAAAAGATCAGAAACCCCAATTCCCAAAAACGCGCCACGTGCACCACCACTCAGATCCACACCGTCCATGACAGGTCACACGGTCACTCCAACGGGCAGAAACAAAACACATCACAACCGTCGGATCAAAATCAAAACCGAATCTACGCACCAAACGCTGCCCGAAAAAAACCCGGTCAGATCTCATCGCCTTTAAGAACCGGCCCTAGCCTCCTCTCCTTCCTCGCTCAGATTTAAGGGTTCGATTTTTGGTCCAAAAATCCCAAACCCTCCTCTTCACATTTTTTCATTTCTCTAAATTTTTTTGTTTTATTTTTCTCTAAATTTTTTTTTTCTGTAAGTGGAAAAAAAAAATTTTGGGAATTTGTGTTGGGCTTCTGAGAAATTTTTTTTCCCAAATACATAATCGGCGCGTGGAGATCACGCCCCACTTGATTCATGGTGGCATTGAGGAATTGGGAGGCATCGACTCTTCTATGGCATCAGCGGTGTTAGCCAGAACCACATCGAACGGTGGAGGAGCTTTCATGGCGAAACTCCCATTTTCAAACCCTAACCCTAACCCTAACCCTAAAAAACGACAACAACAACAACAGCAACAACAATATCACCACCACCACCACCACCACGATGAATCTCCGGCCGTAACGCAATCGATAGCCTCCGACGACGCGTCGTCGATCAACCATAGAAGACGACACAACAACAACCACCACCACAATCACAACAACAACAACAACAACAACAATAGTAGCACCACGACTGAATTACAGGGTTCTCAGAATCACAGCAAGCAATACCTGAGCATCAACATTGCTACGTATTCGAAGAAACAGCTCCGAGACCTGAAGTTTCGGCTCGCGTCGGAACTCGACCAGATTCGCCAGCTCCGGCTTCGAATCGAGCACCACAGCAACAACGGTGGTGGCGGTGGTGCTACTACAGCTCCGATTTCGTCGAAGAAATCGAAGGGGAAGAAACGGAGCTTGGCTTTGGAGAATCCGATTTCGAACCCGAATGCGAATTCTTCAACGGCGGTTGCGGGTTTGGGCTCGATGATGAAGGCGTGTAAAGATGTGTTGACGAAGCTGCGGAAGCACAAGAGTGGTTGGTTCAACGAGCCTGTTGACGTGGCAGGTATGGGTCTTCACGATTACTATGATATAATCAAGCAGCCTATGGATTTGGGTACTGTGAAATCGAGGCTCGCTCGGGATTTCTATCGATCGCCGTTGGATTTTGCGGCCGATGTGAGACTCACGTTTACAAACGCCTTGACGTATAATCCAAAGGGTCATCTTGTTCACGGTATGGCTGAGCAATTGTTGGCGAGATTTGAGGAATTGTTTCGACCCATTGGTGAAAAAATCGACCCAATTGAGATCGATCAGCAGCAGCATCATCATCGGCCGCAGATTGAACAGCAGCAGCAGCAGCTAAGGCAGGTTTTTGATGTGGAGGAAGAGTTGCAAGCGAGTTCTTGGAACAACAAGAAGAATAGCGTTGATGTTGACGATGATGATGCTGGTGATGATGATCATTTGGTGCGGATTGAGGAGAAATCGGAGCGAATTGATAAGGTTTTGGTGGATCGATCGGAGAGATTGCAGGCGCCTGCTAGCTCATCGAACCCACCAACAACAACAACGAAAGCAGCGCAGCCAGTGAAGCCCTTGAAGCAGCCGAAGCCTAAGGCTAAGGATCCGAATAAGAGGGAGATGAGTATTGAGGAGAAGCACAAGTTGGGGCTTGGATTACAAAGCTTGCCGCCAGAGAAGATGGAGCAGGTTGTGCAGATTATAAGGAAGAGAAATGGGCATTTGAAGCAGGATGGGGATGAGATCGAGCTTGATATTGAGGCTGTAGATACGGAGACCCTTTGGGAGCTTGATCGGCTTGTTACCAACTGGAAGAAGATGGTTAGCAAGATTAAGCGGCAAGCACTCATGGGCAACAACATGAAAAACAATGTGGTAATTTGGCTTATGTTTCGGTTTAATGGGTGTTTTTTGGGCAAATGGGTATTGTTTAATTTGATTCAAAATTTGAGCTATTTTACTAACATTGTTGTGGTAATGGTGATTGTGTATTATAGGATTTACCTGTGAGTGAGAAGATTGAAGTTGTGGCGAGTGAGGCAAAGAAGCCCAAGAAAGGAGGAGGGGAAGTTGGAGAGGAAGATGTGGACATTGGCGATGATATGCCGATGTGCAATTTCCCTCCGGTGGAGATTGAGAAAGATGTAGGAGGTCATGCCAGCAGTAGCTCCAGCAGTTCTAGCAGTTCAGACAGTGATTCCTCCTCGTCAAGTGGTATAACCCGATTCTAAATTTCCATGGTGGGGCTTGAATTCTTTGAAACTTTTGTTGAAGGAAAAATGGCTGATAGTGAGGTTTGTTGCAGATTCGGATTCAGGGAGTTCTTCAGGGAGTGATTCGGATGCAGATAATGCGCAGTCTTGAAGCAGAGCAGCAGCAGCAGCATTGAATTGTTGGAACGAGCAGGATAATCATAATGCCTTCTTTGATGAATGCTTTCCATGAGAAGGGATATTTTTGTGTTGGATAAGGTATATAGTTTGTGCTACAATTCCTTCCCGTTAAATTTTTCTATTTTCTTTGTAGTTTGTGTTTTATGTGCTGAATTAATGAAATCTTTTGGTACAGGTGATGTTGAAACTCTGGATGTGATTTGTGAACTTTGTGATTGTTGCAATGTGTTTTGATGATGGAATTTGGAGTGAGCAAGCACTTTTGGCTGTGGCGTGAACATAAATGTAAAAAGCAACCTCTAGTAGGGGATAAAAAGATGGGGAAAAAAAATGTTAGGTTAGATGGTAGAGAAATGTAGTAAAAAAGAGGAGTTAGGAATGAGTTGGTGATAGAATTAGAGAAAGATTGAGATACCTATGTATACATTAACCGCATTAAACATGATTTTATAAGGAGCAAGCTATTGTGGTTCAATTCTCCAAATCTTTTTTGGGTGTGATTCTTTTAAGCATGGCGCAATAGAATAGAAGGGACTTTCCATAAGCCATTCCCGCCTTGGTAGATAAGGGATTCCAAAGTTACACATTCCAATTGTGAATCGAAAGAATAATTGGGGAAGAAATATTGAAAGCCGATTAAACCCATAAAATAAAGGGTTGTTGCTAAATATAACTTGAAATCAGACATGAATACTTGTAATGTCAAAGTCCACTTAAACCCCAACCAAGGCTTTGGTTTCCACAAAAGGAATCATCAGACTACTACTTATACAAGTCAGTCAGTCTCAAACCCATGTGGCTTTTTTCATATGGGATCAGAGAAGAATTTTGCTGAACACAAATCGTATCCACGTGGGTCGGCTAAGGTCGATGGGTGGAAGAGTATTGCCAAATGCCAATTGACTACTGTTCCCCCGGAGAGAGAATCATTTGTCCCCATCAAATTTTGCTAGTCCAACTATGTATGCTGAAAATAAATGATTTCCGGCCCCCAAAAAAGTATTCGTTTGACACGAAACAAACATGTTCTTGGTATATTAAGGATATTGTATCATCTTTGATATAGATAGGGGACATTGCTTTTCATTCATTCATAAAGAAAGCACAGCGCTCGGGGGGAGATTTCAAAAGAACAAAGCAATTTAGAATAACACATCATATAAAATTATTACTTCCGTTGATTTTTGAGTTGTAAGGGGAGATTCTTCATTGTGCAAATTAATTGAGCACAGAACAGAAACGGCCTTAAAATTGTATAGCTGACGCAAAGTACCAGCTCCAATTTTCGTCAATACTAGTCGGTGAGACTGAGAAAGTTGACTTCTTCTGAGATCACATTATCAATACTGTGCGTGCATGCAATTCTTCACTTCAGTTTTACTTCCAAAGGCATAATGAAAGTGTTTAGGATACACATGAGAACAGTTTTCTGGTTCCATGTCAATGGTGCTCCTAATACAAATGCGTTAATCAAAACACAAATTCAAAACTTCCCGGTTAGATTCTCCAATTGAATCATGTTGAATTCAATTGGAGAATCTAAAGTACAACACTTACGAAAATGTACCTAAATTTGCCCCTCGGAACTAAATTATGCAATGCTCAATGGATAAATTAAAAGCAGAAGCTGCTAAAGACTCGAGAGAAATACCATCATTAAAAATTTAGCAAAATGTGTGACTGTTCAAGACTTTAACAAAAGTTAGGTTCGAGTAAGCTGTAAATTCAAAATTTTCCTGGCTATGACCATAACTCTTCCTATATAAACACTCATGAGACAACAGAAAAAATAAATACTAATGCAGACAAAACTTCAAAATTTCAACATCAGACACTGTCCAACGAAACTGAAACCTTACAGGTTAAGGAGCTGCAATTAGAGAAAGCCAGAAAGTGACCACAAGAGTACTCCAAGAAGATTTCTGTTCAATCCATCTGAAGAGTTGAAAATTCTGGTTGATATTTTAACATATCACTTTCAGCACTAAATTTCGTCACTGAAAGAATCTTCCTAGGATTGTAGGAATGTAGACAAAAACAAATCGGCTAAGTATTTTCACCAATATCTTTCCTAATCGTGCTACCTTTCCACTTTCTTCAAATTAACAAAAGTCTCACCAAGTTCAGCTTCGCAGGCAGCATGAGCACCTGAGTCCAAATGTTTAAGAAAAGACCTGTTCAAGTTAAGGTTGGATATAATCTGAAGGACCCTGCCACAAAACTTCCGCACTTCAGCCCGCCTCGATTGCTTTTCTGGCATGTTTGTTACCAAATCCTTTATCAGATCACAGAGTTCACGCAGATGGCTTTTCATAACTTTCTTTGATGCATCTTGGCCACTTCCATCAGTGGAAACCAGAGATTTCAGTATCTCAGCGACCAAATCTAGTGCTTCCACTCGCCGGAACTCTGACTTAGTGCTACCACATTTCTCCAAAAGGAAGCCAAAGAGATGATGCCCAATCCATGGCCTTCTACGAAATATTTCTTTCAAAAATTCAGATTTTATTTGAGACTTTTTACTTTCTAAGTATCCCACCAAAACACCCTGGAAAATATCAAGAACCCTCTGGAGTTCAGACTCCGAAAACTTTCCAGCATCAATGATCTTCAGGATCCAAAAGGTTGAGCTTTGAGCAAGGGAAGTAACCATTTTGTGTCGGGTCCAGGAGGCTGATTGCTTCTTCTTGGATGGACTAACAGCAGATTTCTTCCTCTTAAATGGTTTAGATGCCAGCTTCAAGTTCTTTTCTAACAAAGATTCAAGAGTAGTTAGCTGCACAGCTTCACCCTTTGGATAGTCTTTGGCTTTGAGTACCTTCTTTTGCAGTATTCCCCATATACGCTGTCCAAGCTGTTCAGAACCTTCCGCAATATGTGGGCTAACAAATGCTTGAGCTAGGTTTGAATACACTGTTAGAACCTGGGGCTTACCTGTGAATAAAGACAGCCACAACTACAAATAAGCAACCAGACAGATAATGTATATCAATCATTTCTTAAGAGCAATGATAATGTAACAAAAGATCATTCTTGAACTTATGACACCAATCTTGGGCAACTTCACCTACACTGCTGGCCAAGGTGGCATACTGAACCCCAGTTTTACATGCAAATTTTTATTTTTTAGTTCCGATGTTCCAAAAAGCAAATTAAATTTGTCCTACAGGAAATAGTGGGAGTCAAGTCCCATCCATTAAAATTTATATATCTCAGCTAATATTGATACATGCAACTTGAACTTGCCTGGATTTTCATGCAGGTAAATTTCCAGCAATGAGAGGACTCGAAGTTTGAACAGTACAAGCTGGGAATGAGCATTTTCACCCTCAGCCTGATTCTTTCGCTCTTTGAAAATCTGGGCTAGGTAAGTATCCATCCGAAACATTGCATCATCATCCATTCCTCCATCAGAATCATCAGAAGCATCAAGAGCTTCTTTGCCAACTTCCCCAGACACAGCATTATCATCTGTTCCTCCATTAGAATCATCAGAAGTTGCATCATCATCATCATCATCATCCTCTCCATCAGAATGCCTAGAAGCTTCAGGATCTCTTTTGCCAACTTCCCCTGAACCAACAACAGCCTCAGAATCATCTGTATGTTCATCAGTCTCACCTGTATTACCTGTTTTAGCTCCATCAATTTCCTCATCTTCCTCAATACCAAGAAAATTTTCATCGTCACTATCATCCTCTTCATCCTCAGCTTCCTGATGTCTAGCTGGTTTAAAAGTTTTCTTCATGACCCGCAACATCCGCAGTAGTCCATCATCCGTGATATTATCACAAAAATATCTGAAAACCTACAAAAAGAAACAGATGCCAAATAAATAATCATATAAACTTTTTTTTTTTTTTGATAAGTAAGAAAGATGTATATTCAAAAAGCTACCTCATGAGAAAAGCATAATATTGGTGATGTATATCATCACCAATATTATGTTTGGTTCATTGGTAGAGGAAATAAAAGAGAAGAAAATCTACAAATTCTCCTCTTGTCCAATGTGTTTCCTTTGTCAACAGGGAGAGAAACAAAAAGGAAAGTGTGAGGATAAAATGTCAGCAGTTTCCACTTAGAGCCACCAAAAACAGGTGAGATTTGGAGAGTGTTGAATGCAAAGGAAGAAAAAAAGCATACACTTCATCTTTTTTCCCCCTTTTATTTCTCCACCACTTTCTTTACACTAGCCACTATGTAGATGCAATATGTGTTTAGAAAGAAAAAAAACACACACACACACACACACACAAAACCCTTAAAAAGTTTATGATCTCCCAATTTCACAACACATACATACGTACGTACTTTTTCCATGTTCTTTCTCCTCTCTCTAATCCGTTTTCATTCTCCTCCCTATCCATACTTTTTTTCCCAAAGAGAGCCTCTAGCACATGCATAGAGGCATGTTGTATGCCAAGAGGTTAGTTTAACTTGAGAGAGAGAGAGAGAGAGAGGCAGAAAATGTTGAAGCAGTAGAGGTAGCTATTCAAAGCACAACTTTTTACATTTTGCTGTAAAATTAATGTAACAGATGAATATTTTCATTTTTTTTTTTTTGATAAGTAATAAGATATATATTAAGAAAACCACCTCATGCAAAAACAAAAGGCAGAGATAAGTACAGAAAAGAGCAAAAACAGAAAGAAAAGAAACTAAGTACAAAGAAGGGAGCTAAGGAACAAAGGAAGAGAGTCACTAGAGGTGAGTCCCCAAGCCCTAGACCAATCAAAGAGGGAGCCACTGAAAGAAGCCAATAACTGGTCATCAGAACTTTCCATGTCCTCAAACGTCCTCCAATTTCGCTCTTTCCACACACTCCACATTAAGCACAAAGGAGCCAAATTCCATATGCTGGAACAATGCTTTCCAAGCCAATTCCACCAGCCAAGGAGAGTATCTGCAACTGATCTTGGCAAGACCCAAGGAATCCCAAAAGATCTAAACACCAAACTCCACAAACGGTAAGCCTTAACACAATGAAGAAGCAAATGATCCACTGTCTCCCCATTACAACGACACATTATACACCGATCAACAAAGTCCATCCCTCTGCCCCTCAAGTTGTCACCTGTAAGGATTTTATCCCAAACAGCGGTCCACACAAAGAAAGAAACACGACGAGGGGCCTTGACCTTCCAAACACCTTTCCAAGGAAAGATTATGGGCAAGGGGCCTCTTAATTTATTATAAAACGACCTAACATCAAAATCCCCTTTCTTTGACAACTTCCAACGCATTCGATCTCTATTCTCAGTTGGAGGCAAATTAGAGCCCAGAGTCCGGAGAAATGCATCCACATCACCCATTTCCCAATCATTTGGTCTCCGAATGAAGCGAACATCCCAGCTTCTTTGAAATAGAAAAACAATTATATGGGAGTAGTCTGAAAACTTAACAAACTCGTATAGAGCTGGAATTTTTTTTTTGGTAAGTTACACGCACACAATGGGTCTTGAACCCACAACCTCACCCTCTACCTAGAATTTATAAGTAAAGGAAGTGCCAGTTGTGGTACAAACACCATAAAGTACTTACCTTTCCCCCCATCCCTAACAGATGAATATTTTCATTTTTGATAAGTAATGAAATAGAAAAACAATTATATGGGAGTAGTCTGAAAACTTTACAAACTCGTATAGAGCTGGAATTTTTTTATTGGTAAGTTACATGCACACAATGGGTCTTGAACCCACAACCTCACCCTCTACCTAGAATTTATAAGTAAAGGAAGTTCCAGTTGTGGTACAAACACCATAAAGTACTTAAGTTTCCCCCCATCCCCCCCCCCCCCCCCCCACCCCAAAAAAAAAAAAAAAAATCATAAAGTATCATGTGATTTCCCTTCTTTTCTGTAGTAATATGTGACCAAAATAGTGTAAGAAATAGAAGAAGTGAAAAACTATTAGTCTAGATACTACCCTCGTTCTATCAACTATTACTATTTTCTCAATCATTACCAGTCCCAAGCCCATATAAAAGAAGTTGTGCTAGACTGACATTCAACTTAAAACTTTTATCACATTTTATGAACATGGATCCTATGGATGACGTACAAGGATCCATGTAGTTGGCTCCAATCAGATGGGATTTAACACTTAGTTGAGTTGTGTTTTGAACTACCTACTTTTAGAATTATTTCCATTTATTTTCACAAGTAGACAATTTAATACCTTCCAGAAAGAAATGATGCGTCCTAGAGAACTAATTGTAAGCAGCAGCTACTTTATCAACTCCAAAAGGACCAAAACAAATTTCAACAAAGAAATCTTGTCTCAGCCAATTTACTCAGACAAAGGCTTTGCTTAATGAACACGCAGAATTTGCAGAAACATATTCTAAGAGTATTAAAACTGACAACTTTTTATTTTTATTGGTAAGTTGCACCTGTACCAAGTAGGTCTTGAACCCAGGACCTCATCCTCAATCCCCATTATTATTAGAGGAAGAGCAGTAACAGACAAATAACTGTAAATTAAAGAACAATTTCCTAACTAATATACACTTCACAACATTCTAATACCAAAGAAGTCTAGGAGATATAAAGATGAGGATTGAGGTCTTGAACATATCACAAAAATACTAGTGAAAACCCATAAACTAAACATGCCACTCAACAAACCTGCTCAATAGCAGTCCGCATAGGATTTGATGACTGCGGCAGCAATGAAAGCAATGTATCCACAAGAACATCCATTAACTGAGGTGTCGCATCACCATCCATCTCATCTTCTCCAGAGCATGGAGGAATATCAGAAGCCGCAAAAGCTTTCTTGCAACAGATGATAAGTTCAGAGGCAGCTTCTGAGAATTCCCCCGGTCGAAGGAGTACTTGCAAAAGCAACTGGATGAGCAAGTACCTCAATACATGCAATTTATTTGCATCAGTACTAAGCCCACAATTCCTTTCCTGCAATCATTAATAGCATAAAGTTGCATATCATGTCACAAGTTTAAACAACAAATAAGAAGTGACAGACAAGGATGTAAAAAACTAGAAGTTGAAATAAAACCTTGCACTTTAAACTCAAAGCTGAATGGCAAGGATTTCAAGCAAATTATTGATATACCAGTGATGCATATTTATTGGCCTAGTAAGCAACATAAATTGGGCCCATGGGCCTTGCCCCAGACGGCTAATGGCCCAATATGGCTAATGGCTAGGCGACACTGATTTTAGAAATTAAGTTTTGTTATTGAGAAAAGGATAAATCATAAATGGACCTTATTAAGTTACAGTCCATATCAAGATCCAAAATCTTTAAAATACTAAATTTAACACTATCATACGACACATCCTAGTCAGCCACAAGTCATACCAACCTTTCATTTGTAAGACAAATGTTGTAACATGAGTAGTAAGAATATATATAAATAAATATATATATATATATATCTATATATCTTGCCTTCTGTTCATGCATGTATAATTAAGATCAATGGTGAGGATAAAACACAAGATACCTCTCTATAAAGGCTTTTTTCCATTGCTTCTAATCTTTCGAATGTGTTTTTGTCATCATCACTCAAACTTCGAAAGAGGGAAACAGAAGGAAAGTTGTGCAATGTACTAAGGAACCACATGAAGTACGCCCCAAGATCATTTGCCTCAAGGCCATTAGCCAAAGCACGTGGCCCCTCTCCCTTTTGAGAATTTGCCAATAATAACTGGAGCTGCTCAATACACATCCTGCAAAGAGCACTTGATGTGGTTGCTTTTGGCCACCTAAGCTTCTCTTGTAATTCCAAAGATGTCACTTCATGGCCAAGAGATGGAGTGAACAAACCCTGAACAGCCAGAAATTTCAAAATTTCTTTTTGCACCCGAAACTTTGCCTCAAGATCCAGCTTCAAATATTTCAAAATACTGAGGAGAGACTCTACAACCCATGTTTTCAAAAAATCAGAATTTCCTGTTGTCCCAACCAAATCCTTATCCTCTATTGAACCTATCTCTGAATTGTCATCTGTTGTTTGACTCTGATCTGAGGGTTCCTCTGAAGCATTACCTTCATCTACAAACAAGTTCGTTAGGTTCTGAATAAACAGCATGCAACCAGATTCTGTTTTGAACCCAGCCATCAAATCTTTAACTGTTTTTATCCTTGTGATGCTATCAAACTTTCCACTGCTGTGTTTCTGTAGGCCAATAATAACTGCAACTCTTCTGACGTCGTCATCTCCAACCCAAGCCACCAACTCTTTAAGAAAATTCTGTGCCACTTTATATAGCCAAGAGTCCTTTGTGGAAAGTACATCCATCAGACACTGAACAAGTTTGTATGACAGAACAATCGGGACAAAAGCAGCAGGCAACCTTGGGAGAGAAAGAAGCAGAACATCAAATGCCAAGTGTTTACGGTCATGGGATGACATGAGAAGCGATCCCTCAATAATAACATCACAGAAGCACTGAAAATTTTTTGCATTTTCTTCACAAGAGCTACACTTGCGACTCTTCTTGTGTTTCTTTAAAGAATTTAAAACCGATGCCGAATCTTCGACTTGCAAAACCATCTCAGGTAAAAGAATATTTAAAAGAACAGGCCACAAACTGTGAACTCGAGGCTGACAATAGGTGGATTCCTGTCATATTTCACAAACACAAATATCTTAAAAGTTCTTCCACAATTATAATTGCAGCAAAAAAGAAATAAATATACGAATAACACCTTCAAGCAATTAGCAAGAGAGGACAGATGGGCAGCAGTAAAAAGGTTGCTGGGGATAAATGGACTGAGCAAAAGCTTGTTGAATATCGGGCTGTCAACAGCAATTTTTTCTCGAAGTTTCAAAGCTAAGAGTAATGCATCTGGGTTTCCTACTTCAGTAGATCCTTCAAACCACTCATGCAGTCCTGGAGCTTCAAGAACATGATTCAACAACGCTTCCTTGGGCAACTGTAAAACCATAATAAGACAGGTCACTAAATATACTAATTCAAAACTGCAGCATTAGAAACACAAACAACGAAACCCCCCCCCCTCTGGCGGCAGGACGAAAGCCACAGGCAAGGTAAGGCACGTGTGAGGGAGAAATCAGTCCTATAATGTAAAAGGAGAGCCTGATAATAGGGAATTGTATTGTGTACTGGAAACACAAAATTGGTGGATTGGTGTTGTATTTATAGATTTAATGGCAAGGAATGTGGACCATTTTTTGTGCATTGTGATGTGGAAAGCGGTGGTCTTTCCTTCTCTCTATGTCAACATTACTGAACTGAAATCTTCATTTGTGAGATATTTGTTTGAGTGGTCTCAATGCACTCCCATTAGTGATAGACATTCACTTGTCCTCTCGTATAGATTATAAATTTTCAGTACTATTCTTTCCAAGAGTTTTGTGTTACACCATGTGTACATAAAATCTCTTTTCAACACCAATAAAAGTAATATTTAATATATATATATATGACCTTTTTTTTTAATAATTTTCTATGTTCAGTAGTAATTAAAGATAAATACTCCTTCCCTGATAAGTGCTAGATCGAGGGTGAGGTAATGGGTTCAAGACCCATTGGGTGCATGAAATTAGAATCCAGTCTCCCACGTGGGCACATAAATCATGTAGAACTAGGCGTATATGCCCATGCAATAAAAAAATAATACGTAAGCAAAAAATATTTCACTAATATCACTGAAATTGAATTATAATATAAATAGATAAAATATATCCAAAAAAATTATCTTAAATTATGCAACAGAAGTACATGAGAGTATAGTTTTAAATTTTTTGAAAGTTTAGTAATGGAGTTTCACCTAGACTCTTCTGTGCTCAAGACTATTTTGAATCTTAACTATGTAAAATAAAGGGGTAAAAAGATTGTACATGTACATAAACGGGTAAAAGTTGCATCCTACATGCAGTGGTTAAGCCAAGTGGACACCATCTCCTTGTGTGTGTGTGTGTGTGTGTGTAGTATGATATTCCTGAAAATGTACAAACTAAATATACCAACATAAAAAGAACTGCCCAAGAAAATATTTACCAATATAAATGGAATGAAGAAACAATGATGAGCAAACAAATGCCCATTAAATTTACAGAAAAAGAAAGGAGGAAAAAAAAATTTAAATACATGCATTGGAAAGATTCAAAATCCACTGTCCAGAGTCCAAACAAAAAGTTAGAATCCCAAAAGGCAAGAGATAAGGCTAGTTAGGTAATGTCAATTAGAGCATAGCAGCAGTAACTGAGATATGGTTCAAGTTGAATGTGACAAAAAGGCAAGGGGAATGACCAAATTAGTAGGTTAAAACAATAATATAAGAGAAAACATTGGGTCCAGAGCTGGCGTAAAACTAGTGTTTTACGCCAGCCAATAGGGGGTTGCCACGTCATTAATTAGGATATCTTTTCTCTTTCTCTCTTATTCTGTCTCGTCTTCTCCATTTCACAGGTCTCTCTCTTCTCTCCCTTTTTTTCTTTCTTTCTTACTTGTTCTCTTCCTCTCTCCAGCCCTCTCACCCATACCTTTCTTCTCCGTCTAAAATCAAATCCAATTAAAAGCTTCAAGGCCATCAGCCCCTTCCCTTCTCCCTCTCAGCAAAGCCAGAGATTCCACTACACAAAGCCAAACTCAGATTTACTAAACCCATATTCAGTGTTCACCACATCCCAACCGCCTAACACCACAGATCCACCACAGAGCCCAGACCGGACTCACCGATTCATCGCATGGATCACCTCAGTCTTCCTGCTCTTCAGGCACACGGCGCCGACGAAGTTGACGTCGACAGACTGATTGGCGATTAGCTCCAACGCCGACTTCAGATTGCCGGAGAGCGAAGCTTCTAGAAGGCGTTGCAAGACTTCGGCCTCGTAGTCCACCGGAAACACCTGTTTCCTTTCCCGGAGAACACAGTCATTATTGTGTCAAAATGGACTTATCTCTTTGATGATCCTCCATTTCTGTTTCATTTTTAGTTTTTTCTGTATGTACTAGGAAAAATAATGAGAAAGAAGAGTTTTTTATTTTTGGTGTGGGAGGGGGGTGGGGAGCAAGTGTGCTTTTGTTTAGTCATGGACATTTTTGTCTGCAATTAATGGATCTTTCTTGAAGAGAAAATGTGGTTTTATTTTGGATGATTTTTCACTATTTCTCTTCGAAGTTGCAGAAGTTCTTAGAAAAAACTGTTATCTTTTTTCATTTTTCCCCATGATTTTGTTTTGATTCTCTGTGGTTTTGTTTTTTTGTTAACTCTTTGAAGAAAGGTATGGGTGAGAGGGCTGGTGAGAGGAAGAGAACAGAACAGGTGAGAAAAAAAGAAAAAAAGAAAAAAAGAGAGAAGAGAGAGACCTGTGAAACGGAGAAGACAAGAGACAGTAAGAGAGAAAGATAGAAGATTTTCTAATTAATGACGTGGCAACCTTCTATTGGCTGGCGTAAAACACTGGTTTTACGCCAGCTCCGGACCCAATGTTTTCTCATAATATAACAATCTCAAAAAGCCCAATAAAAGAATTATATTCTCTGTTGAAAAGTCCACATATGATCCATATGACAAAGTAAATTGACTGTGGCACTTTGAAAAAAAAAAAAACTATTGTGCTTCAGTATATACCCAAAAAAAAAAAAAAAAAGATGTATCATTACATTGTGCTACCCTATAAAAGAAATAAATACCTGTTACCCCTGTGACATTGTCCCTATGAAAATGAAATGAAATTTAAAGTTCCAGAGAAAATTTAGTGTTCAAACAATAAAGAATTCATTGATCTTTACTATAGTGATATAAGCATCCTAAAAAATAATTGACAATCCACCGACTAATTACAATTAAAACTAGAGAACTAAAATGACATTTACGCATTATTTAATGACTCCAAACCATACCATATATTTAGTATGGGTTTTAAAAATTCGTTTAAAAAGTCATAAGCATACTTGAAGTGCATTATCAAACTATCGACACTGAAATCTATTACCATTTTCTGGAAAACAAGACAGAAGATACGTGCGCAGAAATACAAAGTAACAGAACCAACTTAAATTACCAGTAATAAATTACCTTTTCAATCAAGTCTAAAAGAACTGAAACAGCAGGTTCTTGCAAGTATCGCTTCTTCGAAGCAAGGGAGATAAGAATACCAGTGAATTCCTTGATGAATGGAGTATTCTTATCAGAATTCCACTCTTTAGTTAGTCTTCCAGATCGGGCAAGTGCACCATAAGCAAATAAGCGACCCAAAAGGCATTCCTTTGCTTCCTGCAATGCCATAAAGAATTTATATAGAGAAAATGGCAACTCTATCCACACACAAAAACTAAAATAAAATAAAGAATAACAAAAATGCAAGCCTACCTGACCCTTCATTGAAGATGTGACCTCTAACAAATCAACTATGAGTTTCAGCAATGAGTCCAGTGTTATACTATGTATCGAACCAACCAAAATAGTCAGACCTAATGCAAACCCTTGTCTTGCACACTGCAAAAGCGATTCCAGCATATTACCAATGGGTTAAGTAAGATAATGAACAACATACTTCTAAATGTTCTAATACAATTAATGATGACCCCAAGCAAGCCATTTTATGGTTTACACATCCCATGAAAGGAATCACATAATCAGCTGAGTAACAAATTGATGATCCAGTAAAAAGAATCATATCATTTGAATCTCGAAATAAGGTAAGAAACTGACATTTCAAATACTATAGTGCTCTTCTGTATAGACTAAATAGACAATGTAGCATGCCAGAATAGGAAAGCAAATGCAACATAGGCAATCAAAATTGATATAATAATGACAGCGACACATACATACATACATACATATATATATATATATATATTGTAGATACGATAGTATTTCAAAGCTATATGGCAAGTAATGACAGCTATAATTTTGAAAGAAAAAAATCAGCTAAATGTAAGGACATCAAGAAACCTGAAAAAACAATGAATTTTCTCAAATTTTTGACCCTAATAATTGTTCAACCGGGTGATGAAAGGATCATATTGAAACCAAAGTTCTTTACCTGTTTACCATTTGGACCCAGAAGGATTAGTAAAGTTCATTAACCTCTTCTCACTCAAACAAAAGGGTCACTTTCTTACCAGTGCAAACTCAACAAAAGGATTTAACTTCCTACCATTAAAATTTAAACATAAATTATGACTTGGAATTTGTTATTACAGGAGCCTCTAGTTCAGTAGGTTTTGGGAAAATTTAAAAAGACTGCCCAATGTGCGATGTCTTTAAATGTTTCACATTTGTAATGAAAACAAAATAACTTCCAGAACTACATAGATATGCGGAAGAACTGCTCTTTATACATCCTGGGTACAGGGCATGAGGTTGCATCCCTTATTGAACTATCTTAATGAAGTTTTCTACTAATCAGAAAAGAGACACTAAATAAATGCTAGGATATTATTATAATATTAATTTCAGATAAGAGATGGGGAAATAGCAACAAGTATTATACCAAAGAATGATATATATAACAAAAATATCTTTAGGACATCAAGATACCATTGAGCCGCAAAGTTTTTTTATAATCCATCTTTTCATCAATCCAAAAGAATTAAAACAGTGGTTCCTATACTAAGGGGAGAAAAAAGAAAAAAAGAGGGGGGGGGGGGGGGGGGGGGGAGAGGTTGTTCATAACTTACCAGGAAAAAAAGATAAATTATAAATGTTCAAATGCACACATACGCAACCACATATGTTTTACCAAAACAATGCTTATAAATAACATTCATAAAAATGTACTTTTATAAAATAAAATAAAATAAAAAACTAAAAGTACCTCTCTTGATGAAGAAACTCCACGAATTAGCCTACGAATAGCATATCTCACAGAAGGTGCACAATTTTTCAAGCCATCATCCTTTACAGCCTCCAATTTCAATCCAACCTCAACAAAATCCTTATTCTCCATCCTCTCATACGCTTCCTGAACTGCCTGTAACTCTTTCACCATTGCTTCAGCAGCTGCCTCCCTTACTTCACCATCCGCCAGTGCTAAGTCCTTAAAAACATCAATATGAAATTCGGGTAAACCGCCACTCGAAGAAGACGCCATGGGTGCACGATCTTCACCCGCTACAGACTCTACACGCAATTGTTTGGGCTTTTTCGGCTCTTCTTCATTTTCAGAAACTGCAGCATGCCTTCTCTCTTTGTCCAATGCTTTCCTCTTCTTAAATCTCTCCATGGGTTTAATGGACAAAGTTTCATCTACTTTCTTATCCTTTTTCATTTTCTTCTTCTCCAATGGATTTGGAACAACAACATTATCTGTAACTGCATCTATTTTACCCTCTACTTCTTCCTCTACCGAGCTGGAGCTTCTTTTCTTACTACCCATTTAGACCAAAACTCTTTATTTTGTTCAAAATTTCTCTACAGTGATAGCAATCAATAAAAACAACCATTAAGCATTACAACACAGACCCAATTAAACCTTGAAAAAAATTGAAGTAAAACGAAAATAAATGAAGCATTACAAGCACTATTGCAAGCATTCTACTTCAAAAACCACAATAATCAGTATAAATCTACAACTTCCTATCCTATAATCTCTGTATTTCATTCAGAAAATAAAACACCCACAAAGTAAAGCATACAAATTTTGATAAGAAAACAAAAACCCTTTTTTTTTACACGGGATCATATTCATGGTATTGAAGGTAAAGGAAAGCAGTAATTTTGCTAGTACCTGTTCGGATGCTGAGAAAATAGAAGAAGAAAAAATCAAAAAGCAAGCTTGCGACTTGGTTTTATGTTAAGGAAAGAGAAGAAAGTGAGAACCTTGTAGGGTTTCAGGGATTGAGAGAACCAAAAACGGTGCGTTTTGTCCTCTGTGCTGTGCCGTGTTTGTTTGTGGCTACTGTCACTTTGGCTGCCAATAGCAAAGAGAAAGGGCACAGCTTTGTTGGGAACGAGTTTATTTATATCTGTGTCTCATATTTGCAAAGCTGACCCTTTATTTTATTCTTATTTAAGGATATGCCTACAAGAACATGACCTAGGCCTAGACCTAGACAGACTTACCATTGTCTTGAAATAATTCTGATGTTGCCCCTTGACTATACATATTTTGATTTGGACCTATGAAATCTATGGGATCTAAACACTTAACGCATCAATGAGGTTTTTTATTTATTTATTTATTTATTATTATTATATAGGTGAGATTGATACAAATTAACGATTTCAAAATAAATAAATAAATAAATAATAATAATAATAATAATTAACAACATACGTCAATTAAAAAGAATAATGGAGTTTCCTCAGATGATTATTAGCCAATTTTTTAAAATAGTTTTTTTTCCAAGTGGACCCTTGCAATTTAAACCAGCTTTAATACTTTAAATTATTACTTTTCGTCCTAAACTTATAGGATCTTGAATGTAATGATGATCAGTGTGCATTAGAATTCACGGATTGAGTTCTAGGGCCATACACAATTCACTCTCATAAAGGAAATAAAAAAAAAAAAAAAACCTTCACAACTTTATTTTATTCAATGTTGAGATAAAAATATATTTTTTTTTCAATTATTAATCTCATCAATTGAGAGTTATTACAGTGTAATATTTCTTCTTCTTCTTTTTTATAGAAATAATTATAATATGCTGCTAATTTCGCAGTTTGAATAATCTTCACCTTAAACCCTCGAGCATTTTGTATATAGAAAAATGTCAATTCAGTTACTAAATGTAATATGATATTACACTTTATCTCAATCCAGAACTCACCTCAAATTAAAAATAGTTAATGGAAACTCATTATTACAAAGGGCTCTTTGCTCGTGTCTTTTACCACTTAATTTTTATTTATTTATTTATTCCAATTGAAAGGATATACAATTTTGGGAGGGCACCCCCAAGCAGTGCACCTTCAAACAAAGATTTAGTACTTATTAGCAATCCTTTATATATATAGAAAATGACTTGATCCCAAATGTCTTCTAGAACTAGGGTTATTTCCCAATATGGGCTTTCCTTGTATCATTTATAGCTTGAAATATGGTGAGAGCATCCATTTCTACTGGGAACAATGTGGAACGATGCACATGAAAAAAGTTGGTAGAAGTAGCAAACAATAGAAATCAATGACAAATGAAGGTCGGAAAATGGCTACAAGGATTGGAACATGGATGCACTAGTGAGAAGAGAGCAGCTACTATGGTTGAGGACTTAGGAATGTTTCACAGCAATGACAAGGTGAAGGATTTCAAAATGTGATTCGCATACTAACCGTTTAAAAAATCCGGGATGGACTAGCTGTTTCAACCAGTTCAACTAGGAACTAAGCACCTATCCAATCTGGGAAAATCCCCAAAACCAGTCAAAACCAGTCAAAAATCAAGTAAAACCTAGAATCGGGACCAAAACTGATTCTTTGATCGTACCAGTTATTAAATCCGTGCTTATGCTATGTGAAGAAAGAATAAAATAAAATAATGTAGAAAGACAAAGCATAAGTAAGCAAATTAACAATCTAACGTTTTACATTCATAGATAGTAGAAAAGTTTGAAACAACTACATATTTACTTATGAACTAAATATTATAATGAATTCAATACAAGGTATATATAGTAGTACATTTGACTTCCTATTGTAACCCTAAAACAAGAGTAACTAACTGTATTACAAAGCCATTGTTTTCATGTATTTATGAAGATATCCTAATACTATATTTTAAGTTTTAACACATACTAAAAAAAAAAAAAAAAAAAATCTTCATCTCTAATGCTGTCAAAGTCTCACTCTACCAAAATGAGAGATGCTATGTTCACAACAATTTTACAATATTTTTACAACAAATCATAGATGGTTAGTTGTTATTAGTTCAAATTTAATCCTAACACTAAAATTACTTTTTTGTCCTAACAATAACAATTCGTAATGTCACTTAAAATTTGTTATGAAAATGTTATAAAATTATTATGGACATATCATTTCTCTACCAAAATTGCAACTATATCCACACCTACATAGTCACAACCTCTGCAATCAAGGGCAGAGCTAGGGGGCAAGGAAGTTCTTTCCCCCTTCTCTAGTTAAGTTTTTTACCCTAGACAGTTAAAAAAATTAATTAAAAAAAAGAACAAGAGAAATTCCCCATTCTCTCTAGCCACTGTATAAACAGATAGCCATACTGTCGACATAAAAAAACTAAGAAGAAAAAAGAAAAAAAAAAACCCACAAACATCTCCTTGAATTTAGACAACCAACCTGACACCTAAATAAATGCCACCAAACTCTCATCTTTAGTTTTAGCTTAACTTGCCACACCTTTCGAGTTTTGACCGCAAATCATGCCACCTTTTTTATTTTTTTCTTATCCAAATGTATTTCTTTTTGCAAGGTAACTCAACCCATTGATCTCAAATTACACACATAATAATAATAATAATAATAATAATAATAATAATGTCTTGTATGGTATTAATACCCTAATGTGGCGTATTGTACAGGAGATTCTACATTACTCTTGACATCCAGATTATTAGAAATGTGATTCTTAAGAATTATATTTCTAGAATGTAACTATTTTTATGTTTGGTTTCATTGGGAGATTCTCAGGAATGTGAGATGATAATGTTTGGTATATTCTCAAGAATCTTAAATGAATTATTTATTTTTCCCATTCTATCTTTAGATTTGAATGTGAACTAACAAGTCCTTAAAAAAAAAAAAAAAAAAAACTTCCTCTAAATAAATAATGAAAAAAATATAAACTATTAATTAGTCCTTTAAAAAAATATCTTCCTCTAAATAAATTAATAATTTGTTGAACAATACACACACAACAGTAAAAGTGAATACTTAGCAATAATGGAGGGTCTCCTTCAAACTTTTTTTTTTTCCATACGTAAGATCTAAATAAAACTTTGTTAAAAAATATATACTAACAGAGTTGTCTATTCTATTTATGTTATTTTGGTGGGAAAAGATAAAGACAAGAGAAAAGATACTGATAACTTGTTTTATATTTTATCTTAATTGCTTAAATGATAAGAAAAAATGGTTAAAATTGTCAATTTATAAAAAATATAATTTTCTTTAAGCTTGAAAATCTGGATACCTACCTGTTTTAAAGGGAATCCACATTCCTACTGAGAGGGATTTAAGGGGGGAATCTAGATTCCCTTGGCATCTGATTCTCTTGCGTAATTTGCAATCAAACATGAGAATTTTTAAACATTCTTGAAAAATCTAAAACATTACCTCGTACCAAATGCCACATAAAGGCCTCACTATTTTTTTTCATCCTCTATCTCTTATTTTTCACAAATTTAAAGTATGAGTTTTTGTTATAAACCCAAATTTTAAATATTTTTTTTATTTGAGAATCCAAAATTTAAAAAAAATAATAATAATTAGAAGAATAGAGAAAAATAAATGTTAAAAAGCAATCAAGGCCGCAAAGTATATAACTTTTCATGTATAGCGTTGTACTCTTAATATTTTTAAATTGATTTATTTTCTCAATTTATTTTAAGAAATCAAATTTGATATTAAGTTTTTGTATTTAGATTAAGGGGAAAACTTCTTTCACATAGTGTGCGAAACATATTGTATGAAAGAAACACGGCTCTTATATTAATCTCCTACTTTGATCGTTAGAAAGTATGAATTGGTTAATTTGTTTCTTTATTTTAATATATGGAATATATATTTGTAGTTATTTGAGATTTTGCATAATAATCACATTTTTTTATTATTTTATTAGCAATATCAATTAATAATTTTAGGATTTTTTTTATTAATGTCTTCTAATCTTGCCCCCTTTAACTGAAATTATGGTTTTGCCATTGTCTGCAACTATCCATTTCCAATTCTCTATTTCTCCATCCATGACTCCACTAGACACTATTGATGTTAACGTCGAGATCTTTGACAACATTGATGAGGATCGGATCAATTGACTTCAAATCAACTTGAATCTAGATATTATTTGGCTAAGCAACATAAATAACCAAGTGGATAGAGTTTGCAAATTCAAGAGACTGAAAAAGATTAATTAGAAGGCCATTTGTGTTTGATAATTTATACCAATGCTAGAATTGGCAATGCAAGTTGGTGTACCATTCCCCTCTCATTTTCTTTTATTTTAATTGGATGTAAGACATGCAGCATTAAAAATTCAAAATCATTTGAAGAATTCTTATTTTTTACTAAACAATGGGTAGAGCATTTGGTGGCAAGCGCCAGAACTGATGGGGAGGTAAGACTTTCTATGGTGGTGATTTGGCTGTGGTTTGAAGGGGGTAATGGTGCCTTTTGAAAGACAACTTATAGATGTTTGGATTGTGGTTTTGACTGGCTACGTTTTGTTATGCAAGATGGATGTTTAATTTGAATGCATTCTGTCTCTTATTAGGGTATAAATCCCAAAACCATGTAGGATCATCCAATGTTCCAATTACCATCCAAATCAGAAATATATGAAATTTTCATTTGTTTAATTCTATGATTGACATATAACCTTTTAGTGATTTTTGGACTTCTTAAATGTAATGCGACTTACATCCAACTAAATAAGGAAAAAATAATTGGAAGATTTTAGATGGAAGATGAGCTGGACTCTACCAATGTAGATAAATGCATTATCAAAACGCATCAATTCCGTTATGGAACATGCAAATTTATTGAAAATTTGAAACCCAGGACAATAAGTTTGGTTCCAAGGCCAAGACGTCCCAAGCTGTATATCACATAACTAGCAATGAACAAGAATTCTGCCGCTGCAAAAATTTTCGTTAACAACGTATTAAAAATGCACATACATGTGCCCAAATAAAGTAAGGCTTCCTAATACATTCAACCTCCCACATTTAGATACAAAAACCGCTAGAAACTTTTTATGTCCTAAAGAGCAAATGAAGATTTAAGATATCCATCTTAGTTTTGGTGATAAAGAGCCACTCAAAAGAAACTATCGCAAATAACAACTTCAGCACTCACTTCTTCACCTCTTCATATTCTGCCTCAGGAGGTTGGTCACCACCCTGAGAACCTCCAGAAGACGAGCCACCACCAGAACCACCTTGCATGTGCTGCCCTATCTTTGATACGGCTTTGTTTGCAGCATCAACCTTTGACTTAATTTCGTCAATGTTGTCCCCAGCCGTTGCCGTCCTCAAATCTGCAATTGCATCCTCAATCTCTTTTGCAACCTCAGCAGGAATCTTATCCTTGTACTCATTCAAGCTTTTCTCAACACTGTAGATGGTGGTATCTGCACTGTTTTTGATATCAATCAGAGCTTTTCTTTCTTGATCCTTCAAAGCATGCAACTCAGCTTCCTTAACCATCTTCTCAATTTCATCATCAGAGAGCCCTCCAGATGAACGGATGGTAATCTGTTGTTCCTTCCCAGTGGTCTTGTCTTTGGCAGAGACAGTCACAATCCCATTGGCATCAATGTCAAATGTGACTTCAATCTGAGGCATGCCTCTGGGGGCTGGTGGAAGGCCCATAAGCTCAAACTCTCCAAGAAGCTTGTTGTCAGAAGCCATTTCACGCTCCCCTTGCAATACCTTGATACCCACCTGAGTTTGGTTGTCAGCTGCTGTAGAGAACACCTACAATAATGAAAGTGCTATTCAGGAACTGAGCTTCCTCAACAGCTAAAAAATATATAAAGCAGACTGCTATGAAAGCTAATGCTGCAACATGAAGGGTTGAGTTAAGTCGCCATCACACATATTTCCCCAAATATTGCATAACCATATCTAATGCTTCTAAACAATGTCTAGTTATCAAATAACGCCCTATTGTATTGTTTCTTGCTTAAGTGAAAAATGATAGAAAATTAAACTAGTAACCTTGCCCTGCAGTGTATTTCTAGCCCTTCACCAATTTACATAACTTTCCTAATCTAAGCATCGTGGCATGGAAACCATACCTGACTCTTCTTTGTAGGAATGGTCGTGTTTCTGTTAATCAGCCTGGTGAATATACCACCCAGTGTCTCAATGCCAAGAGACAATGGAGTGACATCCAAGAGAAGCAATTCTTTGACATCACCACGTAGAATACCACCCTGGATAGCAGCTCCCATAGCAACTGCTTCATCAGGATTTACTCCTTTGCTTGGGGTCTTTCCAAAAATCTCTGAAACAACATCCTGTACTTTGGGAACACGGGTCATCCCTCCAACCAGAAGTACCTCATCCACCTCCTTCGCAGTTATGTTGGCATCCTTCAAACAGTTCTTACATGGGCCTCTAGTCCTCTCGATCAAATCATTCACCAGGGTTTCGAATTTTGATCTTGTCAGTGTGATATTCAGATGTTTTGCACCAGAAGAATCAGCAGTGATGAAGGGCAGGTTGATATCAGTTTGAGTGGTGGATGAGAGCTCTATTTTAGCCTTCTCAGCTGCTTCACGAAGCCTCTGCAAGGCAAGCCTGTCTTTGGAAAGATCAATCCCCTCGGTTCTCTTGAACTCACTCACCAAGAAGTCCAACAAGGTATTGTCAAAATCCTCTCCTCCCAAGAAGGTGTCTCCATTTGTTGCTTTCACCTACACAAGAGAGAGTTCTTAGTGGGACTTAAAAAAATGTAGAGGGAGGAAAAGAAAACCACCATTAATTACAATCAAAATACTACCTCAAAAACACCGTTAGAGATCTCTAGAATGGAAACATCGAATGTTCCACCTCCAAGATCAAAAACTGCTATGAGACCCTCCTTATTGTTCATTCCATAGGAAAGTGCAGCAGCAGTAGGCTCGTTGATAATTCTCTGTACATCAAGGCCTGCAATTCTGCCGGCATCTTTTGTCGCCTGTCTCTGAGCATCATTGAAATACGCTGGAACAGTGATCACAGCTTTTGAAACTGATTTTCCAAGATAAGCCTCTGCCGTTTCTTTCATCTTAGTCAAGACAAAAGCCCCAACTTGGCTGGGGGAATACTGTTGTCCATTGGCTTCAACCCATGCATCTCCGTTTGGAGCCTTGACTATCTTGAATGGAACCATTTTCATCTCTTTCTGTGTTTGAGGATCATCAAAGCGTCTGCCAATTAGACGCTTGGTTCCAAAAAGGGTGTTTGTGGGGTTTGTTACAGCCTGACGTTTTGCCGGAGTACCAACAAGTAGTTCTCCTTTCTGGTTGAAGGCAACCACTGATGGTGTCGTCCGAGCTCCCTCAGAGTTTTCAATAACTTTGGGATTCTACAAATTATCTCAGAATGTCATAAATAAACCAAAGTGAATAAAAAAACAACCCAAAACACTATATTTAATAAAATAATGGGTAAGTCATTCAGAACATCATTATGAGAACATTGTTCCATGCGTATACCTTTCCCTCCATAACAGCAACACATGAGTTGGTCGTACCCAAGTCAATACCAATGACATCATTCCCAGCAGGCTTAGAACTGTATTGAAGGAATAAAGTAAACATTAATAACAAACAAAAGATGAACCAAAAAAAGGACAATCAAATACATACAAGGCCACGCTGATCCACATTATACCTGAATGCTCTGGTCAAACTTGACCAGCTCTGACCCAGTTGCGAGGGAGCCCATGATGGCTTAACATTGCTAGTTAACTGCACATACATTAGAATATACCACTAAGGTAAGATGTCACCCATGATTTACAAGCTGGACTTGTACATAACTTTAGGATAAACCTTATACAGCAAACAATAATTCCAAGAACACAACAACAGATAGTAACTTAAAAAGACTCTAGAAAGTAACAGATGTGTTGCATATGAACTTGTGCTCCCACAAATGATGGAAACAAAAATTAAATAAAAAATCTAAAACAAAACAAAATTAGAAGAGCGCAGGAAACTGCATAAGAAATGAACAGACAACATGGAACAATGTTACCATTCTGAACAAGATGCACGGATCAGACAAGTAAAACTCATGGAATGACATTTAAGACACCGACATACGACTAAAAATCATCATTATTTAAAACTTCCTGACTATAAATCCACAAGGGCTACCAAAAAAAAAAAAAAAAACAACATTTCCAGATCTTAATTCATCGTAACATTCACCAGTGAAAATTAGGAACATAAAATCATAAACTTCCTTTTGACCAAGCTTTTATGACCATTAAGCATTTCCAAAACACTTATAATAAGACAGCTAATCATAGTTCACAATCAATAAACATCAGACCAAATGAAAATTTCTAAGTCGCAATTTACAACTCAGTATTACCAAATATACAGTATGGAACACTAGATTACTAAAACCTCAAAACCAAACTGAGCTCAGTTCCAATCTCCTACCCAACAAACATATAATATAAACCCATGAAATAAAACAGAGAAAAAGTTTCCGAAAAAAGCAAAACCCTTTTGTTTACGTTTTTCTTTTGTCTTTTTAATTCAGGAGAAATCAGAAAAGGCAAACCTTCTATTCCCAAAGCTATCGACTTTTATCAAGCTCTGTTTTATCGGATCACAACCAAACAAAACCGAAACAATAACAATCAAAACTCCTACTTTTCATTGCTCAAAACATTCACAAGAACCAAACAGACCACCATGAACACAGTCACATATAATCGAAGATCAATAATTATCAATTAAAAAAAAACAAAACAGAGAGAAATGTCTGATAAGGTTGGGATGAGAAATGAGACGTACAGATCGGTAGGTGGAGAAAGAGGCGGAGGCGACGTCACGACGTCGCACAGAGCGGAGCAAGGCGGCGGCGGCCATTACTTGATCGCCTCTGTGAGAGAAGGAGAGAAGGGGTTTGAAGGAGAGTTCTAGGGTTTAGGGTTTTTGCGTTGCGTTGCGTTGCGGTGCGTTTGTTTTGTTAAGCCCTGATGAGTGTTGAGGGCCTTGAGGCCTTTTATTTTATGAGGCGGAAATGTAAATTTGAGAGATTATTCTAGTTGCCATCAGTAGTAGAATCTTCTAGATCTCGGTTTTGTTTTGTACACCTCACCCCGAGCAAGCCTCACCGTTGGATTGGACTACACAAGATGGCCGAAGGGTGTGTGGTCTTGTTGGGCCTTGGATTACTTTGGACCATTCGTTTCTGTTTGACGTGGCAGAAAGAAGAGTTCCTATTTCTTGGACAAAAAGTTTCTAAATCAGTCCATCTAATGAGTTTAATGCTATATTTAATAATTTTTTTAAAATTTAATTCAAGATAATGAAGGAGATTATTATGGAGAACTAGTGTGAAACCCCGTATATATGCATAGGTACATTTAAAAATAATCACAATTATATATTATATATTTGATTATGTTTTTTATGATTTATTATATTAGAATCCTGGTTTTCTACATTAAATTAACTAATTTGGCACAAAAATTTAAAAATTTAGATTAGATGGGACACGAGGAACAAAATTAAACTCTAATTGAAATTTAATTTTTACCTAAATTAACTCACTTGGCACAAAATTCTAAAATTTAGATTAGATGAGACACGTGGCGTAAAATTAGACACTAATTGAATTCCAATTGAAAATTTAATTGGATTTTCTCCCAGCTTTACCTATTATTATATATATATAGATGTGATATTGAAATTTAATTTTTACCTAAATTAAATCATTTGGCACAAAATTCTAAAATTTAGATTAGATGAGACATGTGGCGTAAAATTAGATACTAATTGAATTCCAATTGAAAATTTAATTGGATTTTCTCCCAGTTTTACCTATTATTATATATATAGATGTGATACGCTTCCTTCTTAAAAAAAATTAATTTCTTAATTTTTATATTTTTTATTCTTCCACTATTAGGAAAATACTTAACTAAAACTGGTTTAAAATTATCTTCTTTTAATTTATTATATGATGATTAAAGAGATTATGACTTTTTTAATGAATTATATAACTTATTTCGCGCATCTATTAAGCCAAATGGTACCATCACAAAAGCTCGTGGTTTAGGGGGAGAAAGGGTTTTGAATTCTAGCTCCAAATGAGCACTTTAGAATAGATTTTTATGTTCTGAATTTGACCATTTTCTCTATGCTCCTAATTTGTTAAGCATTGGATGCCAATATGCCATGACATACCTTTTTATGGATGTTTGGATTAGCAATGGTAAAAATTCTCCATCTCATGTGACTCACCTTACTCTACTCTATCCCTAACGAATTTCTCTCATCCCAAAGAGATGACATGATAAGTCGGGTTTTGCTTGTCTTGCTAGTCGTTGCATTCCAAATTTTCTATACATATTTGTTATTTATTATATAAAAACATAAACTAATCGTTTTTACACCTACATTATTTATAATTTTTTATACAAATTCTAATTTCAACTCCCAAAGCACTTGATTTTTTTGTCTTTTAATGGTAACAAAACTAAGCCTCCCCGATATCTTTCATCCTACCTCTCTAATGTTGAAACCACCTCATTTGGTTTTACAAAAGGTTCTCCTTTTAAGAAATATTAGACAATGCCATTAAGCTACAAGATTCTTAGTCCAAACCCCTCATTTAAGTCTCCCAAATTAGGGAAACTTGGAGTGGGAGAGGAGGGAATAGGTTCCACTTTTATATATAAATATGTCAAGTTTGCCCTAATGATGTCAACTGATATCTATCTTTAATTTGAATAGAAGAGAGGTATAATTGTTAATTTATATTATGATACATTATCAATTAGCTTCTTCCCATTCTAATTTTTAAGACATTTAAACAAATGGGAGGGATATACCTCTCTCCCTACTTATTATTAAAAAGTCTAAATAAGGGGAAGAGATAACCATTCCCCTCCCATTTGCTTTACTTCACTTTCACATCATACCCTCTACTTCCTTCTTTCTCCAAATTATCAAACACAAACACACCAGTTAACACAGTGTTAGTGAAAACAGGAGTGGAAACTTCTAACAACAAGCTACATGTCCAATAGAACCTTGCAAATATTGTGCTGCTTGTTATTCACAAAAATTGCTAGTTTAGAGAACATTCCATCCGACAAAGCAAGAAACTGAGGCCCCCTTGTAGATTCAATCCTGCAGCCACAATATAAATAACAAGTATTTTTCTTTCGCTTTGTTTCTTATGGCAATATGGGTTAAATACAATGGATTTTGCAGATAAAAATGATATTAAAATACAAAGCAGCCCATACTTTTGAATGATAAAAATCGGTCGAAATTTTCAAAACTCAACTGTGACATTTGGCTAAAGAGAACTATTCCTCTCACCTCTCAAAGTCTCAGACAGCTAAACATAACATGACATCTACCCTGATAATGTTACAAGCCATGCAAAAATCAAAAAATGTCATAAGAAAAATTTACTCTATTATAATGCAACTTAATGTAATTTCTCCATTTTAGTTAATCCAAGACCAAATTTCAACAAAATGAAAGTTAACAGCTTAAGTAGGCAATTTTTATTTTGACAAAGTTAATAGGTTTGGACAACAGACATTGTATAGTCTATCCTAATCTTAGTTTCACCAAAAGAGTAAAACACGGCTTGGGCAATGATAATGACGCTGTTGATAATAGATGGTACCATTTTTTAAAGAACTTATATATGAAAGGATGGATCTAAAGTAAATCCAATTGAATCAGTATATATCCTTAATATGATATCAGAATTCAGCTCTCAACGTGTGCTGCAAAAAAGGAAAGCAATAAAAAAGAAATGCTGTGCATGTTAAGAGCTTTCCAAAGATGAAAGAAACTGTTAACTAATTGTATAAAAAAAAATCAGAAAAAAATGAATAAAAAAAAAAAATGACCTGCAACTAGCAACTAATTTGCAGGACACATTAGATGATTTTATTGAAAATGGACTATCCGCATTATGTCTCTCCTCCGTATAGGTTATATATGACCAGCCTCTGCCACCTAAAGAAAGAACAAAGAGAGAATGAAAAATAAAACATTTAAACAGCAACAGGAAGAGTATGTATCTTGAAAGAAAATAAGTGAGTAATAAAAGACACATACACAATGATTATAGACACATATTTTTCCCTTCAAATCCGAAGGTAACCTCCTCTATCTTGAACGGCTCCATTTTGTACGGTTCTCTTGAGGAATGACTTCCTGTTGAGAGACCAGCTTCTGCCCACAGCCCTATTCCGTTGCCAGGCAGCTACACGGGAATAAAGAGCAGGAAAACAGAAGCACAACAGCACTAACAGTAGCATTGCCAAACAGAGCATCATGACATTACGAAAACCATCTCTTAACTCCGGGGCATTTTGCCCTGTCCATGGAACTCCTCCCACATTCATGCCAAACACTGTAATAGATAATTCATATCAATCCTCCTCACTTTCACAAAAATCATAAAAGAGTGCACTGGAAAATTGTTCTTAAAAATGAAAGGTTATATCAAAGAGAAACGTTTACCTCCGGTAATGATGGACAAAGGAAGGAATATTATTGAAAGGAATGAGAGATAATATAGCTTCCTGTTTATTTGCTCAGCCTGCCAGCTATCAAGGCCAGCTTGGATTGCTGTGACACGATTTGCAATAAACCCTACATTATCTTTCAGCCTCCTTAACCGCCCTATCAACTCTTCAAGGAAATTAATGTCTTCGCTAGCAAACCAATGTTTTGAAGAACATTTTTCTTTCACTCGTGGAAATACTTGCTCCCCATGTGCTATCACCTGAGTTCAATTAAAGTACAAAACCAGAATAAGCTCTAGTTAATAAAGCTTTCAAGTATATCATTAGATCAAAACCCAAGTCAAATAGTGGTAATAATACTAGCCAATGACATTTCTACGGAAGATCAAGAAAGCATGGACAAGAAAGATTCAATTATAGAAAGATTGTCTGTATATTTATTAGTGGAATGTTTTACTTGGCCTCACAACTCTTATGGTCAATTACGTATGATATGTTGTGATTTAATGAACTTGGCTCTGTGGGAAGGAGCTAAAGACCCAGAGAGAGTTGGACTCCATTTATTTGAAGTGACTTCCATAGCCATCTGATTTCGGGCCTTTTCTTCATCAAAACCTAAAGTCAAATAGTGGTAATAGTTCTAGCCAATAACATTCCTATGGAAGGTCAAGAAAGATAAAATTATAGACAAAATTGTCCATATATTTATTGGTGCCACGTTTTACTTGGCCTTGCAACCCTTATGGTCAATTACATAACTGATATATTGTAATTTAATGAACTTGGCTCTGTGGGAAGGAGCTAAAGATCCCAGAGAGAATTGGATTTATTTGAAGCAACTTCCATAGCCATCTGATTTCTGGCCTTTTCTTTTAAGGGTATACTTCTAATCACAGACTTAAAATTTGAAATTGTTACTCAGATAAAAGTTAACTGGTTAAGTAACCACTTTGAGTTACTGATAACTATTATCCCTTTCCTTCTGTTTTTGGACATTATAGAAACTTAATGGGTCTGATAAATTACCTGCAAAAGGCGCTGCAAATCAAGATGCATTTTGGGGAATCTTCTATCATCTAGCATTTGCTTCTTTAAAGCAAACCCACCTGCAATGAAGCAGAAAAATCATTCCTTCATTTCAAACCTTGTTTTAATAGGTAAATTTCGACCCAATAGTAAACCAAGCCAATCAACACAGAAAGTGGGAGCTGCCTAAGCACAAAAGGAAGTTAGAAAGAGACGGAGGAATTTCAAAAAGGATTGATATCCACTTCCTTTTTCAGTTAAATGGAGCATGTATCCTCAACAGAGAACAGATCTTTCGGATGAAAATCCTGCTACTGGCTCTCACCAAGCTTTCTCAACAGTATCACTATAGGCCATAGTAGATCAATTGGCATATTCAGGTCAACTAGTGGGAACATGAACGCCCATGCTGAGTATTACAGTGGCTCTTTATTGACCTAAAGAAACAGCTGTGTATATCACCATTTTGTTGCATGAAGTTTTGTCATCCTGTGTGGCCTTTTACTTATTAAAATATGTTAATTGACTAATAATTTTAAGTAATATTCCAAAACTGTAACAATTTTCCACACTGCAAAAGAACGACAATAGATATTCTTCATACATGTCATGTTTTGATTTTGGATACCGATTCAAAGACATTTGCTTTATGATTAATTTACAACAGATCATGAAGCTCCTTATGAAATAAAAATGTTATACAGACTTGGACTTGGCCCTCATCCTTTCATGCATCACTAAGGCTTTGACACACCCCATAACATGGACTCAAATGGATCGTCTTACACAATGTTCTTTTTTTTTCCCCATATTTTTCATGTCTTGACTATTGGAGATGGGAAAGTACGCTTCCAATACAAGTGCAAGTCCTCCTTCCAATGTTTCCAACATCCTGATTTAAGATGTTAAGAACTTTTAGAACTTTCAAGGGCCCGCCCAAAGAAACAAGGCAGAATATATTTCATCGACCTATGCAGTTGCAAACCATTTCTTTTATCAAGTAGTATAATAATCTATAATTCAAATATTTGTTTCCCTCGGATACTTGATCCAGTTTTCATGTAACTAGTCCAATTTATTTTTAATTATAAGAAGCAAATAGAATTAAGATTTTATCCATTTTGCTCTCTTTCCCAACAGAGAAGGATCATATCCCCCCCCCCCCCTTTTTTTTTCCCAAAAGAAAAAAGTGAACAACAAAAGAGAAGGGTCCTTTTCTCATGTATTAACATGAGCTTGATGGGAACTAACCTGCATTTCAGTAACATCTTCTCAAGTACGTACTTTTTAGGCAAAAAGAAATTCTCAAAGTGCAACTCATGCACAAATATATTACATCAACCTTTTCCCGGCCAGTTTCTCCACATATCTAGTACCAATAATAAGGTGTGCACGAATGACATTGGACCAACTCATCATGTTCTTTTAAATTACAAAATTTCTTCCTGGATCTTAAATAATTAATAAAATGAATACATTCACTGTTGAGGAAGATTTGCTAAATTAAAGTTGAAGGTATAAGCAAAATGAAGGCCTAAATAAAAATTGGATTTGTAGTGAGCGTTTGGGTCTTGATTATAAGCTAGCTTGTTGCCTTTTTTTCCCTATTATTTGCGTGTCCCATGAGAGTTCTTTACTTATTTTATTTAGCTTTTAGCTTTTATCTACAGTACTTTTAGCAAAAAGCTATATTAGTTGTTCTCAAATAGAATCCAATGTAATGAGAAAAGACAATCACCATTCATTAATAACACTCTACGATCCTATTAGAGTAAAATGACAAAAAATGCTTTGTAAGCTAACCCCAAGTAGTTGGGCATCACAGATTTATTGAGCTAAGATTTATATTCAGCATGGTCTTGTTTTTATACTGGCTTAAGGCATGCACACGCTTAGGAGTTTAGAGGTTACAAGACCTTTTAAACTTTCCTTGCTCAGCTCAGAGCTTTTTCAGCATAATTGAGTCCTTAGCTGTTACAGAGCTAACCACATGATCATGAAAAGTGATACATGAACCCAAAAGATTAATGTTACTGTGAATTATAACCTGATTAGGATATAAAAATTAATAAGAAGTTTCTTCCACAAGCGAATTGATAAGTAGACTAACAGTAATTAGGATACAATACATAAGGAAGACTCAATTATGCAACTAGAATTGAATTAGATTTTACCTTTATCCAATTGAAGCTCCACAGAGTCCAGATCCATCTCGAGTTTAGTCAGAACATCTTGAAGGTGATCCACATGTGTGTCAACAATGTGAACAACAAGATTAGAGACTGATTTTGGCACAGGATTATCAGCTTCCTCAGAGTGATTCATTGTCAACAAGAACTCAAGAACATGCTCTCTGATAACAATCCCAGCTCCTTCCTTCTGTTCACTGCCAGGAGAAGAAGGACTCTCCACCCTGGGAATCTCTGAGAGAAGAGACTGACCAATCTGCGAGAAGCCCAATCTAGGAACACGGCCCAAAGAAACTGTAATCACTGAATTCTCAGTAACTCTTGCAGCAATTCTAAATGTAAACTCACTAGAGGGAGGACCAGGTGAATTAACCCTAAAAACAAGAGCCCCATCCACATGTCCACAAAAGGGTCCATTGCTGACAAGTGAAAGAATGTCTTGTAGTTTCAAAGGTGGACAAAGAACACTAATGAGGTATTGTGCAGATTGTGCAAGTTTCTCATTTCCTTTCGGGAGTTCCACATGGTACCAACAAAACTCATTGCCTCTACCTTCTGCAAGATCCCATTCCTTATTATAGAAGTTCCCACATCCATCAAATATATAAGCTTTCTGTCTCACCATACCCTGATACTGGGTCCGGTAGACATGGCGCTCCCTGAGAGGAGTGTCTCCCAAGGGTTGCCTCTCCATTTCATCTGCCTCTAAGTCATTGATTGGTTCTTCACGAGCTAGGTCCATTATCTTATTCAGATATCTTCAAATGATCAAAATCCAATGACAACAATAAAGTCAATCAACTCAACACAACGCAGAAAATTCCAATTCAAACTGAAGATTCAGATCATTCAAATAGTCAAAAGACTCAAAACCCTGCACTTTACAATAAAATCCAAGAATTCAACCTCAAAGCATTGTGTTATCTTATCCTTTGAGACCCAACTCAGTAACATTCACATAGATTATGATATCAAGATAGAATCTACCTGCCTCAAAACAAGGCTCACCCAACACTAAGATCCAAAAAGAACTCAAATCCAGACTTTTTCAACAAATTTGCAACAAACCCACTTGACCTCACCTTCAATCCACCAAGATTCCAAATTCAAAATCAATCAAAACCTGAAAACCCACCAAAGTTACAATCTTTAATACCCAACTCAACCCAACAAATCCAATTCCAACATGAAAATCCTCAATAATACTTTTAACTTAACAACAATTGATAAACACGTACCTCATTGAAAAGTCAAAAATAAAATTCCAAATTGCCTCCAATTCCAACAGACATTAATTTGAGTTCTCACAAATCGAATATGTCGTAAATGAAACAACTTCAAGAAACGTGTTGCATGGGTCCTCAGTTTCTCCGAAACTTCCTTTTCCTTTCATCACCAACTTGGCGTTTAAAAAAAAAAAAAAAAAGAATATGTATATATGCAGAGCTACTATTATATTCTAGGACTAATTCCAACACCACCAGGAACCAATTACTTATTTAAAATTGCGTTGAATTTTATTTTGCTATTAATTTATGGTGTTATGCAATTTTTTTTTTATCTTTATCTCTTTTCACACCTCATTTTGTGAATTGAGATTAAAAAAAAAAAGGATTTGTACTTGGTAGGAAATTATTTATTTTTTGAAGTGAAAAAAAAAAAATTATGAGGCCAAACAAAGAGTGAAAGGAGGGATATATCGTGGAGAGAAAAGCTTGTGTCCAACCTTTTTCTTTTTTTATAATCTTATTACTAGTTGTTAAAGAAAATCTCCTGATAATTTTCAACTTTTTATTTTTTTTGTTTTTTGTTGGGCAGCTTTTTAAGCTTCTTCAATTCTTTGAAAGTTCATTATGTTAAGGATAACCCAAATTATCTCACTTCTTGCTTTGAATTTATAAAATATATAAAAAGAAATTAATTAAATTATGTAACAATTAAACTTTTCATTTTTTTTTTTTGAGAAGATAAACTTTTCATTAATATTACAATATTCTCATCATTTGTGCAGTTTGCTAAACGTTGATTGATTAATTATGTTAGCCGTACTCATCATTTAAATATTTAATTTAATTGATTGTAATGATTTTGTTAACAAAAATATAACTAACTTCCTTTTGGTAAGCAACATGTGGTTGTGGTGGTGAGAGGTTGCGGGTTGGATATCACTAGAGTGTAAGAGTTACTTTTAGTGAGATTATGTTGTTGACCAAATGTGCAAGTATTTTTTAGTACAAGATAGTATCTAATGTCTTGAATGTATACAATATCACACTCATAATATGTGAGTTTCAGAGATGAGTGGGGTCTCAATATTATAAGTATGATACGGCATATTTATATTTTTTTTAGAAAAACTATAGTTCTATATTTTTATTTATAATGTATCTTGTCAATTTATTGAGAGTCGTAAAATACTATTAACACGAAATTGGTTTTTAACTTTTTGTGTTATTTATTTCGATAATATTAATATATAATTTAATGATATTACTCCCGTGTGATGCACTACATAATTGAAAAATATATATGTAAATAAATCAAAACTATATTAATATTTATTTTATTTTTTTAGAAGAACTATAGTTCTATTTATAATGTATCTAGTCAACTTATCAAGAGTTATAAAATACTATTAACACATAATTGGATTTTGGGTAAATTGTAAATTTCACCTCTAAAAATTGAAGGTATTTAGATTTTACACCTTGAAGTTTTAGAATTTGAAATTTACCTTTTAAAGTTTAGGAGTATTTGTATTTTATACCCTGACACTTTTAAAATTTAGATTTTATCCCCCTAAAGTTTGGGAGTATTTGGATTTTACACTCCTAAATTTTGAAACTTCAATGTATAAAATCTAAACAGCCCCAAACTTTAAGGGTGTAATTTGTAATTTACCCCTTGAAGTTTAGGGGTGTTTGGATTTTACACCCTGACGCTTTTAAAATTTGGATTTTACCCTCCTAAGGTTTGAGAGTGTTTGGATTTTACACTCCTAAATTATCAAATTTCAATGTATAAAATCTAAACAGCCTCCAAACTTTAGGGGTGTAATTTGCAATTTATCCTTAAATTTTTAACTTTTTTGTATTATTTATTTAGGGAAATTATAGTAAACTGACTTGTGATTTGACCCGTTTTCACTTTACCTACCTGTGGTTTAAAACTTAATACTTTGCCCAATTGTGTTTAGCTTCGTTTGGTCTCTGTTACCCACCTTTTGGCTTTTCCGTTAAAAAAACATTTTTTTACCACCAAAACATACCATACCACGAATCAAAAAGTTAGGATTTGAATTTTTTGAAAGAGCTTGGGCTATTGGGTTTTGAAAGAACTTCTCTAATCGATTTTGAAACGTGGAATAGCTGCTTCAAATCCTCATAATTCACACTGCACAAAACCCTAATTTGATTAACAAAAAAAAAAAAAAACTAGAAATGTCAATTTTCAATTCCAATTTCACTAACAAAAACAATTTCGATCCGATTCAAAAACAGAATCAAAAGCTTTGAGATTGAGGAAATTTGGTACTAACCAAAATATCCTGAGGCAAGGCTTCGAGAAGAGATCTTTCAGAATCCAAACCCAATCTCTCGCCACACATTTTCTTTGAGGGCGTTTTCGGAGCTGAATCGATCTCTAAACCCTAGAAATGATTCGAAATCAAAATCCTCTTCCTCCTAAATGCTCTTGCATACCTCACATACCCTAACCCTAGCTCCTCATCGCCGACCACACGCTTCGATTTCAAAGAACTACCGCATCTCTTTCCCAACGCCATATTTTTCAAAAAGAAAAGCGTTTCAAAAAACAAACCTGTTTTTGAAAGCAAATTTTGAAAATAAAACAAAACAAACTCTTAAACTCTAAAACTCTTTTGGATAAATGTTTCTTTTTATGTTGCTGTGAAAAAAATTGGAAACTTAGAACCACCTTTCTTCAACTACGAAGTTGCTTTTAAAAAATTGTCATGTCCCTTTCTATGACACTCTTATATATAAAGGAGGAGGATAAGAAGATAGTGTTTTATTTGCTTTTCGAATTTTTAATTTTTTGAGACAGTGCTTTTTGAATTTTAGCATGAGAGATGAGAGAGATATTTTCTTTTAGTGTGTTACAGAGACATTTTGTGCATTACTGGAGTTCTTGTGCATTATTGGAGACCTTTTTTAATGGTTCATCATAAACAATGTTATCTTTCTATTTTTCAAAGGAATTTCAGTAGAGGACTAGTTGTTTGCATAGAGGCATAAAACCCCATAACCCAAGCTCTTTCAAAATATTCAAACCATAATTTTTTTGATTTGTGTTATGTTATGTTTTGGTGGTAAAAGTTGTTTTTTAACGTAAAAGCCAAAGGTGGGTAACAGAGACCAAAAAGAGCTAAATACAGGTGGGCAAAGTGTTAAGTTTTAAACCACGGGTAGGCAAAGTGAAAATGAGTTAAACCACAGGTGGGTTTACTGTAATTTCTCCTATTTATTTTGATAATATATAATCTACTAATATTATTCTCGTGCATGTGTCATGCACAACGTAATTCTAAAAAAATGTAAATAAATCAAAACTATATTAATATGCATATAGAGTAAGCGTATGTTTGTAAAACTGAAAGAAACTCATGTTATCCAAATAATTTACAATTGAACAGAACTAAACATTTAGTTTTCTTACTAAAAGTAATGCTGCATACATTACAGAAGACGTAAAGATTTTTTTTTTTTTTTGGTAAACGAAAAATAGGGGTTAGTTAGGTTACGCCAGCCTTCGGGCGGAGTGCTCGAGTTAAAACCCATCCTTTTTGGAAGCAACCAACCCTTATGGATGCCCACCAACGAACTCCTGCTAGCAACGAGACTCAAACTTAGGTGGGTTAGACGTAAAGATTATTTTGTTTATATACATCTCCTTAAATATTAAAGTTAGCGAAATAAATGTTGGCTCTTGGCGCCAGACATGAATATAAAATACTTGGAAAAAACCTAAAAGAAAGCTATTCAATCCTATCAACACAAATGAAAGATTCATATCTAATATATATTAATTTATTTTATTAAAATTGTATACCCAAACATCAAAACAGCCGTAACAAATCCCAATTTTTTTTATTGCTTTAAGTCTACAGCCCATGTTCTTGCTAAAATAATAATTGTTAATGACTTAATTCTTAGAAAAATAGCTAAAATTGAACTAAACAATAAATGTGATTGATGGCTTCGATCACCTTAAAAATAATTATTTGAATTGTCTATTTGTGATGGAAAATACTTAGATCTCTTAGAGTATAGCGAAATGGTACTTACTCCTATCACATTCATGGTTGTCCCACCATAAATGTGAGAGGAATAAGCACCATTTACTGTGTTTCAGGAGCACTTAAGAATTAATTCTTTGTAATTAGTGACATATTAGTTTATAAGTTCAACGCAGTAAAATTTGTAGTAATAGCACTACTCTTTGTAGTAAAATTTTTAGTACTTTTATCACTTTTCTTACTTTTGATGACATGTTAGTATGTAAGATCTATGTAGTAAAATTTGAAATATACCTAATATCACTCTTAAATTTTTTTAGTTAAAGATTAAATCAAACTTGACCAGAGTTAAAAGGTCATATTACACAGAGATTATTGTATTTATCTCATAAAAGTATATGGTATATATTTACTTATTTTTGTTATGAATTTTTTTAAAGGTGAACGTATTATACCCGTACTATAAACGTATCATTCTTTTTTCGCTTCTGTATTTTTATGCTGAACTTTTGAAACGTACTTTTAAAAAAAATGCCGAATTATACCCGTCCATATGCTTATCATATTAAACGCATACCGTATTTTACTAACTATTGGCCACATGATAAAAGACATTAATGTCACGACATAATGTGTGTGTGTGTGTGGTATACAAATTTTACATATTAAAACATAAAATTATGATATATAATCAAACGATCAAATAAATATTTAATTTATTTTAAATTACATGAAACTTTTGATAATAATATTTTGGGTGAAGTACACTTTTACATTTCTTATAATTTATAAAATAGATTTTTATTCATAGCAAATTATTGGTAAAAGAGTTTAATGCTGGATTTTTTTGCCATTAGCTTCAATGTTTATTTTTCCCTTATCTTTTTTAATGGGGTTGATTACAATTTTTTAAAAAGATAAAGTAGTAAAGGAAAAGATAATAAAAACATTTAAGTTTTTTTTTTTGGAATAAATAAAAAAAATTTAAGTTGATAAGAACAAATAAATTGTTGTTTTTATCATTCGTTCAACAACAATTGGATGTGGATGTATCTAATTGATTTTTCAATAATATTAATTGATGCTTCTTTCACCCAAAAAAAAAAAAAATTATAATGGTGTAGATAAGTTTCACCAAAATATAATATTTTAAACTGCAGGACTATAAATTACAATACAATAATTTTTTTTTTGAGAACATAATACAATACTTAATATAAATTTTTCTCAAGTTTGGTAGAGAATAGATAGTCTTCTCATTCTTTAAAAAAAATTATAATTATAATAATAAGTCTTGTCTAATAGTCGTTTATCAAAAAACAAAATTAATGAGAGTGAAAACTATTTTTATGGGTATGACATAGTTCTAGTTCTATATATAAAGAGAAAAAAAGGTATAACCTAATATTATATATAAGAGTATGAATAATTACTCGTTAATAATTTTTAAGTCCTGTGACCAAAACATTTAAATTTTGAAGTGAAAAATTTGAAAATGAAATGGGCATTTTGAGGAGTTAAAACATTGCATTCGAAGTAAAATTGATGAGAGTGAAAACTATTTTTATGGGTATGACATAGTTCTAGTTCTATATATAAAGAAAAAAAAAAAAAGGTATGACCTAATATCATATATAAGAGTATGAATAATTACTCGTTAATAATTTTTAAGTCCTATGACCAAAACATTTAAATTTTGAAGTGAAAAATTTGAAAATGAAATGGGCATTTTGAGGAGTTAAAACATTGCATTCGAAGTTTTTTTTGTTTTTTGGGTGAGAGAGTTTCAACCTATGGATAAGAAATCTAGGGTTCAATTCCGACTTATACCAAAAATTGATTGGTGTCTTAGTTTGATGATAAAAGAGCTATCATTAGGAGCGGATGTCATAGGTTGAAATTATTTCAAAAAAACAAAAAACTTATTCAACTATCAGAAATTTTATCAGTTGAGTTAATTAGAATTAATTTAACTTTATTGTTGCATAATGTAAATAAAAAAGAAATAAGTGATGCGGGATGCGGAAGCGTCAAGAAGTAGAACACGTCTACTTCTAGAAAACAAGAAACAAAACATATTTGCTTCTGAAAATAATCTCGAATCCACGAGAGTTCATTGAATCTACAAGGAGAAAGGATTTGGAATCCACCTGAAAATAGAAAGACAAAAGTCTGAATTTTATTGATTGAATAATTGTTTAAAAAACATGTACAGACTTAGGGGCTTATTTAAGAGCTTCGTAAAACTTGATAGACAAAAAAATATATTTTAAAATAACTTCTAATTAATACCTAACCATAACAGGAACCAAATTTGACCTAAAAAACATTAAAGCACCTAAAAACAATAATATAAGTATGTTTGATAACTGTTTTTTCCACTTATTTTCTGTTTCCAAAAACAATTTTTTATTTTTGAGACTAAAAATTTTTTTTGGCAACCCAAAATAGGCTAAAAACAAAAACTGTTTTTAAAACTCAATTTGTGAAGGAAACCGAAAACATGCAAAAGGCTGTTTTCAGTTTCTAATTTTCAAAAGTCAACGAAAACACATATTTAATCTAATGAATCTATCTCATTTAATGAGTTAACATTAAAGTTCAAACTTTAATAACAACATATTTTAATATTTTCTATTTTTTTCTTCAAAAAACTATCTTTTTAATTTCAACTAACCAAACATGTTTTTGATTTCAAAAATACAAGAAAATTGTTTTGTCTTAATATTTTCAAAAATAAGTTTTTGAAAATAAAAAACAAAAACTGTTACCAAACATAACCTTTAATCATCTAAACCTAAAACAATGAATTGTACATAAAAATATCAAAATTAATAAATTACAAAAATTAACTATATTAAATTATGTCCTACATCAATAAGTGTTAACTTTTTTTTTTTTTGGTCAACAGAGGAGATAATTATATTAGCTAGTCACAAAAGGCAAAGTATTGGCTATCAGCCTTAAGGAGTACAAAACATTTGCATCAGAATTCACAATTACATTTAAATCAGGGGTAGGGGGAACATCAACTACAACAAAATCAGAAGTTAAGGAACAAGATCCTTTAGAAAGGCTGTCTGCTCCTCTGTTAGCCTCCCTAAACACATGCCTAATCACGATTTGCTGAAACTGCTTGAGTAAGTACCTGCAGTCATTAAGGATGGAAGTATATGAGCTGTTAGGAGTTTTCCTTGAGAGAATAAGGTCCACAACCACCTTGGCATCTAACTCCACGGCCAAGTGTGTGATTCCTAGTTGTGAGGCAAGGGTGAGACTATCCCTAAGTGCCCAAAATTCAGCAATAATGCTTGTACTGATACCAATATATCTCATAAATCCTTTAATCCATCTGCCATAGGAGTCACGTATGAGCCCCCCCCCCCCCCCTGCCTTCTCTGGATTGCCCAAGGAAGCTCCATCTAAATTGAGTTTAAACCACCCCTCTTGTGGCTTATACCAGCAAACTGGTATGACAGAATGCCTTTTGGAAGCCGGCCATTTTCCCACACAATAGAAATATTCAGTGGCAGCCTTCATATGAAGGGAATGGAGGTTTAGATTTAAAGGAGAGTTTTGGAAGACCATGCTGTTTCTATGTTTCCACAAGTTCCACACAGCTAAAGGAAAAACAATAGACCAAAGAATTCCATTTATTCGGTTCAAATTGCTGTCCAAACAGTTTGTGCTCAACCAATCTGCCAAGCTCAGATGCATGAAATTGGACAAGTTTTGGGGAGTTCGAAACTTTTGCCAAAAATTCATAGAAACTGGGCAGTCCGTTAAAGTGTGTAAAATAGTTTCCTCATGATTTCTACATAAGGGGCAGCAAGCATCATGAATAATACCCCTCGATTCAAGAACTTTCTTAACTGGAACACTTTTAAGGAAACATAACCAAAGAAAGTGTTTTATCTTTGGCAACGTGTCAAGCTTCCAAATCTAGTTACCTTGGAAGGTTTGGGCATCAGGTGGCTCAGATCTAGCCAACTTATCAGCAGATGCCAAGTTGAAATCCCCATCATGAGACCCTTTCCAGATCAGGTTGTCATCTTTCTCCCCATAAATTTGTAAAATGACAGCTTTGATCATGTCTTTAACATCTAAGGGTAGCTCAAAAGATAACTTACCCCAATCCTAAGTACCTTGACAGGTAGTTTCAACAACAGAAAGATTGAACTCCCTTTGTGTGAGTGGATCCTAAATAAGTTCCCTAGCTGTTTGGCCTTTTACCCACTTGTCATTCCAGAAGCTAAGATTCGAATTACTACCTAAATTCCACCCAATGCCTTTTTCAAAAACTAAAAAGCCCTTCCTAATTGCTGCCTAGGTAGGAGAACAAGGAAGCTTATCAGGGTCTTTAGACCTTCTACGGCTTTGGAAGCAGTATTTATTAATTAAAACCCTCGCCCACAAGGCTTTTTTTCTTGATAAAGCCTCCAATTCAATTTAGCAAGAAGGGCAATATTTTTAGCCCTGGCCGATTGGAGGCCTAAACCTCCTTCCTTTTCGATTTAACTATTTTCCCCCAACCCACAAGATGTAGTTTTCTTTTCTCCTCAATGGATCCCCATAGAAAATCTCGGCTAACCTTATCAATTTTTTCACAAACATGCATTGGGAGGGCAGCCCCTTGCATCACATAGCTAGGGGTCACTTCCATTACTGATTTCACTAACATTGATCTTCTCGCACAAGATAGGAATTTAGTTTTTCCATCCAGATAATTTGGCTATCATCCTCTCCACAATGAAATTGTACTGATTTCGGCTAGCACCTTTGTGTCTTAAGGGGAAGCCCAAATATTTTCCAAGACATGATGTGGCTTGTATGCCCAAGGTCTTACAAATGTTGTTCTTGATGCTGTTTGGGGTGTTGGGAGAGAAATAGATGCGGGATTTGACCACACTAATGGGTTGCCCCGACTCCATACAAAACTGATCAAGCACCCTTTTGATGGAAGCAGCACACTTCTTATCAACCTTGGCAAACAGCATAAGATCATCCGCGAAGAAGAGGTGACTAATCTCCACATTAGTCCTAGAAGCTTTCATAGGGATCCAATTTTTATCCATGCATTCCTTATCTATAAGGTAGCCAAGGAATTCCATGCAAAGCAAGAAAATGTAAGGGGAGAGGGGGTCCCCTTGACGAATTCCTCTCGTAGGCTTAAATTTATCCAATTTGCCTCCATTGAAGAGAATGGAGATGCTGGAAGAGGAGATACAGCTCATAATAAGACTAAGCAACCCATCGGGAAAGTGAAAAGCTCTAAGGACTTTATGAATGAAATTCCATTCCACATCGTTCATTTTTCAACCTCAAATTTATTATATAGGAAGGGTGCTAATCCATGGGTTTTAGACACATAGGAAAGTGATCAAAGACGCCTATATAGGGTGAAGGCTTGAAATTATTAAGATTGAAGGCTCCCGAAAGGGTTTTAGCACTCTTTTCTCAAGTATTTTTTATCCTTTAGTTTAAAATTTTTCTTTTGGGTGCTTTGGTTGGAAAAGGTTCTCCATAATAGTATAAATCAAAAGTCCAAATGTTATATAGATTATAGAATATTGATGATAATATATGACATGTGCAATTTAATTTTTAAAAAAACAAAAAATTTAAGAATTCTTCTTTAAGAAATGAAGCTTCACTCACATATCATGCCTGCTAGAAATGTTCCATGAGAATAGATGCTAGCATTCTTTTTCCTAGTCAAAGACAGTATTTTTTTTTTACAGAATTGGTGGCATAACTCACGATGGAATGAAGTTAGATGATCCTCTCTAGCCATTTTCTTTAATAATATAAGGGCGGTGATTGTTACACACATGATGGTTTTTTTTTTTTTTTTTTTTTTTTTTTGCTGAGAAAAAAATGGGTAAAGAAGAGTAATCTGAATTGGTGTCTTCTGCTAAGGCGTGACCATGCCATGGTGTGTTTTTAGTTAACACAGTTTACCTATAATATAAATATTTCATTTATTCAGGAACGAAAATGTACTTAGAAAAAGAGAAAGAAAAGCATATATGACATAACCTATCTCAAAGCTGTTAGTTGCCATCCCTCAATGAACAAAATCTATCCTTAAACCATTGACAATTTACACCTAATCCCCCCCTCCAAATCTTCCTTATTTTAACCTTTCAGAATTCAGATATCTTAGTGGTTTCACTTAGCAAGGACTTGATTAAGGTTTGATGATATATACTTTGTGGACCAATTTCAATCCTTCTAGTTTGTTTATGTATGTAGCCCAATGTTGGCTTCCTATGGTGGGAATATTGCATTGAGGAAACTGTTTGATCAGAGAATTAGCTCCATGTTCTCTGTTTGCTTTTTGGAAACTTGTGTGAACTGATTTCGGTTTATCAATAAAAATTGGAAAAGTATAGGACCATAATATTTTTCACGACTGTGATGTGACAAGTGTGATTGGTGAAGAAAAAATGGTGAGTATTTACGAAATTGATGGTTAACCACTCATAGTCTATCACGTTAGAATTGTGGCAAAATAGCAGTGGGATAATTTGTGGTCTTAGAACTACTCATAAAAGTTTCTGACTTTCTCTCCCTCTCTCTTAAAAAAAAAAAAAAAAGCTGTTACTTGCTATCTTACACAACCTTAGACAATTTGCATCTTGAACAACAAATTCCCCAGTCCAAACCTTTCCCATTCCAACCTTTCAGAATTCATATACCTAGGACCTGATTTGACATACCTGGGTCTTGATTAAGGTTGAAACTCTTTGCCAAAATTGATGTGACACAGTGGAAAATTCTTTAGTGCTCTCGGAGTGTGAAAGCTCTTCTCACATTTATGTTGGATCTCACCATGAATTTAATGAGTGGATTTCACCATGAATGTGAGAAGCAAGAGCACCATTCTTCATGCTTCAAGAGTACCTAAGAATCACTCAGAACTAGTAAAAATTTGCCAAATCAACAATTTTTAAAAATATTGTAAAATAATTTATAACTGTAGCATTATTCTAGAGACTTAGAGAGTGATTGACTTGGGTGTTGGGACATGAGATATGTCACATTAATTTTAGCATTTAATTTCCTTAAGAGAAAGTCAAGGAGGATTTAAACAAAAATCAGTTTATAATTAACTATCAAATCATTAAAATACACCAACACCATAAATAGCTAACAAGGCCCTTCTTATTCCAACATCTAAGCTCCTGCTAAAACCAACATTAATTTCTCTCCCCCATGGCCACCCTAGAAGTGCGAACACCATACCCTAATACCACCACCGCCACTGAAACACACTTCCCGGCCACCATGGATGACGTGAACAAAGATGAGCTCTCGCCCGCCGAACAAGTTAGGCTAACCGTGCCCAACACTGACGACCCGACCCTACCTGTATGGACCTTTCGAATTGGACCAGCTTATGGTGTTTATATTATTGATATAATCAAAGCCTTTCATCACCGAAATATTTCCTTTTTTTGCTGGTTGGCTTCTTATCGTCACTACTTAGGTAATATTCTCCTTTCTTTTTTTCTTTTTTTTTTCTTTAAAAAAAAAATTATGGCTTTTTTTACGGCGTGTTTTTCTTTGGTATTTTGGAAGCAAAAGTTGGTTTTCCATTTGGCTAATTATTTTTGCATACAGCTATAAGTTTAGCATGAAATATCGTGTTTTAAAAATACAATTCAATTATAATTTAGAAACTAGGTTTATACAATTTTAATTGAAGTCATATTTTCAAAATATAATTTCAACTTGTGTATATTTATGTATACACTATGCGTAATAATAATTTTTTTTTTCATTTTAAATTTGAGAAGTGTGGCAAGCACTGGCGGCTCCACATTAGAGTCAGGGTGGTCACAAGACCACCCTGGCCTGGAAAAAAAAATCATTATTATATATAAAATTTAAAAATTTTATAATTTTTTTATCTTAAAAAAATGTGTGACCACCCTAAATTTTTTTTTTAAGTCTAATATAATTAAATTTTTAGACAAAGTTTAGTAACAAACTTGGATATAGATTAAGGATACAACTCCACTCAATATTTTTTTTTATTAGATATGAATTTTAACAATTCTAAAATTAGATTACATTTTTTTTTCTTTTATATATCCTCCATGCTTGCAAAACTTCAAGAAGATTAAAGATAAATAGCTTATGTCATCAATCAAATGTTTAATTTTTGAGTTTTTGTAGTCTAAAATTATACGCAAAATATAAGTTTATGGATCAAATAACAAATAACATCCGATTGACATGAAACTTGACATATATTTTAAGAACATAAAAAAAACATATAATTCAATATTTAGAATTTCAAAATATATAGTCATGTTAATTTGTTTAGTGAAAGTTGTAGTCTTAGACTATAATAAGTTTGTAGTCAAACTTGGGTCCTTTTAACAATATATTGGGCCTTTACAAACAAAAAGAAAAAATCCAAAAATTATTATTTAACTAAAATTTTGAAAGAGATATAGCTTGTAGTATTGATAATGAGATATAAATATATTTTTTTATTAATTATTATATAATTTAAGTTTCTTAATGACCACTCTAGAAAAATTTCTAGAACCGCCACTGGTAGCAAGGTAATTATTATGAATAAGCAATCTTCATTAAGCCAATACACACACACACACACACACACACACACACACACACACACACACACACACACACACACACACACACACACACACACACAAGAAGGTTCACAACTACAAAACAAGCAGCAACAAAGCTGCAAATTAACCTCATTGATAAAAAAAGCCGAAAGCCTTAACTACAAATTGACACCAATTCAATAAAACAAAGAGAAATGAGATACAAACACCTCTGTAACAAAAAGAAAGAGAGGAAACTCAGCTACACCATGGCCTCTACTAGAGATACAAGCTCCATTGTAGCAAAAAACTCATCTACATCACAACCTAAAACAAAACATAACAACAACTATTTTGGGGTCCAAATTAATTGCAAGCCTTCCACACATTGCCCAATCCTTTGCATTCACCTTACCAGGAATAAAGATAGCAGCTCTCCACTTGACTTCAATAATTATATTAAACAAATGCATTAATATTTAAGGAAAATGCTAACTGATGCCCTTAGGACAATTGTTAACAATCCATTTAAAGAAAGTTTTTATAGGAAAAGAAAAGAAAAAAGTAATTAATGTTTTGACAATATTTTTCATTTTTTATAAAAATAATGTCAAAACTTTTCTAAAATAGATTATTAACTATTGCCTTAAGGGCACTTGTTAGCATGACTTTATATTTAATCCAAGATCTACCATGGCCATCCCATCCTTTACGGCCCATGCTCCTAGCCTTATACCAAATTTTGGTTCAAATGGACCTTGGAAGTCCAATATTGTCTAATAAATTAATGTGAACTTTTTAATAAAAATTAAATAAATTCCATAAATATTGTTGTGAAATTTTAAAATATTTGTAAGTGCACGAATAGCACTAAAGTATAGTTTGGCAAGCTTGAGCTCGAGCTCGAGTTCATAGGGACTTGTGTTTATGTAGGAAAAATAAACAAACCTCAACTAAATAAATACTAATCAATAGTCCAATAAAAACGGATTATTTTATAATTAAATAAAATTAAACAAACAATTAATTTAAATAAAAATAATAAAAGGCAATGAAAAGATGTAAACAATTAAGAGAAAAAAAATTAACGTTTTTGAATTCACTCTAGAATTCAATCTTGTTATCATGGAAAATATTCTCACTAAAATCCCTATATTCTAAAATCTAAAATATGCTTTTCTTCTCTTTCTAAATATAAAATCAAATCATCAAAATTGTATCTGTTGACAAACAAATCATTAGAGATATTCAACTTTAAAATCAAACAATAATAAGCCAAGTATTCAATTGATTAATATCACCCTAAATCATGAGAAAAATATGATTGAACTCATATTAATTTGATTTGAATCCTATCTTCCACAATTGATATGAAGTAGAACAATTAAATTATTAAAGAACAATCAATGTGGGAAAAATCAAATCTCATAAATGAATATTGATAATTGTTAACAATGTTTCATCCTCAACTTTAATTGAAAATTTGGCTATTCATGGTCATTGAAATAAAACAAAAATAAGCAAATACTAAACATTAAACTAAACAAATAAAACAAAATTAGACTGAAGAGAAAAGCCACAAAGAAACTCCACATGTGGTCCAATTGTCTCTCTAACAACTCTAATTTGTATTTCTGTGAAACCATAGAGAAGCCTAAGTTAACAAATAAGCAAGGGTAGTGTTTATTGCACGCTTGTGTGCATATCGAACACAAGTGTATATAGCACTGAAATCTTGAGTTTACCTCGCGATTTTAAAATTGAAAATGTGAGTTAGACTCACGATTTCAGTGTTATTTAACACTCGTGTGGATGCACACAAGTATGTAATAGGTTCTATTCGATAAGCAATTAGGACTCTCAAGCCCATGTGTAGTTCTCATCTCCACATCAGATTGGCTCTTGGCCTTGACTCTTCTCTTCTTTTTTGTTTTTATTCTTCTCTTTAATTCACGCCTGAGCTGGATTGAAAAGATTTACCATGCATCCAGTGTATGTAATACCCCCTAGGCTGGATTTAAGTTGGCTTGACAATTGGCCTAGCCTTACCTTGTAGCATCTAATGGTTCACATGAACTTTTTTTTTTTTTGAGAAACTGGTTCACATGAACTTAAACTACGACGATAGTTTGTTTTTTTGTTCGTTGTCATCCACTAATTTTCATTAGCATGTAAGGCCTTATTATCTATAAAACAATTAAAGTTTATAATTAGTCACAAATTAACATAAAAGTATGACTCATATGCAAATAGAGTAATTTATTTAATATATTTCATGCACATCAAATATTAGTGCATTGTGTAACAATATTTAATTTTGAAATGACAAAAGAAATACTCTTACAAATGCAGATTGCTCTTCATCTCCAAGCATGATATAGTTTCCTTGTGTGGTAATCCACGTCCTTCGTATCCATTTGGATTGCGATGAAAATCTCTTGCGCTTGCATTTCATGTTTTTGGATGTAGGACCCATGGCTACGGTGCAGGAAGAGAAAAGTGTTTTCAGCAAAATTATTCACGGGACCCACAAGTACTTTACTCAGAAAAAAAAACTTTAAAACTGGATCCTACGGTATTATTCACACATTTAAAAATTATTTTGCTATAGTTTTTTCAGTTTTCAGTTTTTAGCAATAAGCGATATCCAAACAGACCTTCATATCATAGCATTTTAGTTTTACCCATACTAGTGGTATTTTCTACACAAAGACTTAAACAATGGTGGAGCAGCTAGAAACAAATCCAATATGCAACTCAACTTGAGATAATCCAATTCCTATTAACTGGTGTTGCATACAAAAGCATTCTGTCATCATATATTTTGTTGCAACCTTTAGAAATATTTTAGCCACACACTTTCCTGGTAGCCCATAAAATTTTACCACCAATTTTTGAATACTCATCACTCTCAACATAGATGGCTACCAATGTCTCTAATTGCACTCATTTGCAGTTTTACATGGTACACAATGCCAGGGTACCTCTTCTTAACACTAACAAACATCTCATGGGTCTACTGGGCATTCTCCAAATCAGTCACGGCTCAGCAGATTGGCTCAGGCATGAAAGGACTCGGACTAGGAGCAGTGGCACTTGATTGGGCTGCAGTGTCATCCTTCCTATCTAGCCCCCTTATCAGCCCCTTCTTCTCCGTTATGAATGTTTTTGCAGGCTATGTATTGATGGTCTACATTGCAATTCCTATAGCATATTGGGGATTTGACTTGTACAATGCTAGTAGATTTCCCATTTCTCTTCTCAGTTGTTTACATCCCAAGGTCAACAGAACAACATATTAGCTAGCTATTGTCAATAACAAGTTTGGGTTAGATCTAGTCGAGTATGAGAAGCAAGGACCAATTCATTTAAGCATGTTTTTCGCTCTCACTTCTGGCTTTGGCTTTGCCACTATTGCTGCCACCCTTACACGTGACACTCTTCTGTGGAAGGTAATGTATCATTGAAATGCTTTTTATATATATGGGTTTTCAATTCGAATACTATAAATTATATGCTATCTCCAATTTCATAAGCTTGAATGCTAATTTCATTGTGCTTATATCTTGAAACTAGTTTATACCCAAACATTCACATTTTGATACAAATTCAATTCACGGAGAGATTTATGAGAGATTTCAAGCTTTTTACAAGGGCAAGGAGGATATTCATACAAAATTGATAAGGAAATACAAAGACATACCTTCGTGGTGATTTTACTTGTTACTCATTGTGACACTTGCAATTTCACTTGTTCTCTGTACTGTTTTGAATGATCAAGTCCAGCTGCCATGGTGGGGGCTCCTTTTTGCCTCTGCCATAGCCTATTCTTTCACCCTTCCAATTAGTATCATAACTGCCACAACAAACCAGGTTATTGGGTTAACTTTTGCTCATTTCACCTTATTGCGCCAAAAGTTTGATGTAATTGAGAAAAAAAAGTTGAACTTGTCTCATCTCTCATTAATTACTTTATCTTATCTTAACTAGTTGGTTATTGCCATATCAGTCAAAACTTTCCTATCCTACTAACCCGAAATATACAACACAAATACAGTCCAATATTATTTTAAATGTTTGCAATCAACAGGTAATATGTAATCAAACCAGCTCCCATGGAGTGATTTGATCACATATTTGTGAATTTTGATTGATGCTAGTTATTATTATAAGTTTGTCAGAGTACCTTAATAAGCATTTACGTAGTTTTCCTTTTCACTATCAATGTAAAATATCTAATACTTCTCCACTATTGTTATTATGATCTATCTACAGACACCAGGGCTAAACGCAATAACAGAGTATATGATGGGTCTCATATATCCAGGAAGACCAATAGCCAATGTAAGTTTTAAAGTCTTTGGCTATATGAGCATGAATCAAGCTGTCTCTTACCTCAATGACTTCAAGTTAGGACATTACATGAAGATTCCTCCAAGATCAATGTTCTTAGTACAGGTAAATACTTTTTCCCAAAAAAAAAAAAAAAAAAACTTCTTTACTACTATCAATATGTTAGTGTTGGCCTAATATTATTAACATGGCAAATCACGCAATTCACCATTATAAATTTATGACTAAGAACATCAAAACTTTTGACAATAATACATTTGGACAATATAGAATTACGAGTTCATGTTATAAATAAGTACATCCTACGAGGATGAGTTTTCATAGAGATTTATGACCTTCAAGTAACAAGTTACATGATCTTAATTTTCTATATGTATGTATATATATATATATAAAAGCTAGTTTTTATGTTTTAACATATTTTGTACAATTACTCAATTATTATCTACTCTACTATATTCGCATGTGTATGCATAGTTCATAGGAACAATTCTTGCTGGAACCATCAACATTGGAGTGGCATGGTGATTGCTAAACTCAATTCAAAACATATGCCAATCAGAACTCCTTCCTGTCAACTGTCCTTGGACATGCCCTAGCGATTGAGTTTTCTTTGATGCATCTGTTATATGGGGTTTGGTGGGGCCTAAATGGATCTTTGGAAGCCTTGGAAGCTATGAGGCAATGAATTGGTTCTTCCTTGGAGGTGCAATAGAACCAGTTATTGTTTGGCTATTGCATGAGGCATTTCCAAAGCAAACTTGGATTCCACTCATTAACCTTCCAGTGCTCCTAGGAGCAACAGGAATGATGCCTGCAGCAACACCCTTGAACTATAATGTTTGGATTGCAGTTGGAACAATCTTTAATTATTTTGTATATCGGTACCGTAAAGAGTGGTGGCAAAGGTACAATTATGTTCTTTGAGGAGCATTGGATGCAGGGTTACCTTTCATGGGACTGCTACTGTATTTTTCAGTGGGTATGGAGGGGAAAGGTGTGAATTGGTGGGGTACAGAAGGTGAACATTGTGATTTAGCAGTTTGTCCAACAGCAAAGGGAATAGTTGTTGATGGTTCTCCAGTGAAGTAAGGTTTGTTTTGTTTTGTTTTTTTTTTGTCATAAAACATATCACTTTGGGAACTACATGGACAACATAGCATTAGCAAGTTTTTATTGACAGTAAGGTATTCCCAAATAAACACACAAGTGGAGAAAATGTTTCATATGGTTTATATTAATATCTAAAAATTCAACTTCAAATGGAAGTGCACATTTTCCTCATAAAGTCTTGAGGTTTTTTTTTTTTTTGGAATAATTTAGTCCATGAAACTTCAAATAAACCTTATTAATCATCCAAAGTTTTAAAAGAATGGATATTGATCCTCCATCCACTTTTGTTGGTTTTATTTCTTTATTTATGGAGTATCTAATAGTGCAATGATTCTCTGCTAAAAAATAATAATAGAGCAATGATGACTTTTTTAATGATACAAGTTATAACAACTTAACACATATGCAACTAAGACCTGAGCCCATTTTTATTTGGATCTTTAACCAAACCAAAAGAAATCCTCTTCCCCAATTCAAACATTTGCACTATTTTCTAACCCTTAGTGTGACCTCTCATCTCTAACTTTCCCCTCCTTGATCTCAGTAAACTTCCTTTTCGATGATCTTCCTCTTTACATTGGCTGGGCTGAGTGGAGTCCTTAAAGTTGAATCTTTTTAAGAGTAGAGTAACTTAATTACTAAGCAATTGTGGAGTATTGTAATATTATTTGTATTGGATTTAGATTAATTTAAATAAGTATTCTTATGTGTCCATATTTATTTTTGGGCTATATTAATTGTTGATTAAAAGTTCATTTCATAATTCGTAGTCCATACTTTAAGTACACTGTAATCCATGTCTTAGTTCCTTGCACATTACAAAATTATGAATCTTGCTTGAGCGACATTTTTGAACTCAATAATATTTTATTTTAAACTACTCCTAATCGGAGATGAAAGTTATATTTTGTTGCTATATGTTAGCTTTTTGGTGATGAAAAAAATTTTCTCACTAAATTTTGTTACTAAAAATACATCTTATCTAATCTAATACTTGTATATAAAAGCAGAAGTTTTTGAGGAGGTACTGCTTTAGGAAAAAAGGCTATCTAAAATTCAGACACGTATAATTTAAAAAAGTGATACATTATATTGTTTGGCATTGCTACGCACCGTTTAAAAAGCCTCTCAATATGAAAAAGAAAAAGAAAAAAAAAAAAAACCGGTTAAAATTCAATTAAAAGCTTCCAATAAAAAAAAAGACGCAGATACAGAGAGAGAGAAGGAAAGAGTTCCAATACTCCAAAAAAAAAAAAAAAAAAAAAAAAAAACGCAGATACAGAGAGAGAAGGAGAGAGTTCCCTCGCCAGACTTAGAGCACCGCTGCAAGCAGAAAGAAAAATCTATGGGCATCACCGCATCAACACCGTTAGGCTATATATCTGCCACTATCAGATTGTCGGAACCGGCTCCGGTACGTTTTTCTCTATTTCTTTAGATTTGGGTATGAAATATTACTTTTTATTGAGTTTTTTCGTTGGATAGGTTTAGATTTGATTTTGGTTTTGATTCCTTTTTGTTTCGGGCTTTTGGTTCTCCATGAAAATGTTTGTTTTCTCAATTTTTTGATTTATTTTGATATCACTAAGCCGTTCCCTGTTTTCTAAAATCTGCATTCATAGTTTTTTTTTTTTTTTTTTTTTTTTTTTTTTTTTTTCTAGGGTTTTGATTTGGAAAACTGGTTTTGATTTAAAAAACACCTTTTGATCTGTTTCACAGGGTCAGTAGACACTACACCGGTTTGGTATTAACTGTTTACTTAACACAGTTTCACAGTTATAAGAGATTAAAAAAAAAAAGACCAAAAAAAAAAAAAAAATTTTGAAAACCCAAACTGAGACAGTCCGTTAAAAAGAAAGGCATGGACGGCAAAATTTTTTTGAGAAGTCTGTCAATCAACTACTTCAATCTAGCCTCTGCGTCAACATGTATCGCTATTTTTTTGTTGATTTATATTTGGCATCAAATATAATTTAGGTCTAGAAAGGGCAAAGACAGAGAAACGAGAGAGATCGTGAGTAGGTGCGCAAATAGAGTTGGAATTTATCAATTTGTCATGTAATTACTGCTATAATTATTGTTTCTTTGTGTATATGTTTTGATCTCATGTTGGATCGATAAAGAGTTGCAATTGTCAATTAACCATCTTCTATTGCATTTATTTATAAATGAATTTCCTTTTCGTTTGTTACTACCTGATTAGTGATTACTAAACAAAAAAAAAAAAAAAAAAAAAAAAAAATCAGAGAACAGAGTCAGTATTAGGCAGACTTCCCAATAATGACAATCCTCCCACCATCATGTCAGAATCACTACCTGTAAGTTTCTCCATTTTTCAGTCTGTTCATTAAATATGATCATAATTTGATTTTTTATTTGGAGTGGTTTCGATTTAGGTCTTTTCAGTTTGTGCATTAAATATGATCAATTTTTTTTTTTTTTTTTTATATTTGTTTGGATTGGTTTCTATTTAGGTCTTTGTGTCTCTCTCACCAATGGCTGCCATATTTTTAAAGAAGAAAAGGAAGAAAAGAGCCTTCAGTTGAGATAATGAACCAGTTAGGAATGTTACACTATTTAAACATAGAAGAAAACAGAGATTGAAAGAGAGATAAAGCAAATGTCCCTGGTCCTAGGCTTCATGTATTTCAATATTAATATAGATAACTATATGAGCATTAACTAAAATATGTCTAGGTTAACTAATTGGTGGGCTATGAATACATATGCAGGCACAGTTTGTTAAAGCAGAGAAGAATGTAAAGGAGTTTTAACATTTCAGTTTCTCTAACAAAGAAGGAGAGAAAAACTCAAGCTGAGTTTGTTAAATTCAACGCCTTGTGAAATCAGCCTACAAGGTTAAAACTCAAGCTGCAGGTCTGTATTCTTGACTTTCCTTTCACTATCGTCAAAATTTGTAATGATAAACTGGAAAATGTGCGTGTCAGTGACACAAGAGGACCTTGGAGTTTTTGTAAAGAACTATTTATTGTGGCGCTCAAATTTATTCTTACTGTAGTTGTAAAATATGTATGGTTTAATGGAGTAACTTGGTTTTCCTGATGCCAAATAAAGTTTTGGCATAGATTCCAAGTATTTGAACATCTGTCAGCATTGTGAAAATGCCATTTTTAGTGTTCTTGGTTCAAAAACCTTGAAGCTATGGTCATCAATGATGCTCAGTTTAGTGCTCTTGGTTCATATTTAACTTTTCCAGTTTGGATATATTTTCTATAACCAATTGAAGTTCATTTAGCATTAAATTTTTAATGGGCACATTAAAGAATTACTACACCTTAGTTTAATCTTTTTGTTATATTAACTTTTTTTTAATATGAGCAGGTTTCTAGGGGTCTTGGTAGACCATGGGTGTTTAGATTAATAGTAATCGTCTCTTTAGGAGTTGTCCAATTTGATAGCTTCAAGTCATTAGTGTTTTATCTCAGATTTTAACAATACACTAGGATATATCATATATATAGGTGCTGTCTCGTCTCTCAAGGAAATTACACCATAAACTTAGGGGTTACTATAATAAATCATGTAATAAATACCATATTCTAAACTATGGACTAACGGTTATACAAGTGCCAAAGCCCCAGATTGTTCTGTGTCTAATTATCTCCCTCAGGCTTAACACGTGGTGCAATTATTGGAAACATGTGTTAAAATTTAAGTTAAAGATTCTAATATGGAAGGCAGAAAAACTGAGACTTTATATTCTCTTATACTGAAAAGAGAAAAGCAGAAAGGGGTCATATCTTACAAAATTGATCCATTCTAGCGTTCAGAAAAAACTTTTCTTTTAGGGGCACAAGACAAGAGTGGCAGGGGGCATTGGTGTAGACTTTAATGTGCTTTGTGCAGTGCTCACAGCATTATTTGGTTTCTGTTAGGCTATAACTGGTTTTGATACTAATTCTGACATGCAGGGGGCAGGCCAATCTACCCTGAACTTGACGATACCATCTTGGACAAACAATGCTAAGGCATCAATAAATACTCAGAGTTTGATTGTACCAGCTTCAGGTGTGGATCTCCTCTCTCTCTCTCTCTCTCTCTCTCTCTCTCTCTCTCTCTCTCTCTATATATATATATATATGTATATAGATATATATGTATATATGTGCTACCTTATCTTCTAAAGAATGAACAAATCGAAAAGCAAACACTGAATCTTCTCTCATAAGTGATGCAAATAGTAAAAAGTTAAAGGAAAAAAAAGATTAAATACCAAATCCAACTTCTGATGCAGGGTATATCTGGTTCACTTTTCATAGGTGTATGTTGATTTTTGTTTCATAATTGATTTGCTTTTACAATAATTTTTACTAATATGGTGCCTTTAGAGTTTCTTTTCTAATCAATATTCATCAATAAAGCCTAATGTATTATATACATTAATTTAAGTTGACCATCTGAAACGGCATTCACAAAAATAATAAAGAATTTTATATTCCATTTCCTGATGTTAGGTTTTGTGCTTTTGGTTTTTTAGTTTATAGGTTTTAGAATCTAAGCGTTGATTGATTGTGATCTTTACAAACAGTGCTATTTCTGAGGCACCAACAGAAACCCAACTTTTCATATCTTTCAATGGCAGCAGCAGCCTCCTATCATCTTAGCAAAAGAAATTGCAGGAGCAGTACTCTGCCATCCTTTTTGGATTCAAGTTATTTTGTTTGCAGGTTTTTATTTCTCACGTGATCTCTTGGTTTTGCTGCTTTAGGTAGGTCACTTTCTTATTCTTATTCCTCTGCTTGGTAATTGTTTCTTTTTATCTAAACATTCTATGTATATAGTATTTATTCGTTAAAAAAAAATTAGTTAAATTTATAGAATGGTTAATGGTTTTAAATTCCAGCCTTAAAAGAATGTTGTTTTTTATGCTTATGGTGTGATTTGCGTCATGTTTTTGACTCTTTGTTGATGGGCACTCTTTTGTTTGAATTGAGGTTATGGTTTCAATCTCATTTTTTGAGGATTCTTTGAGGGAAGTGAATGTGACAATTGGGATATAGCGTTCTAAGGTTGAGCTTGCATATGTGGGATTTATGATTCTCTTTAGTTGAGAAATTGTGTGAGAATATGTTAGAGTCTAGTCTCAATAGATTTAGATCTTAATTGGTTACGTGACATCTGATTACTTAAGTTTTTGCACTTTGTTAATCTGTTTCAAGAGTGTATTTGTGTGTTATGATATGTGCAGGTGAATACTTTCGAGACGAAAATATGGGTCACATTGAGAGTTGTTTCTTAGAATTCTTTTTAATTTCTTAAATCTGTGTGTTAACATCAGTCAATATTGTTACGTAATATTTTCTATTTATTGCTACTACCTTAATCACTTGAATCACTATTTTCAAAGAATAATATTTCTAAGTCATCTAAACTTGGTATGTCAATTGTATTTGAATGTGCTGGTTTAGCATTTCATGATGTTCAAGAATGTCATGATGTACATTTTTTTTGAGTTTCAGACTTTTTACAGCAGTAAGAAGATAATATTTTCTGTTCATTGCTACCACCTTAATCACTTGAATCACCATTTTTAAGGAATAATATTTTTAAGTCATCTAGACTTGGTATTGGTATGTCAATTGTATCTGAATGTGCTGGTTTAGCATTTCATGATGTTCAAGAATGTCATGATGTACTTTTTTTTTTTTTTAGTTTCAGTCTTTTTACAGCAGTAAGAATATTATGAAAAAGATAATACGTGCATGGGTGTGTGCATTAGTATTTTAAGGAAATTATTGACAGAATATTTTGTATGTAAGTGCAAGAGCTTTTAACTCTATTCATACATGGGTGATGAGGGATCTATTTATCTTTGACATGTAACTTTCTGAATTCTGAACTAAATTTTGTGGTGTGTGTATGGTTATGGTACAGTGGGTATTTTTTGCTTAGGGATCCCCAGTACACCAAAGGACTTACTAATGCTTTGGTCATTTAGTTGACTCCTTGCTGCCAGTTTGTGCTTGCTGTCATGCCACCAAAAACAGGGGTTTCATCCGGTTTTACCTATTATTGGATTTGAATCAATGCAACTAGAGTTTCGCTTACTTCAAGGGGGCGTGGAGCACTAAGAAAGAAAAAGCGTCATCACTATTTGAAACGAAGCAACACCTAGCATGCTAAGATCATAAGGAAAAAAAGCAATTACATAATTCAATTTAATTTTCAGTTTCCGTTTTCCATCCTACCTGTTCTGCTGTTTTTGAAGAGTGATTGAAATTGTAGAACTTTGAAATTTGAAACTGTAATGTTTTTTATACAAAGTTGATTCTCTTTTAGATTTTAGCTAATATTCCACTCTATTTACATAATTACCAGGCTAGCTACTTTAAACTGTTATTTTAATGGCATATATTTGCAGAGAATGTATTTTGTTGCTGCAACGTTATGGTTGCTGGTGGGTGGATTTTCATTAATAAAACAATGAATGTGATTGCTATTAAGTTGACAGAAATTGCATGTGATTCATTTAGTAGATTATGTTTGGTTGAAAGACATCTCTTATTTTTTGAGTTTCACACTATAGAATACGTTCAAAGATTGTGTGTGCAGCAACCAAAGGTTATATACGCCAAAGGAAAGCATCCAAAGGAGAAGCATAACCCATCAATTAACTATGCAGACAAAGTAACATTATTTGAATAGGGAAAAGCAATTGTGGGGAAACAATGAACTGGGAATTGCATAAACTACTGGCAGAAGCAAAAATTTGAAGAAGGGAAAAGTTATGTTATGGCCTTGGGTATATATTGTTGAAGAAAATTCAAATAAGATATATGTAAAGAAACATTTAGAAGAAGTCCTATAAATGAATAGAAGAAAGAGCAGAATAACTCAAATAAGAAATGTGTAAAAGAATAACTCATAAGCAGCATCTAGCAAGGTAAATATGGTTGGTAGCATAGTATGCAGATTATAAAATTAATCACATAACAGCTCTGAACCATTTCAATCCTAAAATCCAAAACAAAAACAAATAAACAAAAAAGAGTTTCTCAAACCCAAATATCTAAATCAATCAATGCAACCAAATATCCAAACATAAAGCATATTTAACACTCAATTAAAAAGAAAATTACCGCTGATGGTTCAAATAAAGTGGAAACTATACCTGGTAGTACTGAGACTGTAATGGTCCCAAAGTGGTTGATTTCAAAGTGTAATTATTGTTTTTGTTTTGGGTAATGACTATTGTTTATCGATTTTGGCTGAAGAGTTTACTGAGTATAAAAGGAATTGCATTTTCTTCAATGATCAAAATGAAACTCATGTTTTCAACTTGAAAGATAGTAGCTTTGGAGATTTATAAAATATCTATCTAGCCTGACTTCTCTCAATTTTATTATATTTTCTCTTTGACACTTGATTTGCTGTCATCTTTAACAACATGATGAAATGATTAAAATATATACATTTTCCCCTTTTGTTCTGATGCTATATTGAGTCATTTTGGTGAATAGGTCAAGTTTTGCTGCTGGCAGAATTTATCCATCCGAGTCTTCAACACCAGTTGAAGGTGTCCACTCTGTTTCACTTGCGCTGTTTCGATCAAAATCTGCCATTTTAAGATCTCAAGGGAGTCTATTACCTCCACAAGTAGCATTTTCTATAGTTGAAATTGAATGTTATAGGGTTTTTTTATTTTTTTTATTTTTTTATTTTTATAAATTATGAACTAAGAAATATGAGTTAGTTTTGAGTATTTTGGTTGAGTTGGTTTTGATTTAAGCTTTTTGGTTGGGCTAGTTGTATATTGAAAATGTATGTTTGTTTTATTTCAATGTAATTTGTCAAAATCCCGCGCATTGCGCGGGTTAAACGCTAGTTTTGTTATAATGGGAGTATCCTTGACAAATTTCATCAACATGAGCATGGAAGTGGGGTTCCTATGAGAATTTGGGCTAATTCTCTAGAGCACTCATGAGACTGATTAGGCACAAAGTTAAAATGTGTTGGCTTAAAAAAGTTCATGACAACACTCAAATTTTTATGTGTGAGCAATAAATTTTGCTTTTTTGACAATCATAGTTTAAGTCTGAGTCTATTATTGACTTTGGAATAGAGGTTATTGTTTCACTAAGTGAAGTTCAATTCAAAGCACACTTTAATGAGACATCATGATCCATTTTTGTCTAATACACTTTATTATATTAATATTAAAATGAGTGGGAGATTGTTGGTGTAATTTTATTATAAATTAATAAATAAATAGTTAATTTTCTTATTACTCTGATATTTATGTGGATTGAAATGGGTTGGTATATGGGGAAAAAAGTGTAGAAGTTTAATATCTTAATGAAAGTTAGTGACTTGCACTCTCCCAATTGATTCTGGAACTCCCATAAAGACAGCAATGGCCATAGTATTTATATGAATTCATGGGCAGTAATTTTCGTTAGTATTGAATAAGTGCCGTAAGCCTATAAATTGATTGCAACATTCGTAAAATACAGAAATATATAAATATATATATTTATATATATAGATAGATAGATGGATAGATAGATAGATAGATATATAGACAGACAGACAGACATATAGAGAGAGAGAGAATCTCCCCTCCCTCATTGTTGTAATTATCAAATTATTAATAAAAAAACCGGTTTATATATAATAAAGCAAGGTATATTTGGAAAATGTTTGGTTAGAGAAAAAAGTTTTATTTGGTGGAGCTTTGGATTAAGCTATTAGTATACAACTAGCTTATAACCTCATACATATACATGGATACACTTAAAAATATACAATAAGATGTATAATATAATTCTTATATATATAAAAATAAATTTAAATACTTTTGATAGTCATTTTTATATTTTGTTAACTCTTTAAAAAGTCTTGTAAGAATATTATTAGGTATAAAATGTAAACTGTCCATGTTTATTTATTTACTTTTCATTTATTTATTACTTCTTAATTTTTGTTATTGTGAAACACTCTTTTTTTTTTTTTTTTTTTTTACAATTCATTTATTCTAAACTCTTTGGTTTTTGTAAGAATATTATTAGGTATAAAATGTAAACTGTCTATGTTTATTTATTTAATTTTCATTTATTTATTACTTCTTAATTTTTGTGATTGTGAAACACTTTTTTTTTTACAATTCATTTATTTTAAACTCTTTGGTTTTTGTATTAAATAACTCACAGGAATAAATATTTATGATGTGATCCTACGTTTGATTCTAAAATTATGAATAATTTACGACACATGGCGCAAAATTTGAAATTCTAATTAAACTTTCTCTTAACTTTACCTTATATAATATATATATATATATATATATATAGATTAGTTTAATTTTGCCAGGGGCTTTTTTGCAACAACGGTAAAAAATGATAGATTATGCCCCAAACTCCCCTCAAGTTTTTTAAAGTGTGATTAATAATTGGAGAGATTCAAGTCCAACATTTCAATATTCAATGAATAGAGGCGGTGCATCATTAGAACGAAATCAAAGTGCAAAATAAAAAAGAGACGGAAAATATGCATGCATTAAGTTTGGAACTATTTTGCACATACATTAGGAAGAGGAATTTGAGAAAGATGGTGAGGGAGGGAGAGAAGACTCATAGGTACCACTCTTAGGCCTCAAAATTGTGTTGCTCTTTCGTATGGGCTTTTGTTTTGAGCTGATTGGGGAGTTTTAAATTAAGCTTGGGACGTCCTTAGGTATAGTCTCAGTATAAGGAGTGAAACTATTGATCCCCATATTGTTAAACAAGTGGGAAGTCTTAGATTACATTTGTTTACATTCTCCAAAAAAAAAAAAGAAAAAAAAAAAAAGATTACATTTGTTTGGGTAAATGAATGAGCTGTTTTTGGTCATAACTTAGGAAATGATTGACCAAATGTTGTTGGCTACACATTCCTAGCAAGCCCAAGAGAGCTTCTCTATGTGGTAGAACGCATCAAACTATCTCTACCCAAACTATCTTTTAAGCATAGGCCTAAAAATTTTGGACTTTACATCACCGCCAAAATTGGACTTTACATGTAAATAAAGTATTAAAACTTGGACTTTACATCACCGCCAAAATTGGACATTACATGGTATTGACTTGACTTATCTAAGAATATTTCCATAACATACTTACCCTTATTTGAATTTCAAGAGGAGTGCGATCTTTTTGCCACTCAATTATTCAACTACAAAAAAAATGATAATCATAATAGCAAAATAGAAGTTTTCTTCTCCATTTTCTGACAGAATTAGGCCCATGTAAAGGTTCCTTTGCCTTCTTCAGCTTGGAACAGTTTGGTAATCTACCATTAAGGCTAGAGAGCTTACAATTTAGAGACATCCTAACCAAAACCCACCTATGTATCTTCACAAAGAGGCTTGAAAGCTTGAGAAAAACCCTAGCTCCAGCAGCCTCAACACCTAAATCTTCTCCCTCAGTCCCTCTTCACCAGTAAAAGATAAGCATAATAAAAAATTTTCTGTTTTCAATTAAGTCTTTTTGGGCCCCATACCAGCTCCCACTCCAAAATTTTCAAATTCACAAATAATAATAAAAATTTCCAACCAAATTCAAAATTATAAAATCTACAAGGCATTCAATAATCAAATAGAAAATAACAAAGTAAATCTGAGTTTCCAGCCAGTTATACAACTTCTTAATTGGATGCTTACATAAACATTCAGCCAAAATACTTTGTATTTCAAACAATTGGATGATTTCCCATGTAGTTCATAAGATGGTTTTTGTCTTCAAGGATTGTGTGCATAATTACTTATAAAGAGAAATAGAAAAGAGAAATGAGCTTGACTTTAAAAGTCTTGACAGTCAAACATGTAGTTATTATGATAAAAGGGCCTGGATTTTCAGTAAAGAAGTTCTCCTCAATTTGATTTACAACTGATCCCCAAAGTGTAAGCTTTATTTCATTTACTGTATTCAAATTTTCCAATGTTACAGTGTAAGTTCATATAATATAAGCGCATGTATTGGCTTATCAAAAAAATAAAAAATAAAAAGCGCATTGAAAAAATATATATTTTTTTAAAAGACATACTCTATAGTCATGACATTTATGTTTCTGATCGAGACATTTGATCCTTTGATCATTTTGATTGGGTTGACACTTTACCCCCTTTCTTATTTCTGCAAGACAAAATTGACATAATCTAATTGGTCTGGATGGTTTTTCAAAAAAAAGAAAAAAGAAAAGAAGAAGAAGTTATTATCACATTTTCCATCAATGATCTTAATATTGGGTGCAGATTTAGAACATGTCATAATCCCTAGTATTGTTTTATACAACAATATCTAAAAATTCAAACAAAATCCTGCTATATCATAGCCAAAAAGTACCCATAACCATAAGCCTAGAAAGAAACCAAAAAAAAAAAAAAAAAAAAAAAAAAAAAAATTAATGGTACTAAGATTTGAGCAATATGAAGATTGAAGCATAATAAATAGAGATTCAAAGAGAATGGGTACTATATTGATGTAGAGAGAGTACAGTGGCTAGGTTTTTGGTTAAATTTGATTTAAAAATATGTGTATATATATATATATATATAAAATTCATACTTGTGCAGTCATCACTATGTCTGCATATATACATATACATACATACATATATATATATATATCTCTCTTGTAGCAATCATCATTGTGGGAGCAAGATTTCTAAATAGCATACCAATGACTCTTTTACAATTTTATTTGGAATGTGTGTCTCAACAGCATACCAATGCAATTATTAATTATTAAAATTCAAAAAAAAAAAAAATTATTTATACATGATAAGTTACAATATAAATTGAGTTTTATGATATCTTTAAATGTAAACAGAACACTACAATATTTAGAAATTAGATGTACATAGACAAATAGTTTACCCTATACCAAAAAAAATTCAGAAATTTAGTACAGAGGCAAATGAATACCATACCTTTAACCTTGATTTGAATGGAGTTAAAGATTGAAGAGAAAGGTAATAAAAAAGCAGAAATTAATCAGGAATATTAAATCTAAATAAAGTGAATGGAAGAGCAAAAATTAAGAATGAAACCTAATTTAAAATAGCAAATGAATGTATAAAGAATTAAATCTGTTGCTGTTTGGTATTCATTGAAATTTGCTGTTTTAAATCTATCGCAGGGAAGGAACAACACAAATGTACAAAGAATTATAAATTGAAATCCCTAAATTGACAAAAAAAAACCTAATTAAAGACGAAATCCTTAAATTGACAAAAAAACCTAATTAAAGACAATAGGAAAAGAGTTTATTCATAGATTAATTGAGAGATACCGAGAGAGAATGCTCTGATATGGAGGCTGGGTCGGAGATTGAAAACGTTGGCTCCCATGGTCATGCCCTTGCAAGTTTTTTGTGAAATAGCTTGGATTTGCATTTGAGAGAGTGTATAGGTTCTGTGTTTGATGAGTAATGTTGAAAGGAGAGGTGTTGGGTTTAGTTTTGTCGAAAGGAGAGGTTCTGCCTTGCGTGTTTTAGTTTCAGAGTGTTTTGGTTTCAGAATTATATCGAGAAGAGTATTTGGTTTGAGAAAGGAGAGTATATATATTTAATAAAAAGAAGTAAATCAGATTTAAAAATTAAAAAAAATGCTGATGTGGAAAATTGTGGAGAGGTCAGAGGCTTCGATTTTATATATCTATATTGATTAGCAGTTAATTTTTTGAACAGTAATATAGATGAAAGATGTTCCAATATAAATTTCCTCTTTTGTTAAGCTGATTTGGCCATCGTTTTGGAATTAAAAAATTCAAAGTCTTCTTTCTAAAGAAAATAAAAAAATTTATGTAACATGACATGTTGCGGTGGCAGGCGAACCCATGCGGGTAAATAATATTAATTTTTTATACGGTCACTATACCTTTAATGGTGTGGGTAAAAATGTTCTTTTACCAGTGGCGGCTCAAGAAATTTTGTTTAGATGGTTCATTAAAAATTCTTAATAAAAAGAGAACTTGAATATATCAAGTTATTGACAAAAAATATAATAATAATACGTGAAGTTTTACAATTTTATTCTACAAGTTTTCAAATTTTGAATAATACATGATAGTTTATTATGAATATCTATTGCCAATGTGGGTAGTTAAGAGCCTACGATCGTTTTATTTTGTTAAGTTTGTCTAACATTTTTATTTTTATAAAGTTGTTATTATCTATTTGACTTTGTTTTTATAAAAAGATTTTAGACTAAATGATTAATCTCAACTCATTGACTCCATATTAATTATTGACGCACACAATCACACTCATTTATACATAAAATTATATATTATGTGTCTACTTAACTAATCAAATGCTTGAACAATCACTAACTTTACAAATTTTTTCTTGAATTTTACTAACTTTATAACAAAAAGTTATTATAACATGATAATAATATACACGCATGTCCAAAAACCCACTTTATTTCTTAATTATTAAATTATATTAAGTTATATTATATTTATATTGTACACACAATCATTCACACACGTCATAATTTATACAAATAACATTATAACGAAATATAATATACACAACAATATTAGACACACTCACACAAATATAATATAAACTTATAAAAAAAAATTACACTTCCAATTCACAATCGCTCTCTTTAATTTTAGAGTCAGAAATACTTGTAATAAGGGTGTGCAAAATTTAAGTCAGATCTGCAAAAATATATTTTTAAGAATAAATTAAAGTATTAACCTAACAAAAAAATATTTTATATATATAATTTTATATATTTTTGAAGTCAGGGGTTCATTTGAACCCCCTGAATAGGCTATAGCGCCGCCCCTGTCTTTTACCTAAAAGGTCCTGGGCCCATCCTAACCATCCACGTGGCCATGATGTCCTCAGTTCATGTGTCTCACAAATACCACGAGATCACAAGGGTGAAATTGTCTAAGTAGTAAGTGTAGACCAAGTTGAAGGATTCAGATCCTCTTAATTTCCCTTTGAAATGGAGTGTCCAGTACACGGACAAGATCTATTTGAAAATCATCAACGTTCAAAAATGTGCCACGTCATCAACTTAACCCAAACCAAACTTAACTATGGTTATAAACTTAACTAGAGGGTTGTTTAACTCAGCATATTCTTTTCTCTCACCAGCCCATCTAAAATTTCAAAGTTCAAACTCTCATCTCTGTTTCTCAAAAAAAAAAAAAAAAAAAAACTCTCATCTCTAAGCATTTTCTCTCTCCATCCCACGGTCCTCATTGTCGTTGGTGCCACCAGCCATCGTGCCAAGCTGATTTGGTCTCTCCATTCCACAGTCCTCACCGATTTGGTCTCTCCATTCCAAGCCGATTTTCTCTCTCCATCCCACGGTCCTCACCGTCGTCGGTGCCACCAGCCATTGTGCCAAGCCACCGTTGTTGCGCGGGCTATGTCTCACACCAACCTAGGATATTGGTTAGGACTTTTTCTTTTTCTTTTTGCAAACTCTCTTTGGGGGTTTTTTTTTTTTTTGGAATTTACTACACTACTTGGTTTGTTTGTTTGTTTTTTTTTAATAATAAGAATTTACGCTTTTTTTTAGGAGTAGGAATTTACTCTTCTGTTTTTTAGGGGATTATGCTACTTGGTTTCCCAATTGAAATCAAACACAAACTCTTTGATAACAAACCACTATTATCTTTATCTTCTTTTTTTTAGATGTAGGAATTTATGCTTTTTTTTTAGGGGATAAGGAGAGAATTATAGACGTTTACGAGAGATAAATCATATTGGCAGCGATATATTTACTTATTGTAGGTATTACTGTTTGAGAATTTGGATTGAAATTTGCTTAATTGATGCAAATTATAATTTCTTGGGGTTTTTGATTTTTTTTTGAATTGGGATTAGTTTATACCCAAACATAGTGCCCCGCCGTCACTGTTGCTTTGTTTTGCTTTGTGATAGTGCTTTCTTGGTATTTTTGATTTTCTTTTGAATCGGGATTAGTTTATACACTTAAAATTTTTATATATTATCTCTGTGTGTGTGTTTTATGCTGTGGTTATTAGAATGTTTGGTTCCATTTTCTTGGTTTGTGGGTATTTTTTTTGGTCTCACTGTTATGTAAATGTTTGTGCTTTTGCATGGATTTTGATTTTATTTTTAATTGTTCACTTTATTATGAAAGCTTTTAGGGAATGTATTGTGAATGCCTTTCTTTTTGTAGATTGGTTCTTGTAATGGACTTTTGGTTATTCATTTGGAAAGTCTGCATAATTTTTTGGAAAGGTTCTGTTATTGGTTTCTTTGTAATTATGAAGGATTGAGATTTGTTTATATTGCTTGTAGGTTTCATTGATCCTAATCGTTAGTAATTTGGAAGGGCCTTTGGAGTTATAATACATCCCAAAGCTTTGATACCAAAGCATCATACATTCATACCAAGAGATGGGGCAAGTTGTTTAACACGAGGCAAGTCGAAGTGATCAAGCTAAGATTGAAAATTGAAGACTTTGGACGGAATGTATAATCAAGAAGCAAGAGGTGGAATGTATAGTCAAGCAATAAGCACACCAATTGTAGAAGTTTCATGTTATTATAATCATAGAATCAAAGTGTTTATTTCAATGGAATTCTTGTTATGTGATCAAAGTGTACATTTTAATAAAATTGTTCATTTTTTTTATTAAATTCTTTTATTGACTACTCTGTTGGATTAAATTTTGATTGTAATGCCAAGTAACTCATAGGGGTGCAACCAAGTACAATGACAGTGTGGATATTTGTAACATGTGTGGATATTTGCAGATATTTGTAAATAAGGATTGTGATAGTTGTGGGCTATTAATATTTGTAGATATTTGTAAGTCGGTGTAAGGGTGTGCACAGGTGGTGCGGGTAAAGCTGCTGGGGTGTGTGTGTGTAGGTGTGACAACTATGTGTAAGAGTGTGCAGGGGACTGTGCGTGTGGGTGTGCATAGGTGGTGCGAGTATAGCTGCTGGGGTGTGCGTGTGTGCCTGCATGTAGGTGCGTGGGAGGGTGCAGTGGCTAGACTGTACTGCAGATAAATTGTACTGCTATTGTGGGTTGTTAGTTGGTTGGGCCAAGGTGTCAATAGGTAGTTAGTTGGTTACGTGGAGTGCTTATAAGGAGAGGAAAAGGATTGTAAAACTCATGCATAAAGTAATTAAAAACATGCAGACACTCAAATTAACATGCATCATATTAACATGCATACAGTAATTAAAAACATAAAAACAACTCCTGCCTCGCATAACAATTATGCAGACACTCAAATTAACATGCATACAGCAACACTTATACATAAAAACAACTCCTGCCTAGCATAACAATTATGTAGAAAATAGTAATTATGCCAAATGTGCAATATCGGACCTATTCTACAGAAACAGTAATTATGCAGAAAAAACAAAATTATAAAGAATGTGCAATACCAAACCTATGCAGTAACAGTAATTATGCAGAAACAGTAATAGTAATTATGCAATACCAGACCTATACTAGGCCTATGCAGAAAAACATAATTATGCATAAATAGTAATTATGCAGTAATTATGTAGAAACAGTAACAATTTCTGCAGCAACAAATAATTGTGCAGAAATTAACACCTTGCAGAGATACATCAGACATGTAGATTAAGTATTCTTTCCAAATAATAAAAAATCTAAACATTTGAATGTGACTAAGTTTTGGACCATCAAAACTCCAGTCCTAAACTAGGAAAATTACAAAACAAGAGCACTTAATCTCAACATGTGTCATAGATTATAAAACATGATCCTAAACTAGAAAAATGGCTTGACTTTATGAACCATCGGATTCCATCCACTTATAACACTTTCTTGAGTCAAGGGACCTCCACTTGCAACACTTCCCTGAGTCAAGAGCCCTCCTGCACCATTAATTTTGTCATTGGAGCCTACAATACTTGATATACTCTCTAAATGTGATGCTAATGCAACACTTGCTAATGAGCCCCCCTGATGTGCTGCAGAACTTGTAGAAGCCGAATACAAAAAATCCAATTACACATTACACATATCACAAGCTTAGCATTAAAATTATCAAATCATGCATCTAAACTATTATTAATATCAAAGTAAAATAAATAATTGTAAATATCCTTACCATTAAAAGTTGTGTAAAACTAGTAATATTTTTAGAAAAGATATCCTCAGTTTTCTTTTGTGCCATGACGTCATGTGCATATATTTCCTGTAAAAATTGTATTAGTTTAGCAACAATAATAGTATACTATATTAATGTGTAAAAATAAAATGGTGAAAGTAAGGATAATTTAGAAGATTACCTCCTGCACTTTTCTTTTCTTTGTTTGCTTATTTGATGTGCCTTCCTTTGGCTTCGGCATCTTTTCTATCCATGATTTCGTCCTACGCTTTTTATTACGATAAATCTCCCTTTTCTTTATCCCTTTTGGTACAATCCTAATCGAAGTACATAATTGATCTTCTTTGTCTGCAAAATTGGTGGAAGGCCTAATGATGTCTTTTTCTACATTAGCTTTGCAATTCCTAAGGTCATAAAGTTTTTTTTTTTTTTTTTTCAAATCTGCAATTGCTAAGCTTAGAATATTATGGCCTTCTTTAGTTTCACATGCCTCATTCACCAATTGAATTTATTTTGGACATAAATCTTGATACCAATCTACATATTCCAGTTGAGTATCCGGCTTAATGTTATGTGTTGTACAATTTTTTCCGCTTCCATCTTTTGCATCTCTTCTCCACCTCTTCATGATATATCTATTAGGAATCAACTTGATATCCAATACATCAAGAACTTTCAAACCATGCTTACATAAAATACCAAATGACTCAAACTTTCTACAACTACAAGATAGAGTCTCATCTAATGGATTCTACATGACTTCATATTTTCCATTTTGATTGAAAACTCCAACCACATAACTATGTGTTTGACTCACATTGCATTCTAGGATGGAATGTGCCATTACCTCTTCAACTTCTGTCTGAAATAAATCAAACAATGTAGGCATGTAAATTGTTGCTACTTGGTTAAGCATATGAGAGCTTTTGAGCTTCAATCTTGGAAATTTTTGTCTTGAGTTGTATTCTGCTTCAAACTCCTTGTCCCGCTTTTGATTGAAAACTCTTTTAAAATGAGTGAAAAACTCTACTATATTGAGATCAGTACGCAAGCAATCCTTCAAGTCAGCATTGAAACTCTCACTAAGCTGGGTTGTCTTCATTCCTACAGTGAAAGTTCTCTCAACGTATGCTTGGGCCCATTTTTCCCTCAATTTAAATAGATCAATTAGCCATTTATTTTCACGAATATTGTACTTATCCAGCATTTCATTCCAAGCTGTAAGAAACTCATCTTCACCATCATACTCAAAGATACATGCTAAGAAATCATCGTTAAATTGAGACTTATTTTTTAGTAAATGACCCAAGTGTACATGTTTCTTAGCATTTTGCCACATATGCCAACTACACAATGCATGATATGTCTTAGGCATGACTACATTTTTTGGAGCTGACATTGCTGCATCTTGATTTGTGAAAATAGTGATTGGCTTCTTTTCGGACATTGCTTCTAAGAAGGTCTCAAATAACCATACAAAAGATTCAATCGTTTCATCATATAAAAGTGCACCTCCAAATACAATAGTTTCTCTATGGTGATTGAGATCCAAAAATACTCCAAGTGGCCTTGCATCTTTATTTGTACTATACATTGTATCAAACGTTATTACATCACCGAAGTGGCTATAGTCAATGATCATTCTTGCATCGGCCCAAAAGATATTAATGATCAACTCTTCACAGTCCAATTGAGTAGCGAAATAATATGAAGGATTTTCCTTAAGTTGACGACTAAAATATCTTCCTAAGCTAGCAGCTTCCCCATGCTCCATGTCTCTCTGTCGCTTAGTGTGTAAATAGTTTTTATGATCTTGCTTGGGAAAACCAAGATTATCATATCCACCAACTTGCTTACTAAGAAGCTCATAAGATTGCTTTAATCTTAATCCTGATTCATGTGCCAACTCAATTTCAATAGCATGAGTTGCAGCCACTTTCCGTTGTGATGACATCATGTGCACGGTTGATGGGAGGTGGAGATAGTGGTTATGCTCAACAATAAATTAACTCACCACATATTTTTTACTATCTCGATTAAGTACAATAACCAAACATGCTTCACAACCACATCTTGTTTCTGCTCGTGGATTCTTTATATTCTGATCTCTCTTGTCTTTACCTCGAACTCTCTCCTTCGCGCACACAAATCTCCTTGAAGTAACCACTCCAGTCTTTTTACATTTATTTACATACTCTTTTCTAATACTAAAACCAACATTTCTGCCATATTCTTTATAAAAATCATATTCAATCTCATCTGCTTCAAACTCCATCCCTTTAAATGGGGTAAATTCCATGGGCACATTAGAAGGAACATGTATTCCCATCATTATCCCTAGAAAAAATTAACCATAAATTTATTATAACTTTCACCTATCATTTGTTTTCAAAACAAAGATGATGTAAAAAAATGAGACAGAGTAAAAATGAAAGAGTAGCCAAAGTAAAAATGAAAGAGTCATTGGAAGCAAGAGAAAATTTGGCTGCTGAATGAGCAGTAGAGTTATGGCATCTACTAATCCAACTAAAATTGCAAGAAACAAAAGACATAGCCAAGTCTTGAATGTCAGCAATCAAATGGGAAATAGACTGGATAGAACAGGGACCAAGTAATCAAATATGCCATATACTAATAAAGATTCAATCTTTATCTCAAAAAATTAAAAATAAAAGTTCAGATAGACTCTAACTTGCATCCAGCCATCAAAACAACAATATAAACTCACCAAGAAAACAATATAAATGCAGAAAAATGAGATGGACTTCAAGAATCATCCAGCCATTATAAAGATTCAATCTTTATCTCAAAAAATTAAAAATAAAAATTTAGATAGACTCTAACTTGCATCCAGCCACCAAAACAACAATATAAACTCACCAAGACAACAATATAAATGTAGAAAAATGATCAAACATCGAATAAGATAAGCATAAACAAGTTTTACAGATATACCTCTGTTTTGGCAAGATAGAAACAGAGGTGCTCTGAACTTGTTCTCTGCACCTTCTGTGAAGCTTTTTTTTTTTTTTTTTTTTGGTTAAAATCTGTGAAGCTTTGAACGAGACATACCTTTGTTTCACTTTTCCTTCCTAAAAGGTTTTTTTTTTGTTTTCCAGTAGGTGCACAGCAGATTACCTCTACCTCACTTTTCCCTCCTAGAAGTTTTTTTTTTTTTGTCCGGTTGAGTTAAAGACCCTCTAGTTTAAGTGTATAACCATAGTTAAGTGTGGTTTGGGTTAAGTTGATGACGTGGCACGTTTTTGACTGTTGATGATTTTCAAATAGATCTTGTCCATGTACTTGACACTCTCCATTTCAAAGGGAAATGAAGAGGATCCGAATCCCAAGTTGAAGGCATGAGCATGACTAGCAACAACGCAAAAGAAGGCCAAGTACAACGTACCTAACAGAAATTGGCATATACAAACAAAAATGTTAATAAGCCTCGACAAACATGAGAAATCAAGTTCTACACAATGGTGGCCAAGCTAACATCAATGCTACTACCGTGATAAAGACATTCAGAGTGGAAGGTGATGCGAAGCACTGGCCCTCCTACAGTAGGTTGGATTAAGTTGAATGTTGATGCTGTCATGCTGCAATCTCCCATGATTTTTTTCACTCTAGCTGTAGTAGCTAGAAATGATAATGGAGAAGTCATTCAGGTATGGGCTAAACTTTATGAGTTATGCTCTCCCTCATAAGCTGAGGTTGCAACTATTTTAAGGGCTTTTCAAATTGCTCTTGTGAAAAAATGGGATAGAATTATTGTGAAAAGGGATGCAAAAATTTGAATCGACTCTCTAGCACCTATGAGTTCAAAGGAAAAGTAGGTACATTGGTCCATCTCCATCTCCACCTTCATCAGAATTAGTTTAGAAATTAGTAAGAGTTTTTTGAGTTGTAATATTTGTTGGATTAGTAGAGACTGTAGTGGTGTAGCCCATGTTTTTGCTAAGTTGGCTAGTAGTCTTAGAAAGTCTTTTTCTTGTAATAAGTCCAACCTCCTTGCTATTATTGCTGATATTTGCAGGGCTGATTGTTCTTCTATTGTTCCTTAGTTTTTGTTCCTCTAATGAAAGTCCTGATTATCAAAAAAAAAAAAAGAAAAAAGAAAAGAAAGAAAAAAAGAAACAATGAAATCCTATAAGCTGCATTGGTACAATACTGTAAGGACCAGATTTGAGTCTCATGCCCAAAAAGCCCAAAACAATGAATTTGTAGAGGTTGGGTTGAAAAACTGGGTTTTAGTGAATCAGACAACAATCAAAGTATATCTTGATGACAATAAGATGAAGATAGACTAGTTTAACCTAAGAAAAATTGTTCTCGGCACAATCTGAGGAGATCAATTCGTATATATTTTTCTTAAGTGTGATTATAAGTTCAACTATTGATTCCTACAGTGTCTTTCTCTTAAATTCTCTCCCCATTCTCTTAGGGTGTCTCCCCTATTTTATACTATCTTCACCTTGTATTTCCATCCTTTATGTGCAGATCAGATCGTTCGTATTGATCCTTGTTCCATCAGCACCTTCAAAAAGTCTTTGGATAGTAGCTATAAGATTGAAAGTTATTAGCTATAGAGCATTCAATGCGGTGGTAGCAGCTTTCCCTTAAATATTTCTCAGCTCCCATCTGTTCTATATGTTCACAGTGTATATCCTTATTAATAGAACTTCCTGGTTCATTATCCCAGATGACAGGACACACACATCTTGATCTTTGCTTTGTTTAGCTGAGGGGTTATCTCCTCGGACCACCTCCCTCAGCCTTTACAGTCACAATTTGCTTATGAAGCTCACAGTCTTACGTTTTTTATACTATTGATCCACCCTCGGATCGTTGACCTCCTCGGACAAGGCCCAAGGCCCAATATACATATTTGGGCCTCTTGTTTCCTACAAATACAACCAAGTTTGTGTTTTGTTAGTAATGCTTTTGGTTTATTTCTACTGTCACTGCTCATTGGTAATGCTTTTGATTTAAATTTTTATTTTGTTAATTGTGAGTTTTGCTTGGTTAACTCAGAAGCTAGCTCATTCTGCTATTTAATTTTCTGTTGCTTTTAAAACTAGCCTTTCTTTTTTGTTGCACTTAAAGCTAGTTTAATTTTCTTGTATAATCGCAATTTGCTTTTTGCTTTTTTAATTCTTATTGAAATTGCATTTTATAATATTATATATATTCTCCAATCACATGTCCTGTATTTAATGATTTACATATGAACATTATATGAAACCTTTTTTTTAAATAATTTACTAATAGTACAAATGACCAAGTTCTGTGATTAAATTTCCCTCAAAAAAAAAAAAAAAAAATCTGTGATTAAATCAACTATAAATCCCAACTATGTGAGGGAAAAAAAAAAGTAAAATAAGAAAGGAGTCAAGGTTTGGGAGGATCATGAATTAATTTGTTTGAATATTGTATTTGGTGGTTTGATTAGAGTCTGCATTTTGGAAGTGTTGATTGCGCGCTAATTTGTTATACTACCCATACATTTGGACAACATTAAATAATTAATGGGTTGGTGGCTATTGGCTAACTAAGGATGGCCAGGTGTAAGAAACTAATTAATTAAGCATGCAAGACTTGTTGATTTACGTAGAAAAGCCTTTGGAAGAGATAAGGGTTGAAAAACCAATTGGTGATCCTTTGGAAGAGATAAGGGTTGAAAAACCATTTGGTGATCACCAATTGGTTTTTTCAACCCTTAGAGAGAAATAGAGAGAAATGAACTATACTTCGAGCCACTATATTGCTTTAAAATGATACAAGCTAACAAGCTCTCTTTTAAGTTGTTCTGGCTTTATGAAGCGAGGGGGTTGGTTCCTTTTACAAGCGTTGGTCTCTCATTGACTACAACTATAATTAATACAAGGTTTGTTACAATGATTTGGATCTATTGTCATGCCCCTTTGGCTAGTGAACAATGCAGGTAGTGCAATCCTGGCAAGCATCTCTGCATGTAATGCAGCTCTTATGCAGTGCCGTCTCTAATTTCCTTATTTGTATTTTTTTTTATATAAAATAAAAATAAAAACATAAAATATTCTTTTACATATAATATTTTTCAAATTATTTTATATATAAATGATAATGATTTACAATTTTTTTTAACTTGTAGTTTTGTAATATTTATACTTTTTTAAATATAAAATAATTGAATTCAATTTATTATAGATATATACTTGTTTCATTTCTATATAAGATTATAAGATTAAGTTAACTACACCTCAAATAAATTTTCTCCTTCCATACATTGATAGGAATACCTTTGGAATATGATGAAAATACCAATAGAATATGAGGTCATCACTTGCCATTAGTATAGATATATATTTTTAATCTACATAAAAATAATATGATTTGAGATTATGATAATGACACAATTTTTTATTAATTGAGCTAATTGGAACTTACGTCACTGGTACTCAGGGACGGACCCAGGTGGGGGCCCGAACCCCCTGTGGGTCCAATTTTTTTTCTTTGTAGTTATTATATATTTAATTTTTTTGGTTGGCCCACTTTCAAAACCTTAGTCCCCCTTCTTCTCAATAAGTCTAACTAGTCTCACCCAAATAGCAATCATCCAACCCAAAAACTGAATAAAAACATTCACAATGGTGATTGTATTTTAGCCCAAAAAAAAAAAAAAACTATTTTACCACCAAAAAATCATGTGTTATTGGAGAAGCTAAAGCTAATTTTTTTACAACTACAGTAAACTAGAATTAATATCAGTTGATTGTAGCAAGTTGTTAAAAACAAAATACAATATTTTAATAAGGTTATATTTCTTCCTTTAATTAAAAAACTTAAATTCTCTCTTTTTCTTTATTATTTTAATGAGTTGTTTATGTTATTTTAAATGAAGTGATAAAAAAATAAAACATTTGATATCGGATGTATTGTAAAGTGAGGGGTAAATTAGATAAAGTAGTTTTTTGATGTGCTAAAATCTAAAATTTTTAGCACCACTACCGTGAATACTCTAACTTCAACAAAAAAAAAAAAAAAAAAAAAAAAAAATCCTAGCCAGCCAAGTATTAAAAAAAGACAATATTTTGTTTTTGTTTTGTCTTTGTTGGTAAATGATTGCATCTTAATATATTTAGAAACAACGTTTTTGTGTATTTATAATTTTTTAATATTATATGTGTAAGAAGTTTAGATCCCTTAAATCCAAACAGATTAACCTAGATATTTAGCCAAGTGATTAACTTAGGTAAATTAAACAATTCTAGGTTAACACAAATACATCATATCATGCAAAAGTGCAGAAAATAAATAACACACGATATGATAACCCAGGAAATCAAACCAGTAAAAACCTGGGGAGGATTTAACCTAGCTATCCTCAAGGTAAACCGAATTCACTATGAAATAATTGAAGTTTACACAATAGCGACTTAGACCACTAACATCTTATTGCTACCTTGAGTAGGAAACTTACTACCACGACCACGTGACAGCTCTGAGTCTACGGACTACTTCTTTCCTTGAATTCTCAGCAAAGCATAAGCACACCTGCTTGTATATCTTGAAGCTCTTGATTCTGCAACTGAATGATTACCAAGCTCTTGACATCAATCTTAAGTTTGGAAACCCTAAGTGTATGTGAAGGTAAACACCTCTAGATCTCACAAATAAGATTCACAAACACAATATTCAGAACACTAAAAACGTGGCTAGGATTTTCCTTTTTATACTTAGGGCAAAACATAAAACCCTACACATCAAACGGGTTTGGGCTGAGTTGGAAATTTTGCAGAAAAAACAATCTGCACGACTTTCGATCAGTCGAGTCTAATTCTCGATCAATCGAGCTAGGCAGAATTGCACAGTAACTTCTGCAGTAATTCGATTCCAACTTTACATAAAAACCTCATACTTTGAGCAAGTCTAAACAAGACTAAAAATGTTTTGATCATGGTTTGTCAACATTACAAAATGAAGTTCTAATACATTAGTTCCTAATTCCTTAGAACCTAACAAACTGCCTCTTTGGCAATCCGTGACAAAATACAAACTTAACAAAATACTCAAAGTTTACAAAATAAACAGCCTATTACAAAACAATGGCCCAACTAAACAAATTCAACCTAACTACTATCTATCAGTTGCAAAAGTAGACAGCAGCACGACTAAATCAACCTGTATATTCCTGTAACACTTAACAAACACATAAACGCATGCGTGGAAAATACAAGTAACATAGAAAAGAAGTTCTTGATTTCATATAACAAAAAATAAAGAAAAATATCATGAATTACATCATAAATATGAAAAAAATAAGCAATGTAGCATAGTGAAAACAAGAAACATATACAAAAGATGTATCTCAAATATATCTCCCCCTATCATGAGCCAAAAACGATAAATACACAATGAAGCACCTAGATACAATCTAAAAGCTCCACAGCTCCACAAAATCACAAAAGTAAGCAAACAAAAAAAAAAAAAAAAAAAAAAATCTAAATCTCCCCCTAAGACAAAAAATAAAAAACTCTTCTACAATGTACTCCCCCTTTTTGTGACGAATTGCCAAAGGGCACTCACTCATCATCAAAAGGAGGCGGCGGAGGAGAACGTCGAAGACTCGCCAAATTTGCTCTCAATGCTCGAAGCTCGTCAAGTACATCCACCAAAAGCTGACCATGAGCCGTCTGAACGGTCATGACAGTGTCCAACTGCCGACGAATGTCCGAATCATTCGTAGACGAAGGCGGAGGAACAACAGCAGCAGCAGCAGTCGGATCAACAGACGTCTCTATCGAAAGAGCACCTGTAGAAGAAGGAGGAGGAGTGACACCGGAAGGCTCTACCCTAGGACGCTTAGAGCTAGCTCGAAGTTGAGCAGCCCTCTGCCTAAGAAAGGTGGCACCTATGGGAGCAACTATATGAATAGGCTCAGAAGCAGGGAAATCACCTAAACCTAAGTGAAGAAGAATCCTATGAATAAAAACAGGAAAGAACAAAGCATGAGCAGTAGAACTGCTCCGATGCACTTCGTTCAAAGAACGAAGAAACAGATGAGGAAAACTGATAGGAGCATCAGTGACAAGAGCGTATAGGAACACACATCGCTCAAGAGGGATAGTGTGGAGATGAGAAATAGGCCACAAGGAATGACAAGCAATCCTAAAGAAAAGATAATGAAGCTTAGAAAGCTCAGCAGACGTGATCCGAGGATCAAAATCCCACTGGATAGAAGACCTAGTGATGTATGACATCACGTCATCAAGAGGAGGAGTCTCATCATAGGGATAGACAGGATGAGAAACCAAAGGTACCCCAAGTGCATCAGTCACTACTGAAGGAGTAATGCGATACTCTATATCTCGTATCCAACTCTTTACCAAAGTGTTGGAATCATAGATGTGGATAGAGAGGTTCGAGTAGAACTCTCTAATTAGGATAGCCGAAGGCGGATGATCTATATCTAACAAGGGTAGCCATCCCCTACGTTCAAAGTTACGCCTCACCTCGTCATCAACCTCATCTAAAAGAACCCTACGCTCACTCCAAATGGTACGTCTAAGGTTAAGGGTCTCATAAGTCTCCTGATGCTTCTCACTCAAGAACCTATCACTATCGAAAGATGGTGAAGAGGAAGAAGTCCTAAGGGCTTTAGTTTTCCTAGGCATGATGCTAAAGACAGGATTGAGAGACAAAAAAAAAAAAAAAACAAAAGAAAAAACAAGGGCAGATTGCAAATTAGAATAACAAAAAAAATATAGAAATGACAATTCTATATGATGCATGAGCAGAATAACCAAATGATGCATGATCTAATGCAATGAAATAGTTCAAATATGATCAAAATTCACAAAATTGGCTTAAGCAAGAATTTTATGCCAAAAATCCCAAAATTTGAAAAATTCAATTTCACAAAACTCAACAAATTGATTAATTGATCATCACAACAGTTAGAAACCACACTATAATGATCAAATAAGTCAATCTAACAAGCCAATTTCATCAATTTATATCAATTTGAACAAAAGCCCCAAATTCGGTAATTTTCAAACCCTAGAATTTTCAATTCTCCATAAAACATCAAATTAAGCAAATTAACCCACTTGTATCATTTGTATATGGTGTCCCTACAAAACCCCAACGATTTATTGTGAAAGAAAACAACCACAACATCAACAATTGCAAAAAGAAAGAAGTCCGAAAATACCCAACAAATGCATGAATTTATGCATGAGAAAATGAAAATAAAAGCAAAAAGAAGGGTAATATGGTCTTACCGGCCTTAGAGGAGTGAATCCTTGCAAAAAGATCGGAGGAAAACGACAAAAAATCCAAATAGAGGCTTGACCGGCTGGTGAGAGAGAAAAAGGAGTTTGAAAAGTTTTGAAAAGTGATGAACACGTGAACAAAAATTCCTTTTAAAAAAAACTCTCAGCCCGATTTTCGATCGATCGAAAAATAGGTTCGATCGGTCGAAAATGCTTCGATTGATCCGGAATCAATCGAGCACCGATCGAAACAAACAGAAGCTGACCAAAGGATTTAATCGCAATTTCGATCGGTCGAGAAACAACCTCGATCGATCGAAATTCTGGAAAAATCAGATTTTTGAAAACAAAACAAATTCAGTACAGAAACTCCTCAAAGCATTTGATTTTATGACAAAAATGCATGAGTATGAGATGAAATGCTTTTCAAAACCACTTGTTTAGATCACAGTTTTCTAAAATTAAGATCTTCACTCAAATCTCCCCAAATTCTCAAACAGAAAACATGGTTTGCATCAATTTTCAAAAAAAATTATCAAACTTAGTTGGTCAGACCAGATACTCACACAGTAACATGTACAGAGTTTAGCAAAGAATAACTTGTGTAGTGTGTGCAACTAGCAAAAGTTAGAGAAACATGTGAGGTGATATGTAAATAGTGATCAATCACAATTTCTACAAAATTCATTATATGAAATTAAAAGAGACAATTACTTAAAGAGTTACATCATATAACTCTCACATCTCCTAGAATAAAAGTTTGCAATCATGTAAGTTTCTTGATTTGTCTCATAATATATATATACCAATTTCAATTGATCAGAAACTTATTAAAAATAGCTGGGATAATGTACACACAAATTTTATATGAATTGTGAGATTATTATAATCCAATAATGTACACACCAATTTTAACATTTTAACCGAGGCTAGACCTTATGTTCTTTTTGTGCATGTGTTACACTTTCTCGAGCACAAAATCTTGCGATATGTACTAAGGTGGTTATGATTGGCTAATAAATAGTGGTGAGATGGTTATTTATGCCTTTCTCAAAAAGTTCAAGTCCGTCAATCAAAGACATATGACTTCAAGATCAAGATCATGTGACCAAAAACCATAAACATCTTCCCACACAATATGTACTACAAAGCTCAAACTAGTAAAGTGCAAGAAAAATAAGCGCATCTAAGCTAAATAAGGTACATAAGCATGTTATGTAAAAATAGATTGACCAACCTTGTCTTCAAATTCAAGAAAAATACTGCAAAACATATTTTTGTTACCCCTTTTTTTTTAAATAAAATAAATAAAAAAGACAACCTAGTATGAAATGCATGAATGTTATGCAATGCAAATCCTAAAAAAAATGGCCACCAGAGATGAAACAAAGAAGAACAAGGACCATGTCAGACAAACTCAATTAGATCGAGCCTTTTGCATCCAAAACCTTTTAGATGCAGCTCTAGCATTGGAGTTATGATTCACATTAGAATTCTGAGCAACTCCAGGATTGGAATAAAGGTTTAACGCCTTTACCAATTCACCAATAAGTACTATAGGATCTTGTGCTTGAGGCACAGGTACTTTAGGTTTATTTGCTAGCTTAGCAGCTTGCAGCTTGAACCAATTTGGACGAATGTGCCCAGGCTTTCCACAAAAGTGACAAACCCATGCAGGCTTATCATGCAACTTGCCCTTAGAAGAATTAGAAGCCTTAGAATTAGACTCTTGAAGATCAACCCTAACCTTCCTAGGAGGTGTAACTTCTACAGATTTAACAACTTCACTCACAGAAGGTTTGACAGTCTCACTCTTAAGAGGTAGAGTAGAAGGAACAAAATTTGTGGAATGAGATTCAAGCACAGAGATGCTTTCTACAAAACCTAAGCCAGTTTTGTTAGAGGGAGACTTTTGAATGCTTAGCATGTGATTAAGTTTGGAGCTTGCAGACTTATTAGTTTGTTCTCTAGCAACAGATAATTCAAGTTCCAAATTCTTAACTTTATCAAGTAAAAGCATGTTCTTAGTCTTCACATTATTCAAAAGCTCATCAGCATCAAACAGTTTCACAAGCAAATTTTTCTTATCAAGTTCAAGAGATGCAATTTTCTTTAAGCCAAGATCAACATTCATAGCATCCTTTGCAACGACTTTGTAAAGTTTATTATAGGCTTCTTATAAATCTGCATCTTTAGAGAGCTCCCCATCAGAAGGGTTCTCTTCAATAGACACGCTTTCATTGACTACAACAGTAGCAGTGAAAGCAATGAAGTTTCCATCCTCATTACTGACTGATTCATTGTCAGAAACTTCATCATCGTCAGAAACTTCATCATCATTAAGGGTTACAGCCATAGCCTTACCCTTAGACTTCAAGTATGTAGGACATTCAGATTTCATATAACCATACCCTTGACATCCAAAACATTGTTGTCCCATAGAATTATTAGCGGGTTGACCTACTCTCTCTTTAGGTTTTTCAGTGTTATTAACCTTAGTGGGATCATTCTTCCTAAAATTTTTAGGTTCAGCAGTGTTCTTACCTCTTACCATTCTGTTATTATTCCTAAGAAAGTTTTTAAAGTTCTTGGCAAGATAGACAATCTCTGTAGCAGAGAGTTCATCATCAAATCCACCAGCCTCAACATCATCAACAGACTTAAGAGCCATTAATTTGGATTTGTTAGTCTTGGGTAGGTCCAACTCATAGGACTGAAGAGATCCTATAAGTTCATCAACAGGGATGGAGTCCACATTCTTGCTTTCAGTGATGGCAGTCACTTTGGGTCTAAAATCCTCAGTCAAAGATCTAAGAATCTTCCTAACAATTTTAGGTTGATCATAGATTTCACTTAGATTATATGCTGAATTAACAATATTATTCAGTTTAGCATAGAATTTATCAAAAGATTCATCATCATTCATTCTAATGCTTTCAAATCTAGTAGTCAATTGCTGCAACTTATTAATTTTAATTGCCTTTGTGCTTTCATGCACAGTCTGGAGGATATTCCAAGCAGTATGAGCAACCTCAACATTAGAGATACTCTTAAATTCCTCCATAGAGACAGCATTAAAAATAGCATTCATAGCTTTGTTATTAAAAGCAGCTGCCTCTTTTTGAGAAGTTTGCCACTCACTCACAGGAGTAGTGGGTTTCTCCCAACCATATTCAACAGAGTTCTAGAGACTCTCATCAATAGATTTCAGGAATGCTTTCATCCTTACTTTCCAATAAGCATAATTATTCCCATCAAAATGAGATGGAATAACAAGAGAGTGTCCGTGTTCCATGACAACCGGGGTCAAGGATCAGTTTTAAGATCAAAAGATCTAAAACAAAAAGCTACCCGCTCTGATACCACTTGTAAGAAGTTTAGATCCGTTAAACCCAAACAGATTAACCTAGATATTTAGCTAAGTGATTAACTTAGGTAAATTAAACAATTCTAGGTTAACAGAAATACATCATATCATGTAAAAGTGCGGAAAATAAATAACACACGATATGATAACCCAGGAAACCAAACCGGTAAAAACCTAGGGAGGATTTAACCTAGCTATCCTCAAGGTAAACCAAATTTACTATGAAAGAATTGAAGTTTACACAATAGCGACTTAGACCACTAACATCCTATTGCTACCTCGAGTAGGAAACTTACTACCACGACCACGTGACAGCTCCGAGTCCACGGACTACTTCTTTCCTTGAATTCTCAGCAAAGCACAAGCACGCCTGCTTGTATATCTTGAAGCTCTTGATTCTGCAACTAAATGATCACCAAGCTCTTGACATCAATCTTGAGTTTGGAAACCCTAAGTGTATGTGAAGGTAAACACCTCTATATCTCACAAATAAGATTCACAAACACAATATTCAGAACACTAAAAACGTGGCTAGGGTTTTCCCTTTTATACTTAGGGCAAAACATAAAACCCTACACATCAAACGGGCTTGGGCTGAGTTGGAAATTCTGCAGAAAAAACAATCTGCACGACTTTCGATCGGTCGAGTCTAATTCTCGATCGATCGAGTTAGGCAGAATTGCACAATAACTTTTGCAGTAACTCGATTCCAACTTTATATAAAAACCTCATACTTTGAGCAAGTCTAAACAAGACTAAAAACGTTTTGATCATGGTTTGCCAACATTACAAAATGAAGTTCTAATACATTAATTCCTAATTTCTTAGAACCTAACAATATGGATGCCTATTTGGAGTTTTATTTTATTTTTTATATTTCGGCCCCCGCTAGCTTAAAATCCTGGGTCCGTGCCTGCTAGTACTAGTTTGTTTAATTTAATTTTTCCTTCATTTTGTAGGTCTACCATATATATACTATAATCTATATTCAAACATCAAAATTCTAAATGATAATAGTAGACAGGACGGAGTCACTGTGGAACTTGGGGGCAATGGTCCTCCTCAAGTTTTTAAAAAAAAAAAAAAAAATTATTATATATGGGTATTAATTTTAGAAATTTTTTTCTATAAAATTACACTTTGCTTTCCTTAACAATATCATTGATTCTTTTAAGAGTAATGCTATAATTACAAACTTTTCTATAACATTTTTATAAATTGTTGAAGTAACAAATTCTTATTGGTTTGCATCTAAACTTACCACTTACATCTTTTTTTACTTACCAATAATCACTCGTCAAAACAACAATTTGTAAAAAAGTTTGTAACTCAAGCATTTTCTTATTTTAAAGACCATAAAAAATGTACAGATCTAAAATCTAAAACAAAATATACAAGTTCAAAAAAATTTGCTTAACAACAAAAATAATTAATAATAAAACTAAAAAAAGAATTAAGCTTAGTCAATCAATTGAGATAAATATTACATCTTAAAATATCTCTCGTATCTGTCCATCAACGCAGGTCCTACTCATGTCAATAAGGACAAAACTTAGGCCAAAATTGAGAATTAACATTGATTTCCAAACAATATAATTAGTAGGCACTGTTACAAAACTATATTTTTTACTAACATCTCGAGTCTAAAAGACTTGATTTTAAGCTTATAAATTGAGTCTTTGAGACTCGATTTCCATGGTCTGATCACGTTTGATGTGACGTTTGTTCCACGTAGCGTCCACTTGAAAATCAAGTTTCTTATACTTGATTTATAAGCCGACCCTTTTTTTTTTTTGACCGAAACAAGATAGAATAGTCTATTTAAAATAAGCAGCAATTACAAAAGGTGTAAGAGAGGTCCTGAGCCATGTAGGCCTACCCAATAGCTTGGGCACAAGGACAAGGACATACTACCCACTACCATAAGCAAAAAAATGTATAAAATACAAAACAAAAGTTGAGTAGTCACAGAAGAATGTATAAAATATAGCCAAAAAGTTGAGTAGCCACTGTCATGTCCATTGATTGGCTATCAAAGCTTGGGAGAAAAGAGAGATGTCTATATGATTAAGAGAAAATAGACGTAACTGTGCATTAATTTGTGCTGTATAGCTTGTTAAAACTAATAATGTATAAATAATTTTTTTTTTGACAGAAGTGATAGAATTATATTAATATATGAAAAGTACAAAAGGAAGAGACACAAGTGTAAGAGGGAGTTTACATCAAACTTGACCTCACCTCCCACTAACTCACCGAAGAAAACTCCTTACACACAACAACCAGAAAAGTACCAGTAAAGTGTTTAACTCCTTACACACAACAACCAGAAAAGTACGGCCAAAATTGGAAATTAACATTGTTTCCCAAACAATATAATTAGTAGGCACTGTTTTCAAACTATATTTTTTACTAACATCTCGAGTCTGTAAGACTCGATTTAGGCCTACAAATCTCTAAATCGAGTCTTAAAGACTCGATTTTCATGGTCTGATCACGACCAATGTGGCGTTTTTTCCACGTGACGTTTACCTGGAAATCGAGTCTCTAAGACTCGATTTATATCTCGACAGTTAGAAGCTCGATTTATCCTACAAGCCACAAATAGACTTATATGAAAAAAAAAACCCAGAAGCCACAAACAGAGGATATGAAAAAAAAAAAAAAAACCAGCGGAGTTCTTGTTCTTGTTCTTCCCAAGTCTCTCCTAGCCTCCTCTCCATGCTTTTTGACAAAAGCATGAAATGGGTTCGCTTCGTATATGGGACTGTCTCTAAATTCCCAAAATACATAGTGATGAAAACCCCAGAACCCACAAGAACCACTACCAGCACAGTTCTTGGGTTCTGAAAGTGTAGGAAGAAGGCATGGGTTCTTCAGAATCAGAGCAACACAACTAACGGCGATCTTCGATGGCGTGTGGGTCGACGGCAAAACTTCAAGCCACACGTGGAGGCGCGTCAGGCTGAAGATGGACCCCTGCTTCTTGTGTTTTACACATCGGAGGCTGAAGAAGAGATCTGTGGCATTGGTTTAATGAACCACCAGTCAACGAGGAATCTGTGACGGCTCGTGGGTCGACGCGTGTCTCCGAAATGGAGAGAGAGAGAGAGAGAGAGAGAGAGAGAGAGAGAGAGAGAGAGAGAGAGAGAGAGGGGAGAACACTTGCAATGTAGCATGGAGAGAGCAGGAGCCATCGGAAAAAGAATTAGATATCAATATCAACCTAGTGAACAACCCACCCCAAAGCCAACCACCGTGAGCAACCCACTCTTGAGTCGATTTGATTACCGTGTGAATGACCCACTCCTAGATCTAACCACAGTGAGCGACCCACACCTAGATCAAGCCGTCACTCTTAGATCGACCCACTGTGTCTATATCGCCACTACCACCGCCACCACCAAGTCACCCATGAACCGATCTCTCTCTCTCTCTCTCATGTGATTTTGATTCTTTTGTTTTGATTTTTGTTTCTTTTTGTGTTTATATATTGAGATTTTCTATAATAATATTTGTTTGGATCTTGGGAAAATGTGAGAAACCTGATAAAAATGTGTTTTCTAGAGTATTTTCAAGAACACGACTAAACACCAGAAAATATTTGCCAAAGCATTTTTTGGAATGCAACCAAACATCTGAAAATCTTTTCCTTTCTAAAAAATATTTTCACCTGAAAATATTTTATATATTGCCAATTGCAGCCTAAATTGAGGTTGAGAGAGATATTTTAAGTCACACCAAACACTTGAAATTGAAGAAAATATTTTACATTGAAACAAGAGTAGCCTAACACTTTTGGAATTTTTACTTTAACCCTTTACATTTCAAATTTTTTTTACTATTCATATTTGATTATGCTTTTATACAGACTCTACTATCTTTTTCCGTTAGTAATCTAATCGTCCATAGCATGTTTTTCTACTATAATAATATTATTCTTATATTCCACAACATTTTAAAACTAATTTTTCATAAAAAAATATAATGGATACTAAATGATTAGATTACTAATGAAAATAGACTGCATTCCAAATTTTAAGGACCAAAAGTATACTTTTTTTACTTGGTACAATTGCCAACATGTCCAAATTATTTTAGGACCATAAACTCTTACATACCTTTTATTACAACGATCTTATGTGATAGAATGTAATTGGTAATTTGTTACTTTAAGGGTCTGTTCGGTTGGAGGAGTGGAAAAGTGGGAGGATGGAAAATTGTGGGAGGATGGAAAAGTGGGAGGATAGAAAATATTTAATTTTCCTTCTTGTATGTTCGGTTGGGGGAGTGGAAAAGTGGGAGGATGGAAAACTTTTGTGTTCGGTTGGAGAGAAAAAGGAAAGGATGGGAAATGTAATTTATATAAATTGACTATTATACCCTTGTTATATAATATGTAAGAAATAGATTTATTTCTAATTATTAAATAATATAAAATTTATCATATCATATATATAAATTTATATTATTATAATGTAAAAATTAGATCAGATCACGTTGAAAAAAAAAACAACATTCAGTAATGTTGAAAAGAAAAAAAAAACATTTTCAGTATAGTTGAAAAGAAAAGAAAAGAAAAGAAAAAAAAAAACAAAAACAAAAACAAAAACGTAGTTGTTCAGTGACGTTGAAGAGGAAAAAAAAAAAAAAACCAATGTTATTCAGTAACGTTAAAAAGAAAAGATAAAAAAAAAAAAAAAAGTTTCAGTTCAACGTTGTTAACGTTGAACAAAAGAAGAAAAAAAAAAAAAAAAAAAAACTTCTCAGGTCAACGTTGAAAGAAATAGAAAAAAAAAAGAAAAAAAAAAGAAGAAAAAAAAACGTTAAAAAAAATAGGTAGAAAGAGGGTATTTTTGTAAAATAGCTACTATAGAACTTTTCTCTCCAGATTTTCCTTCCGATTTGGAAGGAAAAAAAAAAGTAGGCCTGGAGAGAAAACTTTCTCTTGAGTTTTCCATCCTCCCTATTTTCTTTCCCCAAACGAATAATGGAAAACAACATTTTCCACCCTGTTTTCCATCCTCTATTTTTCATTCTCCCTATTTTCCTTCTAAACGAACGCAGCCTAACTAAACTTACAATTTTTCTCTCCACCCACAATCAAATCATCTAGTACAGCTGTGCCAAAAATGGTGTGAACAAAAATTTTAGGATTACGGCTTCTACTAAAACTGTGAGTTTTGGATTAAAAGTGGTAGGTCAGTATATAGTCGTAGCTTTACTTCGCAGTGGGCGGTCCTATAATTATTCTAACATCCCCACCAACGAAGTCTCTCTCACTCAACAAAAAACGCACTAAAGTCTATGGTCAAAACCCAAAATTAAGCACTCTCATCCTTCCTTCCTCATGCGATAAAAAGACCAAACCTCCTTCCTATAGTTCCTACCAAAAAAAGAAACCAAAATCCAACTTGCAGCACCAGCAGCAGCCATGGATACACTAAACATACAAACACCATACCCCAACACCAGCTCCAAATCCACCAAACCCACAGACCCAGAAAAAGATATCGCCACCATTGACGAAGATGAGGAGCTCTGTCCCATTGAAGAAGTCAGGCTAACAGTGGCAAACACAGACGACCCTACTCTCCCCATATGGACTTTCAGGATGTGGTTCTTGGGTCTAATCTCATGTGCTCTTCTTTCCTTCCTCAACCAGTTCTTTGCCTACCGTACTGAGCCTCTTGTCATTACCCAAATCACTGTTCAAGTCGCCACCCTCCCAATAGGTCGCTTCATGGCTTCTGTTCTTCCCAAGACCAAGTTTCAGATACCTGGGTTTGGATCCAGGAGCTTCTCGTTGAACCCTGGTCCGTTTAACATGAAGGAGCACGTACTCATTTCCATCTTTGCTAATGCTGGGAGTGCATTCGGATCTGGCGCAGCATATGCTGTTGGTATTGTCAATATTATCAAAGCCTTCTACCACAGGAATATCTCGTTTTTTGCTGCTTGGCTTCTTATTATCACTACTCAGGTAATTTCTATTATAGTATTAACTGTCTGAATATGATACCCTTTTTCTTAGAAAAGTGTTTTTATTGGATGTACAGGTTTTTGTTGTACACTTTTCGACAAGTATTTGGATTATTGTTATCACTACATATATATATATATATATATGTTAAATTATTTTTTTATGTTAATATCAGAATCTCTTTTTTTTTTTTTTGATCTAGTAGTGTCAGAATCTTGAGTTGGGAGTTGTGTTTTTGGGGACACTTTTCTTGCTGATCTGGAAATTGAATTGAAGCAAGAAAAAAAAAAAAAAAGCAGTAGGTAAAAGTAAAAGCTAAGGCAAAACCTTTGTTTTTGGTATCCGTCCCATCATTCTGCAATTTGCAACAATGATGTCCTTTGGTTATATTTCAATATCATAGTTTGCTATTGGGAGAACAGGATTTGGATCCGGTGTAAAATACTAGGGAATTGCACTGGGGGCAATTGCACCGCAACAACTCACATTAATTTTTACTATTTTTATTTTTTAACTTTAACTTTTTAAACTTTTTACTCTCATATTTTGAACATGTTTGAAAGGGGGTGATTTATCTGAACATGTATTTAGAGATAACGGGCACGGTGGATTGCATTAATTTGCAGGTATTAGGATATGGTTGGGCTGGACTATTACGGAAGTACGTGGTGGATCCGGCACATATGTGGTGGCCAGCTACTCTTGTTCAAGTTTCACTTTTCCGGTACGTTCTCTCATTCATCCTTAACTGTCTTTTTGTTATTATTTATTTATTTATTTTTTTGGCCTGATAAAGATACTTTATTCAAAAGCAGACAAACCTTTCCCATGATTTTATTTATAATTTAGTTGCATATGCATTATTGGGTTTATTATATTAGCTTATCATGAATTTTCCCTTTCCTTTTTTCCAAAAAAAAAAAAAAAAAAAAATTTCCCTTTCCTGTTTTGAATATTGCTATTACCACAACTGAACCCACAATTTGCCCATGAGTTGTAAGCAGGCAGTAGAGTAAACTCGTTATTTACGGCTCGACTGGCGGATAAATTGTGACAGAAATTGTAAACTTTGACGTGGCACTAGCATTATTCTTTCTTCCTTTAGTTTGTCTTCTTTTAATGCTTGTGGGGGCAAGAAGACAAGATAAGGTCTTATACGAAAGGATAGAATTAATTAGTAAATAAGAAAAAAGCGGACAAGTCCAGCTGGTTCCAGTTTACAAGATTCTAAAATGAATCCACCAAGCTGACTTTGGAAAGTAGTGCTTTACATTAAGGCGTATCTTGTTGAATATAACAAGATACAGTTATGAAAGTTCATTGGGCTACATATTTATGGCCCCTAAAATTGACCATCTTTATAAAAGAAGAGAGAGAGAGAGAGAGAGAGATTAAAAAAGAGTAAAGGCTACTAAATGGATGTGACCCATAAGGATAAGACAATTATTGATTTACAATTTCAATATTCATAAATTCAATATAGTTGTCTCAAAATCGATTTAAAATTGCACCAACTTGTCCAAACTAAGTAAAATCTGATCCAAAAAGAGAGAGCAAGTGGGCATTTTAACAGTTCTAAATTAAATGGATCATGTGGAACGATCTGCGGTGCGGTACCGTCAAAGTGGCAGTTGATCAATTAAAAAAGAGTAAAGGTTACTACATGGATACTGAGTGATATCTTTCTTTATGTGTCTCCATCTCATGCGCTGATGCTCTTAACCACACAATGAGGCCACCATGCATCATGCATGCATGTGAGACAGCCAATCCTCTGACCGGTTTTTAGTTTTTACACCAAGTCACCAACTGTAATAATATCGGTAATAAACCTGAATTTTTGTTCCATGACACGAATACAGCGCAATCACTGTCACAAAAGAGTAGTGTATCAATACTTCATTGATGTTAAGTAGAGTAGAATAGCAAAGAATTTGCAAATTCAGGAAATTAAGAATGAATGTCACACTAAGGCAGTGTTGTTACAAGCTTCATGCCATTAAAACGAAAAGCGCCTCATCTTGTTATAACTGTTTAATTATGATGCACCCAAAAAAAAAAAAAAAGCCTTCATTGATATAAAATTATGATTTATTATGCAGGGCTTTGCATGAAAATGAAAAGCGGCGCATGTCACGAGCAAAGTTCTTTCTAATTGCACTAATTTGCAGTTTCTCATGGTATCTGGTCCCAGGGTACCTCTTCACAACACTCACAAGCATATCATGGGTCTGCTGGGTATTCTCCAAGTCAGTCACAGCCCAGCAGATAGGTTCAGGCATGAGAGGCCTTGGACTTGGAGCCCTAACACTTGACTGGTCTGTTGTGGCATCTTTCCTATTTAGCCCCCTCATCAGCCCTTTCTTTTCTATTGTCAACGTTTTTGCTGGCTACTTCTTGATAGTCTATATTGCAATCCCTATAGGATACTGGGGGTTAGACTTGTACGGTGCAAGGAGATTTCCTATCTTTTCATCACACTTGTTTACAGCCCAAGGTCAAGCCTACAACATATCAGCTATTGTAAATGACAAGTTTGAGTTAAATCTATCCAACTATGAGGAGCAAGGACGGATTCATTTAAGCATGCTTTTTTCTCTCACTTATGGCTTTGGATTTGCCACAATTGCATCCACGCTCACACATGTGGCCCTATTCTACGGCAGGTATATTCCCAATTGATTCTCAGATGATTTGATGTTCACAGCTCTTTGATTTTAAGAATGCTTTTGTTTAAGTTAGCAAAATAATTCTGTGAGCAACATATTTACACAGCCAGAATCATTAATTTACCAAGACAGTCAAAAAGTATTTAGCGTGCCCTGGATTTTTTCCACATAACAAAAATGGCATAAGCTTTCGAATACAACATGGCTTTAGAATTTAAGACCAATAATTTCTTTTCAAAGTGAGACACAAAATGTTAAACAATACAAACCTCTTTTAAAGTAATCAATGAACAAAACTACCCTTCTCTATTATCAATTTCTTAAGGTTCTGATATTTTCTGAATTTATTTAGTAAAGTCAAGTTTCATCTACACTTATATGGGCAGGGAAATCTATGAGAGGTATCGTGCTTCTTATAAGGGCAAGGAGGATATCCATACCAAATTGATGAAGAGATACAAGGACATACCTTCCTGGTGGTTTTACATGTTGCTTGTTGTGACAATGGCAGTTTCCCTTGCACTCTGCATATTTTTAAATAATCAAGTTCAGATGCCATGGTGGGGACTTCTCTTTGCGGCAGCTATGGCCTTTACTTTTACCCTTCCAATCAGCATTATAACTGCCACAACAAACCAGGTTATTGAGAAAATACTTTTTCCACTTTTTTTTCTTTTCTTGCAGCAACAGATGTAAAATATTGAATTTATATACTAAAATCATTAGTAATGCCTGATCTCAAATAGTTGGCCCTGGTCATGCAAGCTGTGTCATATCAGACATACTTTTCCATATGTCCTATATAATTCAAGATACCATACCAAGTTTAATGACATTCTTCTATAATTTCACGTAGCATCAAACAACTAGCTATTTTAAATTAAACCATTTCCACTTGGATGGAGCTACTAGATCACATTTCCAGAATCTATAGTTTAAGGTTGTTTTATTTTAGATTTCTTTAACTCTGGCGTTAAAATAAGAATTTAATTCAATTCCATGATCTACATATAATTTGTTATTATCTCATTAATTATATAATGTTCTAAATACAGACACCAGGGCTAAACATTATCACAGAGTATGCAATGGGTTTGATATACCCGGGAAGACCAATAGCCAATGTGTGCTTCAAAACCTTTGGTTATATGAGCATGGCTCAAGCTGTCTCCTTCCTCAGTGATTTCAAGCTAGGACATTACATGAAGATTCCCCCAAGATCAATGTTCCTAGTTCAGGTACAAATTTATTTTCTACTATCTATAAATCAAAATTTGAGGAAAATAAGTGAATACATCAGTTTACAATCATTCAGTTATGAGATCTTTTTTATATCTGGAAAAAAAATTTCGTAATATGACTTCTATAACATAGTTATTAATAACCAAATTCAGGATCAGGAATCAAAGTCTATCAACCTTCAAGCTATGCCATTCTTTATCCCCTTTTTTTTTTTTTTTTTTTTCGGGGGGGGGGGGGGGGGAGGAGAAGATAATGGCAAGTAAGTTGAATATTTGACACTACATCATTATAAACTTACTATTGAAAAGAAGCAAAGCCGACTAGATACTTCAGTACATTAGAATCACAATTTAATGATCCTTAACCATCCAATATCTATAAACTATTTTTGAACACTTCCCGCCGCATAATTACTAACATTTTCTACTCTGCTGCTGCATTGGCCCATGTGTTTGTCTAGTTCATCGGAACAATTCTGGCTGGAACCATCAATCTTGCAGTGGCATGGTGGTTGTTGACCTCTATTACGAATATATGCCAGGATGAACTTCTTCCCACTGACAGTCCCTGGACATGCCCTGGAGACCGAGTCTTCTTTGATGCATCTGTTATTTGGGGTCTAGTAGGACCGAGACGTATCTTTGGACCTCTTGGAAACTATGAGGCAATGAATTGGTTCTTCCTTGGAGGTGCAATAGGGCCAGTGATTGTTTGGCTATTGCATAAATCATTCCCCAAGCAATCTTGGATTCCCCTAATCAACCTTCCAGTCCTTCTGGGAGCAACAGCAATGATGCCGCCAGCAACACCAGTGAACTACAATGCCTGGATTATTGTCGGAACAATTTTCAATTTTTTCATCTTTCGTTACCGAAAGCAATGGTGGCAGAGGTACAATTACATTCTTTCAGCAGCACTGGATGCTGGAGTGGCTTTCATGGGAGTGCTATTGTATTTTTCAGTGGGCATGGAAGGGAAAGGTTTGACTTGGTGGGGTACCGATGGTGAACATTGTCCATTAGCAAAATGTCCAACAGCCAAGGGCATAGTGGTTGATGGTTGTCCATTGAACTGATGCCTGTATGCTTCAGTCATGATTTTACTTCTAATGTCAAACAACATAATGGTTGCAATTACTATGACGGTAGGATATGAAATGGTTGGCATTTCATGCATTATATGGATTGTAGTATTTTATACAAATTATCCTTTACATTTGAGTATATATTGTTGCAAAGATCTTTCCATAAACAACTCATTAGGATCTCTATATAGGGAATTCAAATCATTAACATTACAATATTACTATGAGCAAAATAACTTAAATTTCTTTTTAAAATGCACAAAATGGGGCAAGCCCAAGTATGGCGATGGGTTGTGTTGAGCACACACCACATTACACAATTGTTTATGAGATGCTAGCTGCATCCAGCTGGAGCAGTCATTTCCAGCTCAGGAAAATTGATTAGTTGGGAAAGTTGATCCCTCATGTTTCCTTTGCTTTTTATGGATGGAATGTAATGCACAAATATTTGAAGCTATATTTTCTTTTATAAGTAAAGAAATTAGATATTAGAGATTCTAATTAATTACGTTGAATGAATCAGAGTTAGTTGTTTGATGGTGTATTCAAGAAGACAAGAGGATGCTGTGCAATATAGTCATCCGCTCAAATAAGGATTGCAACATCATTTGCTTGATTACTTAATTAGATTGATCAACACAATCAAAAGTTCTACTATTCTTCTCTTGCCAAATGATCTATAACACACACAAGGGGAGAAGCCTTCCGACTCTTCAAATGCCTACAATGATTCAAATTTCCTTGCCAACAATCCAATATCTGAATCTTGCCTTTGGCATAACTCATTTTTTTTTTTTCTTCTTTTTTTTGGGAAGTAAAATTTATTGGTAAAAAATAAAAAAGAACAATACCAGGTTACACAAGATGTGTACAACTGGAGCAAAAAAAAAAAAAAAAAAAAAAAAAAAAAAAAAAAACAGAACCTCTTTGGCATGACTCAAGAAACACTAAAGAGAGTAAATACAAATGACCACAGGTTACTTGCCACCGAGCAATGCAAAACACGATGATCTTTTTTTTTTTTTTTTTTTGAAAGGTAACGAAAAAATTTTATTAAGAAAAAAATAGCCAACTTGAGTACATTGGGGATGTACAGTGGAGGCAAAAATCAAGAACCAAAATTACAATGATCAAGTAAAGCAGGAAGAGGAAAACAAGAACAATGCGACAAAGCCACACTCCAAATAAGTAGAGTATGCAAGAAGAAAGACTTGATCTCTAGTAAGGAGCACTCACATCCCTTAAAGCATCTAGCATTCCTCTCTCTTCAAATACACCACATCAAGCAATGGGGCACAAGTCTCCAAAAAATTATATTGCGATGTTGTCCAAATTTACCTTGCCAAGACTTAAACACCTCAAGTACCTTAAGTGGCATAACCCAATGGAGTCCAAACAAACAAAACACCAAAGACCATAACTCAAAAGCTATGGGGGCAATGAAGTAGAAGATGATCCACCGACTCCCCACACCTCTTACACATGTAGCACCAATCAAGAACAATAATACTCTTTTTGCGAAGATTATCAGTTGTAAGAATCTTACCTAAAGAAGCTGACCATGAAAAGAAAGCCACCCTTGGAGAGACCTTCGATTGTCACACCAACCTCCAAGGGAAGGAGATAGTAGGGGGTAGAAAGAAAGAAACTTCTGACCTCAAAACCTCTACTCCTTGTTGGCTTCCAACAAACCTTATCAGGGCCAACCCCCCGCACTTTCCTAGAGTAAACAATGGCCATAAGCCAATCAAAAGAGACTTCCTCCCAATCCTGTGGTGGACGATACCAAGATGATCTACAATCTCTCCATTGCTCTTTCGCATGCAACACCAATCCAAATTCATAATGTGATATTTCCCAAGATTACCCAGTGTTAGTATTTACCTAATGCTACTGTGTAAGCTAAGATAATGATCTTACAAGGTACCTTAACACTCCATATGCTCCTCCATGGAAATTGAACTCCTGTGGATCCTTTAAGAGTATCGTAGTTAGAGGGGGCTTTAAACTTTCCACTCTTAGTTAATTAAATGCTAATACCAAAAATTGGAGTCAGAAAAGGAAGACAAGAACCAATGAAGCACCTTCTTTGCTTTTGTTTCTACAGAAGCAAGCAACAGTTTGAGAGAGGAAAGAAGAGACTGTGTGATGCAGCCATGGAAAAATGCTCAATTTGCTGCCTTCCGACTTTGGGGAAATTATTGAAATTCAGATAAAAGCCTGCTTCAACGGTAAAAGTTTTATGTATTGTATGACGATGTTGGAAATTATCCAATGCTAATACCAAAAATTGGAGTCAGAATACTTTTGCATGGTCTTAATATGTCATAAAGAGAAATATTATAAAGAAGAAGGCATGGTAATTTAACAATGTCCAATGGCATAAAATATTGAAGGATAGTGTTTCACACCTTGACATGCTCATGATGAATTTACTGCAAGCCACTAGTTATACTCATCCATCCTCATAATGAAGGAACTAGAACTTGGGGAACCTCCTCCACCATATGCCTTCATGTTCCAAGATGTGGACCCAATAATTTAGTCTAAATTATTCCATTATGAAAAAAAGAAAAAAGAAAAGAAAAAAAAAAAATGAGCCATGGTTTAATGGATACTGATGCAAACCTTTGCAACTTTAGAGTAATCAGTAGCACTATCAATACTTCTCAAGCACATTTTAAGATTATTTCGTTGCATGTATACAACAGCTCCTATAGGCCTGACACCACCAATAGAGAAAGACAACAGCGAATGTATAATCAAATACCAATTACATTATTTTTTTTGGCTGACAACAAGTTGGGAAGGGGAGATTTGAACTCAGGTTGGGGGGAGAGGGGGGACCAAGCAATGCCAATGAGCCACAAAACTCTTCGCACCAATGAAATCAAGATCCTAACACCAAAATGGAGAAAACATTGTAGTTTAGAAGAGATGATTTAGTTAATGGTAAATGAATTGAAAAAACCAGAAACATATCTTCTTCTTTTTTTTTCCCTCCTTTTAATATTGGTATAAGTTATACCATGATCTCACCCTATACCTTATTTTACAAGGGGAGGATGTGTCATCTCAGATAAAGCTCATTGACAACCATAAAAGTAAATAGAGGACGTGTTTTTAATGGCATTTCACCCAAGCATTAAAGTGCGATTTTTTACCAGTTTCTCCAAGTGTCATAGTTTATACATACCTGATTAAACTTCCTAACCAAAAGCATTGCCAAGGAAAAACCTAAGAGAATATAAATTCTTTCACTTGTTCTCAAAAAAGATATGCTTAGACTATAAATTATAATCAAATACCACTGACATCATTATGCTAACACCACAATGGATAAAACATCGTAGTTTAAAAGAGATGATTTAATTGATGGTAAATGAAAGGAAACAACTAAAACATCATTTTTTTACTAGTAAGTCACACATGCATCCAGTAGGTCTTGTCACTCTGCTTTTACAGCTCATTGGCAACCAAAAACTCAAGAGGAAGCTTTTTTAATGGCATTCCACCCAAGCATCAAAGTGGTATTAATGCTTAAACTATGAATGTTACTAGTCTACATATGAAAAGGTGTCCAGATTTATGCAAATTTGCTTAAAATGCATTGTAGAAAACCTTATTTAGAAATTTATCTGCAGCATTCTGGCGAGAGGAGATATAAGTTAAACATTTGAGAAAGAATTCAATCAAAAAACAAAAAAACAAAATCAAATTGGCTTTTACTTACTCGAACGATGAGCGCTGAGCGAGTTTGAGAGCAGTCGTAAAAGCCAACGCCGCATCTGAGCGGAAGCTCCTCCGAACTACGGCTCCCAACGGTGAGCGATTGTTCGGATTTCGGAGCAAAAGCGTGAGAGCCATTGATTAACGCACTAGTCCAGTCCACAATTACTTGGTACTTTTAAATAGTTTTTAAGGCTTCGAACCAGCCCAGCCCATGTAAAGTAGCATGGGTTCTGGGCAAAGATCCGAATAGAAAGAGGTTCGGCTCTTAGGTTTTTTTTTTTTTTTTTTTTTTTTTTTAATAGATAAAAAAAATGTTTGACATGTCATATTGTAATTAAAAAAAAGAGAGGTGTTGCGTCCACAATATTTTTACAACATTTTCACAATAAATCATAGGTGGTTAGTTGTTATTGGTTCAAATTTAAACCTATTACTAAGATTACGTTTTTGCCCTAACAATAACAATTAGTAACAACCTGCCACTTAAGATTTGTTGTAAAAATGTTGTGAAAATGTTGTGGACATATCATTTCTCAAAAAAAAAAAAAAATTCATATCATTGCACTGTATAAAGATGTATTGACAAGAAACTAAACAGAAGTGAACGAAAGGATTACCGGTGCTCATTTTTAAAACTTTAATGATTACTAACGCATACTTGAAACTACATAAATTAAATTAAAGTAAATAAATAAATAAATTTCGTGAACGAAAAGCATGTAATGTAATTTTTAAGGACCGAAATGTAGTTAGGGGTTTTTTTGTGTGGCCAACTTGAGTTTCTCTTCAAGTATTTTATTAATTATTTGGATGTTTGCAGGATAAAATATATGTAATCTCATCTTACACATTCATAATTATAGAGAAGAATCACTTAGGGTGACCTCAATATGTTGATTGAGAATTTCGAACTTAAAATCTTAGGAATCTCACAAGATTTAGTAGTTATTAGAGTCATGGACCAAAAACAATTAGACTTTGGAATCACTAGATAATTACATAAAAGAAACTTTTTATTTTTATTTTTTAGAGATATAATAGAATTTCAATTTATAGTGTCTACTCTATGATAATTGCTTTTAATTATCGGCCAAGACATCAATCGATTTTCGGAGTTCGAACCACAAATCTCTTATTCAATGGTAATAGATTTTACTAATTAAGTTAATCAAATTCTACTCCATTGAAGTAATCTTTAAAGTATGCCAACATGCTGATTTGGAATTTTTAATTCAAGAGCTTGTCAATCTCGCGAGGAGGGAAGTGTCATTAACCATTTTTTTTTGCTTTGCTACTAAAAACAATACTTTTCCCCCCTCTCTCTCTCTCTCTCTCTCACTCTCTCTCTCTCTCTCTCTCTCTTTGCGCCACCTTAACCCCACGAGTTGCCACTTTGCCACCATATGAATTATGAACCGCCAAGGTCACCTCCACCCTACATTGTTCCCACCTCATCATTGTCACCCTGTCCATGTAAAGAGTGATGCAGTAACTGTGGCCTATTGTTGTGGGTCATGGTTGAAGCCTTGAGCATTAGATTTGGATTAAGGTCTGCAAAAAGAGAAGGTGGGGCTAACACTAGGAGGTGGTACTTGAAAGAGAAGAGACTCAAGGGGGCAATGGGCCATATCAATTCATTCTTCTCATTATCTCTTATCTCAATTCACAGAAAAGCAATGATATCGAAACAACATTAAAATAGTTAAAAGAGTAATATTGAAGAAATTAACTAAAGAATGACAACCATGTCGAAAACATGAATGAAAGTTGGACGGCTAAAATTGTGCTTTCCAAATGTATTTTTATTGTTGCTCTGAAGAAGTTCTTATTCCTCAACGTTGGTCACCTAATTTAAGTACATGTATCATATTATATGTGCTGCATAAAAATATTGCAATTTCAATTATGAGAGTTTCCTCTATATCACGTATACTGCATTTCCATTTGAAGTTGAACTTTTAGATATCACGTATGAAACATTTTTCTACACTTACATGTTCAGTTGTAAACATCATGTTGTCAAAAAAACTTGCTAATACTTGCTATGTTTTATTACAGAAAAAAAATACCAACTTTACTTCACAGGACAACCATCAACTACTATACCCTTTGCTGTTGGACAAAATGCTAAATCACAGTGTTCACCGTCTGTACCCCACCAATTCACTCCTTTCCCTTCCATACCCACTGAAAAGTACAATAGCACTCCCATGAAAGCCAACCCTGCATCTAGTGCTCTTAAAAAAACATAATTGTACCTCTACCACCACTTTTTACGGCACCGATAAACAAAATAATTAAAGATTGTTCCAACTACAACCCAGGCATTGCAATTCAAGGCTGTTGCTGAAGGCAAATTTCCTGTTGCTCCTAGGAGCGCTAGAAGGTTAATGAGTGGAATCCAAGTTTGCTTTGGGAATGCCTTATGCAATAGCCAAACAATAACAGGTCCTATTGCACATTTAAGGAAGAACCAATTTATTGCCCAATAGCTTCCAAGACGTCCAAAGATCCGTTTAGATCCCACCAAACCCCATATAACAGATGCATCAAAGAAAACTCGATCGCTAGGGCATGTCCAAGGACTATTAACAAGGAGTTCTGGTTGGCATATGTTCTGAATTGAGTTTAGCAACCACCATGCCACTCCAACGTTGATGGTTCCAGCAGGAATTGTTCCTATGAACTATGCATACATATGCAAAAGCAGCAGAGTAGATAATAATTGAGTAATGGTACAAAATATGTGAAAACTAGCTATATGTGCGTGTGTCAAGAATTTATGATGGCAGGTTCCATTTTAATAACATTAGACCAATACTTGCATCACATAGTTGCTCTTGTGATAAGTCTAGACTTAGTACATTCGCAAATTCTTGTGTGATGTTTCCATCAGTATCATGATTTTGGAGGTACATCTTGCTATGTAATATGAATGTGATAGCTCGGAGAGTGAAAAAATGGTATTAGTATAAAACCACATAGGCTAAAAAATTAGAGTTATATCATTGGCTATGAGCATTTGTTATTTTTTGAAGATGATTATTGCTTAAATATATCTTGATTTCTTTTTATTTGACTCGAAAATCTGGATGATCATAAATTGATATTTTGACTCACGTTAATTTCAATTGTTAAATTGATTGTAATAAAGAAGTGAGTTTTTTTAAAAGGTTGGGAATGAGGGGGGAGCAAGTAAAGAAGTGTTTACCTGAACTAAGAATATTGATCTTGGAGGAATCTTCATGTAATGTCCTAGCTTGAAGTCATTGAGGAAAGAGACAGCTTGAGCCATGCTTATATAGCCATAAACTTTAAAACTTACATTGGCTATTGGTCTTCCTCGATATGAGACCCATCATGTACTCCGTTATTATGTTTAGCCCTGGTGTCTGTAGATTAGATAGAGTATCACAACAATGGTGGAAAAGTACTAGATATTTTACATTATTGGTGACAAGGTAAACTATGTAAATGCTTATTAAGGTATTCTGACAAAAACTATGATAATAACTAACATCAATCAAAATTCACAAAATGTGATCAATTAACTCAATTTAATGGGAGCTGGTTTGATAACATATAACCTATTATTTATAGCCATTTTAAAATGTATTAAACTATTGGTGTTATATATTTTCGAATTTTCAGTAGGACATGAAAAGTTGTGACTAATATAACTATAGCCAACAAATTAAGAAAATATATTGAAATTATTGAGAGGAAAAACAAGTTGAAGTTTTTTTTTTATTATATCAATCTTTTGTTGCAAGAATAAGGTGAGGTGAGAGAAATTTAACCCAATAACCTGGTTTGTTGTGGCAGTTATGATACTTATTGGAGCAGTCCCCACCATGGCATCTGGACTTGATTATTCAAAACGGTACTGAGTACAAAGGAAATTGCAATTGTCACAACTAGCAATAAGTAAAACCACCACGAAGGTATGTCCTTGTATTTCCTCATCAATTTTGTATGAATATCCTCTCTGCCCTTGTGAGAAGCTTTGGAATCTCTCATAAATTTCTCTGTGAATAAATTTGTATCAAAATGTGAATGTTTGGGTATAAACTTGAGTTTTAGGATATAAGCACCAGATAGCATTCAAGCATACGAAATTTGAGATAGTAAATATATGTACCACAAATTTAGCATTTACATTATTATTATTTTTTTTCAAAAAAAAAAAAACAAATAAAAAAGCCTAAAACATACCACATTTAACATATCTTAGTATATTTACCTAAATTTTGTTCTTTGTCGCATGTTTTACTTGTAGAATTTCTTGTTCATCTAATTTATAGTATTCACATTGAAAACTCATATAAAAATCATTTCGATAATACATTACCTTCCATAGAAGAGTGTCACATGTGAAAGGGTGGCAGCAATACTGGCAAAGCCAAAGCCATAAGAGAGAGCGAAAAACATACTTAAATGAATTGGTCCTTGCTCCTCATACTTGGCTAGATCTAACTCAAACTTGTTATTGACAATGGCTGATATGTTGTATTGTTGACCTTGGGATGTAAACAACTGAGAAGAGAAAATGGGAAATCTACTTGCATTGTATAAGTCAAATCCCCAATATGCTATAGGGGTTGCAATGAAGACTAATACATAGCCTGCAAAAACATTCATAATGGAGAAGAAGGGGCTAATGAGGGGGCTAAATAGGAAGGATGACACTGCAGCCCAATCGAGTGTCATTGCTCCTAGTCCAAGTCCTTGCATGCCTAAGCCAATTTGTTGGGATTTATTTAATTTGCTTTTCAATATATATTTTTGTAAGAGTATTTCTTTTGTCATTTTAAAATTAAAATCAAACCAAGAATAAAATTAATTATTATTACACCTTATACTAATATTCATGGGATTTATTTAATTTATCAAGAAGTTCACAGATTTTTATTTGCGTTTCAATATATATTTTTGTAAGAGTATTTCTTTTGTCATTTCAAAATTAAAATCAATCCAAGAATAATTTAATTATTAGTACACCTTATACTAATATTCATGGGATTTATTTAATTTATTAAGAAGTTCACATGAATTTTCATTTAGAGAATATTGAATATCCAGAGTCTATTTGAACCAGAATCTAGTATAAGGCTAGGAGCATGGTAAAAGGTGGGAAGACTGTGGTAGATCTTGGATTAAAAATAAATGACAGTTTCGTCTAAAAGTTAGTCTCAACAAAAAAGGGCCCCGTTTCTCTGTGGTGAAGAGGTCTAGTGCTCTAGCTCTACCTTATCTCCCATTGTAGAATAGATTGTCCCTTCATTTTTTGAAGGTGTCCGTAGTCTCCTTGGGATAACATTGTTATTCCTTGGCTTGTTGGGTTTTTTTCAAGGGTATAGGGAAATAGGAATCAATTTAATATGTCCAATTTTTGTCAATTTAATGGACGATTTAACGCATCATGGAACCGTTTTACTCTATTAGAGAGGGAGGGCCCGAGTTGCTACCTTACCAGGGAGGATAGTACTGTTGCATTCTCTTTTGCAGCTAAATTCCTCACTAAAAGACCTCTTAGTGTTCAAGTTCTAGCTCGGACTTTTACTCCTCTATGGAGAGCGTGAAATGGTTTCAAGATTTAGAATATCAGTGACCAAAGAATACTTTTCACTTTCGACAATAAGGATGATGTAGACAGAATCCTGTCAAGTGAACCATGGAGCTTCGATAAACACTTGGGGGTTATGCAACAATATGATAATGATATGTCCATCCAAGATCTCAAGTTTGAAAAGACAACTTTTGGGTCCAAATCCATGGCATTCAGCTTAGTTACATGACTTTAGAGGCGGCAATAAAAATTTGTGAGGTTGTGGGAGATGTACTTCAACCAATGGTATCCAATGTTTCCAATGGTGGTAGTTGCTGCAAGTCCAAGTTTTAGTTGACATATCATTACCCTTATGTCGCGGTCGCCTTATTTCTTTAAACAATAAGAAACAGGTCTAGGTTTCTTTTAAATATGAAAGGTTACCGAATATGTGTTACTGGTGTGGTCGGCTTACCCATGACGATAGAGACTGTGAGCTCTTAATCAAGAGAGAAGGGACGTTATGCACTGATCAAAAGAAGTTCGAGCCAGATATTAGGGCACCTCCATTCATACTCTCAAAGAAAAATGTGCTTGTAGACATCAAAATTTTATGATGTATTCATAACCGTTTGATTGTTCATGATAAAATATTTATGATCAAATTAATCTCCAATTGATGACGTTGACAATCAGCGAATGAAATCAAGCCACGTGGCAACATCGAATGAAGAAAGCCATATGGCAGCGTTAGAAGAAAATACCTATATGGAAAGTTCTTATTAAATGAAATGCCAAATTAAATTTATAATTCAACTCTCAATAAATGCTGAGAGAAAATTCCAAATTAAATATTGAGTTGCCTATAAATAGAGGCTTCTCATATGAGAAAAGGGGAGAACACTTAGGGTACGTTTGGTACACTGAATGAGGATTACGATAGGAATTGTAATCTTTATTACTAGGAATAAAATGTGTTGTAATGTAATAACTAAACCTATTCATTAGTTTGGTTGTGAGTTATAATATTAAAATGTAACTTAACATTTATTTTAGGAAATTTCTTACTCACACAATTATATTTTCTTAAAAATTGTTATTTTAAATTTAAGAGAGATATGTGTTATTTTTTATGATTTTTTATTTTTATAATTGTTAGATATATATGGAAAGTTTGTTTACTTGGAAATATATTAGATTTTGAAATTATTGCACTTTCTAAAGAATAGCTAATACAACCTTTTAAAGAGGAATAACTATTCCTTATTTTAAAGAATAGCTATTCATAAAGAATGATTATTCCTTGTAATAAAAATATAACCAAACTAAAGAATAACTATACCGTAGGAATAACTATTACATTACAGCGTCTATTACAGTCTACCAAATATGCCCTTAGAGAGAAAACATTATTGACACTTTGCCAAAATAGAGAGTCAACTCTAAAGTTCACAAGAATTCCATTATTCATCAAGGCCTATTCCTACTTCTTTAAATCAAAGTGGGGATTCTCTTTTAACCTAGTTTAAGATCAAACCAATGGCCCTCGCATCAAATCAAACACGTTCAACTATTCATTCAACTTGGAGACATCAAAGCACGATTCAAGATCAGGCTTCATAGCCCCTTTGGATCGTAACGTTTCTTGAAGATTGAATCAAAGGAATTTATTGTACTCTTTCATTGTAAAGGTTCATACAAAGGATTGTACTCACATATATACAAATCAAATACAAATTGATTATTTGTTACACTATTTCGTGATCGTATGATTTATCTTTTACGAAAATTGTGTGTACAGTGCTAACTATTCTAGGATTTTATGCTGCCAAGAAAACCAGTTGTAGGGACGGTCAACAACAAGGAAGCTATGGTTCAGCCTAATCATGGCCTTTTGAAAAAACCACCATGCCGGAACATTCAAAGAGTCCAACTGGGAGTTGTGCAACTCTTAACAACCACATATCAGTATGTTACGCTAAAGGGGTTAGCATTCAAGGCGAGATAACGGATTCCACGTAGCCAGTGAGTCCCGAGATTGGTAACGCTAGCAAATTAAGCAATGATTATATTCAAACCAAGGTAACAGGTGTAGCGCAATTAGTAAATCTTGTGATTATGGGAGAATTAAATACTGCTGACTTAGTGTTTGATGGTGGAATAATTTCTCTTTGCAGTGTTTGAAACTCAATTGAAGGAAATTGATGAGGAGTTGATGAGGTTTAATGAGTCAGGCCTTGACCAGTTAATATGGCTGCTACAATAAGTGAAGCAATTAATCTGGCTGCTAAGCCACTTAGTGGGTCACATGACCAACAAATTCCCACTAGGGTTTCCAATCATCTTGCCTAGCTACGGGTCCTCCCTACCTGGACACGCAAAAATAAGGAACCTGAGAAATCTAAGAAAGCCACAAGCAAGCAAACAATTCAAGTGACCAACTAGAACTACTCAGACAAGAAATGAAACCTAGCTGCAATTGTTGAACAACCGAACACACTTTCAAAATGTCATCATGTTCTTCAAACTGATGGAGGTGCATCTTTTATATTGGTGGAGGCTGATCATCAGCCCCGACAGTTGCAATGAGTTGCATAGCATGGAATTGTCATGGGCTTTGGGAACCTGCATACAGGAAGGGAGCTTGTAAAGATCATATGGGCAAAAGATCCTCCTATCGTGTTTTTGGTCGAGACAATGGTAGATGATGTTAGGCTAGAGATTGCTCAAAGTAATATTGGTTTTGATCATCGCTTGGTGGTTCCAAGAGAAGGAAGAGGTGGTGGTTTGGTTCTTTTTTGGAAGGAAACTATTAATATAATCATTAAGATTCTAACAAGTCTTATATTGATGCTTTCATTGACAAGAATTCAAAGAATGAATGGAAATTAACGGGTTTCTATGGGAAACTTGAGACAACAAGGAGATTTGAAGCAAGGAATAAACTCAAGAATCTCAATACACATCCTAAAATGCCATGGTTATGCGTGGGTGACTTCAATGAGATTACCAGACTTGATTAGAAAGTTGGGGGTGCAATTAGAACCCACAATCAATGCAGTTGTTTTGTGATGTAATTGATGAATGCAGGTTCATGGATTTGGGCTTTGTGGGTCCAAAATTTACTTGGAGTAAGCACTTTGAAAATGGCAATTCAATTTGGGAAAGATTGAATAGGGGCTTGGCTACAAACAATTGATTTCTAAATTTCCTAGATTAAGGGTCCGTCATTTACGTTGTGACCCTTCTAATCATTGCCCCCTCTATGTTACTTTTTCTGATTTAGTACCGTTGACTTGTAAGAAAGTGTTCCGTTTTGAGGAGATGTGTCTATCACATATTGGCTGTGAAGAAATTGTTCATTTGGCCTGGAATAGTACGGGTTGTCTTCAGGGGAATTCGAACATTTTAGCTAAGGTGGATAAGTGCGGAAAGGATTTGGTTTGGTGGAACAAAAATGTTTTTGGAAATGTAAGGAAAGAGCTATATTGATTGAGGAAGTTGCTTGGCAAAGCCGAGGAGGAGGCAATTGGTAGTGGAAAAAATAATCGGATTAGGCAGTTGGAGGGTGATATTAACGTGCTTTTGGATAGGGAAGTAACGATATGGTCCCAACGTTCTCGTTTGTTGTGGGCAAGGGATGGTGACAAAAATACAAAATACTTCCATAGTCGAGCAACTAAAAGATACCTGAGAAATCTAATTATGGGCATTAGAGATGATCAGGATAGGTGCATGTTCAACTAGAAGATGTAGCCTCCATCCTGATTAAGTATTATCAAGACCTTTTCTCTTGAACGAGGCAACAAGTTTGAACCAATGTTTTGGAGTATGTCCTGAATGTTATCACTGAGGAGATGAATAGCTTCCTCTGTGCTGATTTCTTGGAGAGTGAAGTTGGGGTTGCGCTACACCAAATGACCCCATTCAAAGCACCCGGTCTAGATGGCATGCCTTCGCTTTTCTACTAACACTTGGGGTACAGTTGATAATGATGTTACATCCTCCATTCTGTCTTGGTTGAATTCAAGTACTTTTCCATCACCCCTAAATCATACTTTTATTACTCTTATTCCCAAGAAGAATTCATCAGAGTATATACACCAATTTCGACCCATAAGCCTTTGTACTATGCTGTATAAAATTTTCTCTAAAGTCCTTGCCAATCATTTGAAAAAAATCCTTCCTAAAATTATTACTGAACATCAATCAGCTTTCACCAAGGATAGATTGATCTCTGATAATATTTTAGTCACTTTTGAGACCCTACATTGCTTGCAAAAATATAATTCCAGAACCCATGGTTTTATGGCTTTGAAATTAGTCATGAGTAAGGCTTATGACTGAGTTGAATGGACATGCATTGAAGAAATAATGCGAAAGATAGGTTTTAATGATAGATGGATCAACTTAATGATGGTTTGTGTCAAGTCAGTGACTTACTCTATTTTCGTGAATGGTGAATTGTGTGGCATGATCCAACCTACCAGAGGGATTAGGCAAGGAGACCCACTCTCTCCCTTCCTTTTCTTGCTCTATATTGAAGGATTGAATGGGTTGATAAAAAAGGCTAATATGGAAGATGATATTCATGGCTTTTCCTTGTGTATGAGGGGCCCAAAACTAACCCATCTGCTCTTTGCAGATATAGTCTACTTTTTTGCAGGGCAACCATGGAGGAATGTAGCAAGGTTTTGGAGATTCTAAATATGCATGAAGGGTCCTCGGGGCAAAAGGTGAATAAGAGTAAAACAACCCTTTTCTTCATCAAATTCACCTTTGTTGAAATGAGATCCTCCATCAAAGGAGCATTGGGTGTGCAAGAGATTATGCAATATGACAAATATCTGGGTCTTCCATCTCTAGTTGGGAAAGGAAAAAATGCAAGTTTTAACTACATAAAAGAAAGGGTGTGGAGAAAATTTCAAGGGTGGGAAAGGAAGTTACACTCTTAAGTTGGTAGGGAAGTTTTGATAAAATCTGTTATTCAAGCTATTCCTACATATACTATGGGGTTTTTCAAATTCCCTTGGGATTATTCCATGAAATTGAGGCATTGATTAAAAAATTTTGGGGGGACAAGGGGGTGAGCATAGAAAGGTTCATTGGCTAAAATGGGAAGAGATGACTAAATCAAAGATGATTGGAGGAATGGACTTTAGAGACATTTCTCTATTTAATGATGCTCTCTTAGCAAAGCAAGCTTGGCAGCTATTGCACAATAAAACATCCCTTTTCTACAAGGTGTTCAAAGCTCGTTTTTTCCAAACATTTCTATCATGGAGGTAGCTGAATCAAGAATGGGGTCATATGCATGGAGAAGCATCCTAAAAGGTAGAGATGTCCTACAACGAGGTGCAAGATGGCGGGTGGGAAACGGTGAGAAAATAAGGATTTGGTAGCATCATTGGTTGCCAAGGAAACACCCTCCGCAGGTAATCTCTAGTCCCATTAATTGAATCCCTTGAAAAATCAACTGTGGATTTGTTAATAGGTCCAAACTCAAGGCAGTGGATTACGAAGGTGGTAGATGGTATATTTGCACCAGATGAGGCAGAGATGATCAAGAATATGCCTCTAGCACGTGGAGCTGTTGAGGACATCCTGTTTTGGCCTTATTTGAGTGATGGTAATTACAATTGCAAGTCTGGCTATAGATTCCTTAAAGAAGAACCAGACCTGGAGGTTGCATAGCAATTTTCAAGCCAAGAAAAGCATCTTTGGACAGCTTTGTGGGCTCTAAATGTGCCACAAAAGTTGAAGAATTTGCTATGGCGAGCTTGTCGTAATGCCATGCCAACGAAAGAAAGTCTTGTTCGACGGACCATCATCAACGACCCACTGTGTGACCGCTGTCACTAAGCTTCAGAAACTCCATTTCATGCGTTATGGCTGTGCACAAAGCTCGATATTGTATGGGCAGATGCGGCGCTCTACAACGTTCCAGGATGTTAACACACAGCAGAAATGTCGATCTCTTCACTTACATGGTTTGGGCGGTCTGGATACTACGGAACCAAGTCTGTCTCCAAAAGCCAGCCCAAGCTCTTCCATCAGTTGCCTCAAAATCTAAGGATCGGCTTTTAGAGTTTTTATCTAGCCAAGTATCCTTAAATGCCCAACCACGATCTGTCACAAGATATAGGTGACCCTGGAAACCGCCATCATCACCAGAATTTGTGAAAATCAATTTTGACGGTGTAGTTTTTCCAAGTAAAAATCACTCTAGTTTTGGGGTAGTCATCAAAGATACCCGTGGACTGGTAATTGCCTCTTACTCGAGAAAATTACCTTATGCCTATAGTGCTGTTAAAGTCGAATCCTTGGCAGCGGCAATGGCTCTCTCATTTGCTTCAGATATAGGCATTTCATGTGCTGTTCTTGAGGGCGATACATGGGAAGTTTTCAAAGCTTTGACAGATGATGAACCTGCTCTAACTCCATATGGTTTTTTGTTAACGATGCTAAGGTGCTCTCTAGAAATTTTGATCAATTACTTTACTCTCATACTAAAAGAGAAGGTAACTCTGTTGCTCATAGTTTGGCTAGATATGTTATTAACATACCAGATTACTTAATGTGGATAGAAGATGTTCCACCATAGTTTCATTATATTGTTTGAGCCAATTTAGATGGCTTAAGTTAATAAAACTTCCTAGTTTTCCTTCTAAAAAAAAACACATTATTGCAGAATATGGATTTGGCACTCTAATTATGATGCTTAATTCTGACGCTCTTTGTTTTATAGAGTTGAGTTTGATAGTAGATCCATTATATTAAAAAAAAAAAAAAAAGGTTTGATAGTAGATGACATTGGATAGATGGCTTTGGGCTTTTGAGAGGTTATATTTAGTGACACCAGTAAGCTTTGTAAGAGCTTCCAACATTTTAGCCATGGTAACTCAATGCAGGGAGGGGTTTAAATTTTGGTTGGAGAACTAACTTAGTTTTATTCTATCCATTATACATGTTGATATTAGAATTGAATAATAATAAAACTATCATCCACCCCCCCCCCCTCCCCAATAAAAAAATTCTAATTTTTTGGACCAAAAAAAAAATTCTATTTAGTAAAACTATCACTTGAGATGGCAATTGAAAACTGATGGTGCAAGCATTTCGTGTCACCACCATTACACCCCAATTGGTTGAGGTGAGTTGGGGGGATGGAAAATAGGGAGGGAAAAATATGGGAGAGTTTGGGTGGGAGTTGTTTGGTTTGGGGGGGATTTTGGTGGGACTTGGCCCACCAAATTCCTATCCCGTCGATTTAGAAAGAAAATGAAGGAATGAGAGGGGACTTGATTGGAAATTACCGATCTATCCCCATCTCCCTAAACTTTGTGTTGTAAGTTTTTCTTTTCACCCCCACATAATAGTATTTTTTTTTCCTTGTAAACCTTTTTTTTTTTAATGCAATAGGGGCATGCAAATTAATTTATACAAACACTACAAAAAACGGGTGCTTTAGGCCCCGTTTTTTTGGGCCGTGTTTGCAAAAACGCGGCCCAAAACGGACTAAAGCCGCGTTTTTAAAAACGCGGCTTAAGTCCGTTCAATGGGCCGCGTTTTTTCAAGCGCGGCCCAAAAAGGAGCCTCAGGCCGCGTTTTCCCAACGCGGCCCCAAAAAAGGAGCCTCAGGCCGCGTTTTTAGACGCGGCCTCAAGCTTCTTCTGGAGCCTTTTATATTTTTTTTGACCCTAGCCCTCATCACCCTCCAGATTGAGCTCCATCTCCCACACACCTCACCTCACCCTCATCACCCACACACCTCACCTTCACTCTAGAGCTCCGATCCGACGTCACGCGTTCATCTCCATCTCCGATCTCGGATCGAGGCTCGGAGATGGAGGCTTGGAGCTCCAAGCCTCCATCTCCGATCTCCGATCCGAGATCGAGGCTCGGAGATGGAGCTCCAAGCGTCGATCTCCGATCCGATCGGAGATGGAGGCTTGGAGCTCCAAGCCTCGATCTCCGATCCGATCGGAGATCGACGCATTCCGATCGGAGATGGAGGCTTGGAGCTCCATCTCTGATTTCCGATCTCGAGGCTAGGGTTTTGCCAGATCTTCGATTTCCGATCATGTGGCGGCTTGGTGTTTGTGTTCAAATTTTAGAATTATTTATGGCGGCTTGGTGTTTGTGTTTGCAGGGTTTGTATTCTTGGCATGACTAGACCTTGTTTAATTTAAATTGCATTTATATTTGTGTTTACACCATGTTTAATTTTTTGTTGGGTTGTGTTCAAATATTTGTGGTGTTTGTGTTCAAATTTTTCGCTGGGTTTGTGTTCAATTTTTTGCTGGGTTTATATTTGCTGGGTTTGTGATTAATTTAAATTACATTTATATTTATTGCTTTTTTAGAATTAATTGTTTTTGAATATTTTCTGAATAATTTTTTTTTAATAGATCTTGGCCTTAGGCAGCGTTTTAAACACGGCCATAGAACTTGGTTTTAGGCCGCGTTTCTAAAAGTGCGGCCATAGACCCCGGAGGCCTATAGTCTCGGGGTTTAGGCCACATTTAAAAACGCGGCCTAAAAAACCACGGCTATAGCCCTATTGGGCCTATAGCCGCGTTTTTCGGACCTTAGGCCGCATTTTAAAAACGCGGCCTAAAATCCTTTTTTTTGTAGTGAAATTAAATATTTAATTTAATTGATTGTAATGATTTTGTTAACAAACAAATAACTAACTTCCTTTGGTAAGCAACATGTGGCTGTGGTGATGAGAGGTTGTAGGTTGGATCTCATTAGTGTAAGAGTTACTTTTAGTGTGATTATGTTGTTGACCAAATATGCAAGTATTTTTAGTACTACACAATATCTAATGTCTTGAATGTATACAATATCATACTCATAATATGTGGGTTTTAGAGATGGGTGGAGTCTCAATGTTATAAGTGTGATACGGCATATTTATTTATTTTAGAAGAACTATAGTTATATACTTCTATTTATAATGTATCTAGTCAATTTATCGAGAGTCCGTAATATAATATTAACACGTGATCGTATTTTTAAGTTTTTGTATTATTTATTTTGATAATATTAATATATATAATCTATTGATATTACTCCCATGTGATGCACTGCATAATTGAAAGATATATGTGTAAATAAATCAAAACTATATTAATATTTATTTATTTTTTTTAGAAGAACTATAGTTCTATTTATAATGTATCTAGTCAACTTATCTAGAGTTGTAAAATACTATTAACACGTAATTAGATTTTGGATAAATTGTAAATTGCACTCCTAAAATTTGGGAGTGTTTTGTTTTTATATTCTGAAGTTTTAGAATTTGAAATTTACCGCTTGAAGTTTAACGGTGTTTGAATTTTACACTCTGACACTTTAAAATTTAGATTTTGCCTCTCTAAAATTTGGGAGTGTTTGAATTTTACACTCTTAAATTCTGAAACTTCAATGTATAAAATCTAAACAACCCCAAACTTTAAGGGTGTATTTTGCAGTTTATCCTTGAATTTTAACTTTTTTGTATTATTTATTTTGATAATATATAATCTACTAATATTATTCTCGTGCATGTGTCATGCACGTCATAATTTAAAAAAAATGTAAATAAATCAAAACTATATTAATATGCATATAAAGTAAGCATACGTCCGTAAAAACTCAAAGAAACTCATGTTATCCAAATAATTTACAAATGAATGGAACTAAACATGTAATTTTCTTACTAAAAGTAATGCCACATACATTACGGAAGATGTAAAGATTTTTTTTTTTTTTTTTGGTAAACGAAAAATAGGGGTTAGCTAGGTTATGCCATCCCCTGGGCAGGGCACTCGAGTTAAAGCCCATCCTTTTTGGATGCAACCAACCCTTATGGATGCCCACCAACGAAATTCTACTGGCAGTGAGATTCGAACCTAGGTGGATTAGATGTAGAGATTGTTTTGTTTATATATAGCTCCTTAAATATTAAAGTCAGCTAAATAAATGTTGGCTCTTGGCGCCAGACATAAATATTAAATACTTGAAAAAAACCTGAAAGAAAGCTATTCAATCCTATCAACACAAATGAAAGATTCTTTTTTTTTTTTTTGGTAAAAAAAATAGGGGTTAGCTAGGTTACGCCAACCCCCGGGCAGGGCGCTATGGTTAAAGTGCATGGGCCAACTTATGCAGATGCCCACCAACGGACTCCTGCTAGCAGTAGGACTCGAACCTAGGTGAATTAGATGTGTCTGAGCCTTACCAGCTAAGCCAATCCTCCGTTGGCCAAATGAAAGATTGATATCTAATATATATTAATTTATTCTATTAAAATTGTATACCTAAACATAAAAACAGCCGTAAAACACTCAAAACACAAATCCCAATTTTTGTTATTGCTTTAAGTCTACAGGCCATGTTCTTGCTAAAATAATAATTGTTAATAACTTAATTCTTAGAAAAATAGCTAAAAGTCTAAAACTGACTGAACAATAAATGTGATTGATGGCTTCAATCACCTTATAAATAATGGTTTGAATAGTCTTTTTGTGGTGGAAAATACTTAGATACTCTCGGATTATAGCGAAATTGTACTCTTTTTTCTCACATTCATGGTGGTCTCCACCATAAATGTGAGAGGAAGAAGCACCATTCACTATACTTTAGGAGTACCTAAGAATTACATTTTTGTGATTAGTGACATACTAGTTTATAAGTTCAACGTAGTAAAATTTGTAGTAATAGCACTACTTTTTGTATGTGCCCGTTTGGTAATGTTATTCTAATAACGTTGTTTAAGTGTTGTGCAAATACGTGTGAGTGAAAAAGTATTATGGAAATACGTGTTATGTTGTTCAAATAACAAAAACTGTTGTTTAAATTATACAACTAAACACCCCCAAATTTTTAGTACTTCTAGCATTTTTCTTACTTTTGATGACACGTTAGTATGTAAGATCTAAGTAGTAGAATTTGAAATATACCTAATATCACTCTCAAATTTTTTTAGTTAAAGATTTTTTAAGGATTAAATCAAACTTGACCAGAGTTAAGGATTACTCATTCTTTTTCCATTTCTATATTTTTATGCCGAACTTTTGAAACATACTTTTTAAAAAGATGTCGAATTTTACCGTCTGTATACTTATCGTATTAAAGTATTATACGTGTACCATATTTTACTAACTACTGGCCACATGATAAAAGTCATTAATGTTATGACATTATATATGTGTGTGATTGTGTGTGTGTGTGTGGAGTATATAATTTTTACATATTAAAACATAAAATTATGATATATAATGAAACGACCAAATAAATATTTAATTTATTTAAAATTACTTGAAACTTTTGATAATAATATTTTGGGTAAAGTATACTTTTACGTTTCTTATAATTTATAAAAATAGATTTTTATTCATAGCAAATTATTGGTAAAAGAGTTTAATGCTGGATTTTTTTTCCATTAGCTTCAATGTTTATTTTTCCCTTATCTTTTTTGATAGGGTTGATTACAATTTTTTTTTAAGATAAAGTAGTAGAGGAAAAGATAATAAAAATATTTAAGTTTTTTTTTTTTTGGAATAAATAAAAAAATTTAAGTTGATAAGAACAAATAAATTGTTCCTTCGTTTAACAACAATTGGATGTGGATGTATCTAATTGATTTTCAATAATATTAATTGCTGCTTCTTACACCAAAAAAAAAAAAAATTATAATGGTGTAGATAAGTTTCACCAAAATATAATATTTTAAACTGCAGGACTATAAATTACAGTACAACAATTTTTTTCGAGAAGATAATACAATACTTAATATAAATTCATCTCAAGTTTGGTAGAGGATAGATAGTCCTATCATTCTTTTAAAAAAAAAATTATAATTATAATAACAAGTCTCGTCTAATAGCCGTTTATCAAAAAACTAAATTAATGAGAGTGTAAACTATTTTTATGGGTATGACATAGTTCTAGTTCTATATATATATATATAAAGGATGACCTAATATTATATATAAGAGTATGAATAATTACACATTAATAATTTTTAAGTCCTATGACCAAAACATTTTAATTTTGAAGTGAAAAAATTGAAAATGAAATGGGCATTTTGAGGAGTTAAAACATTGCATTGGAATTTTTTTTTTTTTTTTTTTTTTTGTGAGAGAATTTCAATCTATAGCGTCCGTTCTTGATGATAACTCTTTATTATCAGACCAAGATACCAATCGATTTTTGGTGTAGGTAGAGATTGAACCCTAGATATCTTATTCAACTTGTGGGTTCCAATTAGCTCACGTGCTAAAATCTTTTATAGTTGAATAAGAAATTTGGAGTTTAATTCCCACCTACACCAAAAACCGATTGGTGTATTGGTCTGATGATAAAAGAGCTATCATTAGGAGTAGATGCCATAAGTTGAAACTATTTCAAAAAAAAAAAAAATCTTATTCAACTATCATGAATTTTACCAGTTGGGCTAATTGGAATTATTTTAACTTTACTGTTGCATAATGCAAATAAAGAAGAAATAAGTGATGCGGGATGCAGAAGCGTCAAAAAGCAGAACACGTCTACTTCTAGAAAATAAGAAATAAAACACATTTGCATCTGAAAATAATTTCGAATCCATGAGGGTTCTTTGAATCCACAAGAGTCATTGAATCCACAAGGAGAAAGTTTCTGGAATCCACCAGAAAATAGAAAAACAAAAGTCTAAATTTTATTGATTGAATAATTGTTTAAAAATTGTGTACAGAGTTAGGTGCCTATTTAAGGGCTCCGTAAAATTTGACAGACAAAAAAATATATTCTAAAATAACTCCTAATTAATACCTAACCATAAAAGGAGCCAAATTTGACCTAAAAAGTATTAAAGCACCTAAAAACAAGAAAATAAATCACCTAAACCTAAAACAACGAATTTTACATAAAAATACCAAAATTAATAAATTATAAAAATTAGCTATAGTAAATTATGTCCCACATCAATAAGTGTTAACTTTTTGTGTGAAGTAAAGACTGTAAAGTTGCTTAAGATAGTTAAATATAGATTTTCTAATGCATTATCTTCTTTTTTTTTTGGTAAGAAAATTCACCTCCATTCCACAACAAACACAGTAAAAATTCTTATATTTTTTCTATATTAAAAAAAATTCTTATCTTGTACTGCAATGTAATAGTAATTTCTGCAAATTATATATATGCTAGGAGGCAATGTAATCAATAATCTCTTTTTCGTTCAGTGGGATAACTTTTTGAAAAAAAAAAAAAAATTGGAGAAGAAGACGAATTTTTTTTGATGAAGGAGAAGAAGACGAATTGGGTCCTGAAAGAAGCTAATGGTGCATAGGCATGTTGGGAATTAATTATGATTTTGCTTAACAGCGCAATGTTAATTGGGCAGTTAAGCTTTGATCACGGCCAGCTCCGTCTTCAATGCAAGTCTATAAACAAAAGTCCAAAGTCCAAACACTAATCTGGACCTGCTCCCTTTAAAATCACATACAATTACCCGGCTAGCCAATTAGTATGTGCATATTTTGATATTTATGAATCTCAATAAAACAAAATGATAAACTAAATAAATGCAAAGAACAAAAAAATAAAAAATAAAAACACTTGGAATTAGGGCTTTAAATGAACTAAGATGTTCATAAATAGTTCAAGTTTGGCTAAAAAAAATTGTTTGTTTGCTTATAAACAATCCAAACTTGAGTTTCAGTTTAGGCTTGTTAATAAATTAAACAAGCCAAGTCCAAGCAAAGAAATTGTTCATGAACATTAAGACTTGATACAAAATAAGCTAAGTCTAGACTAGTGTATGGGCTAGGTAATAAGCTTGATATGAACTTAACAAATAAACTCATCTTTCTAATACTTTAATTAAATAGGAGTTGGGATTACTTGTCCAAGCCAAATAAGTTAAATAATAAACTTGATATGAGCTTGATAATGTATTTATGTTGGATCTCAAGTTCTTAAAGTTAATATTGAGCTTGAGTTTGAGTTGATATTGAGCTTGAGCTTACTTTGACTAATGAATTAAGCCAAGCCAAGCTTAAGCTTTTAGCCATTTAATGAGCTCAAGCTTGAACAATATTTGTAGGTTTGATTCAAGCTCAAGCCGAACTTGAACATTTTACTTGTTTTTGAGCCGAGCTTAAACATCCACTAATCGACAAAACACTCGGCTTGTTTACGACCCTACTTAGATTTTTTTTTTTTTTTTTTTTTTTTGGGGTTGCTGAAACCCTACTTGGAATTAACAAACCTCACCAATTCCCATTCATTGCATCCACAGTAGAGGTGAGGAAGCGTCACAACTTTTGGTATATATATAAACATTGCAATTGGTTTTAATTGAAATAGAATTTTAGTTAAAATAAAATTTTTATATATTTTAAAACTTAGCTAATAGAGTTTAATCTCAAGAAAACTATTTTCATATAAGTGTCATTAAAAAGTAAAATCAACTCTAAACTCAAACTCTTAATTCAGGGGGGGGGGGGGGGGGGGGAGCTGTAATTCATAAAAATTCAACTTTTCAACGTGTGTCAATTGAAAAATTGTTGATAAAAATCATGTATTAAAAGGGTAAAAAATTGTACATTATTTCATAAAGCAAAGACAAAAAAAAAAAAAAAAAAAAAAAAAAAGAAAGAAAAGAAAAGAAAAGTAGATTTCAACAATTAAGCTTTTGTGTTTATCCAAATGATAAGACCAATTAAAATTTTGTTTTTATCTAAAAAATTGTTGCAATTTGGTGCAGCCACTTGGCACAACAATAACATATAAGCTTAGCTTTTATTATATAGTATCTATAGTGCATATATATAATGATTTTTATGTAAAAAAGAAAAATGTTTCTAAAAAATATGATAAACAGAAGTCAGGTAAAGACAAATGTTTTAACTGTGGAAAACCTGGTCATTACAGCAAAGACTGTAAGCAAAAATCTAGTAAGTTAAAAAATAAGTTTAACATGTTAAAAATCAATGATGAAGATCAAGAAGATTTATTCCGAATCCTTGAATCAAACAATTCGTTTGATTCCTTGGAAGAGGATTTGTCTTCCTCATCTGATTCCTGTTATCAATCTACTGATGAATCCTCTGGTTCATCTAATTTTAAAATTGGTTGTAGAGATTCCTGTTGTAATGTTATTAAATCTGTTAATGTTCTCACTAAAAGTGAAGAAAATGAAAGCCTATTAATTAAATTGATAAGTCAAATTGAAAACCCTGAATTGCAAAAAGAATATCTTGATAAGCTTAAGAAAAATTTAACAAAAGATGAAAATATTAAAAAATTGAAATCAACAATAAGTTTTGAAGAAACTTTGGAAAGATTTAATAAAAAGAAATCCAAAAAATTAACTGTTAATGAGATCCAACATGAAATCATTGTTGTTAAACAAGAAATAATTGAATTAAAAAATGAATTTAAAAGCATTAAAAGTGACAACAATAATCTTAAGAAAGAATTGTTATTGTTAAAAATTGGTAAAAACCTTGATAAACATCAATTTGATGATGAACAAGATGAGCATAAAGATGGAGATGAATCCAGTCAACAGGCTCTTCTTTCTAATAAAGGTATTGCTGATATTTTCACTGATTCTAAACTTAATCTTGTTAATAAAATGCTTCCTCCAAAATGGTTTACAAAAGTTAAAATTGTTGTTTCCCATGATTACCATTTTAATGTTATTGCTATGATTGATTCTAGTGCGAATATGAGCTGTATCCAAGAAGGACTGATTTCTTCAAAATATTTTGAAAAATTAACTGAAAGATTGATTTCTGCTAATGGTACTCAAATGAAGATTAAATATGAATTGAATAATGCTCATGTTTGCCATGATAATGTCTGTTTTAAGATTCCTTCTGTTCTTGTTAAAAACATGACTGATAAAGTGATTCTTGGACTTCCATTTATAAATGCTTTGTATCCCTTTTTTGTTGAACATGATGGAATTACTACTGATCCTTTTGGATAGAAAGTAAAATTCAAATTTGCTTCAAAGTTTGAAATTGATACAGATAATGCTTTGAATTTGATTCATGCTAAAGTTAGACATCTGAACTTTCTTAAACAAGAAGTTAGATACAAAAGAATTACTGAAAAACTTTCTGATAAATTGTTGCAATAAAAAATTGATAATTTTCAGAAAATGTCAATTGATGATGTCGGCTATGATTTTCCTAATGCTTTCTGGCATAGGAAGAACCATATTGCTAACCTACTTCATGTTAAAGATTTTGATGAAGGAAACATTCTTCCTAAAGAAATCTTTCTAAAACCACTGATGGATTTTTCCAAATGTTTCAGCAGAATCTTTACAGTTAATGCTAATCCTCCTAAGACTTGTTCTAATATTTCTAATATTCTCACTATTTCTTGGCAAGAAGAAAACCATGTTGCTAAAAAGCATATTGCTGATATAAATACCACTAATAAGTGGATCAAAGATATTTGTACCATTAATAAGTGGAATATTATGACTTCTTTGGCAGAGAGGAAGAACAAGGGGAAAGCACATGTACAGGGAAATCCTCAAAACAAAAGGCTCCCAGCGAGACAACCTTTTGTAATGCATGAAGGCGTATCTTCTAAGGCAAAACCTAGCAGATCAATATCCCTTTAGGAATTTGTCCCAGCAGAAGTGGCATATTCCAGTGGTGGTATGGTTGTCGCTTTGTAGGAAGTTTTGTCTAGAACTTTGCTATTCCACAATGGAGTTTACAGTGAACTACCAAACTCTGTTAAATTTATCCTTGACAACCTTCGTGCTGCCTACACTCTAAAACACCACACCTTTTTCAAGAAAACCCTCCAAGCACTTGAAATCCATCTTGTTAACCTTACTGCACAAAATGAGGCTTATATTAGCCACCATGCTAACCTTATTTTAGAAAATATGGCTTTTAGAAGCCACCTTGTTAATCACCCAAATATTACAAATGAACCCTACACTAGTCAACTTTTTGGCAAAGAGGAAATCCATTCCATGGATAAAAAAACTATAATGGGCACTGATTATGCTAGATTGAGTCTTAAGACCCAATCTCTGCTAAGAAGTGCTATTGTCAACTTGCCAACTGAAATACAATTTAGTATTTTAGAAAGCAAGGCTATGTTCAGGTCTTTTGACCTACAGTACAAATATTTCAAGAAACTTGTTACAACTACTATTCCTGATCCTGATGATTTGGATGATTCTGACAACATCTTTATCTAGCTAGACTGGGAAGAACACTTTGGGCGCAGTTTCAGAGTGTATGAACAGAAGCATCCGTTTCCAAGCCTCTTGATCAATTATGGAGATGGAACAGATGAAGAAGATAGGGACCCTAATTGGCTGTCCCAGATGTTTGAATATGGCTTTATTAGGTTCATCAAGCTAACAAGCCATGACCAGATTAGCCAGTTCCCGCATATTATCCAAAACGCTATTTCACAGATCAATAATCCTTTTGTTTCTATCAGATGTTGGAGCACCTTGCCAAAATGGGAAAGAGATAATTAGATGAATGTTCAGCCTTCCAAACATCTCGTACTTATTAATGGGTACACCCATCAAGGACAATGGTATGAAGGAAATTCCTGCCTATCCTTCAGGGATCCTTATGCTTTTGCTGAATGTTGGAGAAATTATTTCAATAATCAAATCCTTGATGTCATCCAAGACCTATGGAAAGATTACCATTTCATAGGAAGCAAGGATAGGATTTCTGTTTTTGGTTGTCGGCCAGATGATATTGCTATTCCTAATTTAAGAAGAATTGGACATACAGATCCTAGAGAATATTTTACAGGTGAAAACCCAAAGTATGAACCACTTCTATATTGCGGATTTTGCAATCAGTATGCAACTTACCATGAGCATGAATGTAATGATGATCCCCCATGGGATCCTTATGATGGTTACCCATTAGATGCTCCTAATTCTGATTAATGATTGACCACCCTAGGCTATTATTATTACTACTGGCCATGGATTATTACTGCTCAATTCCCTCTTCTCCTTTGAAAGAAATTCGCAAGAATCCTGATGTGCTATATGCCCTTCTCAAGATGAAAAAGAAGCTAATGATCATGATTCAGAAGATGAACGGTCCTCTGAAGCATCTATTACAAAAAAACCCATATTACCCTTACAATTAGGAATGGTTTGGTCATGATGAAGAAGACACTCCTGATTTAGTAGAAGATTGATTCTGATTCTCCTATTTTTCTGGCCTGCACAACAGCCAAAATGCTACAATATTTAACCCTGATGATTGCGCTGCTTGTTTCCCACAAATGATGCTGCTTTTGATAAAGTTGATTTCTCATGATTTGGTTATTTTCGGCACAAAAAGCCAAATGGTGAAGTTGAACTAAAGTTTCGGACTCTAATACAGATTTTGGGCAGAAAAGTAGAAAATTACTGTTCACTACGCTTTTTCTGCCTATTTAAGGGGGGATGCCCCTTATTTTCTCTTTAGAATTCTCTAGAGCCATAACTATCTTTAGGCCTACTTCTCCCCTTTAGAATTTCTCTCTAGAGAATTTTCACTATTATCCTACTACTACAAAGCTTGTAACTAGAACTAGTCCTCAAGCCTTGTACTGTTGAACTGTTGAATTTGTTGAATCCTGTAACTACTACTGCTGTAAGTATTGTTATTTATTTTCAATAATAACTACTTTTAGCTTTGTGTTTATTATATTTTAAATTATTTTGATATACTGCTTGACTGGTTCTATTGTCTTATTATTGTTTTAAATTACTTTTATTATATATTGCACTATCGCCTTCTTGGCTGATTCTACTTTGATTACTTTGATTACATCTTATTTTCCTGCTTTTACAATATTATATTACTGTGCTTCCGCCTTCAGTGCTATATATATATATATATATATATATATATATATAACAACTAAAGATATTTGACTTTTGGTTAACTTCATAATATTTTGCTACATGAACTTTTGTATAATCGAAATTTTACACGTCAATATTCTAATACTAGCCACTTCACATGCACATTGCGCGTACTAATAGAATTGAGTTCTAAAATGAAAAATTAAGCTCGAAAGTGTGCCGCACAATTTGGTCATGTTTTGCGAGGAATTAAAAAAAAAAAAATTCACATCCCACATCGTTCATTTTTCAACCTCGAATTTATTCTATAGGAAGGGTCCTAATCCATGGATTTTAGACGCATAGGAAAGTGATCAAAGACGCCTAAATAGGGTGAAGGCTTGATATGATCAAGATTCAAGGCTCCCAAAAGGGTTTTAGCACTCTTTTCTCAAGTATTTTTTATCCTTTAGTTTAAAATTTTTCTTTTGAGTGCTTTGGTTGGAAAAGGTTCTCCATAATAATATAAATCAAAAGTCCAACTGTTATATAGATTATAGAATATTGATGATAATATATGACATGTGTAATTTAATTAAAAAAAAATTTAAGAATTCTTCTTTAAGAAATGAAGCTTCACTCACATATCATGCCTGCTATAAATGTTCCATGAGAATAGATGCCACCATTCTTTTTTCTAGTCGAAGACAGTATTTTTTTTTTTTACAGAATTGGTGGCATAACTCACGAAGGAATGAAGTTAGATGATCCTTTGTAGCCATTTTCTTTAATAATATAAGGGCAATGATTGTTACACACATGATGTGTTTTTTCTTTTGCTGAGAAAAAAATGGGTAAAGAAGAGCAGTTTGAATTGGCATCTTCTACTAAGGCGTGACCATGCCATGGTGTGTTTTTAGTTAACACAATTTACCTATAATATAAATATTTCATTTATTCAGGAACGAAAATGTACTTAGAAAAAGAGAAAGAAAAGCATATATGACATAACAAAGACGAGCTCTCGCCCGTCGAACAAGTCAGGCTAACCGTGCCCATCACCGACGACCCGACCCTACCTGTATGGACCTTTCGAATGTGGACCTTAGGCTTACTCTCATGTGCAATCCTTTCCTTCCTAAACCAGTTCTTCTCCTACAGGACTGAGCCCCTTCTTGTATCCCAAATCACTGTCTTAGTGGCCTCTCTCCCCGTTGGCCGCTTCATGGCTGCCACTCTCCCCACAACCAAGTTCCGAATACCCGGGTTTGGATCCAGGCTATTCTCTCTAAACCCGGGTCCGTTTAACATGAAGGAGCATGTACTCATTACCATCTTTGCAAGTGCTGGTACGGCATTTGGAAATGGACCAGCTTATGATGTTTTTATATTATTGATATAATCAAAGCCTTTTATAACCGGAATATTTCCTTTTTTGCTGGTTGGCTTCTTATCGTCACTACTCAGGTAATATTCTCCTTTTTTTATGGCTTTTTTTACAGCGTGTTTTTCTTTGGTATTTTGGAAGCAAAAGGTGGTTTTCCATTTTGCTAATTATTTTTGCACACAGCGATAAGTTCAATATGCGATATGTGTTTTAAAAACACAATTTCAATTATAATTATAAAATTGTAATTTTGAAAATAGGTTTATACAATTTTAATTGAAGTTATATTTTCAAAATATAATTTCAACTTGTGTATATGTACGTATACACTATGCGTAATAATATTTTTTTTCATTTTAAATTTGAGAAGTGTAGCAAGCACCGGTGGCTCCACATTAGAGTCAGGGTGGTCATAGGACCTTCCTGGCTTGGGAAAAAAATCATTATTATATATAAAATTTAAAAATATTGTGATTTTTTTACCTTAAAAAAAAATGTGACCACCCTAATTTTTTTTTAGGTCCAATATAATTAAACTTTAGATAAAGTTTAGCAACAAATTTGGTTGTAGATTAAGACTACAACTCCACTCAATATTTTTTTATTATTAGATATGAATTTTAACAATTTTACAATTAGATTACATTTTTTTTTCTTTTATCTTCCATGCTTACAAAACTTCAAGAAGATTAAAGATAAATAGCTTATGTCATTAATCAAATGTTTAATTTTTGAGTTTTTGTAGTCTAAAATTATACGCAAAATATAAGTTTATGGATCAAATAGCAAATAAGATCTGATTGACATGAAACTTGACATGTATTTTAAGAACATAAAAATATATATAATTCAATGGTTAGATTTTCAAAATATGTAGTCATATTAATTTGTTTAGTGAAAGTTATAATCTTAGGCTACAATAAGTTTGTAGTCAAACTTTGGTCCTTTTAACAATATATTGGGCCTTTACAAACAAAAAGAAAAAATCCAAATATTTTTTATTTAACTAAAATAATTTTGAAAGAGATATAGCTTGCAAGATTGATAATGAGATATAACTATCTTTCTTATTAATTATTGTATAATTTAAGTTTCTTAATGACCATTTTAGAAAAAATTTCTGGAGCCGCCACTGGTAGCAAGGTAATTATTATGAATAAGCAATCTTCATTAAGCCAATATATATATACACACACACGCGAGAAGGTTCACAACTACAAAACAAGCAGCAACAAAGCAGCAAATTAACCCTCATTGATAAATAAAAAAAAAAAAAAAAAAAAAAAAAAAAAAAAAAAGCCGAAAGCCTCAACTACAAATTGACACCAATTCAATACAACAAAGAGAAATGAGATACAAACACCTTTGTAACAAAAAGAAAGAGAGGAAACTCAGCAACACCATGGCCTTTACTAGAGATACAAGCTCCATCGTAGCAAAAAACTCATCTCCATCGCAACCTAAACCAAAACATAACAACAACTATTTTGGGGTCCAAATTAATTGCAAGCCTTCCACACATTGCCCAATCCTTTGCATTCACCTTACCAGGAATAAAGACAGCAACTCTCCACTTGACTTCATTCAATATGATAGTCACCATCTGGGCTTCATTCCCTTGCATACCAGAAAATCTACAATTATTATTAAAAGATTGTGGCTAGGTAAATTTTATTTTTTTATTTTTTAAGGTAGGCAAGGTAATTAACTTGAATTTAGGGCTGTATATGAACCCAGTTTAAGCTCGGCTTAAGAAAAATATTGTTTATGTGTGTTTGTTTAGTAAATAAGCCAAGTTCAAGCCCATTTTTAAGCTCAATTAATAAACGAGTCAAGTTCAAATATAATAATTAATTTGTGAACAAGCTCATAAAAATGAGAGCTCAAATTAACTATATATAATACTATATAGTTATTTGTATACTTGTTTAAAAATATATTAATATAAACTTGAAATTGAGTTGTATAAGTTTGTAAATTAGTATATATGATATAAAATTATTATTTATAGTTTATTCATAACATAAATAATTTATTTGTAGTAAAAATTTATAAATTTATGAAGGGGTAAAACATTTTTGTCATGATTTTATTATATATAAGAAAAAAATAAGTTAATCAAAAGCTCGTGAACAAGCTCAAGCTTGCTAGACAAGTAAATGATCTAAGTTTGAACATGTAATTTTGTTTGATAATAAGATTGAGCTCGGCTCATGTTCAAAATAAAATTAAATAAATAAGTTCGAACTTTTAATACTTGGCTTAGCTCGACTCAACTCATTTACAAGCTTGAGCTTGTTATAATCGCTAACTAGCATAATAACTAGCATGAAGACTTTTGGCCAGGATTTTAGAAATGGTCATACGTATTACATAATAACTTCCATTTCACCAGACAGGTTGCTTAATGGATTGTACTATAGGATAAAAATATTCCATCTCAAGTAAATTTCTAAAAGCCAATTTAATACGGCCTGTTGTGTAATCTTATCTTATGTGATGAAATGGATAGATGGGAAACATTTTCCTATGATGTTGCACATAAAAAAACATAAAATTCTTGCTTAAAGCCAATCAATTCTTGAAAATATGAGGAGGGGTTGATGATTTGTTATTTGTAATTATATAATTTACTAGTATATCATTCACTTCTTATGTCTTTTTAAAAAAGAATGTTTGTTTCCATTTAATAAAAAGAATGAGTGTGAGAATAAAATAGAATCAACATTCTTGTAAGTGAAATGAATACCTAAGTGAGAATAAAATAGAATTGAAAACTGAAAACACTGTAACAAAATAATTTTTAAATATGTGAATACTACCGGGGGACCTATTTTTAATAAAAAAAATTTGCTAAAAAGTGAATGAATACAACTTGTGTCTAATGTATTTGTGCATTAGACACGATACGATACTTTTATTCCTTCCCACTATACTTTCAAATTAGTGAAGAATAGATAGAATATTTCTCAAAAATTCTTTGCATTCCATTTATTTATTTATATTCATTTTACCCCTTTAATACGCAAGATGTATAGTTTATCATGAAGTAATATAAAATTGGTATACATCAACTTTTGTTACACTCCAACAAAATGTGTCCCCACAATGTCTATAAATTGACTCATTTGAAAAATAATTTATGACCAAGTCTAACTTGATAAGAAATACTTTTTATGGATAAAATTAAAATTCACTAATGTTTTGGTTCTTTCACCTTACCAGTTTTTAAATCCATGGCTGACACTATACTTAAAAAAATAAAATAAATCGTAATACATAAATTGGCTGACAAGATGGGCTGAATTGGACTTATAAAAAACATGTTGCAAAACCAACCATGAATAAAGTGACATGATGATTTACTTGGACTATTGCATTCTAAGTGAGCGTACAAGAAATATCATTAATTCCACTGATTTGTGGAATTTGTCATCTGGAATAAGTTTTTGCCCAAGTCAAGTCTTGCAGGCGAGATTTCCATATCGCTGATTGCTCTTGTTTTTTTTTTTTTTTTTACTTCGTAAAACACAAAAGTTCCATCTTGATTGAGGAAGCTGTTAAAGACTTCGTTAATTACTTTGATTGGGATCGTAGACTTCAATTATTACTACTAACGTGTTCTTAAAGTTTGTAATCCCTTGTCTCTATATATTAGTCAAGTCAATACCATGTAAAGTCGAAATTTGGGAAAACTCCGAGAAAGATGGAGTTGATAGGAACAAATTATAAAATTTTATCTAATATAAATTTTCTATCTCACTTTTTGTGTTCTATTTTATGCTTAACTAATCATAATTTATCATATATTTGTTTTATTTTACTTATAAAATAACCAAATTTTAAATAAACAAAATTAAACATATGACAAATTGTTAATAATTGAACATAAAGTGAAAAGGTGGAGTACAGAATTTATATTTAGTAGCTTATAAATTAATTTATTCTACCTTGTCTTTGTTTATATAATTTATTGGCTACGTCAGCTTTTAGTGTGCCAATAGTGTACTCCGTTTGCCACGTATACATTTTTCGTCTCTGATGTAACAGCAGGGACCAAAACGAGAAGAGTTTTTCAGGATAGGGACTAAAAGCAGTGAAAATAAAATCTAGGGACCAAAGTGAAAATCGCTTGAAAATGTAGGGATGAAAATGTGATTTCTGCCAATAATTTATAATTGTAGCATTATTCTGGAGACTTAGAGAGTGGTTGACTTGGGTGTTGGGGCATGAGATGTGTCACATTAATTTTAGGATTTAATTTCCTTAAGAGAAAGTCAAGGAGAATTTTAACCAAAATCAGTTTATAATTAACCATCAAATCATTAAAATACACCAGCACCATAAATAGCTAACAAGGCCCTTCTTATTCCAACATCTAAGCTCCTGCAAAAACCAACATTAATTTCTCTCACCCATGGCCACCCTAGAAGTGCGAACACCATACCCTAATACCACCACCACCACTGAAACACACATCCCGGCCACCATGGATGACGTGAACAAAGACGAGCTCTCGCCTGTCGAACAAGTCAGGCTAACCGTGCCCAACACTGACGACCCGACCCTACCTGTATAGACCTTTCGAATGTGGACCTTAGGCTTACTCTCATGTGCAATCCTTTCCTTCCTAAACCAATTCTTCTCCTATAAGACTGGGCCCCTTCTTGTATCCCAAATCACTGTCGTAGTGGCGTCCCTCCCCATTGGTCGTTTCATGGCTGCCACTCTCCCCACAACCAAGTTCCAAAAACCCAGGTTTGGATCCAGGCTGTTCTCTCTAAACCCGGGTCCGTTTAACATGAAGGAGCATGTACTCATTACCCTCTTTGCAAATGCTGGTACTACATTTGGAAATGGACCAGCTTGTGGTGTTTATATTATTGATATAATCAAAGCCTTTTATAACCAGAATATTTCCTTTTTTGCTGGTTGGCTTCTTATCGTCACTACTCAAGTAATATTCTCCTTTTTTTACAGCGTATTTTTCTTTGGTATTTTGGAAGGAAAAGGTGGTTTTCCATTTTGCTAATTATTTTTTCACACAGCGATACGTTCAGTATGTGATATCATGTTTTAAAAACACAATTTCAATTATAATTATAAAATTGTAATTTTGAAAATAGGTTTATACAATTTTAATTGAAGTTATATTTTCAAAACATAATTTCAACTTGTGTATATGTATGTATACACTATGTGTAATAATAATTTTTTTTTTCATTTTAAATTTGAGAAGTGTAGTAAGCATCGGCGGCTCCACGTTAGAGTCAGGGTGGTCATAGGACCTCCCTGGCCTGGAAAAAAAATCATTATTATATACAAAATTTAAAAATATTGTGATTTTTTTACCTTAAAAAAAATTTGACCACCCTAATTTTTTTTTAGGTCTAATATAATTAAACTTTAGAAAAGTTTAGCAACAAATTTGGTTGTAAATTAAGGCTACAACTTCACTCAATATTCTTTTTATTAGATATGAATTTTAACAATTCTACAATTAGGTTACATTTTTTTTTTCTTTTATCTTCCATGCTTGCAAAACTTCAAGAAGATTAAAGATAAATAACTTATGTCATCAATCAAATATTTAATTTCCGAGTTTTTGTAGTCTAAAATTATACGCAAAATATAAGTTTATGGATCAAATAGCAAATAACATCCGATTGACATGAAACTTGACATGTATTTTAAGAACATAAAAATATATATAATTCAATGATTAGATTTTCAAAATATGTAGTTATGTTAATTTGTTTAGTGAAAGTTATAGTCTTAGGCTACAATAAGTTTGTAGTCAAACTTTGATCCTTTTAACAATATATTGGGCCTTTACAAACAAAAAGAAAAAATCCAAATATTTTTTATTTAACTAAAATAATTTTGAAAGAGATATAGCTTGTAGTATTGATAATGAGATATAACTATCTTTCTTATTAATTATTGTATAATTTAAGTTTCTTAATGACCATTTTAGAAAAAAAATTTGGAGCCACCACTGGTAGCAAGGTAATTATTATGAATAAGCAATCTTCATTAAGCCAATATATATATACACACACAAGAAGGTTCACAACTACAAAACAAGCAGCAACAAAGCAGCAAATTAACCCTCATTGATAAAAAAAAAAAAAAAAAAAAAGCCGAAAGCCTCAACTACAAATTGACACCAATTCAATACAACAAAGAGAAATGAGATACAAACACCTCTGTAACAAAAAGAAAGAGAGGAAACTCAGCTACACCATGGCCTCTACCAGAGATACAAGCTCCATTGTAGCAAAAAACTCATCTACATCACAACCTAATCAAAACATAACAACAACTATTTTGGGGTCCAAATTAATTGCAAGCCTTCCACACATTGCCCAATCCTTTGCATTCACCTTACCAAGAATAAAGACAGCAGCTCTCCACTTGACTTCATTCAATATGATAGTCACCATCTGGTCTTCATTCCCTTGCATACCAGAAAATCTACAATTATTATTAAAAGATTGTAGCTAGGTAAATTTTATTTTTTTATTTTTTAAGGTAAGCAAGGTAACTTGAATTTAGGGCTGTATATGAACCCAGTTTGAGCTCGACTTAAGAAAAATATTGTTTATGTGTGTTTGTTTAGTAAATAAGCCAAGTTCAAGCCTAATTTTAAGCTCAATTAATAAACGAGTCAAGCTCAAATATAATAATTAATTTGTGAACAAGCTCATAAAAATGAGAGCTCAAATTAACTATATATAATACTATATAGTTATTTGTATACTTGTTTAAAAATATATTAATATAAACTTGAAATTGAGTTGTATAAGTTTGTAAATTAGTTTATATGATATAAAATTATTATTTGTAGTTTATTCATAACATAAACAATTTATTTGTAGTAAAAATTTATAAATTTATGAAGGGGTAAAACATTTTAGTCATGATTTTATTATATATAAGAAAAAAATAAGTTAATCAAAAGCTCGTGAACAAGCTCAAGCTTGCTAGACAAGTAAATGATCTAAGTTTGAACATGTAATTTTGTTTGATAATAAGCTTAAGCTCGGCTCATGTTCAAAATAAAATTAAATAAATAAGTTTGAACTTTTAATACTCGGCTCAGCTCGACTCAACTCATTTACAAGCTTGAGCTTGTTATAATCGCTAACTAGCATAATAACTAGCATGAAGACTTTTGACCAAGATTTTAGAAATGGTCATACGTATTACATAATAACTTCCATTTCACCAGACAGGTTGCTTAATGGATTGTACTATAGGATAAAAATATTCCATCTCAAGTAAATTTCTAAAAGCCAATTTAATACGGCCTGTTGTGTAATCTTATCTTATGTGATGAAATGGATAGATGGGAAACATTTTCCTATGATGTTGCACATAAAAAAACATAAAATTTTTGCTTAAAGTCAGTCAATTCTTGAAAATATGAGGAGGGGATTGATGATTTGTTATTTGTAATTATATAATTTACTAGTATATCATTCACTTCTTATGTCTTTTTAAAAAAGAATGCTTGCTTCCGTTTAATAAAAAGAATGAGTGTGAGAATAAAATAGAATCAACATTCTTGTAAGTGAAATGAATACCTAGGTGAGAATAAAATAGAATTTGCATTCTTGTAATTTTTAAAACACTGTAGCAAAATAATTTTTAAATGTGTGAATAGTACCGTGAGACCTATTTTTAATAAAAAAGTTGCTAAAAAGTGAATGAATACAACTTGTGTCTAATGTATTTGTGCATTAGACACGATACGATACTTTTATTCCTTCCCACTATACTTTCAAATTAGTGAAGAATAGATAGAATATTCCTCAAAAATTCTTTGCATTCCATTTATTTATTTATATTCATTTTACCCCTTTAATACGCAAGATGTATAGTTTTTCATGAAGTAATATAAAATTGGTATACACCAACTTTTGTTACATTCCAACACAATGTGTCCCCACAATGTCTATAAATTGACTCATTTGGAAAATAATTTATGGCCAAGTCTAACTTGATAAGAAATACTTTTTATGGATAAAATTGAAATTCACTAATTTTTTGGTTCTTTCACCTTACCAGTTTTTATAACCATGGCTGACACTATACTTAAAAAAATAAAATAAATCGTAATAAATAAGTTGGCTGACAAGATGGGCTGAATTGGACTTAACAAAAACATGTTTCAAAACCAACCATGAATAAAGTGACATGATGATTTACTTGGACTATTGTATTCTAAGTGAGCGTACAAGTCAAACAAAATATCATTAATTCCACTGATTTGTGGAATTTGTCATCTGGAATAAGTTTTTGCCCAAGTCAAGTCTTGCAGGCGAGATTTCCATATCGCTGATTGCTCTTCTTTTTTTTTTTTTTACTTCGTAAAACACAAAAGTTCCATCTTGATTGAGGATGCTGTTAAAGACTTCGTTAATTACTTTGATTGGGATCGTAGACTTCTATTATTACTACTAACGTGTTCTTAAAGTTTGTAATCCCTTGTCTCTATATATTAGTCAAGTCAATACCATGCAAAGTCGAATTTTGGGAAAACTCCGAAAAAGATGGAGTTCATAGGAACAAATTATAAAATTTTATTCAATATAAATTTTCTATCTCACTTTTTGTGTTCTATTTTATGCTTAACTAATCATAATTTATCATATATTTATTTTATTTTACTTATAAAATAATCAAATTTTAAATAAACAAAATTAAACAAATGACAAATTGTTAATAATTGAACATAAAGTGAAAAGGTGGAGTACATAATTTATATTTAGTAGCTTATAAATTAATTTATTCTACCTTGTCTCTGTTTATATAATTTATTGGTCAGTTTATTTTTTAAGTTAGTTTTTGACTCATTTTTTAATTAGGGTTGTCAAGGACAAGTTTTTAAGATTTTATGTACACACGTTCAAGTGATTTTTAATCAAAATAATTAAATTAATAAACTTCCTCTTTTATTGAGCTGATTTGGAATTAAAAAATTCAATGTCTTCTTTCAACATGTCATGTTACATAAATTTCCCCTTTTATGTATTGACTAATGTCATCGTTAATACATGTCATGACTAATGTCATCATTAATACATGTCATGTCACATCAATTAAAGAAAAAATTTATGTAACATGACATGTTGCGGTGGCAGGCAGACCCTCGTGGGTAAATAATATTTAATTTTTTATACGGTCACTAGACCTCTAATGGTGTGGGTAAAAATGTTCTTTTACCTAAAAGGTCCTGGGCCCATCTGACCATCCACGTGGCATGATGTCATCAGTTCACGCGTCTCACAAATACCATGAGATCACAAGGGTGAAACCGTCAAAGCAGTAAGTGTAGACCAAGACGAAGGCATGAGCATGGGCAAAAATAGCACAGTACTACTGTATTTTGAAATTATTAGTGTTTTAGCACGGTTTCAGAAATATTTAGCAATGTATCACTTTTTTAGTACTCGAATTTTTCAAAAAACGAGTTTTAAATGGTACTCGAGTTTTTAGTAGTCGAGTACCTTGTTTTTTTTTTTCTACTTTTTGTTTTGTAATAAAAAACTGCTGAAACTTCGAAGTAAGTATCTGGACAACTGACTTTTCAAAGACTGGTTCTGCTTTTTGTTTCTGCTTTTCACTTTTTGTCCATCCATCCCACTGACAACTGACTTTTCAAAGTCATTATTAAAATTATTAAAAACTCTTCTCTTTTCTCTTTCCTCTTTCTTTACGTTGTAGTCAACAGCTTCATTAAAAATTCTTTCTTTACTTGCAGTCAGAAGTTTCATAGTCTTCCACTACGAAACATAAAATAGAAAAAAAAAAAAAAAAAAAAAAACAACAAGGTACTCGAGTACTAAAAACTCGAGTACTATTTAAAACTCGTTTTTTAGAAATTTGAGTACTAAAAAAAGTGGTAGATTGCTAGATATTTTTGAAACAGTGTTAATTTGTTACAAATTTTACCAAAACGTGGTATTTGGCTATTTTTGCCCATGAGCATGACTAGGAACAACACAAAACAAGGCCAGGTACAACGTAACTAACAGAAATTGGCACATACAAACAAAAATGTTAAGCCTTGACTAGGGGGTAAATTAAGCTCAAGTCCATTTGCCCGCCTAAATTTACCAATTTTAATTAAATTCAAACCCACTTAATTATTAATTAAGTTAAATAGGCATCAACCCAATTAGACCCAATGATTATTGGGTTTTAACTAAAAACTCATTGAGACTCATTTAACCCAAAAACAATATACTCAAATTCAACACATCCCTTTCCATTAAAAAAAAAAAAAAAAACCCTCAAACATTTCAGTGTTTCACGAGGGTTTTCATTTTCCCTCATTTTCTCGCCTTCCAATCTCGTTTTAATCGGAAACCCAACAGCTTCTGCAGCTTCCAAGCTTTGGAGACGCATTTCTCTCAGATCTTCATCATAAACTGAAAATTTTCAAACCTAGCCATCATCTTCTTCTCTCTACTTAAACCTAAGCCTCTCTCTTTCCCTCACTCTTTGTGCTTCTCTTTGAGCACGAAGCTCTTTAGTGGAGGAGTTATTTATGGTGGAAATAAGAATCTATTGTGGAAATGGACGATAAGTTTGGTGGTGCTATGTTTGCTCCAACACATCTTCCGACGAAGACAGCATCGGCAGCAAAGGTGGAGGCGGAGGCTCCGCGTCAGCGCTGTCGCAGTCGAAGGAGAAGCAGAAGGAGAAGGAGAAAGCGAGAGTGAGCTGGACCTCTTCGATTCTCTGGCACGCGCACCAACACGACACCAGAGCCGTCCGGAAGCTTCTGGAGGAAGATCCGATGCTGGTGCACGTTAGGGACTACGACAACCGCACGCCGCTCCACGTGGCGTCGCTCCATGGCTGGATCAAAGTCACGAAGTGCTTGATTGACTATGGCACCAATGTCAACGCTAAGGATCGATGGAAGAACACCGTAAAAAAAGAAAAAAAAAAAAAACACTCTCTCTTTTACAGTTTCTTCGTCAATTTTTGCTTCTTTTTTTTTTTTTTTTTTTTTTTTGCAGTGTTAATTTCTGATTTTTCCACTTTATTTGTTTAATTTGAAAATATAATTATGAAATTCAACAGTAACAATAATTAAAAAAAAAGGTGCAAATTGTTTTTTTTTTTGTGAAATTTAGTATGGCTTCTGTTGGCGTTTGATTTGTTAGGCTTCTCTGTATTTCTTTGATTTGGGGTGAGATTTTTTAGGGCTTTCTGTATTTTTCTTATTTTTGGTAGATCTCAACTGTATGGTAGGTGAGAAAGTGTGGAAAAGTACAAAAAATTTGTTTAATATTTTTAGGGTACTTTGGTTATTTTCACTTTAGTGGCATTTTGGTAATTTTGGTAATTGGGTGGATTGGGGTTTACCCATAATAATTGGGTTGGGTTGGATTTGGGTTAGAAGCAATTAGTTAAATGAGTTTTATATACTCAACCCAATTATGCCCACTCCAAACCCACCCAAACACACCCATTTGATACCCCTAGCCTCGATGTAGGGGTGGCAATTCGTGTTCGCGTGTCGGGTTCGTGTCGTGTCAACTCATACATATCCGATTATATGGGTCAACACTAACCCGACCTGTTTATTAAACGGGTCAAGATTCCTCAACCCTAACACGACCCATTTATTAAACGGGTCAGTCATGTCGACCTGTTTATCTAATTTTATCAAAATAAAGAAAAACATTTATGAAAAAACAAACAAATAAATATTTTAAATATAAAATTCAAAATTAATGAGTAACTGCATCACAAATAATCATTCAAAACTAAAACATATCTCAATATCATAAATAATCAATCACAATATGTCAAAGAAAATAAACTACAACAACTAATAAGTTTATATACCTAGATATTGGTAAAATTTTATTTAATTAAACGGGTCAGACGAGTTAAACGGGTTCCATATATTAAACCATAACCCAACCCGTTTATCAAACGGGCCCGTCGTGTCAACCTGAATATGACTCGAACCCATTAAGCCTCAACCCATAACCTGCTAATTTCGTGTCGTGTCGTGTCGGGTTCGCGGGTCGTGTCCAATTTTGCCACCCCTACCTCGATGAATGTGAGAAATCAAGTTCTACACAATGGTGGCCAAGCTAACATCATTGCTACAACCATGATAAAGACATTCAGAGTGGAAGGTGATGCGAAGCACTAGCCCTCTTATAGTAGGTTGGATTAACTTGAATGTTGATGCTGTCATGCTGCAATCTCCCATGAGTTTTTTCACTCTAGCTTTAGTAGCTAGAAATGATAATGGAGAAGTCATTCAAGTATGAGCTAAACTTTATGAGTTATGCTTAGGAATGGCAATAGGTCGGGTTCGGGCCAAGTTTTTATATTCCCGGACCCAGCCCGTTTATTAAATGGATTTTTTTCTTAAACCCAAACCTGGCCTGTCAGGCACCCGTAGGCCTCGTCAGCCATGCCACGATTTAGGCCCAAACCGTGGCCCCAATCCTAAAATTTTCTTTTTTTGCCTGAAGCCTATACCGTGGCCCAATAATTAAAAAAAAAAAAAAAGTTTGCCTAGATTCATTATTTTTGAAAATGTGTTTGCCAGATTCTTTATTTTTGAGAATGTGTTTGCCCAGATTCAAGGTTTGAATCCTTTTTTTTTTTTTTGATGTGAAAAGCAACATAATATTAATAGCAATCATAAACAGTCAAGTACATCAGAGGCAATAATAGTTTCTAAGAAACTGGGGGTTTCCTCAACCCATGCCACAAAATCACCAACAAATTGAGCATGTTGAGCTAAAATATGGGCAGGCTTGTTTCCTTCCCTCCTAATATGTGAAAAAACAAAAGAACAAAAAGATTGAGGGTGGAACAAAATGCCATTAAGAAGATTAGCAACACAGGAGGGGCTTTAGAGGTTTCATGTAAACAATTGTAGACTTGCAAAGAATCACCCTCAAATATAATATTCTGAATACCAACATCTCTTGCAAAAATCACAACTGCTTCCATTGCCTTAGCTTCAACCTCAAGAGGACCCAAACACAAACACAAACATAAATTCAAACTTATAATTTCCCCATTCAAAATCACAAACACAAACACAAATTCAGATATATGATTTTCCCATTCAAAATCATAAACACAAACACAAAAATTTCTGATTTATGATTTTCTCTTTCAAAATCAAAAACACAAACACAAATCCTAACACAATCACAAACCACTCATATGATTAAGACGAAATGAGCCTAAAAAGAAGAAGAAGAAGAAGAAGAAGAAGAAGAAGAAGAAGAAGAAAGAAAGAAATAAAGATAGAGAATGAGGTGGTCCAGTGGAGACATATGGAGGAAGTGAGGTGGCTAAAGGTGCAAGTGATGGCTGACGATGAAGGGCTTCAGGCTAATTAGGTCGGCGGTGACAAATGTTTAGGCCGGCAGTGACAGATCGGAGGTTGGGGGTGAGTGAGAGGGAGTGATCGAATGAGAGTGGGAGAGGAGAAGGAGAAACGGCTGAGTGAGTGAAATGGGAATATGGGGTTAGGGTTTTTTTTTTCTTTAACTTATATATATATATATATATATATATATATATGGGGGTATTTTAGTGTTTTTAACTTATATATATAAACTAGTTGGGTCAGGGTTCATGGCGGGTTTTTGCAAAAATCCAGACCCGACCCGAACCCGCTTCGGGTTTTTTTTTTAACCCATACGCGACCCTATAATTTATCGGGCCAAGTAAAATCCAACCCATTAGGGTTGGGTCGGGCCAAGTATCCGCGGGTCGGATATAAATTGCCATCCCTAGTTGTGTTCTCCCTTACAATCTGAGGCTACAACTATTATATGGGCTTTTTAAATTTCTCTTGAGAAAATGGGATAGAATTATTGTAGAAAGGGATGCAAAAATTTGTTTCGACTCTCTTGCACCAATGAGTTCAAAGGAAAAGCAGGTACACGTCCATCTCCACCTTCATCAGAATTAGTTTAGAAATTAGTAAGAGTTTTTTGAGTTGTAATTTTTGTTAGATTAGCAGAGACTGTAGTGGTGTAGCCCATGTTTTTGCTAAGTTGGCTAGTAGTTTTAGAAAGTCTTTTTCTTGTAATAAGTCGAACCTCCTTGTTATTATTGCTGATATTTGCAGGGCGGATTGTTCTTCTGTTGTTCCTTAGTTTTTGTCCCTTTAATGAAAGTCCTGATTTAAAAAAAAAATGAAACAATGAAATCCTATAAGCTGCATTGGTTACTGTAAGGACTAGATTTGGATCCCTAGCTCAAGTGATGACTGAACTTAGGCCTAAAAAGCCCAATACAATGAATTTATAGAGAGTGGGTTGGAAAACTGGGCTTTAACGAGTTGAACAACAAGAATAATGGATTCAGGTGACAAGAAAAGGAAAATCTGATTTAAGCTAAATAAAATCGTTCTTGGCACAGTCCGAGGAGATCAGTTCTTATATATTTCTTTCAAGTTTGATTACAAAGTCCGTTCTTGATGGCTACAGTGTTTTCCTCTTAATTTCGATCCCTTTCTCTTTGGGTATCTCTTCTATTTTATACTATCTTCTCCTCTCATCTTTACTCTCCACGTGCAGGCCAGATGGTTGATGCTAATACTTATCCTATCGGCATCTTCCTGAAGTCTTTGTGTAGTAGCTGTAAGGCTGAAAACTACTGTTCAAATAATACCTCCATACTAATGCGGCTAGAGGGTTAGCTGCAAAGCATTCAATGCGATGGTAGCAGCTTTTCCCTCAAATCTTTTAGGACTCCTCCTTGCCCTATATTTCTGTAATGCTTATCCATACTAACAGAATTTCTTGAAGCATTCCTCTGGACGGCAGATCATCTCATCGGACCTCGACTTTGGTTGGCTGATGACTAATCCATTCTCGGCTCACCTTCCTACGCCCTTATGACTACAATTAAAATCTTCATTTACTAAAATGGACTCCCCTGACAGTGTTTACTTCTCCTTGGACGACTTTACGTCCTCGGATTGGATCCTAGGCCCATATACATAGATACTGAGCTGCTGAGCCCAATACCCGTACAGTTACAATACAAACAAGTTTGTATTATGTTAGTAATGCTTTTGGTTTATTTCTACTGTCACTGCTCATTGTTAATGCTTTTGATTTAAATTTTTATTTTGTTAATTGTGAGTTTTGCTTGGTTAACTCAGAAGCTAGCTTATTTTGCTGTTAAATTTTTTGTTGCTTTAAAAACTAGCCTTTCGTATTTGTTGCTCTTAAAGCTAGTTTTTCTTGTATAATTGCAATCTGCTTTTTGCTGTTTTAGAAGCACGCAGGTGCAATGTCGTACTACTTTTTAATTCTTATTGAAATTGCATTTTATAATATTATATATATTCTCCAATCACACGTCCTGTATTTAATGATTTACATATGAACATTATATGAAACCTTTTTTTTAATAATTTAGTAATAGTACAAATGACCAAGATTTGTGATTAAATCAACTATAAATCCCAAATATGTGAGGAAAAAAAAAGTAAAATAAGAAAGGAGTCAAGGTTTGGGACGATCATGAATTAATTTGTTTGAATATTGTATGTGGTGGTTTGATTAGAGTTTGCATTTTGGAAGTGTTGATTGCGCGCTAATTGTTATACTACCCATACATTTGGACAACATTAAATAATTAATGGGTTGGTGGCTATTGGCTAACTTAGGATGGCCAGGTGTAAGAAACTAATTAATTAAGCATGCAAGACTTGTTGATTTACGTAGAAAAGCCTTTGGAAGAGATAAGGGTTGAAAAACCAATTGGTGATCCTTTGGAAGAGGTAAGGGCTGAAAAACCATTTGGTGATCACCAATTGGTTTTTTCAATTAGAGAGAAATAGAGAGAAATGAATTCTACTTCGAGGAACTATATTGCTTTAAAATGATACAAGCTAACAAGCTCTCTTATAAGTTGTTCTGGCTTTATGAAGGGAGGGAGTTGGTTCCTTTTACAAGTGTTGGACTCTCATTGACTACAACTATAATTAATACAAGGTTTGTTACAATGATTTGGAGTCTATTGTCATGCCTCTTAGGCTAGTGAACAATGCAGGTAGTGCAATCCTGGCAAGCATCTCTGCATGTAATGCAGCTCCTATGCAGTGCCATCTCTAATTTCCTTATTTGTATTTTTTATATAAAAGAAAAATAAAAACATAAAATATTCTTTTAAATATAATATTCTTCAAATTATTTTATATATAAATGATAATGATTTACAATTTTTTTTTTCTTAAACTTGTAGTTTTGTAATATTTATACTTTTTAAATATAAAATAATTGAATTCAATTTATAATAGATATATACATATTTCATTTCTATATAAGATTATAAGATTAAGGTTAACTACACCTCAAATAAATTTTCTCCTTCCATTGATACATTGATAGGAATACCATTGGAATATGATGAGAATACCAATAGAATATGAGGTCATCACTTGCCATTAGTATAGATATATATTTTTAATCTACGTAAATATAACATGATTTGAGATTATGATAATTACACAATTTTTTATTAATTGAGTTAATTGGAACTTACGTCAGTAATACTCAGGGACGGACCCAGGTGGGGGCCCCAGTCCCCCCCTGGGTCCAATTTTTTTTCTTTTTAGTTATTATATATTTAATTTTTGTAGTTGGCCCACTTTCAAAACCTTAGTCCCCATTCTCCTCAATAAGTCTAGCTAGTCTCACCCAAATAGCAACTATTCAACCCAAAAACTTAACAAAAACAATAAAAACATTCACAATAATGATTGTTTTTTAGCCAAAAAAAGAAAAAAGAAAAAAACTATTTTACCACCAAAAAACCAAAAAATCATGTGTTATTGGAGAAGTTAAAGCTAAATTTTTTACAACTACAATAAACTGGTATTAATACCAGTTGATTGTAGCAAGTTGTTAAAAATAAAATACAATATTTTATTAAGGTTATATTTCTTCCTTTAATTAAAAAACTCAAATTCTCTCTTTTTCTTTATTATTTTAATGCATTGTTTATGTTATTTTAAATGAAGTGATAAAAAAAATAGAACATTTGATATCAAATGTTTTGTAAAGTGAGGTGGTAAATTTGATAAAGTAGTTTTTTGATGTGCTAAAAGCTAAAATTTTTAGCACCATTACTGTGAATACTCTAACTTTAACCACAAAAAAAAAATCCTAGCCAGCCAAGTATTAAAAAAACATTTTTTTTTTTTTGTCTTTGTTGGTAAATGGTTGCATCTTAATGTACTTAGAAACAACGATTTTGTGTATTTATAATTTTTTAATATTATATGGATACCTATTTGGAGTTTTGTTGTATTTTTTATATTTCGGCCCTTGCTAGCTTAAAATCCTAAGTCCGTGCCTGCTAGTACTAGTTTGTTTAATTTAATTTTTCCTTCATTTTGTAGGTCTACAATATATATATACTATAATCTATATTCAAACGTCAAAATTCTAAATGATAATAGTAGACAGGGACGGAGCCACTGTGGAAATTGGGGGCAATGGTCCTCCTCAAGTTTTTTTTTTTTTTTTTAATATTATTATATATGAGTATTAATTTTAGTATTTTTTTTATAAAATTACACTTTGCTCCCCTTAACAATATTATTGATTCTCTTAAGAGTAATGCTATAATTACAAACTTTTCTATAATATTTTTATAAAATTTTGAAGTAACAAATTCTTATTAGTTCGCATCTAAACTTACCACTTACATCATTTTTTTACTTACCAATAATCACTCATCAAATCAGCAATTTGTAAAAAAAAATTGTAACTCAAACATTTCCTTATTTTAAAGACTATAAAAAATGTATAAATTTAAAATCTAAAACAAAATATACAAGTCCAAAAAAAGTTGCCTAGTCACAAAAATAATTAATAATATAACTAAAAAAAATTAAGCTTTGTTAACCAATTTAAAATAAATATTACATTACACCAACTTAAAATATTTCTCATATCCGTCCATCAACGTAGGTAGACATGGCAAAACGGGTCAGAATTTTCTGACCCGACCCGTTTGACCCGCAACCTGATTGACCCATTTAAAAATGACCCATTTTAACCCTACCCGCCTGTTTTGCCATGCATACCAACGTTGAGTAAATTGAGATTGAGATGTAATTCTTATAAAATATTTACTTATTCTTCTTTACTTAATATGTTATGTACTCCATTATAGTTTGTCATTCTTTACTTGTCACTTTCATTTTCTCTTCTTACTTTAAATAGATAAAAGATTATACCAAGATTAGCTTCTAGAAAGTTGGAACAAGAATTGCACCAAATTTTGGTATCAAGTATTTAGTGGTAATTGATAAATGGTAACAGTATCACCAGTAAGAATCTAATCATAGTTAAAGAATTCATAGACAATTGACAGATTGCATCTATTTAAAAAAAAAAAAAAAAACTTGTTTGACAAATACGGATCGACTCGACCCAACTCGCGACCCGACTCGACCCGTGACCCGATTAACCCGCAACCAGATTGACCCGTTTAAAAATGACTCGTTCTGACCCGTGACCCGTTTGACCCGTAAACCCAATTGACTCGACCTGACCCGCCCGTTTTGCCACGTCTGAACGTAGGTCCTACTCATGTCAATAAGGACAAAACTTACAGAGAAGGTTTAGAATATTTTAAGATGCATTATGTCATAATGATAAAAAATGTACAACATGCATTCTTTAAGATGCCCTTTGCCTTATAAAAATCTTTCGTTGCACAACATGCATTATGTCATAATAATAAAGAATGTAAACTCTAATAGCGACCCACTCTTCTTTCCGGAAAAATCTCCGCTATTTTGTAATTTCTGTGGTTCTTGACTTCTTTTTTTCTTTCGTAAAAACAAAACAAGATAATAGTTACTATAGACTATAGTACCACCAGCGTGCAGATTACTATCGACCGGAAAATGTTTCTGTGGAAAATATTTTTAGAATAATTCATATTTTTAGTTTTTTGTTTGCAACCTAAAATACACCTTTAAAAATATTTTCACTTGTTTGGCTTTACAAAAAAAAAAAAAAAGAGTAAATTATGAATTTAGTCTCTAATATGGGAAGCTCCACAACTAATCTTTACAATTTTTAAACTATTAATAATTTTTTAGACTATTATATAATATTGTTGTATTGTATATAATGTGGCAGTTGTGTGTGTGTGTGTGTGTATATATATATATAAAATAATAATAGTAATAATCATCTTATTTTTTACACAATTCCTGGCTTCGTCATTGTTGACACCCTTAGAAAAAAATTCTTAAGAGTTCAATGGAGGTCAATATTGGAGTGGTGGTAGTCACAAAACACAAATTGGTTACGGCTGGTGGTGGCTACAAAACAAAGGTTGGAGAGAGAGAGAGAGAGAGAGAGAGAGAGAGAGAGAGAGAGAGAGAGAGAGAGAGAGAGAGAGAGAGAGAGAGAGAGATTTTAAGTTACACCAAACACTTGAAATTGAAGAAAATATTTTACAATGAAACAAGAGCAGCGTAACACATTTGGTCCTTAAGGCTTTGTTTGTTTCGGGTGTAAAAAGAATACAAAAAATATTTTACACCATGATGAGCGTTTGGGTTGGCCGGAAAACTTAGTCAAACAAAAAATCTTTTCCGTTAACTGTAAAATATCAACTCCTGAGATGTAAAATAAATTCCACTTCTAATTTACCTTCAAACTACTTACACCTATTTTCCTTTTCTATCCAAACCGAGAGAGAGAGAGAGAGAGAGAGAGAGAGAGAGAGAGAGAGAGAGAGAGAGAGAGAGAGGAGAACACTTGCAATGGAGCACGGAGAAAGCAAGCGCCACCAAAAAAGGGATCAGATGTCGACCCAGTGAATGACCCACCCCAGAGCCAATCGGACCAGCGTGAGCAACCCACTATTGAGTCGATTTGACCACCGTGTGAACGACCCACTCCTAGATCTAACCACAGTGAGTGACCCACGCCTAGATCGAGCCATCACTCTTAGATTGACCTATTGTGTCCATGTCGCCACTACCGCCGCCGCCACCAAGTCACCCATGAACCGATCTCTCTCTCTCTCTCTCTCTCTCTCTCTCTCTCTCTCTCATGTGATTTTGATTCTTTTGTTTTGATTTTTGTTTCTTTTTGTGTTTATATATATTGAGATTTTCTATAATAATATTTGTTTGGATACTGGGAAAATGTGAGAAACTTGATAAAAATGTGTTTTCTAGAGCATTTTCAAGAACACAACTAAACACCAGAAATATTTTCCAAAGCATTTTTTGGAATGCAACCAAACATCTGAAAATGTTTTCCTTTCTGAAAAATATTTTCACCTGAAAATATTTTACACTCGGAAAATATTTTATATATTGCCAATCGCAGCCTAAATTGAGGTTGAGAGAGATATTTTAAGTCACACCAAACACTTGAAATTGAAGAAAATATTTTACATTGAAACAAGAGTAGCCTAACACTTTTGGGCTTTTCATTTTAACCCTTTACATTTCAAATTTTTTTTTACTATTCATATTTGATTATGCTTTTATACAGACTCTACTATCTTTTTCCGTTAGTAATCTAATCGTCCATAGCATGTTTTTCTACTATAATAATATTATTCTTATATTCTACAACATTTTAAAACTATCTTTTCATAAAAAAAAAATATAATAGATACTAAATGATAAGATTACTAATGAAAATAGGCTACATCCCAAATTTTAAGGATCAAAAGTATACTTTTTTTTTTTTTTTACTTAGTACAATTGCCAACATGTCTGAATTATTCTAGGGCCACAAACTCTTACATATCATTTATTACAATTGTCTTATGTGATAGAGTATGATTGATAATTTGTCATTTTCACATTTATTTACGATTTTTTCTTGGCATAAATACACTTTTAATCCCTATATTTTGACGTTTTTCCGTTTTAGTCCATACATTTTAATTCTTTGCACTTTTAGTCCCTAAACCAATTAACGCGTGTTATTTTCGTCCTTTCCATCAGTCAACCAACGGAAATTGCTGAGGTGGCTACCGGAGGAATTAAAATACTATAAAAAATGCCACATCAGCATCTAATTTTAAAAAAAAAAATTTATCAATTTAAAAAAAAAACAGTAAAAATAATAAGATCACAAAGAACACCAAAAACACCAAAACAAACCCAGAACCCACCAGAACCAAACACAAACCCTTAAAAATAATAAGAACACGAGAACACAAAAACACAAAAACAAACCCAGAACCAACCAAAACCAAACACAAACCCTTAAAAATAATAAGAACACGAAGAACACAAACATAAACCCAGAATATTGTAATACTGTAATCAATTGCTCAACTACATCTCATTTTTGTGGATCAAGCTCCATTCAAGATCTGCATACCCCGAAATTTGAACCCACAAACCCATTGATCTCAAACCCGAACACCCACTAATCTCCACCATCCTCTAGATCCCACCATTTCGCCACAAACCCATAAACCCACAGATCTCCAACTCAAAAACCGACTCAACGGAATCACAACCCACAAACTCACCAATCTACCACAAATTCACAAATCCAGATCTCCAACTCGAAAACCCACTCATCGGAATCACAACCCACAAACCGTGACCATCTATCTCAACCTCAACCGTGATCTCCACCACTAAGCAAAGAGATAGAGAGATGAAAGAGAAAGACCCACTGTTTTGACAGAGACCCACTAATCTGAGAGAGAAGCACCGATTTAAGAGAGAAAGACACCTATCTGTGAGATAGATCTTGAGATGATGAGCTTGAGCCATTTTGGGTATGAGTTTGAGCGATTCGAGAGATGTAGAGAAGAGCGTCGGTCAGAGAAAGAAAAGAAAAAATCACCGCCGATTGTGGTGGTGGCGGCAGTGATGAGTGAAGGAGGCCAGCCATGGAGTTTGAAATATATTTGTGAGAGTTTTGGAAGAGAGAGAGAGAGAGAGAGAGAGAGAGAGAGAGAGAGAGAGAGAGAGAGAGAGAGAGAGAGGAAGGTTTGAGAATGTTTTGGAAGGGTTGGTTCTGGGTTTGTGTTTGAGCTGGGTTTATGGTTGAGCCGGGTTTGTGTTTTGATTTGTCTGTGTTGTGTTTGATTTCTGGGTTTGTATGATTTTTTTGGGTCTGTGCTGTTGTGTGTTCTGCTATTTTGGATTTTGAATTCCTTTTTTTTTTTTGTTTTTGTGTTTTCTATGTTTTTAAATTTGAGTTTGTGTTTGATTCTGAGTTAGTTTTAGGTTTGTTTTTGTATTTTGTAATTTTATTATTTTTAATTCTGTTTTTTCTTTATTTATTTATTTAAAATTGATAAATTATTTTTAAAAAAAATTAGATGCTGACGTGGCATTTTTTTTATAGTATTTTAATTCCTCCGACAGCCACCTCAGCAATTTTCGTTGATTGACTGACGGAAAGGACGAAAATAACACGCGTTAATTGGTTTAGGGACTAAAAGTGCAAAGAATTAAAATGTAGGGACTAAAACAGAAAAACGTCAAAATGTAGGGACTAAAAGTGCATTTCCGCATTTTTTCTTCATCACTTACAATCAATCATGTAGTACAGTTGTGACCAAAATTATCTAAACAAAAAAGTTAGGATCACGACTTCTAGGCCAAATTAGCCAAATACCATATATTTGAAAAATATTTTGCAAAAAAACACTGTTTCGGAAGTAATTGGTGATCTACCACTTTTTGCCATACTCGAGTTTCCCATCCTCGAGTTCCCCATTTTCTATTCCACGCTGGCGCTGCTGACATGGCAACTGGGCATTAAAAAAATATAAGTTAGTACTCGAGTTTTTCAGACTCGAGTACTGTACAAGTGGTACTCGAGCCCTCCAAACTCGGGTACCAATCTGTAAGCGGCTAACTTTTTTTGAAATTCATACCACTTGGTACTCGAGTCTGGAGAGCTCGAGTACCTCTTGGCAATTACTCGAGATTTTCATACTCGAGTACTGTACAAGTAGTACCCGAGCCCTCCAAACTCGGGTACCAATCTGTAAGGCTGACCATTTTTTGAAAATCATGCCACTTGGTACTCGATTCTGGGGAGCTCGAGTACCTCTTGAGGTACTCGAGTTTTCTGCACTCGAGTACTGTGCAAGCTACTTCCAGTTTTTGTCCAAATTAGCTAGCCCCCTGTTACTTGAACACTCACTGCTATATTCACTTCCAAATTGGACATCCAAACCCAATTAAAAATTTATTAAACCTTATGAATTTTGATATTGAGATAGGTCAAATCTCAACACTACAAATGCAATATAGATTGTTTCTTAAACCATATTCATCATCAACAACTCATTCACATGTACAATGTTGAGAAATTATGATAAGTTAATACAGGTGTACACACTGAAAGGAGCTTCAAGAAAGATAGTATTGTTTGCTTCTACGAATGACCTTTTGCATCAAAAGAACGACACTAAAATCTATTACATGGATGCAGTCTTCAGGGTGCACCCCAATCACTTGTGCGGCGAGGGAACATTTTCTTTCTGACTTTGTTACTCAAGACATATCTTGCCCTTAAAGAAGGAAATGAGTGCCTTCTATGGTAGCATCTACCCCATCCCAACACCTTTAGATTTTTGTTGGCCATGTCCACGTCCACCTGCCCCACAAAGAGAATCCATTAGTCATCCTAAAAAGATTGCTAATCCTCCCTCAACCAGTCATTAAAAATGTGTGCAAATGCACAATGCATAGAAAAGATGCGTATTTAGTGGCAGTTATCTTATATTACACAATGAGATGACAATGCTCCCTCAACCTGTCAATAGCAAATTTTATTTGCTACTCCATATGAAAGGAAGAATATAACAATCATTAAGCAATACAAAGAACACAATCATTAAGCAATACAAAGAACACTCTAAATTCTCTCTTCATATTCTATTTTTATGTGCAGTACTTGCAAAGCATTTTAGTATGATCAATTTTTCGAATTTACTAAGCAATCATTAAGCATTTTGTTTGAAGTTGCATTTGAAAGGATGCTACAGTTCAAACTTAGCGTACCTAGTCCGCGAGACCACCACTCGTCGGTACCTCGTTCCGCTTAGGGCATGTTCTTCGGTTATGCCCCTCTTGGTCACACAACCCGCATTGCACCTTCCGCCCCCCCTCCTTCCATGGTGTGGTTCTCGGCCGATTCCCGCCCTCGTCCATCTCATTCCTGATTCGTGTTGACACAGGACGACCTTTCTCTCGAATCAATCGGGGGTTAGGGAGGACCTTTCGAGTTTCATCAGGATCTGGCCATGATAATCTATCTTTCAACGCAGGGAAAACGGGAGCATAGCTTCGAAACAGTGCATCCACACTATAGCATTGGTCAATGTACTGCTCTGCATCATGTCGATACCTAATACAAACTGCAATGACATGTGAACACGGTATCTTGTACAGTTTCCATTTCTGACATGTGCAAGTTCTTTGCAGCAGATTAACTGCATGTGTGTGATCCCCATGTCTAGTAGTCCCTGGATTATGCGGTGTATCTACTTGATATGATTGGGCTTGCGCGCTCAATCTCGTCACCCTGTGATGCTCCGCCTTCGCCTTATTTCTCATGAAGATATCCAAGGCATACTGACACCATTTTTTCCCTGAATTCAACTGCTCTATACTCTTGTTGCGACGATCATCGAAGTAAGAATTCAATTTGAACCATGTATATTTTACCATTGCTGTAATTGGCAGGCTACGAGCACCCTTTAGAACACCATTGAAGCACTCGGAGACATTTGTAGTCATCGCCCCATAACGGTAACCCTTGTCAAAAGTTAATGCCCATTTCTCTTTGGGCACATCCTTCAGATATTGGTATGCATCCCGGTTGACATTCTCAATTAAATCGAAGGTGGCATTGAACTTTCGCTCCTGGGTAGCACTTGCTGCCCTCCATACTAGATTCTTTAAAGTTTCATTTTTCCATCTAGTGTTGACGTTACTGCATAGATGACGAAGGCAGTAACGATGTTCTGTCATGGGAGGTTGTAAGAAGTCTCGATTAGTGTCTCTAAAGATAGCTTGTATACCAGGGTGTCTGTCAGATATGACACACAGGTGTCTGCGGTCGGTAACATACCTTCTTATACAAGCCAAGAACCAACCCCAAGTCTCTGTGCTCTCACTCTCGACAACGGCAAAGGCTAGTGGATAAATCTTATTATTAGCATCTGTCGCCATTGCAATCATCAAATTCCCTTTATATTTTCCATAGAGGTGAGTTGCATCAATGCTAATAACAGGCCTACAATGCTTGAACCCAACAATACATGGCCGAAACGCCCAAAATACAGAGTTGAATGTACAGGTTCCCTGTTCGTAATTGTCGTCCACTTCTAACTTATACTTTGTACCAGGACTTGCATCCTTAAGCCCTGCCAAAAAACGTGGCAACTCTGCGTAAGACTCCTTAAAATCTCCGTATATAGCTGCAACGGCCTTTTGTTTGGCATCCCATACCTTGTACGTGAACCAAAATGATTACGTTAGAAATGAATACAAGTTAAATAATTATAGTTGAAGAACACAAATGAAGACTCGTAAGCCTATAAGATGAAGATAATATTTCTTTCTCTTTATTCGTTTTTTTCTTTTTTCTTTTCAATTTCAATTTTCATAATACATTCGGTGTATATGGGTTTTGGGAAAAAAATATCATGCTTATACTTCACAGAAGACTGATGTCTCTACATTGTATTGAAAAAAGAATGCAAGTTAAAGAATACCTTGTAGTGAGATACTTCGTGTTTTAAGTCTGCTAAAGCAACGTGGCGTAAGTTCTTTATCTTATACGCAGGGTCTTCTCGTATATAGCGCTCAAGTATGTATGCTAGGAACGCCGAATCAATCATCCGACCATCATGAGCATTCTGAATTTTGTCGCACGTGTGGGGGCCCTTGCATTTTGCAATCTTCCATACATTGTCTCCCTTGCAACAGATCGCACGGATTGCCCATGGACAGGAATCATCCTCGCAACTCACCATAAGCCTCTCTGAGTCTGAATGCTCAGTTTTGAAGCTAAAATTTTCTCGCAGTGCGTACCAGGTCAATGCATGTCGCACCGCCAATTTAGTCGCGAATACCATCCCTTTAACTGGCTGCTCCCCTGGTGTCCAACTTGTACCTTCCGCTTGCATAACCGGTGATGGATCAAACATATTATCCCAACTGTTGTTGGTGAACCATTCCGGCGTAGGATCGGGAGGGGGGCATGTGTCTCTATTCTCTTCTACACCCACATCTTCGATATGATCAACATCCTCATGGTCACCCATGGTATCCAGGAACTCCTCGAAGTCATCCCTAGTAACATCGATATGGGTTGCATCATCACCAAGTCCATGATCATCTTCACTTTCGAATGTGCCCCCATGCAGCTCATCATGAGATAAATGCTCTCCGTTATGCACTTCTTGGCGCCCTTCCTCCTCCGCAGTTGAGTTCACATTGGGAACTGTCTGCCACGGTTCACTGCCATACCCATCTCCTGTGTTCTCTGTACACCCTTGATAAGACTGTAATGGTATTGAGTTGATGTGCTCATCTACAGTTCCATCCATAACAGTATGTTGTGAACCCTCTCCGGCCTCTACTATGGCAGGCTCAATAGTGACATAGAGCTCTGACGCAACGAATCCTTTCAACACCATTTGTTCAACAACTTCCCACGTCCTCCTCACTTCAGCGCCACTCGACAACTGTAGTGAATTGTAGAAAACCTGGGTGCCTACAACCAGTTGAGGTGCCCGATACACAATGGAAATGTTATGTCTAGACTGGTTTAACTTCATCGCCTTCAATATTCTTCGTTGCAAGCTCATAAGGCCTATCCCACGCTTCACCTTAACATATTTTTGCTTTTGGTTCGAGCCTCGGTATGACAACCCATGCAAGTCATGATAATACGTCTCTCCATCGTAATACACATAGAAATGGTGAAAATCCATCACCGACCTGTTATTAACAATATTAAAAATTGTCATAATCCATAAATAGTTACATAAATTTGGCGTATGATGAAAACAATTTATATATGTGCACTTCCCCATATATATATTTTATACACATATAGCAAAAATAAAAGGTCAACAAAATATCATATTACCTCTATGTATCAACCCATGAGTTTTTTTTATACAATTAAGCCACACATGAACTATATGTGTCAGTAATTGGGAATTTAACTAACATTTACTAATTCTAGCACTGAACCTATTCTGAAGGCGTTGTTGGATTGGAAATTTTCAAAGGATTTGCTTAATTTTATTGTTTTTACACTTCTACCTGTCTATATTTGTATACTTTATTTTATTTTGTTAAGTTTGTCTAAATTTTTATTTTTATGCAATTAATATTATATATTTGTCATTGTTTTTATAAAAATATTGAAATAGAATGACTAAACTCAACTCATATATATACATCAGTTATTATAACATGATAACTACACACACTCACGTAACAAATTTAATTAACATCTTTCCCCTTATATATAATGCCAGCAATGTTAATGTAGCACCACATGCCTTGTACCCCGTGACCCACTTCTGCATTAATTTGCAGCTAGACTTAAAGGTATGACCCTTTTCTCTTTGTGACTTGCATCATTGTATGTACCCCTATGATTACTCAAACATTTAACGACAAAATATTGGCTAATTTTTAGCGTAAGAGGAGAGATATTTCAAAATTGCATATCCAACAATCTAATACTAACAACAACAGCTCTCAAGCAATCAACTCATAACTGTGCACCTATCTATTCTTTACAAAAAAAAAAAAAAAAAAATTGACAAGGAGCAAGTTATACATAATAAACGTTTTCCATCAGTTTTTTTTTTTTGGAAAACTGTTTTCCATCTAATATTAACAGCCACAAATAAACTTTTTTGCAACAGATAAATGTAATTTTTTGCCATGTTTTTCGTTTTTACTTGTCAATTTTTTAAACCTTCGTAGGAGGGGGGCCAAGAATAAGTTATATTTGCGTAAATTTCTATACTAATAAGTTATAAATATATATATGTGTGCGTGTGTGTGTGTGTGTGTGTGTGTGTGTATATATATCAGTAGTTGTACACTGTTAATATTGCAAAACTCATGCATAAAAATCTCATTCAAACACCATTTGAACAATAAGCTGACATACCTAAGCATTTAACTCATGCATTTATCTCGTATTGCAAGCACAAACTAAAAACTAAGCATTTAACTAGTACCTCTTCGTACTGATCACAAGGCTAAATGTACATTGGTAGATGGAGACACTGACACTGAGCCAAAGACTAGCAGATGGTGACCCAACAGACGTTTTCTGCTTCCAGCTTCTGACTTGCACACGGACTTGGAGGGAGAACTGATTCTGAAAATAGCTTAAAGCAGAGTGGGGGGCATTTTGTTTAATGGTACTCGAGTATAAAGAACTCGAGTACCATTCATTATGCATTTACTGCAACGGGTGGGGGCGCCAGTTGGTTGGTGCGTAATAAGTGTGCCACTTAGTACTCGAGTTCACTGGACTCGAGTACTGTCTTCTGTACCCGAGTCCAACAAGCACGAGTATGGCTCGGGTATGTAACCAAAATTCGCGAACGTCGTACTCGACCTTATTGTACTTGGGTACATTTTACACAGTACCCGAGTCTTTGGAACTCGAGTACTGTGTAAATGTTCCATTTAATTTTTCAAAATGGTTATTATCATGTTTTTAAATGTTATTGACAGTAAGTGGCATTTTGTTTAATGGTTAATTGATGTTTTTTCTGTTGTTGTGATGGAAAATCTTTGGACTATCTTTTACTCCACTGTAAGTTTGCTCATGCTTTATAAAGTGAATATTTTAATGTGTTTGGGATCCACAAAATAATGCTTTTAGTTCTTTTCTTTATGCATGGAAGGATTGGTTTAAAAAGCACCTATCAACTATTTGAAATATGGTTCCAACTTGTCTAATGGGGTTAGTTTGGCATAAACAGAATAACCATACCTTTGAAGATAAGGAGAGACACTTAGGTTTCTTAAAATTTCTTTTATTTGGTACTTTGTTTCAATAAAAGTCTTATTACCTATAAAAAAAAAATTCTTAGAAGTTAGCCGAGCTTGGACGACACAGTTGCTAGTTGTCAATTACCGAGCGGGACCTAGCTTCGGAGCTTTGATATATCCAAACATAGGACTAGATTTTGGATTTAGTGTGCCATGCTCTAGTAGGTAGCAGCCAAGCACCACGAGTACAATCATAAAAGCATGGTTTACGCCGTGAAACAATCACATACAATATCCTAAATGTAAACGTATGTATGGCTGTATGCATTTGATTTTTTTCAAATAAATACTAGCTTCTTTGTGTTACACAACCAGGCAACACTTCTTCTATGGTGCCAAGAAACATAGTGTACAGATTTTTCCAAATAATCAGTAAGAAAATCCGATTCACAACACACAGTAAAAAGCTGTAACTGAATTTTAACCAGCATAAGAGCTGGTTCCTATACAAATATTGTGGGAGAGATGTATGCTCCAGTGACCAAACTGCAACACCACCAGCATCCTTTTTACACAGAAATATGTCCACCAAGAAGCAAACCCCATTACATTCTTAAAATTTCTTCACTACCCTGCTGCCTCCACATTTTCCAGGTGCGTTCATCACTTTCTACAACATAAATCCAATGCCCTATAGTAAATCAGTATTTGCTATTCAGCAGTGAATCATAAATCAATTGATATATAACTAATTCTGCAATTCATATTTGCATTGAAAGGCATATAAATAGAGCATTTGATTTAAAGCACATAACAAAAATCAGGCTAACCGCACAACATAAATGTGTGTGTGTGTGGGGTGCAACTGTGCAAGTGAGAGAACAGAAATCCCTACAAGAACATATCAGGCTAACCGCACAACATACTTCTGTTTATGTGTATTCATTAAAGGAAATACAACTGGGTAATACCTCTTCATCACTTTCATCACCATCAGAATCCTCTTCATCGGCCTCCTGAAACAGTGGGAAATTTTTTTTCTCTGTGAACAGAGTCAAGAACAAAAGGAAGACAATAATAGAGGAACATTTTTTTTGTTTCAGTTACTAATACTATTCAGATAGAAAGGAAAACTTTACAGAAAATGACAAGGAGCATATATGATAATAAGCTGTTACATTGTTAAAATACTTCAGGGGATTGGGCCATAAATCCTCCTTTATTATCTCTGCAACCTGAGAATGCATGGGGAAAATCAAGTAATTTAGTATGAGAGAAAACAGAAAATGAAAGTAATTTCTGATGACTTCAATTTCAATTCTTCAGTACTACTGTAAGTGAACCATTTTAAAAAATAATTAATAGAAAGAAAAAAACATAGCATAATACTTCACATGATCGTCATTAATTAAATTTGACATCAGGCACCATAAATAGGAACTTGAGAAAAAAAAAAAAAAAAGTTGCCAGAACCTGATAATTAAAATGACAGATTTTACCTCATCATAAAGCTCTGTAAACTCTTTTTGTTCAGTTTCAGCAAACCAACTAAAGAAGCTGCATTCACAATAATATTGACGAGTGAGTATGATGCAGGGAAGGTGATGTGCTATGATATGATTTAGAATCAGATGGAAAGTGATTTTCTTAGAACACATTGATAGGTAATTAGGCACCTTTGCAAAGAATACAAAATTCTCAAAAAAAAGCTCTCAAGGCTTATTTTTAATCACATACAAAAACAGATCTACAAATTGCTTACATTCTACTACTTATACTAGTTGTTTGGCATTGGCAGCCTCTAGATGGCTGACAAGTGTCTAAATCCTATTAGCCAATGCTTAAACAATTATCTAACTAACTAACTAATTAGTTACAAGAGGATTAGTATATAGCTACTTGAAATGCCCTGCATCAGAGTCAAAAGTGCATGCATACAGAGATGAAACATTAAACCAGAACGAAATGGAAAATAGTCTCTTATATTTTTTTTTTGATAAATGGAAAATAGTCTCTTATATTTAACATGAGAATATGAAGCAAACTAAAAACAGGGTCAAGAACATCCTTATTCAACAGCCAAAACCATTATCAATCTTAGGCATGTTAGGATCGAGATTTTCATCAAAACTTTGACCTTTGGTTGACCAAATATAAATAAATTAGGAGTAAGATTTCAACATTATGAACCCTTTTAACAAATTAGATCGTCTTACCCATAGGTTTGCTTTGATTCTATCATAAAAGAAATATTGTCTACTATATGGCAATTATGCATGACAATATTTCATTTCCTTTTTAGTTTACAATAAGTAAATGATTTGAAAAAGAGAAAGGCAGGTTCTTGTGGTTTAGGTATAGGTTGGCATTTGCTACATTCTTAAATGGGCACAAATCAATTAGATTGAGTGTGAAGCCATTAACACCCTCATGAACCCAACCCCAACATGTTTAAACCTAATTCAACCCCCTACCCTGGTGTCATGCCCTTGAGCAGACATGGGCAGGTCCAACATCCTTACCATATGTTCATACTCTATATGGATGCTATAAAAAATTATCAAACCCATTAAATGACTTCTCAATGTAGTTATGGTTCTACTTGCTGCCTACAGATACAAACATGCTATATTTAGAATGCAAATATTATTTAGATAAACCACCTCGCATCAGTACGGGGCCGTTTGTTTCCTGTTTCCTCGTGATTTACTCCATTAGAAGCACCCTTCACAAGTTAGAACCCATTATCAAATGTAGGCAAGAAGAGAAAGAAAAGTGGGGGGGGGGGGTAATATAATAAAATTCCAACAGGTATAAAGGTTGTAACTTGCAACCATTGGTCCATTACCGTGTCCTCCTTCCACTTGATGGTTGTACCGGTTATCTTAGTCGTTCCCTCCCCAAAGAATATGAAGGTTTTCATCAGCTTTGGGTCTTCACATCTGTAATAGAGTACCCTGACTTCACATCTTTAAAATCCTCCACATCTAGAGAGTCTAAGTACTTGAAGATCTATGCCATAAATAAAAGAAAGGAAATTTGTGAAATTGCACAAGAATTTATTTCAACTGTTAAAAGAATTGAATGTTAGTCTCCAGTTATTAAACAAACAACACTATGGATTTGGTAAGCTATAAATAAAAGGAAAATTGTACAAATTTCTATTCTAAATAATTTGCTAATGACAGAATGAAAATTCTGGTTAACTAATTTTGAAATCATGCACCAAACCTTCTGGTCTTCCTCGTTCAGAAGATCATAAAGTGCAGGGTGGCTCAGGAACTGCATAGAGCAATAGTGCACAGGTCATATAGAAGTAAATTTATTAAGGATTCACACGCATTGTTACGCATTTTTCAACTGACAATACGTTTTTGCATTTTTTTTTAGTAATGAACACACATTGTTACATATAGAAAAGGATGAAACTTTATTAAGTCAATTAGAAATAAAAGGTTTTTTTGAATATAAATCAGTCACTAACAGCAGTTAACCAGAAGTCAGGAATGGTTTTGATAATCTCATTCCGTGTGTTGTAGACTGCCCTGCGTATCTCATTATATATCTGCTCAATTTCCAACACCTTGTCACCGGCTTCTTCATTGACTTGTTAGGTGCCAATGCAATTACTGAGCTACACCAAAACCATAATCAATTAAAAACCTCCCCATAATAATCAACTACTGGAGTTATTGCATTAGTTTGAGAACTGCATCAGACATATAAATCAAAGTAAAAAGGGAACTGTTGCAACTCCATAATAAACTGTACTGCCCCACTAGTTTTTTATACATAGCTTTTTATTTTTCTTGTACAAATATACTGATTTCGACACCAGCATTGCACGAAATGGCAGTTACTATCACTAATCATAGTATAAATTTTAATAGAACATAATATAACCAAATTTATAAACTTTTTTTTGTTTGATAAGTAAAATCTATAAACTACCATGGCAATAGCTCACAGTTCTCCTCCACACATGAATATGGATTTGTAACATCAGTACTACCACTAAGTAAAAAGAAAATGAAAACACATATCAGAATTATATTAATTGCAATATTTACAAACAAACTTATTACATTACAATATTTAACATCCTGGCCTCATGTTCCAGAACTGAGTAAATCGTTTCTTCAAGTTCCCAAACACATACTACCCAAGATTCAAAATCGCTAATTTATTCAAGTCAAATTATCTTTTCTCTCAACAGAACAATGCTAAAAATTCATCTTTTACCCATACTATAGCACAAGAAAAAAGAGCACAAATTATCATAAAACAGTATCTCCACGAAACAACAAGCTAAAACACTGGGTAATAGCCATTGCGTTAAAACGGCCCCTCTCTACATCTCAATTTAAACAAACCCATCGAACAAATATCCACATTAACACCTCGAAATCAATAATGATGGTCACCATGACCACAACAATGATATAAGTCGTTGCCCAATTAACAAAAACAAAAACCCATTTTCTACATAAAATCAACCAAAGAAATAGCTACAGTAACACCATGGAAATCAACAAGTATGGTCACCCTGACCACAACAATGATATACAACGATACATACAACTGGGTAATAGTCATTGCAATCAAAAGAAACAAACCCACTTTCTACACCCCAATTCAAACTCAACCCAACAAACAAATAGCAACATTAACACCATGGAATGTGGTCACCATGATCCACAACAATGACATAAACACATACAAATGCATAAAAGTTGTTGAAAAAATAGAACCTTTTCGAGCTCATCTTGAACCTCTTGCAACTTCTCGATATATTGAACAAGCTGACCGTCAATGTGAACAGAATCCTCCCCTTCAGCCCTCTCCACCAGCTTCGATTTTTTTCCCTTCTCTGCCACCATTTTTTCTTTTTTCTACAACCCTAGTTTTCAAAGAGGCAAAAGGAAAACAAATGCTCTACCCCCCAATACTTGATAGGGTGAGGTTTGGGTTGTTGAGAGTAATAGTTATGAGGGGTAAGCCTGATTTTGCATGGATCATCCAAACCAAGTTGCTGCGCTACTCTTTCTACAACGTCATCAAAAGTATGAAGATTTGACCTTGAACTTTGTATTGAAAACATGCACATTATAACATTGCAATCAATAACAAGCTTTTCGCTCATAAATCCACTAGTTAGTTAGTGGACAAAGAAACTCACAGGAAGATAAAATAAATAAAAATAGTTTTACTTAATCAAGAGAGTTCTACAAAGAAAGAGAGAGCTACTGAACAAAGGGAGAGAAACTGTCTACGAAACTCACCTTTTTGGTGCCACCCATGCCAATTGACCATTAAAGGTATCATCCCCTTTTTCTTCTCCTCACCGGTTCCTTCACTGGTCTCACCTTGCCTGAAAATAATAGAAGCAAATCATTTAACTAATATGCAAATCATTTAACTTTAAAGACATGTATGCAAATGATTTAACTATAACGACATGTATATGTATTTGTATTAAATCAAAGTATAGTACCATGTCCAGTCCCACAATCAGGAGGATGTGTCCATGTCCGTTGCGGCCTTCGCGGCCGATCCTCAATGTGTGAAGCGTCTGGTGGGGGGGCGGGTATTGGGACAGAACCAGGGGTGGGCATGAATCTCATCTCATCCGTACCACGTACATCTGCGGGGGCAGTGCTGGTAGTCGGTGGGGGAGACGTACAGGTGGTGGGCATCGGAGGACCACTAGAGGATGTGGATGGGGACCGAGATGTGTCCCCATGGACAAACGTATGGGATGGACCTGCATCATCGTGTGCCATGGAGCCCATGTCATAACCAGTGTCCAAACACATCTCATCTTCTGTCTGACTTGCCTCCTCCATGGTGTGGTCATGCACGGGTGTGTGACGCCGACTAGATGTGGGCACGGGTGTGTGACGCCGACCAGATGTGGGACGTTGAGCAGATGTGGGACGCCGACCAGATGTGGGACGCTGACTAGATTGACGGCGGCCTCCTTGCCCTTGACGTCCACCTGCTTGCCGACCACGCCTTCTAGTCGGTACACTAGTGTTGCCCACAGCACGTGCATCATCCAAAGTCAACCGACCGAGCTCTTCAACAGCTTGTAAGGCATTAATACAGTCGGTGTAAATCTCAGACCCCGGTTCGCACTTCGCCATAATCTTCAACTGTGATTCAACCTGTCACAAGAATACAAGAGTACTGTTAGTAGAGTGAACTAAACTATGTGAAGCGAGGTACATTTATAACAGAACAGTCTTTGTAAACTTACCAAAGTGTCCCAGTACAAGGTCACTTTTGTAATATAGCGAACAGTGCGGGGACGAAACCACACCAGATACTCGTCATTGTAGCTCATTTCCCCATGAAAGGGCGGTGCTTCGGCAATTTTGGCATGCGCAGCCCATTCAGCAATATGTCCGGCATGTTCTTCAACCTAGTTTCTATCATGCTTGCCCTGGAGTGTTATCTTGTGAAGTTCGATTGAAGTATCAATGTTGTCCGGTATGCCTTGCTTCATCCCAAACTGTTGAAGAACACGTTCGGGGTGATGGCCTTCAACCACCCAAAAATGTATGAGCGGCACGACAGACCTCCATATGTGTTGGCCTGCGGTACAATATGCAGGCAGGGAATCCAAATAATTGTTGTATGGCTCCCAGATAACCTACAATGATCCAACAGATGCAAACAATCATATTAACAATATAATTAAGAATAATGTGTAACAAATGTGAACAATACATGGCAACAATGTTGAACTCTAAAATTACAAATATTTAACTCTCAATTCCAAATCGAGTTGTAAGTACAACAACTACATGTCAAAGCAAGTTCCAAATCGAATTGTAAGGCACGATACCTGATTTGGTCGTAGCGAAGCAAGCGACATACGATAGGCGTGTAGGACGTGTGTTGGATGTTCAGTTGTTATCTTAGCCCCTTTTCATCTATCAATCAACAAAGACATAACCTTCATATTACTTACTTACAAAATTCCCATGCGTAAAAGATAATGCAAAATTGTAAAACGATAACTATCTACGATCGTACATACCTGATAGCAAGTGGACCTAGGGGTAATGCCTGGTGTGGATGCCTCATCACAGGGCATATGTGTGGAAACCTCACCCATGCCCACAGCTGCACCAATAGCACGGCACCGCCAATCTGCTTGGCAGTCTTCTCTGATGCCTTACAGAGGTGTCTATATAGCCAACTTAGTGCTGCACTACCCCAACTATAATTCTTTCCATTGCTAATTGGATTGAAAAATTGCAGATACATAAGTGAGTGCCGTTCGCCAGACTTGTCCATAAATAGCGTACCAGCCAACGTCTCCAGTATGTAAAACCGAGCATACTGCTGCACACGCACATCAGTGGCGTCAGCCGGGAGAGGATTGCGAAACTGATCCTCAAGCCATTTGGCTTTTACCCTCGCCCCTTCCAGCACTGCGGTGTTCGCACCACGACCGACTACTCTGTCCGGCGGCAGGTGCCCAAGCAATTCGGCGCAGAGGTCGCCCCAATTGTTCATACCAGTATATCCCACCACCGGCAAGCCAGCTATAGGTACCCCCATTATAACCTCCACGTCTTGCAGCGTGATGGTCATCTCACCGTGGGGCAAGCGGAATGAGTGGGTCTCCGGCCGCCATCTCTCCACCAACGCCGTGATCAGTGAATGGTCAATGTCTATATTTGGGACCCGAAGTAGCCCATCTAACCCCGCAGCTGTGATATAAGCGGCAATCCGTGGATCTACCCCACCTTCAAGCAAACCTTTCTCTCGGTGACGACAATTCAGTACACCTGGCACTGCCTGCAAACAGAGTAGCTTAGTACTAATAATAATAGCAGTACTACCCAAGCATATAATAATTACGTTTCAAACTTAAATGCCAAAAATATTTCTACTATATGGACTACAATTTTGGACAATTGTATACCTCGCCCTCCAAAGGAGCATCCCAAAGCAAACTTGAACGATGCACATCCTGCCACCTCAAGACATCCTGTATAGAGGGTCCCTGTCGATGTGGGTCCATATCTGGCATAAATTAAAGGTGATTAATGGCCCATATCTGATGCCTCAAATAGATAAGTTTCAAGCTTAATCAAGAGTGGTTATGCCATGTACATATGTTTGTTGGTTGATGCATCTTGAGTTATTAGGAATATGATAGTGCTTTTTGATAAATGAAGTTTTCTTTATAACAGTTGTATTATCTTGTTTTGGAGGATTAATTGAAGACAAAAAAATTGGTGGAGATGATCCATCGAAGGTCCCTAATAAATGACTAACTTTTTTTGACAAATTTTTTAATTTTTTATACAAAGTTTAATAAAATTGATGATTAATACCTAAATTACAAAACCGGATGAATAATCATTATATGAGAAAGTTACTTGCTCCAATTGACAAATCGGGGAAAAAGTGGTGTAAAAATATATATATGAGAAGCTCTGAGCCACTGACTACTAGACATGCATATTAATTTGGTCAGAGACATAACTCAGTGTACGTACAAAAAAAACAGACAGAGTGACTCCCTCATTGGATAAAAGATGCTGACGGTGGAAAGCGACATAGCAGTTCACGAAATACAACTGCTATTAAATTTGACTTTCATTACCCAACATGTGAGTTGTATGCAACTGATTCCTTCATTGATTATGAGACAATTCACTTGGTGTGTCTCAACATACACTCGAAATGGAAATTCTTTTTTCCCATATGGATGTGGATCAAAGCCATGTGACATGCACATTATAGCATGAAATCAACTATGTAGCTTTTCTTTTTGGTGCCAATTAGTGGTAGTTTTCGATCCAAAGAAACAGAAAATAGAAACTTGGACCAGGAAATTTAAAATTGACACAAGTACAACAATGACTGACAATAAAACTAGTCCCATAATACAACTCATTTCTACTCAAAAATCAATCATCACAGATCCACAATAACTTACAGTCACAATATTGGAAGAGACAATAACTACATACATTGTATCATATGCTGTAAAGAATGATGGTGTAGTTGATAAAGAACGCAAAGGTGAGACCATGAAAGCCATGATGATGTTGATGAGTGCTCCTAAATGAAACCAAAAGGAGGCCATTCTAATCATGAAGAAATCAATTTCACCCTTATTGGACATTGTTGTTATATACTTAAAAAAAGTAATGAATATTTTCCTAAGGAAAAGCAGAGGAACTTTGGTGTAAGTAACTATGTGGGCTATAATGGAAGTTATGATTTGGGGCCTTAAAAATGTATGACTACTAAGTTCTAGGTAGGGCCAAGTGCCAAATAGCTAGTGGTTAAGGGATGAAGATGAGAAAAAACAGGTTGGCATGTTTGGGAAAGAGACAATAATCAGTAGACTTTTGTTGTGATTTGTTTGGTAGCAGAGGATTTCCTTTCTGCCTTTTGGCCCGTGATGGTGGGCTCTCCCTGAATTAATGATCAATTGGAATCTGCTAATCTATCCATCCGTCAAATATGTCACACAGTGAAATTTTATCCGAAATTTTATGTCCTATGTTGGCACTAAGTAAGTCCTATGTATGTAGTTTCAACCAATATCCAACATTCAGGCAAAGGGGAACATTCAATTAGTTTGTGTCAAAACATAGGAAACACGATCAACAACCAACACAAAATTTACCAATAAATATTTTTCCAAGCTTGATTACTTATACTACAAAAGGAACACTAACAAAATTCTTCTCACCAAAAGCTACATTAGCCTAATCAACAACCAATGCTTACCAAAAAACAAATACCCACAAATACGCCCTAACCCCCCAATGCTCAAACAAATATTGAGATCAGGACACATACCTTCGTGATTCACTCAAGATGCAGAACCCAGACCGTGAGCTGGGAGAGAACAGACCGAGACGGAGAGGGAAACCGATACCGAGACGGAGAGGGACACCGAGACCGAGATGGAGAGGGACACCGAGACGACTGAGCGGGAGACCGAGACCGAGACAGCGAACGGGAGACTGAGAATGAGAGCGACAGCAACACCGAGAGGAAGATTGAGAGCGTGTGGGAAGAGAGAGTGGATAGCGAGATTCAGAGAGTGAGAGGGATTGAGAAAGTGAGAGTGATGAGAGAGAGTGTTTAAGTGAAAGTGATACCCGAGTTTGAGAAAGTCAGTTAAGTGTGTGAGTTTAGTGGATACTCGAGTGATATGGACTCGGGTACATGCTTGCACAGTACTCGAGTGCAGAAAACTCGAGTACCTCAAGAGGTACTCGAGCTCCCAGAATCGAGTACCAAGTGGCATGATTTTCAAAAAATGGTCAGCCTTACAGATTGGTACCCGAGTTTGGAGGGCTCGGGTACTACTTGTACAGTACTCGAGTATGAAAAGCTCGAGTAATTGCCAAGAGGTACTCGAGCTCTCCAGACTCGAGTACCAAGTGGTATGAATTTCAAAAAAAGTTAGCCGCTTACAGATTGGTACCCGAGTTTGGAGGGCTCGGGTACCACTTGTACAGTACTCGAGTCTGAAAAACTCGAGTACTAACTTATATTTTTTTAATGCTCAGTTGCCATGTCAGCAGCGCCAGCGTGGAATAGAAAATGGGGAACTCGAGGATGGGAAACTCGAGTATGGCAAAAAGTGGTAGATCACCAATTACTTCCGAAACAGTGTTTTTTTGCAAAATATTTTTCAAATATATGGTATTTGGCTGATTTGGCCACGACTTCTACGTACAACCGTGAGTTTTGGATTAAAAGTGGTAGGTCTGTATATAGTAGTAGCTTTACTTCGCAGTGGGCGGTCCTATAACTATTCTAACGTCCACACCAACGAAGTCTCTCTCACTCAACAAAAAACGCACCAAAGTCTATGGTCAAAACGAAAAAGCACTCTCATCCTTCCATCCTCATGCAATAAAAGACCAAACCTCCTTCCTATAGTTCCTACCAAAAAAAGAAACCAAAATCCAACTTGCAGCACCAGCAGTAGCCATGGATACACTAAACATACAAACACCATACCCCAACACCAACTCCAACTCCACCAAACCCACAGACCCAGAAAAAGACATCTCCACCATTGACGAAGATGAGGAGCTCTGTCCCATTGAAGAAGTCAGGCTAACAGTGGCCAACATAGACGACCCTACTCTTCCCATATGGACTTTCAGGATGTGGTTCTTGGGTCTAATCTCATGTGCTCTTCTTTCCTTCCTCAACCAGTTCTTTGCCTACCGTACTGAGCCTCTTGTCATTACCCAAATCACTGTTCAAGTCGCCTCCCTCCCAATAGGTCGCTTCATGGCTTCTGTTCTTCCCAAGACCAAGTTTCAGATACCTGGGTTTGGATCCAGGAGCTTCTCGTTGAACCCTGGTCCGTTTAACATGAAGGAGCACGTACTCATTTCCATCTTTGCTAATGCTGGGAGTGCATTCGGATCTGGCGCAGCATATGCTGTTGGTATTGTCAATATTATCAAAGCCTTCTACCACAGGAATATCTCGTTTTTTGCTGCTTGGCTTCTTATTATCACTACTCAGGTCATTTCTATTATAGTATTAATTGTCTGTGAATATAATACCCTTTTCTTAAAAAGGTATTTTTATTGGATGTAAAAGTTTTTGTTGTACACTTTTTCGACAAGTATTTGGATTATTGTTATCACTACACACACACACACACATATATATGGAAATTTTTTTTTTTTTTTTTTTATTTTATGTTAGTATCATAATCTCTTTTTTTGATCTAGTTGAGGTAGGAGTTGTGTTTTGGAAGGATTCAGATCAGTTGCAATACCTATATATGTTATTGCACTTGATGTAATTATAATCAATTGTTGAGATTGAAAGTTGAAAATACAACTTTTAATCTCAACCATTAAATAAAATATATTAAAGGAGAGTTAAAATATTAAAGTTAAAAAGTAAAAAATATATATAAAAAAAAAATTGTGAAAGAAAGTGAGTGAATTGCATCAAGTGTAATACGCTGAGCCTCATACATTCTTTTCTTTCGCTTCTTGATTCAGACTAAATAGACCTTGGATCTCCTTCAACCACCAGAATCCTTGCCCGTCGACTGACATATTAGCCCGATCAAATCAATAGTTCGTATATAAAGATAAAGATTCTCATATGAATTACACTTGATCTCAATCTGTGTTTTAGGGGACACTTTTCTTGCTGAATTGGAAATTGAATTGAAGCAAGAAAAAAAAAACAGTGGGTAAAAGTAAAAGCTAATAATAGTACAAGCTAGCTAGGCAATACCATTTGTTTTTGGCATCCCGTCTGCAATTTGCCATAATGATGTCCTTTGGTTGTATTTCAATATCATAGTTTGGTATTGGGAGAACATGTTTGAAAGGGTGATTTATCTGAACGTGTATTTAGAGATAACGGGTACGGTGGATTGCATTAATTTGCAGGTATTAGGATATGGTTGGGCTGGACTATTACGGAAGTACGTGGTGGAGCCGGCACATATGTGGTGGCCAGGTACTCTTGTTCAAGTTTCACTTTTCCGGTACGTTCTCTCTCATTCATCCTCAACTGTCTTTTTGTTATTGGGTTTTTGTTTTTATTTTTATTTTTATTTTTTTGGCCTAATAAAGATACTTTATTCAAAAGCAGACAAACCTTTCCCATGATTTTATTTATAATTTAGTTGCATATGCATTATTGGGTTTATTATATTAGCTTATCATGAATTTTCCCTTTCCTTTCCTCTTAAAAAAAAAAAAAAAGAAAAAGAAAGAATTTTCCCTTTCCTGTTTTGAATATTGCTATTACTACAACAGAACCCAGAATTTGCCCCCACGAGTTGTAAGTAAGCGGTAAACTCATTATTCACGACTTGTCATGCAAATTGTAACAGAAATTGTGAATTTTGTCGTAGCACTAACATTGTTCTTTCTTCCTTTGGTTTGTCTTCTTTTAAGGATCCGTTTGGTTGAAGGAGTGAAAAAGTAGGAGAATAAAAAAGGTTTGGTTTTTCCTCGTGTGTGTTTGGTTAAAAGGGTGAAAAAGTGGGAGAATGGAAAACTTTTGTTCGGTTGGAGAGAAAAAGAGGAGGATGGAAAAATGAAGTTTATATAAATTAACTATTATGTCCTTGTTATATAATAGTGGAAAAGTGAGAGGGATAGGTGAGTATAATAAAGTAAGAGTATTTGTGTAAAATGCATTTCTCATCACTTTTCCCTCCACATTTTCCTTCAAATTTGGGAGGATAAAAAAAGTGAGTCTAGGAGGAAAAACTTTCTCCTCTATTTTCTGTCTCTACTATTTTCTTTCCTCAACCAAACAGTGAAAAATAACATTTTTCACCATATTTTTCTCTCTTTATTTTTCATCCTCCTTGTTTTCACTCCAACCAAACACACCCTTACTAACTATTTGGGCAAGAAGACAAGATAAGGTCTTAGAATTCAAAATCTTGTGTACGATAGCATGCCGTAATGAATACACATTAAGAATATCGAAAACGGGACCTACTTTTAATCCTATCTTATTGATCATTAAGAGAATGAATCTTAATACTCCCTTTGTCCTACTTTTTTTGTCCTGTTTGAAAAGTCATACTTTTTAAAAGAACATCATTTATTGTCTTGTCTACCTTTTAAAAATGTATAAATTTTCAAAACTACTCTTAAAAAAAATTATCAAAAATTGAATTAGTAAATTAATAGAGGTATAATAAAAACATTAGTAAATTAATGACTTTTATTTTTAGAAACAGGACAATATTTTGAAACATCTCAAAATGAAATAGAGGACAAAAAATGTGAAACGAATGGAGTAATTGATTATGATTTTCAAAAATATCAGAGCTACGCAACATTCATTAGCGATATGTTTGAATACCGTTTATTTGCTAAAAATTGAAAATTTACTGCAAAAAACACCATAACAATATAATTCTTAAAAGTGTAAATAGTACTGTAAGACTCAAATTTACTTAAAAATTTACATTTTACTAAGTTTAGTGGTTCATAAACAATGTCGTAGGACCCAAAAAAAAAAAAAAAAAGCAAATTATCTTGTGAATGGCTGAAATCTGCACAGTATCCATGGGTCCCACTTTAAACGCCAAACGCACATTGAACGTAAATCCAAACGCACACCTAGGTAGAAATTGTAGGTCTGTGTGTGAACTGACTTACACATGAAACAAAATTTCAAAGTGATGGAGTCCACAAAATATGAAAATACTTATCCGAAAGGACAGAATTAATTGGTAAATAAGAAATAAGCGGACAAGTCCAGCTGGTTCCACTTTACAAGATTCTAAAATGAATCCACCAAGCTGAATTTGAAAAGTAGTACTACTTACTTTTTTCTTTTTCTTTTTTATTTTTTTTGGCTAGGTAATTGTTTATGCAAGGGTTAAAACCCTAAGTTCACGGTCACTAAGAGTACTGGGTACCACTTGGGCCTAGTGACCGGGTACCACTTGGGCCAGAAGGCCCCGTGATAGTAGTGCTGCTTACTTTACATCAAGGCGTATCTTGTTGAATATAACAAGATAAAGTTATGTAAGTTCTTTGGGCCACATATTTTTGGCCCCCAAAATTGACCATCTTTATAAAAGAGGGAGAGAGAGAGTATACTGTCAGTTTGCGAGGGAGCTGCATGTGACCCTAAGGATAAAACAATTATTGATTTACAATTTCAATATTCATAAATTCAATATAGTCGTCTCAAAATCGATATAAAATTGCACCAACTTGTCCAAACTAAGTAAAATCTGATCCAAAAAGAGAGAGCAAGTGGGCATTTTAACAGTTCTAAATTAAATGGATCATGTGGAACGAACTGCGGTACCGTCAAAGTAGCAGTTGATCAATTAAAAAAGAGTAAAGGCTACTACATGGATACTGAGTGATATCTTTCTTTATGTGTCTCCTTATCATGCCTTGATGCTCTTAACCACACAATCAGGCCACCATGCATCATGCATGCATGTGAGACAGCCAATCCTCTTACCAGTTTTTAGTTTTTACACCAAGTCACCAACTGTAATAATATCAGTAATAAACCTGAATTTTTGTTCCATCACACGAATACAGCGCAATCAGTGTCACAAAAGAGTAGTGTATCAATACTTCATTGATGTTAAGTAGAGTAGAATAGCAAAGAATTTGCAAATTCAGGAAATTAAGAATGAATGTCACACTAAAGCAGTGTTGTTACAAGCTTCATGCCATTAAAACGAAAAGCGCCTCATCTTGTTATAACTGTTTAATTATAATGCACCAAAAAATAAAATAAAAAACCTTCATTGATATAAAATTATGATTTATTATGCAGGGCTTTGCATGAAAATGAAAACCGGCGCATGTCACGAGCAAAGTTCTTCCTAATTGCACTAATTTGCAGTTTCTCATGGTATCTGGTCCCAGGGTACCTCTTCACAACACTCACAAGCGTATCATGGGTCTGCTGGGTATTCTCCAAGTCAGTCACAGCCCAGCAGATAGGTTCAGGCATGAGAGGCCTTGGACTTGGAGCCCTAACACTTGACTGGTCTACTGTGGCATCTTTCTTATTTAGCCCCCTCATCAGCCCTTTCTTTTCTGTTGTCAACGTTTTTGCTGGCTACTTATTGATAGTCTATATTGCAATCCCTATAGGATACTGGGGGTTAGACTTGTACGGTGCAAGGAGATTTCCTATTTTTTCATCACACTTGTTTACAGCCCTAGGTCAAGACTACAACATATCAGCTATTGTAAATGACAAGTTTGAGTTAAATCTATCCAACTATGAGGAGCAAGGACGGATTCATTTAAGCATGCTTTTTTCTTTCACTTATGGCTTTGGATTTGCCACAATTGCATCCACACTCACACATGTGGCCCTATTCTACGGCAGGTATATTCCCAATTGATTCTCAGATGGTTTGATGTTCACAGTTCTTTGATTGTTTTCAAATATGGTAAGAATGCTATTTGTTTTAGTTAGCAAAATAATTCTGCGAGAACATATTTACACAGCCAGAATCATTAATTTACCAAGACAGTCAAAGAGTATTTAGCGTGCCCTGGATTTTTTCCACATAACAAAAATGGCATAAGCTTTCGAATACAACATGGCTTTAGAATTTAAGACCAATAATTTCTTTTCAAAGTGAGACACAAAATGTTAAACTATACAAACCTCTTTTAAAGTATCAATGAACAAAACTACCCTTCTCTATTATCAAGTTCTTAAGGTTCTGATATTTTCTGAATTTATTTAGTAAAGTCAAGTTTCATCTACACTTATATGGGCAGGGAAATCTATGAGAGGTATCGTGCTTCTTATAAGGGCAAGGAGGATATCCATACCAAATTGATGAAAAGATACAAGGACATACCTTCCTGGTGGTTTTACATGTTGCTTGTTGTGACAATGGCAGTTTCCCTTGCACTCTGCATATTTTTAAATAATCAAGTTCAGATGCCATGGTGGGGACTTCTCTTTGCTGCAGCTATGGCCTTTACTTTTACTCTTCCAATCAGCATTATAACTGCCACAACAAACCAGGTTATTGAGAAAATACTTTTTCCAGCTTTTTTTTTTCTTGCAGCAACAGAAGTAAAATATTGAATTTATATACTAAAAATCATTAATAATGCCTGATCTCAATTAGTTGGCCCTGGTCATGCAAGCTGTGTCATATCAGACATACTTTTCCATATGTCCTATATAATTCAAGATACCATACCAAGTTTAATGACATTCTTCTATAATTCCACGTAGCATCAAACAACTAGCTATTTTAAATTAAACCATTTCCACTTGGAGTCTTGGATGGAGCTACTAGATTACATTTCCAGAATCTATAGTTTAAGGTTGTTTTACTATAGATTTCTTTAACTTAGGCATTAAAATAAGAATTTTATTCAATTCCATGATCTACATATAAATTGTTATTATCTCATTAATTATATAATTTTCTAAATACAGACACCAGGACTAAACATTATCACAGAGTATGCAATGGGTTTGATATACCCGGGAAGACCAATAGCCAATGTGTGCTTCAAAACCTTTGGTTATATGAGCATGGCTCAAGCTGTCTCCTTCCTCAGTGATTTCAAGCTAGGACATTACATGAAGATTCCCCCAAGATCAATGTTCCTAGTTCAGGTACAAATTTATTTTCTACTATCAATAAATCAAAATTTAAGGAAAATAAGTTAATACATCAGTTTACAATTATTCAGATATGGGATCTTTTTTATATATGGAAAAAAATTTAGTAATATGACTTCTATAACATAGTTATTAATAGCCAAATTCAGGATCAGGAATCAAAGTCTATCAACCTTCAAGCTATGCCATTCTTTATCCCCCTTTTTTTTTTTTGGGGGGGGGGGGGGGGGGGGGGGAGAGGGAGGGTGGGGGGTGGATAAGATTAAGCTATCCCATTCACATTACTCAGAATAGATGGCAAGAATTGCTTGACATCACCAGAAATCATTGTCCAGGAATATGGAAAAGATATTGATTCGTATGTGTAACACAAGCACATAACTGGGAAGAATCAAATTGTTTTCCAGAGAGCTCTTATGACTTTTTTTTAATGAAAAAACCAGCACAAGCTATAAAAATACATATTTTGAAACAAATGCAATGAAAGCAGAAATTTCTGAGACCAAGTAAGTTGATCATTTTTTTTCTTATCCAAATAGCATACAGTATAGATTTAAATATAATACTTTTCATGAAAATATTTGACACAACATCATTATAAACTTACTATTGAAGAGAAGCAAAGCCGACTAGATGCGTGTGATGAGTTTTCACAAAACTTCAGTAAATTAGAATCACAATTTAATGATCCTTAACCATCCAATATCTATAAACTATTTTTGAACACTTCCCGCAGCATAATTACTAACATTTTTTACACTGCTGCTGCATTGGCCCATGTTTTTGTCTAGTTCATCGGAACAATTCTGGCTGGAACCATCAATCTTGCTGTGGCATGGTGGTTGTTGACCTCTATTACAAATATATGCCAGGATGAACTTCTTCCCACTGACAGTCCCTGGACATGCCCTGGAGACCGAGTCTTCTTTGATGCATCTGTTATTTGGGGTCTAGTAGGACCGAGACGTATCTTTGGACCTCTTGGAAACTATGAGGCAATGAATTGGTTCTTCCTTGGAGGTGCAATAGGGCCAGTGATTGTTTGGCTATTGCATAAATCATTCCCCAAGCAATCTTGGATTCCCCTGATCAACCTTCCAGTCCTTCTGGGAGCAACAGGAAGTATGCCGCCAGCAACACCAGTGAACTACAATGCATGGATTATTGTCGGAACAATTTTCAATTTTTTCATCTTTCGTTACCGAAAGCAATGGTGGCAGAGGTACAATTACATTCTTTCAGCAGCACTGGATGCTGGAGTGGCTTTCATGGGAGTGCTATTGTATTTTTCAGTGGGCATGGAAGGGAAAGGTTTGACTTGGTGGGGTACCGATGGTGAACATTGTCCATTAGCAAAATGTCCAACAGCCAAGGGCATAGTGGTTGATGGTTGTCCATTGAACTGATGCCTGTATGCTTCAGTCATGATTTCACTTCATAATGGTAGCAATTACTATGATGGTAAGATTTGAAATGGTGGGCATTTCATGCATTATATGGATTGTAGTATTTTATACAAATTATCCTTTACATTTGAGTATATATTGTTGCAAAGATCTTTCCATAAATAAACAATTCATTAGGATCTCTATATAGGGAATCCCAAGCAAAATAACTTAAATTTCTTTTTAAAACGCAAAAATGGGGCAAGCCCAAGTATGGGGATGGGTTGTGTTGAGCACACCACATTACACAATTGTTTTTGAGATGCTATCTCCATCCAGCTGGAGCATTCATTTCCAGCTCAGGAAAACTGGATTTGCTGGGAAAGTTGATCCCTCATGTTTCCTTCACTTTTTATGGATCGAATGAAATGCACAAATATTTGAAGCACACCAGAACAAAAATATGGGGTATGTCTTGTGTTGAGCACACCACATTATACAACTTTTTATGAGATGCTAGTAGCATCCACCTGAAGCAGTCATTTCCAGCTCAGGAGTTGGGAAAGTTGATTTCGCATGTTTCCTTTGCTTTTTATGGATGGAATGTAATGCACAAATATTTGAAGCTATATTTTTCTTCTATAAGTAAAGAAATTAGATATTAGAGATTCTAATTAATTATATTGAATGGGTCAGAGTTAGTTGTTTGATGGTGCATTCAAGAAGACAAGGGGATGCTGTGCAATATAGTCATCCGCTCAAATAAGGATTGCAACATCATTTGCTCGATTACTTAATTAGATCGATCAACACAATCAAAAGTTCTATTCTTCTCTTGCCAAATGATTTTTTTTTTTTTTTTTTTTTTTGATAAGCAACGTAAGAATATTATTAATAATAGAAAAAGTGCCAAGCCTCACATTGGGGATGCACTATGTGAGCACAAATCAAGAAACGAAAGTACAACGATCAAGAAAAATAGGAAAAGAAGAACAACAAAAATGAAAAAAAAACCACACTCCATTCATAGAGTGTGCAAGAAAAGAGAATCAATCTCTAGCAAAGAACGTTCACAACCCTCAAAGCTTTTAGCATTCCTTTCACGCCAAATGCACAAAATCAAGCAACGAGGCACTAATCTCTAAATATCAATGTGACAATGTCGTGCAAACTTTCCTTGCCATGCCTAAAATAACTCAAGAACAGATTGAGGCATATCCCATTGAACACGAAACAGGCAGAAAACCAAAGACCACAGCTCCCAAGCTATGAAGCAATGAAGTAGAAGATGATCCACCGACTCCCCACATCCCTTACACATAGCACTAGTCAAGCACTATCACACGTCTTTTATGAAGGTTGTCTGTTGTTAAGATCTTACCTAAGGAACCAGACCAAGAAAAGAAAGCCACCCGTGGAGGAAATTTCGCTTGCCATATCATTCTCCATGGGAAGGAAACAGCAGTAGGAGGATAGAAGGAGTAATAATATCCTCTAACCTCAAAACCTCAATTTTTTGCAGGCTTCCAACGAACCTTATCTGGGCCAAACCCTCGCACTGTCAAAGAATAGACCAACCCCATAAACCGATCAAAGGCTTCTTCTTCCCAACTTGTGGTGGACGACGAAATTGCACAAAATTCCTGGCTTCGTCATTGTTGACACCCTTAGAAAAAAATTCTTAGAGTTCAATGGAGGTCAATATTGGGGTGGTGGTGGCTGCAAAACAAAGGTTGGAGAGAGAGAGAGAGAGAGAGAGAGAGAGATTTTAAGTTATACCAAACACTTGAAATTGAAGAAAATATTTTACATTGAAACAAGAGCAGCCTAACACATTTGGTCCTTAAGGCTCTGTTTGTTTCGGGTGTAAAAAGAATACAAAAAACATTTTACACCATGATGAGCATTTGGGTTGGCCGGAAAACTTAGTTAAACAAAAAATCTTTTCCGTTAACTGTAAAATATCAACCCCTGAGATGTAAAATAAATTACACTTCTAATTTACCTTCAAACCACTTACACCTATTTTCCTTTTCTATCCAAACCGAGAGAGAGAGAGAGAGAGAGAGAGAGAGGAGAACACTTGCAATGGAGCACGGAGAAAGCAAGAGCCACCGAAAAAGGGATCAGATGTCGACCCAGTGAATGACCCACCCCAGAGCCAATCAGACCAGCGTGAGCAACCCACTCTTGAGTTGATTTGACCACCGTGTGAACGACCCACTCCTTGATCTAACCACAGTGAGTGACCCACACCTAGATCGAGCCGTCACTCTTAGATCGACCTATTGTGTCCATGTTGCCACTACCGCCGCCGCCACCAAGTCACCCATGAATCGATCTCTCTCTCTCTCTCTCTCTCTCTCTCTCTCTCTCTCTCTCTCTCTCTCTCATGTGATTTTGATTCTTTTGTTTTGATTTTTGTTTCTTTTTGTGTTTATATATTGAGATTTTCTATAATAATATTTGTTTGGATCTTGGGAAAATGTGAGAAACCTGATAAAAATGTGTTTTCTAGAGTATTTTCAAGAACAGGACTAAACACCAGAAAATATTTTCCAAAGCATTTTTTGGAATGCAACCAAACATCTGAAAATGTTTTCCTTTCTAAAAAATATTTTCACCTGAAAATATTTTATATACTGCCAATTGCAACCTAAATTGAGGTTGAGAGAGATATTTTTAGTCACGCCAAACACTTGAAATTGAAGAAAATATTTTACATTGAAACAAGAGTAGCCTAACACTTTTGGACTTTTTATTTTAACCCTTTACATTTCAAATTCTTTTTACTATTCATATTTGATTATGCTTTTATACAGACTCTACTATCTTTTTCCGTTAGTAATCTAATCGTCCATAGCATGTTTTTCTACTATAATAATATTATTCTTATATTCCACAACATTTTAAAACTAATTTTTCATAAAAAAATATAATGGATACTAAATGATTAGATTACTAATGAAAATAGACTGCATTCCAAATTTTAAGGACCAAAAGTATACTTTTTTTACTTAGTACAATTGCCAACATGTCCAAATTATTCTAGGACCACAAACTCTTACATACCTTTTATTACAACTATCTTAGATAGAATGTGATTGGTAATTTGTTACTTTAACGTAAACTTACCATTTTTCTCTCCACTCACAATCAATCATCTAGTACAGCTGTGCCAAAAATGGTGTGAACAAAAATTTTAGGATTACGGCTTCTACTAAAACTGTGAGTTTTGGATTAAAAGTGGTAGGTCAGAGTCGTAGCTTTACTTCGCAGTGGGCGGTCCTATAATTATTCTAACATCCCCACCAACGAAGTCTCTCTCACTCAAAAAACGCACTAAAGTCTATGGTCAAAACCCAAAATTAAGCACTCTCATCCTTCCATCCTCATGCGATAAAAAGACCAAACCTCCTTCCTATAGTTCCTACCAAAAAAGAAACCAAAATCCAACTTCCAGCACCAGCAGCAGCCATGGATACACTAAACATACAAACACCATACCCCAACACCAGCTCCAAATCCACCAAACCCACAGACCCAGAAAAAGACATCGCCACCATTGACGAAGATGAGGAGCTCTGTCCCATTGAAGAAGTCAGGCTAACAGTGGCCAACACAGACGACCCTACTCTCCCCATATGGACTTTCAGGATGTGGTTCTTGGGTCTAATCTCATGTGCTCTTCTTTCCTTCCTCAACCAGTTCTTTGCCTACCGTACTGAGCCTCTTGTCATTACCCAAATCACTGTTCAAGTCGCCACCCTCCCAATAGGTCGCTTCATGGCTTCTGTTCTTCCCAAGACCAAGTTTCAGATACCTGGGTTTGGATCCAGGAGCTTCTCGTTGAACCCTGGTCCGTTTAACATGAAGGAGCACGTACTCATTTCCATCTTTGCTAATGCTGGGAGTGCATTCGGATCTGGCGCAGCATATGCTGTTGGTATTGTCAATATTATCAAAGCCTTCTACCACAGGAATATCTCGTTTTTTGCTGCTTGGCTTCGTAGTTCTTTTTTTTGATAAACGGCTTCTTAGTTCTTATTATCACTACTCAGGTAATTTCTATTATATTATTAATTGTCTGTGAATATAATACCCTTTTCTTAAAAAGGTCTTTTTTTTGGACGTAAAAGTTTTTGTTGTACACTTTTCGAGAAGTATTTGGATTATTGTTTTCACTATATACACACACATATATATTTTATGTGTGTGGAAATTTTTTTATTTTTTTATTTTTTATGTTAGTTTCAGAATCTCTTTTTTTGATCTAGTAGTGTCAGAAGTTAGGAGTTGTCTTTTGGAAGGATTCAGATCAGTTGCAATATCTATGTTATTGCATCGATATAATTATAATTAATGGTTAAAATTGAACATTAAGATTAAAAATTGAAAAAACAACTTTCAATCTCAACTATTAAATAAAATATATTAAAAGAGAGTTAAAATATTAAAGTTAAAAAGTAAAAAATATAAAAAAATTTGTGAAAGAAAGGAAGTGAATACGAATTACACTTGATCTCAATCTGTGTTTTAGGGGACACTTTTCTTGCTGAATTGGAAATTGAATTGAAGCAAGAAAAAAAAAAAAAAAAAAAAAACAGTGGGTAAAAGTAAAAGCTAATAATAGTACAAGCTAGCTAGGCAATACCATTTGTTTATGGTATCCCGTCTGCAATTTGCAATAATGATGTCCTTTGGTTGTATTTCAATATCATAGTTTGGTATTGGGAGAATATGTTTGAAAGGGTGATTTATCTGAACGTGTACTTTGGTTTCGTGAGTCCTTTTTTTTTTTTTTTTGTCTATTTCTGGAGGGCTGAACTGTGTGTTTTGGCTGATGCATTTTGGTGAGCCACTTTTTTTTTTTTTTTTTTTCCTCTTCTCTTCTCAGTAATCGCTTTGTGTTTTTTTTTTTTTCTTTTAAATATTGATATAAGCTAACTTTTATACTGTTATACTAATACAATAAATTTCACAATATTTTCACAAGTGTGATTTAGTTAGTCACTTTTTTTTTTTCAGTAATCAGTTTGCGTTTTTTTTTTTCTTTTAAATATTGATGTAAGCTGATATTTATATTATTATACTGACACAATAAATTTCACAATATTTTCATAATTATTGACGTGTCAATTTCCTACAAGTCGAAAAAAAAAAAATGAGACTATAGCCAACCACATCTGAAAATAAATGTTTTGACAATGCCGCTACAGTGCTTTCACATTGTACATCAAGTGTTTTGGCACTGTTCATCTACAGTGCCATTTTCATGAGTCACTCTTTTCTTTTCTTTTTTTTTTTCTTTTTTTTTTCAGTAATCGGTTTGTGTTTTTTTTTTCTTTTAAATATTAATATAAGCTGACATTTATATTATTATACTGACACAATAAATTTCACAATATTTTCACAATTATGGTGTAGTTAGTCACTTTTTTTTCAGTAATCGGTTTGTTTGTTTTTTTTTTTTTTTTTCTTTTAAATATTGATGTAAGCTGACATTTATATTGTTATACTGATATATCTTATATATAAAAGCGGCTATGCTGCTACAGTGTTTTGGCACTATGCATTCAATGCTTTTGCACTGTTTATCTACAGTGCTGTTTTGGTGAACCACTTTTTTTTCCCCCTCTTTTCTCCGTAATCGGTTTGTGTTTTTTTTTTTCTTTTAAATATTGATATAACCCGACATTTATATTGTTATACTGACACAACAAATTTCACAATATTTTCACAATTATAGTTTAGTTAGTCAGTTTTTTTTTTTCAGTAATCGGTTTGTGTTTTTTTTTTCTTTTAAATATTGATGGAAGCTGACATTTATATTGTTATACTGACACAACAAATTTCACAATATTTTCACAATTATTGAAGTGTCAATTTCTTACAAGTCGAAATAAAATAATAAAATATGAGACTATAGCCAACCACAACTGAAAATAAATGTTTTGACAATGCCGCTACAGTGCTTTCGCACTGTACATCCAATGTTTTGGCACTGTTCATCTACAGTGCCATTTTCGTAAGTCACTTTTTTTTTTTTTTTTTTTTCAAGTTATCAGTTTGTGTTTTTTTTTTTTTTTTTAAGTATTGATATAAGCTAACATTTACATTGTCATACTGACAATATAAATTTCACAATATTTTCGCAGTTATGGTTTAGATAGTTACTTTTTTTTCAGTAATCGGTTTGTGTTTTTTTTTATTTAAATATTGATGTAAGCTGACATTTATATTGTTATACTGATACAATAAATTTCACAATATTTTCACAATTATTGACGTGTCAATTTCTTACAAGTCGAAATAAATAATAAAATATGAGACTGTAGCCAACCACAACTAAAAATAAATTTTTTGAAAAAATATTACAACACTTATTGTTATCACAATATTTTCACAATTCCACAACATTTTTAACATTAATTTTCTACAGTGCCTAAAGTTTTTTTTTTTCCAGTAATCGGTTTTTGTTTTTTTTTTTTTCCTTTTAAATATTTATATAAGCTAGCATATATATTGTTTATACTGACACAATAAATTTCACAATATTTTCACAATTATTGAGGTATCAATTTCTTACAAGTCGAAATAAAATAATAAAATATGAGACTGTGACCAACCACAACTAAAAATAAATGTTTTGAGAAAATGTTACAACACTTATTATTATCACAATATTTTCATAATTGTTGAGATCTCAATTTTTTATAGATCAAATAAAAAATTGCTAAGTTCACAACATTTTAACATTAATTTCTACAGTGCCTAAACTTTTTTTTTTTCCCCAGTAATCAGTTTGTGTTTTTTTTTTTCTTTAAATATTTATGTAAGCCTGACATATATATTGTTATATACCGACACAACAAATTTCTTAATATTTTTTACAAATATTGAAGTATCAATTTCTTACAAGTCGAAATAAAATAGTAAAATATGAGACTGTGACTAACCACAACTGAAAAATAAATATTTTGAGAATAACAATAATAATGTTATCAGTTTAAAACCAATAACAACTTGTCATTTAGAATTTTTTCTAAAAATGTTATGAATGATAGAATTTCTCTCAAATAAAAAAAAAAATCTCTTCGGATCCTAAAAATGAAGATATTGTGAAAATATTGTGATATTTTGTTGTATTTTTAGACTTCTTTTTTTAATATAGTCAAATTAGATGAACCAAAATTCACAATTTTATACACAAAATTTATATTAATTTTCTCACTACTGAGATAGCACATGCCTTGCACGTGCAGCGAAAGCTAGTTTAGAGATAACGAGTACGGTTGATTGCATTAATTTGCAGGTATTAGGATATGGTTGGGCTGGACTATTACGGAAGTACGTGGTGGAGCCGGCACATATGTGGTGGCCAGGTACTCTTGTTCAAGTTTCACTTTTCTGGTACGTTCTCTCATTCATCCTCAGCTGTCTTTTTGTTATTGGGTTTTTGTTTTTATTTTTATTTTTATTTTTTTTGGCCTAATAAAGATTACATTATTCAAAAGCAGACAAACCTTTTCCCATGATTTTTATTTATAATTTAGTTGCATGTGCATTATTGGGTTTATTATATTAGCTTATCATGAATTTTCCCTTTCCTTTTCTCTAAAAAAAGAAAAAAAAAATTTCCCTTTCCTGTTTTGAATATTGCTATTACCGCAACAGAACCCAGAATTTGCCCCCACGAGTTGTAAGCAAGCGATAGAGTAAACTCATTATTCACGACTTGTCGGGCAAATTGTAATAGAAATTGTGAATTTTGTCGTAGCACTAGCATTATTCTTTCTTCCTTTGGTTTGTCTTCTAAGGATCCGTTTGGTTGGAAGAATAGAAAAGTGGGAGGATAAAAAAGATTTGATTTTTTTCCTCGTATGTGTTTGGTTGGAAGGGTGGAAAAGTAGGAGAGTGGAAAACTTTTTTATTTGGTTGGAGAGAAAAAAGGGGAGGATGAAAAATGTAGTTTATATAAATTGACTATTATGTCCTTGTTATATAATAGTAGAAAAGTGAGAGGGGTATGTGAGTATTAATAAAGTGGGGGTATTTGTGTAAAATGCATTTCTCATCACTTTTCCCTCCACATTTTCCTTCCAATTTGGGAGGATAAAAAAAGTGGGTCTAGGAGAAAAAACTTTCGCCTCTATTTTCTGTCTCTACTATTTTCTTTCCTCAACTCAATAGTGAAAAAACAACATTTTTTTACCCTATTTTTTCTTTTCTTATTTTTCATCTTCCCTGTTTTTCACCCCAACCAAAACACACCCTTACTAACTAGTTGGGCAAGAAGACAAGATAAGGTCTTAGAATTCAAAATCTTGCGCACGATAGCATGCCGTAATGAATACACATTAAGAATATTCGAAAACAGGACCTACTTCTAATCCTATCCTATTGATCATTAAGAGAATGAATCTTAATACTCCCTCTGTCCTACTTTTTTTTGTCTTATTTGAAAAATCATACTTTTTAAGAGAACATTATTTATTGTCTTGTCTACCTTTTAAAAATGTATAAGTTTCTAAAACTACCCTTAAAAAAAATTTATCAAAAAATTGAATTAGTAAATTAATAGAGGTATAATAAGAACATTTGTAAATTAATGACTTTTATTTTTAAAAACAGGACAATATTTTGGAACATCTCAACATAGAATAGAGGACAAAAAAAGTGGAACAAAAGGAATAATTGATTATGATTTTCAAAAATATCAGAGCTACGCAACATTCATTAGGATATGTTTGAATACAGTTTATTTGCTGAAAATTAAAAATTTACTGCTAAAAAACACTATAACAAAATAATTTTTAAAAGTGTAAATAGTACTATAATACTCAAATTTACCTAAAAATTTGCATTTTACTTAGTTTGGGGGTTCATAAAACAATGTCATAGGACCAAAAAAAAAAAAAAAAAAGCAAAACGCAAATTATCTTGGGAATGGCTGAAATCTGCATAGTATCCATGGGTCCCACTTCAAACGCCAAACGCACACTGAACGTGAATCCAAACGCACGCAGGTCTGTGTATGAACTGAGTCCACTGACTTACACATGAAACAAAATTTCAAAGTGATGGAGTCCACAAAATATGAAAATACTTATTCGAAAGGACAGAATTAATTAGTACATAAGAATTAAGCGGACAAGTCTAGCTGGTTCCGGTTTACAAAATTCTAAAATGAATCCACCAAGCTGACTTTGGAAAGTAGTACTACTCTTTTTTTTTTTTTTTTTTTTTTTTGCTAGGTAATTGTTTATGTAGGGGCTAGAACCCCTGAGTTGACGGTCACTAATGGCCTGTTTTGGGAGTTAAAAAAAAGAGAGGAAGTAGAGTAGAGGAAGAGAGAGTAATTTAATTATATTATTTGGAAGTTTTTTAAGGAAGGAGGAAGAGGAGTTTGGAGAGGTTTCAACTACTTCTAACCCCTCATTTTTAATTCCTCCAAAATTAGAGAGATTTGGAGAGAGAATAGAGTGAATAAATTATTGGTCAAATGAATTTTCTAATTTACTCTTTTTAAATTAACAAAAATTACCCTTTTTAAAGGGCTAATTACCCACTTCCCCCCTTACTAATTTTAAAAAACATCCAAACAATGTAGAACGGAAACCATTCTCCTCTACTCTCCTTCCCACTACTCTCCTCTACTCTCCTCCTTCTCTAAACTTCCAAACAGGCCATAAGAGAACCGGGTACCACTTGGGTCAGAAGGCTCGGTTCTAGTAGTACTACTCTACATCAAGGCGTATCTTGTTGAATATAACAAGATACGGTTATGTAAGTTCTTTGGGCCACATATTTTTGGGCCCCGAAAATTGATTATCTTTATAAGAGAGAGAGAGAGAGAGAGAGAGAGTATATTGTCAGTTTGCGAGGGAGCTGCGTGTGACCCATAAGGATAAAACAATTATTGATTTACAATTTCAATATTCATAAATTCAATATAGTCGTCTCAAAATCGATATAAAATTGCACCAACTTGTCCAAACTAAGTAAAATCTGATCCAAAAAGAGAGAGCAAGTGGGCAATTTGAACAGTTCTAAAGTAAGTGGATCATGTGGAACGAACTGCGGTACCGTCAAAGTGGCAGTTGATCAATTAAAAAAGAGTAAAGGCTACTACATGGATACTGAGTGATATCTTTCTTTATGTGTCTCCTTATCATGCCTTGATGCTCTTAACCACACAATCAGGCCACCATGCATCATGCATGCATCTGAGACAGCAAATCCTCTTACCAGTTTTTAGTTTTTACACCAAGTCACCAACTGTAATAATATCAGTAATAAACCTGAATTTTTGTTCCATCACACGAATACAGCGCAATCAGTGTCACAAAAGAGTAGTGTATCAATACTTCATTGATGTTAAGTAGAGTAGAATAGCAAAGAATTTGCAAATTCAGGAAATTAAGAATGAATGTCACACTAAGGCAGTGTTGTTACAAGCTTCATGCCATTAAAACGAAAAGCGCCTCATCTTGTTATAAACTGTTTAATTATAATGCACCAAAAAATAAAATAAAAAACCTTCATTGATATAAAATTATGATTTATTATGCAGGGCTTTGCATGAAAATGAAAACCGGCGCATGTCACGAGCAAAGTTTTTCTTAATTGCACTAATTTGCAGTCTCTCATGGTATCTGGTCCCAGGGTACCTATTCACAACACTCACAAGCGTATCATGGGTCTGCTGGGTATTCTCCAAGTCAGTCACAGCCCAGCGGATAGGTTCAGGCATGAGAGGCCTTGGACTTGGAGCCCTAACACTTGACTGGTCTACTGTGGCATCTTTCTTATTTAGCCCCCTCATCAGCCCTTTCTTTTCTGTTGTCAACGTTTTTGCTGGCTACTTATTGATAGTCTATATTGCAAATCCCTATAGGATACTGGGGGTTAGACTTGTACGGTGCAAGGAGATTTCCTATTTTTTCATCACACTTGTTTACAGCCCTAGGTCAAGACTACAAACATATCAGCTATTGTAAATGACAAGTTTGAGTTAAATCTATCCAACTATGAGGAGCAAGGACGGATTCATTTAAGCATGCTTTTTTCTTTCACTTATGGCTTTGGATTTGCCACAATTGCATCCACACTCACACATGTGGCCCTATTCTACGGCAGGTATATTCCCAATTGATTCTCAGATGGTTTGATGTTCACAGTTCTTTGATTGTTTTTCAAATATGGTAAGAATGCTATTTGTTTTAGTTAGCAAAATAATTCTGCGAGAACATATTTACACAGCCAGAATCATTAATTTACCAAGACAGTCCAAAGAGTATTTAGCGTGCCCTGGATTTTTTTCCACATAACAAAAATGGCATAAGCTTTCGAATACAACATGGCTTTAGAATTTAAGACCAATAATTTCTTTTCAAAGTGAGACACAAAATGTTAAACTATACAAACCTCTTTTAAAGTATCAATGAACAAAACTACCCTTCTCTATTATCAAGTTCTTAAGGTTCTGATAATTTTCTGAATTTATTTAGTAAAGTCAAGTTTCATCTACACTTATATGGGCAGGGAAAATCTATGAGAGGTATCGTGCTTCTTATAAGGGCAAGGAGGATATCCATACCAAATTGATGAAAAGATACAAGGACATACCTTCCTGGTGGTTTTACATGTTGCTTGTTGTGACAATGGCAGTTTCCCTTGCACTCTGCATATTTTTAAATAATCAAGTTCAGATGCCATGGTGGGGACTTCTCTTTGCTGCAGCTATGGCCTTTACTTTTACTCTTCCAATCAGCATTATAACTGCCACAACAAACCAGGTTATTGAGAAAATACTTTTTCCAGCTTTTTTTTTTTTCTTGCAGCAACAGAAGTAAAATATTGAATTTATATACTAAAAAATCATTAGTAATGCCTGATCTCAATTAGTTGGCCCTGGTCATGCAAGCTGTGTCATATCAGACATACTTTTTCCGTATGTCCTATATAATTCAAGATACCATACCAAGTTTAATGACATTCTTCTATAATTCCACGTAGCATCAAACAACTAGCTATTTTAAATTAAACCATTTCCACTTGGAGTCTTGGATGGAGCTACTAGATTACATTTCCAGAATCTATAGTTTAAGGTTGTTTTATTATAGATTTCTTTAACTTAGGCATTAAAATAAGAAATTTTATTCAATTCCATGATCTACATATAAATTGTTATTATCTCATTAATTATATAATTTTCTAAATACAGACACCAGGAACTAAACATTATCACAGAGTATGCAATGGGTTTGATATACCCCGGAAGACCAATAGCCAATGTGTGCTTCAAAACCTTTGGTTATATGAGCATGGCTCAAGCTGTCTCCTTCCTCAGTAGGACATTACATGAAGATTCCCCCCAAGATCAATGTTCCTAGTTCAGGTACAAATTTTATTTTCTACTATCAATAAATCAAAATTTAAGAAAAATAAGTTAATACATCAGTTTACAATTATTCAGATATGGGATCTTTTTTATATATGGAAAAAAAATTTAGTAATATGACTTCTATAACATAGTTATTAATAGCCAAATTCAGGATCAGGAATCAAAGTCTATCAACCTTCAAGCTATGCCATTCTTTATCCCCCTTTTTTTTTTTTTTTTGGGGGGGGGGGGGGGGGGGGGGGGAGGGTGGGGGGTGGATAAGATTAAGCTATCCCATTCACATTACTCAGAATAGATGGCAAGAATTGCTTGACATCACCAGAAATCATTGTCCAGGAATATGGAAAAGATATTGATTCCTATGTGTAACACAAGTACATAACTGGGAAGAATCAAATTGCTTTCCAGAGAGCTCTTATGACTTTTTTTTTAATGAAAAAACCAGCACAAACTATAAAAATGACCAAGTAAGTTGATCATTTTTTTTTCTTATCCAAATAGCATACAGTATAGATTTAAATATAATACTTTTCATGAAAATATTTGACACAACATCATTATAAACTTACTATTGAAGAGAATCAAAGCCGTCTAGATGTGTGTGATGAGTTTTCACAAAACTTCAGTACACTAGAATCACAATTTAATGATCCTTAACCATCCAATATCTATAAACTATTTTTGAACACTTCCCGCCGCATAATTACTAACATTTTTTACTCTGCTGCTGCATTGGCCCATGTTTTTGTCTAGTTCATCGGAACAATTCTGGCTGGAACCATCAATCTTGCAGTGGCATGGTGGTTGTTGACCTCTATTACGAATATATGCCAGGATGAACTTCTTCCCACTGACAGTCCCTGGACATGCCCTGGAGACCGAGTCTTCTTTGATGCATCTGTTATTTGGGGTCTAGTAGGACCGAGACGTATCTTTGGACCTCTTGGAAACTATAAGGCAATGAATTGGTTCTTCCTTGGAGGTGCATTAGGGCCAGTGATTGTTTGGCTATTGCATAAATCATTCCCCAAGCAATCTTGGATTCCCCTGATCAACCTTCCAGTCCTTCTGGGAGCAACAGGAAGTATGCCGCCAGCAACACCAGTGAACTACAATGCATGGATTATTGTCGGAACAATTTTCAATTTTTTCATCTTTAATTACCGGAAGCAATGGTGGCAGAGGTACAATTACATTCTTTCAGCAGCACTGGATGCTGGAGTGGCTTTCATGGGAGTGCTATTGTATTTTTCAGTGGGCATGGAAGGGAAAGGTTTGACTTGGTGGGGTACCGATGGTGAACATTGTCCATTAGCAAAATGTCCAACAGCCAAGGGCATAGTGGTTGATGGTTGTCCATTGAACTGATGCCTGTATGTTTTCAGTCGTGATTTCACTTCATAATGGTAGCAATTACTATGATGGTAGGATTTGAAATGGTGGGCATTTCATGCATTATATGGATTGTAGTATTTTATACAAATTATCCTTTACATTTGAGTATATATTTGTTGCAAAAATCTTTCCATAAATAAAGAACTCATTAGGATCTCTATATAGGGAATCCCAAGCAAAATAACTTAAATTTCTTTTTATAACACAAAAAATGGGGCAAGCCCAAGTATGGGGATGGGTTGTGTTGAGCACACCACATTACACAATTGTTTATGAGATGCTATCTCCATCCAGCTGGAGCAGTCATTTCCAGCTCAGGAAAACTTGATTAGCTGGGAAAGTTGATCCCTCATGTTTCCTTCACTTTTTATGGATGGAATGTAATGCACAAATATTTGAAGCACACCACAAAACAAATATGGGGGATGTCTTGTGTTGAGCACACCACATTATACAATTTTTTATGAGATGCTAGCAGCATCCAGCTGGAGCAGTCAATTCCAGCTCAGGAGTCGGGAAAGTTGATCCCTCATGTTTCCTTTGCTTTTTATGGATGGAATGTAATGCACAAATATTTGAAGCTATATTTTTCTTTTATAAGTAAAGAAATTAAATATTAGAGATTCTAATTAATTACATTCAATGAATCAGAGTTAGTTGTTTGATGGTGCATTCAAGAAGACAAGGGGATGCTGTGCAATATAGTCATCCGCTCAAATAAGGATTGCAACATCATTTTGCTCAATTACTTAATTAGATCGATCAACACAATCAAAAGTTCTATTCTTCCCTTGCCAAATGATCTATAACACACACAAGGGGAGAGGCCTTCTGACTCTTCAAATGCCTACAATGATGCAAATTTCCTTGCCAACAATCCAATATCTGAATCTTGCCTTTGGCATAACTTTTTTTTTTTTTTTTTTTTTTTTTTTTGGAAGTAAAATTTATTGATAAAAAATATATTAAAAAAAAAAAAAAAAAAAAACAGAACCTCTTTGGCATGACTCAAGAAACCCTAAAGACAGTAAATACAAATGACCACAGGTTATTCACCACTGAGCAATGCAAAACAAGATGATCTTTTTTTTTGATAGGTAACGAAAAAATTTTATTAAGAAAAAAAAAAAGCCAACCCGAGTACATTGGGAATGTACAGTGGGGGCAAAAATCAAGAACCAAAATTACAATGATCAAGTAAAGTAGGAAGAGAAAAACAAAAAACAATGCTACAAAGCCACACTCCAAACAAGTAGAGTATGCAAGAAGAAAGACTTGATCTCTAGTAAAGAGCGCTCACATCCCTCAAAGCATCTAGCATTCCTCTCTCCAAATACACCACATCAAGCAATGGGGCCCAAGTCTCCAAAAACTTATTGCGATGTTGTCCAAATTTACCTTGCCAAGACTCAAACGCCTCAAGTACCTTATGTGGCATAACCCATTGGAGTCCAAACAAACAAAACACCAAAGACCACAACTCAAAAGCTATGGGGCAATGAAGTAGAAGATGATCCACTGAGTCCCCACACCTCTTACAAGGTACCTTAACACTCCATATGCTCCTCCATGGAAATTTAACTTCTGTGGATCCTATGAGAGTATCTTAGTTAGAGGGGGCTTTAAACTTTCCACTCTTAGTTAATTAAATGCTAATACCAAAAATTGGAGTCAGAAAAGGAAGACAAGAACCAATGAAGCACCTTCTTTGCTTTTGTTTCTACAGAAGTAAGCAACAGTTTGAGAGAGGGAAGAAGAGACTGAGTGATGCAGCCATGGAAAAAATGCTCAATTCGCTGCCTTCAGACTTTGGGGAAATTATTGAATGCTAATATGAAGAATTCAGACATAAACCTGCTTCAAAGGTAAAATTTTTATGTATTGTATGACGATGTTGGCAATTATCCAATGCTAGTACCAAAAATTGGAGTCAGAAAACTTTTGCATGGTCTTAATATGTCATAAAGAGAAATATTATAAAGAAGAAGGCATGGTAAATTTAACAATGTCCAATGGCATAAAATATTGAAGGATAGTGTTTCACACCTTGACATGGTCATGATGAATTTACTGAAAGCCACTGGTTATACTCATCCATCCTTATGATGAAGGAACTAGAACTTGGGGAACCTCCTCCACCATATGCCTTCATGTTCCAAGATGTGGACCCAATAATTTAGTCTAAATTATTCCATTATGAAAAAAAAAAAAAAAAGAAGAAAAAGAAATGAGCCATGGTTAAATGGATACTGATGCAAACCTTTGCAACTTCAGAGGTATCAGTGGCACTGTCAATACTTCTCAAGCACATTTTAAGATTATTTCGTTGCATGTATACAACAGCTCCTATGGGCCTGACACCACCAATAGAGAAAGACAACAACAAATGTATAATCAAATACCAATTACATTATTTTTTTTTTGACTAACAACAAGTTGGGAAGGGGAGATATTTGAACTCAGGTTGGGGGGGGGGGGGGGGGGGGATTGGGGTGGGGAGACCAAGCAATGCCAATGAGCCACAAAACTCTTGGCACCAATGAAATCAAGATCCTAACACCAAAATGGACAAAGCATTGTAGTTTAGAAGAGATGATTTAGTTAATGGTAAATGAACTGAAAAAACCAGAAGCATATCTTTTTTTTTTTTTTTTCCTTTTAATATTGGTATAAGTTATACCATGATCTCACCCTCTACCTTATTTTACAAGGGTATTTTACAAGGGGAGGATGTGTCCTAGCAGATAAAGCTCATTGACAACCATAAAAGTAAATAGAGGACGTGTTTTTAATGGCATTTCACCCAAGCATTAAAGTGCAATTCTTTACCAGTTTCTCCAAGTGTTGTAGTATATGCGTACCTGATTAAACTTCCTAACCAAAGCATTGCCAAGTAAAAACCTAAGCGAATATAAATTCTTTCACTTGTTCTCAAAAAAGATATGCTTAAACTATAAATTATAATCAAATACCACTGACATCATTATGCTAATACCACAATGGATAAAACATCGTAGTTTAAAAGAGATGATTAAATTGATGGTAAATGAAAGGAAACAACTAAAACATCATTTTTTTTACTAGTAAGTCACACATGCATCCAGTAGGTCTTGTCACTCTGCTTTTACAGCTCATTGGCAACCAAAAAATCAAGAGGAAGCTTTTTTAATGGCATTCCACCCAAGCATCAAAGTGGTATTATATGCTTAAACTATGCATGTTACTAGTCTACATATGAAAAAGTGTCCAGATGATAATTCTTATGCAGTGCTTGCCTTTCATCTCAAACTATCTATTGTACACTAAAAGGAAAACCTGAAAAATATCTAGTTTTGAAATCCCTGAATAAATAGTTTTTATACTAGCATGAGGCAAGGCTTCACCCCAGGCAACCACTACCAAGGCAGAAGAGAGTACGATTATCCACTTCAGTTGAGACCCAGGCAACTCAAAGTACCCTTCCAAATAGATCTTAAGCCGTAGGAAACTCAAGGTTCTCCAACATGTTCTGATATTTTCATTAGATGATAGAAAATTGAATTTATTGCACATCTTTGATAGTTCCAAATAATTCCAGAATATAATAAATAAATGCTGAAATATGTTAAGAATCCCTAAAACATTCCAAATATATATGGACTGTTAGCATATATTTCTCATGCAAATCTTACCCACTTCACATATCCTTACATAATTATTATTACTATTATATATATATATATATATATATATAAATAAATATGCCTCCACGTGCACTTCAATCATATTACCTTAGACCTGCTGCGGCACTCTTTACACCAAGTTGCTTGCCAATTTCATCACTTAAATTGGAATTCCCATCCACTCTAACTCCCTAACAATAACAATGAGGGAATAAAAATTTGCTTAAAATGCATTGTAGAAAAGGTGTCACATTTTAAGTGTTTTATGTAAATCATAATAATTCAAAGGCATTGAATAGTTCCATGTTAGGCAGACTGATATTAATGGAAAAAAGGTCTTGAAAAGCCATATCAGAAACAAAGCCATCCATATTGCACACGCAGCTGATTAAATAAAGTAGGATTTATATTATAGCATAAAAATCCAAAATGTAGTGTGTTATTATTACCAGACACTCCCCATAAAATCCTCTGCCCAAGCGAACTTTGAAAACCTTATTCAGAAATTTATCTGCAGCATTCTGGCGAGAGGAGATATAAGCATTTCCCTTAGAAATTAAATCCACAGAACTTAACTCCAGTAACTGCAACAGAAATGATTCATACCAGATTAAGAAACTTCATCCATGAAACAAAACCAGAAACCCGGGGGGGGGGGGGGGGGGGGGGGGAGGAGGGTAATAGAGTCCAGCTTCGAGAGACACAAAACCTTGTGGTAATAAAATAGGCTAAAATAATAGGTAATTTAAGGTCCAGATTTGGAGAAAGTCAATTAAAACCTAAACACATTTTTATTTTAAATCAATACGTGTTTTTGCTTGTTTGTCTCAAGGAAGCTTGCCATAATTGATTTAAATTCTTCTCAATATAAACATCAAAACTATAGAATACTGAATAAAAAAAACATAAATGCTTTAACTGCAATAATGCTTCTAGAGATAATGCATCAAGACAAGACGTATTTCAAATAGATGTTCATTTGAATATCTATCAGGTCACCTTTAAAACAGAAAAAATCTGAAAAAAAAAAAAAAAAAAAAAAAAACCAAAAAAAAAAAAACCAAAAAAAAAAAAAGCTGGCATGATTTCAAGCGGTCACAGAAATATTCATATTTTTTTTTATAAGTGTCACAGAAAATTGAAAATGTAAAATTACAAACCCTTGAGCTTGTCTTATGATGAGATTATGATTTAATAATTGCTATTTTTAAAATTTTGATACTAAAAGTCTTAAATTATATGGGAGCCAAGAATTAGCAATATATGCCCAATAAAGCGATTGGGCTTAGTTACACTTGAAATGCACATCCTTCTAAAGCCAACATCTGAGTCTGTAGCATTCAAATCCAATTTTCTTTTATTCTTTTTCCTTTAAAAGAAAATAATTAAAACCAAACAGTTTCTCCATTTTCAATCTGAAGGCCAAGTTAGCATTCAACCAATAGCAAACAGGAAGTACCAAACCGTAAAATTAACCTAAAATAATGATTGTAAAAAATTATCCAGAAATATATATTTAGGAAAAAAGAAAAGAAATAGGCATCAGATTTAGAACTGCCAAACCTGTTCATACATGTATGGATTAGTGATGCAGTTCAACTTTGAGCGCCATTGATCAATTCCAATATTAAACGCCCTAATATTCGGTAAGCTCCATCGGCGAAGATCACTGTCTTCGATATACTTAAGAACCATTTCAACACGATCTCGGTCTTTTGGGTCTAACAAACTTGCATCCATCCCCTTATTTAAAAAATAATGCAATTAATTTCAGTTATCTGAATGCAGGGTGCTAGGACGTAAAAACTCATGAGCGATTTTAGCCCCTAAACTTTAAATGATCACTTTTAGTCTCTATAAAATTTAAATCGATCATTTTTAGTCTCTAAAATACTTAAAGTGATAGATTTTAATCCTTGACAATATTAAAGTAATCATTTTTAGTCTTTATGGAGTGATGACCTATCAGTTTTTAGTTACTAAAAGAGATCACTATAAACTTTAGGACTAAAAATAGCTCATTGGTTAAACTTTAGAGTAATACTAAGCTCACAACATTTTCACAACAAATCTTATGCGTCAGGCATTGGTTTTAATCTAGACCCACCACAAAATTACTTTTTTGACTACTATTAACCGCGCATAACAATTTGCATTTAGGATTTGTTGTGAAAATATTGTGGACCTAGTATTACATTAGGGACAAACAGTGTATTAAAAGAGAAATGTTATGTCTACAACATTTTCAAAATAAATCCTAAGTAGCGGAACTTAGTAACTAGGATTTGTTGTTCGTATTTAAATGATGATCTAATCTCTATACATACCTTAGGAAATCCGAAATGCGCAAGTTGATCACAAAAGTAATCATACACAGCACTAGAGCTACTTTTTCCAACATCAACATGAAATTTAAGGTTACGAGGACAATCTTCTTCACAAGGAATCTGTGCAAGCACTGATTTTCGATGATCAAATGCTATAACCCTAATTTGACACAACAAACACCAAAACCAAGTTTACACATTTGAGAAAGAATTCAATCAAAAAAAACAAAAAACAAAAAATCAAATTGGCTTTTACTTACTCGAACGATGAGCGCTGAGCGAGTTTGAGAGCAAACCCTTTAGGTCCAATTAGGTCAAGCAGATAGCATTTCGAAACGCCATGGATGTCAAAGTCTTCGGGTTTGAGAGGGTGAATTGAAGAGAAGGGGAGAATGAGAGAAGGGAGATTGAGGGTAGAGTGGAAGAGGTGAGCGAAGAGAGCGGAGAAAGCTCCAGAGAAGGATGGGTAGTTGTAGAGAATTACGTTTGGGATTTTTTGTTCCGAAGCTTTTGCTATGGCTTCCAACGCCGCATCTGAGCGGAAGCTCCTCCGAACTACGGCTACCAACGGTGAGGGAGAGTTCGGATTTCGGAGCAAAAGCGTGAGAGCCATTGATTAACACACTAGTCCCATCCACAATTGCTCAGTGCTTTTAAATGGTTTTTAAGGGCTCGAACCATGCCAGCCCATGTAAAGTAGTATGGGTTTTGGCAAAGATCCAAATAAAAAGGGGTTCGGATCTTAGTTGATATGTCATTTTGTTTTTGTTTTTAAATAAAGAAATAAGTTGACATGTCATTAAGAAAAAGTCATATCATTGCACTGGATAGGATGCATAGGCAAGAAACTAAATAGAGTTCATTTGATTCTCAAAAAAAAAAAAAAAAAAAAAATAGAGTTCATTTAAAACTTTAGAGCCGGGGAAAGGAAGGGGAGTGAAAGTGAGTAGAGTAGAATCGGCTAAAAATAAGCTAATTTTAGGTCAAATCAACTCTACTCTCTTTTTTTCTCCCTCAATTCAGACGGATCATTAAGGATTGCTAACGCTTATTTGAAACTACATAGATTTGATTTAAGTAAATAAACAAATCTCACAAACTAAAAGCATGCAATGTAATTTTTAAGGACCACAATGTATTTAGGGTTTTTTTTTTTTTTTTTTTGGGTGGCCAACTCGAGTTTCTCTTCAAGTATTTTATTAACTATTTGGATGTTTGCAAGACAAAATATGTGTAATCTCATCCTACACATACATAATTACTGGGGAAGAATCATTTAGGACGATCTCAATATGTTGATTAAGAATTTTGAACTCATCAAAACCTTAGGAATCTCACAAGACTTAGTAATCATTATCTTCGACAAAAAACAATGAGACTTTGGAATCACTAGATATTTACATAAAAGAATTTTTTTCTTTTTTTCGAGGCATGATAGATTTTCAACTTATGTTGATCACTTTATGATAATTGTTCTTTATTATCAGGTCAAAACATCAAATGATTTTTAGAGTTTAAACTTTAAATCTCTTATTCAACAACAATAGATTTTACTAATTAAATTAACTAAAGCTTACTGCACAAAAGAAACTTTAAGGTATGCCAACATGTTGATTAAGGAATTTTTTCTTTGCTAATACACACTCTCTCTCTCTACGTTGACTTAAACCCACGAGTTGCCACTATGCCACCATATGAACTGCCAAGTACCGAGGTCACCTCCACCCCACACTGTACCCTCCTCATCATTGTCACCCTGTCCATGTAAAGTGTGATGCAGTAACTGTGGCCTATGGTTGTGGGTCATGGTTGAAGCCATGAACATTAGATTTGGATTAAGGTTTGCGAAAAGAGAAGGTGGGGCTGAGATTAGAAGTGACACTTGAAAGAGGAGAGACACTCGAAGGATAGGTAAGATTTATGTATTTCTGAAGATCAAAGGGCCAATGGGCCATGTCAATTCATTCTTCACATATTTCCTATCTTAATTCACAGAAGAACAGTTATATCAAAACAACATTAAAAGAGTTAAAAGTGTAATATTGACGCAATTCAAAGAATGACAACTAAATAGAAAACATTAATGAAACTTGGACCACCAAAATTATGCTTTCCAAATGTATTTTTAATTGGTGCTCTGAAGAAGCTCTTATTCCTCAACATTGGTCACCTAATTTAAGTAAATGTATGATTATATGTTTCCTCCATATCACGCATACAAATTTAAGGAACTGTGCATTTCCATTTGAAAATGCATTTTTATATATCAATATAAACCGTATGAAACATCTTTCTCCACTTATGTTTATTTCTGAACATCATGCTGTCAAAAAAGCTTGCTAATACTATGCTATGTTTTATTACAGAAAAAAAATAAAAAAATAAAACAAGCCTTACTTCAAAGGACAACCATCAACCACTATGCCCTTTGCCGTTGGACAAACTGCTAAATTACAGTGTTCACCTTCTGTACCCCACCAATTCACACCTTTCCCCTCCATACCCACTGAAAAGTACAGTAGCACTCCCATGAAAGCCAACCCTGCATCCAGTGCTCCTGAAAGAACATAATTGTACCTCAGCCACCACTCTTTGCGGTATCGATATACAAAATAATTAAAGATTGTTCCAACTACAACCCAGGCATTGTAGTTCAAGGCTGTTGCTGGAGGCATATTTCCTGTTGCTCCTAGGAGAACTGGAAGGTTAATGAGTGGAATCCAAGTTTGCTTTGGGAATGCCTTATGCAACAGCCAGACAATAATAGGTCCTATTGCACCTCCAAGGAAGAACCAATTTATTGCCCCATAACTTCCTAGACTTCCAAAGATTCGTTTAGGTCCCACCAAACCCATATAACAGATGCATCAAAGAAAACACGATCGCTAGGGCATGTCCAAGGACTATTAACAAGAAGGAGTTCTGATTGGCATATGTTCTGAATTGAGTTTAACAACCACCATGCCACTCCAATGTTGATGGTTCCAGCAAGAATTGTTCCTATGAACTATGCATACACATGCAAAAGCAATAGAGTAGATAATAATTGAGTAATTGTACAAAATATGTGAGTATGTCATGAATTGATGATGGCAGGTTCCATTTTAATAACATTAGACCAATACTTGCATCACATAGTTGCTCTTGCGATAAGTCTAGACTTAGTACATACGCAAATTCTTATGTGATGTTTCCATCAGTATCATGATTTTGGAAGTTCATCTTGCCATGTAATATGAATGTGATAGCTTGGAGAGTGACAAAATGGTATTAGCATTAAACCACATAGGATAAAAAATTAGAGGTATATCATTGACTATGAGCATTTGTTATTTTTTGAAAATGATTATTGCTTATATGTATCTTGATTTCTTTTTATTTGACTCGAAAATCTGGATGATCATAAATTGATATTTTGACTCACGTTAATTTCAGTTGTTAAATTGATTGTTGTAAAGAAGTGTGTTTTTTTAAAAGGTTGGGAATGAGGGGGGAGCAAGCAAAGAAGTGTTTACCTGAACTAAGAACATTGATCTTGGAGGAATCTTCATGTAATGTCCTAGCTTGAAGTCATTGAGGAAAGAGACAGCTTGAGCCATGCTCATATAGCCATAGACTTTAAAACTTACATTGGCTATTGGTCTTCCTGGATATATGAGACCCATCATGTACTCCGTTATTATGTTTAGCCCTGGTGTCTGCAGATTAGATGGAGTATCACAACAATGGTGGAAAAGTACTAGATAGTTTACGTTGATGGTGACAAGGTAAACTATGTAAATTCTTATTAAGGTACTCTGACAAAACTATAATAATAACTAACATCAATCAAAATTCACAAAATGTGATCAAATAGCTCAATTTAATGGGAGCTGGTTTGATCACATATAACCTGTTATTTATAGCCATTTTAAAATGTATTAGAGTATTGGTGTTGTATATTTTCGAATTTTCAGTGGGACATGAAAAGTTGTGACTGATATAGCTATAGCCAACAAATTAAGAAAATATATTGTAATCAATGAGAGGAAAAAACAAGTTCAAGTTTTTTTATTATATCAATCTTTTGTTGCAAGAATAAGGTGAGGTGAGAGAAATTTAGCCCAATAACCTGGTTTGTTGTGGCAGTTATGATACTTATTGGAAGGGTGAAAGAAAAGGCTATGACACATGCAAAGAGCAGTCCCCACCATGGCATCTGGACTTGATTATTCAAAACGGTACAGAGTATAAAGGAAATTGAAATTGTCACAACTAGCAATAAGTAAAACCACCATGAAGGTATGTCCTTGTATTTCCTCATCAATTTTGTATGAATATCCTCCCTGCCCTTGTAAGAAGCTTGGAATCTCTCATAAATTTCTCTGTGAATTAAATTTGTATCAAAATGTGAATGCTTGGGTATAAATTTGAGTTTTAGGATATAAGCACCAGGAAATTAGCATTCAAGCTTACAAAATTTGAGAGAGTAAATATATGTACCACAAATTTAGCATTTACATTATTATTATTTTTTCCAAAAAAACAAATAAAAAAAAACCTAAAACATACCACATTTAACATATCTTAGTATATTTACCTAAATTTTGTTCTCTGTCGCATGTTTTACTTGTAGGATTTCTTGCTCATCTAATTTATAGTATTCACATTGAAAACTCATATAAAAAGCACTTCAATAATACATTACCTTCCATAGAAGAGTGTCACATGTGAAAGGGTGGCAGCAATAGTGGCAAAGCCAAAGCCATAAGAGAGAGCAAAAAACATGCTTAAATGAATTGGTCCTTGCTCCTCATACTTGGCTAGATCTAACTCAAACTTGTTATTGACAATGGATGATATGTTGTATTGTTGACCTTGGGATGTAAACAACTGAGAAGAGAAAATGGGAAATCTACTTGCATTGTATAAGTCAAATCCCCAATATGCTATAGGGGTTGCAATGAAGACTATCAATACATAGCCTGCAAAAACGTTCATAATGGAGAAGAAGGGGCTAATGAGGGGGCTAAATAGAAAGGATGACACTGCAGCCCAATCGAGTGTCACTGCTCCTAGTCCAAGTCCTTGCATGCCTGAGCCAATTTGTTGGGCAGTGACTGATTTAGAGAATGCCCAACAGATCCATGAGATGTTTGTTAATGTTGAAAAGAGGTACCCTGGCATTGTGTACCATGTAAAACTGCAAATTAGTGCAATTAGGAAGAACTTTGCCCGTGAGAACCGCTTCTCTTCTTTCTCATGCAAAGCCCTACATAATTCATATCAAAATTTTATGTTAAAACTAAGTAGTTTATTGTTATTCATTTATGGAACATAGAGATATTGGTAGCTGTTTATGTTGATCCAGTTTTGGATTGCTTGGAAGTGATGACTCAAAATATTACTTTAAAAAATGGAATTAGTTTGAGAAAATAATGTTGAGAGTGATGAGTATTTAAAATATTAGTTAGCAATAGAAGTAAAATTTTATGAGCCATCAGGAAAATGTGTGATGACAGGACGACTTTGTATGCAACACCAATTGATAGTAATGAGGTTTTTTCAAGTTGATTTGCATAACTGGATTTTGTTTTTAGTCATTCCACCACTGTTTAAGTTCTTTGTGTAGAAAATACCACTGTGGTTAAAAACTAAAATGCTATGATATGAAGAATGTGGATTAATTACCAAACAAGAAGTAGCCTATTTCATGCTTAAGGATGAAGAGTGATCTAGATTTTTATTTGCATTTCAATATATATTTTTGTAAGAGTATTTTTTTTGTCATTTCAAAATTAAAATCAAACCAAGAATAAAATTAATTATTATTACTCCATATTTTAATATTCATGGGATTTATTTAATTTTTATCAAGAAGTTCACATGAATTTTCATGTAGAGAATATTGGACTTCCAGAGTCTATTCGAACCAGAATCTGGTATAAGGCTAGGAGCATGGTAAAGGGTGGGAAGACTGTGGTAGATCTTGGATTTTTTTAAAAAAATGCCAGTTTGGTCTAAAAGTTGGTCTGCAACACATTATTGCAGAATATGGATGTGGCACTCTAATTATGATGCTTAATTCTGACGCTCTTTGTTTTATAGAGTTAAGTTTGATAGTAGATCCATTACAAATAAAAAAAGGTTTGTAGTTGATGACAATGGATAGGTGGCTTTGGGCTTTTGAGAGGTTATATTTGGTGACACAAGTAAGCTTTGTAATGGAGTTTCCAACATTTTAGCCGTGGTAACTCAATACAGGGAGGGGTTTAAAGTTTGGTTGGAGAACTGACTTAGTTTTATTCTATCCATTATACATGTTGATATTAGAATAATAATAAAACTATCATCTCTCCCCCCCCCCCCCTCCCCCTAAAAAAAATTCTCTCTATATATATATATTTTTTTTTGGATTTTTTTTAATAAAACTATCACTTAAGATGGCAATTGAAAGTCTGATGGTGCAAGTGTTTCTTGCCACCACCATTACACCCCAATTGGTTGAGGTGATTTGGGGGATGGAAAATGGGGAGGGAGAAATATGGGAGAGTTTGGACAAGGAGTTGTTTGGTTGGGGGGAGGAAGGGGATTTTGGTAGGACCTGGCCCACCAAATTCTTATCCCCTTGATTTGGGGAGAAAATGAAGGAATGAGTGGGAAGAAAATGAAGGAATGAGAGGGGGCTTGATAGGAAATTATCGATCCATCCCCATCTCCCTCAACTTTGTGTCATAAGTTTTTTTTTTTTTTTTTTCATATAGTAGCATTTTTTTCCTTGTAAGCCTCTTTTTTTTTTTTTTAAATGTAATAAGAGAATGAAAATAAATTTATACAAACTACATTTTATACTATCTCATTTTCCTTCTCATTCAAATAAAAAATATTTGTGTCCCTCTATTTTTTTCATTCTCTTAACCAAATACACATGAAGAAAAATTAAATCTTTTCTATCCCTTAAGCCCCAAACAAACAAAAGGTCAAAGATAAACTTGGTAATGGGTCAAGTTTTGGTTTGACCAATTCTAGATAGGGTTGTAATTAGGTTTGAGTCAAAATTTCTTGGATTTAAACAAGCCATTATTCTTAGACTTGTCACAAGTTTGTGCTATTTTAGGTCCCCCCGCCCCCTCTCGTAAATAATATAGAAATAAATTAAGCAGTAAATTAATAACGTTAAGGGAGTGGATGAAGGAAGCATATCAAACTCCTGACACAAAAGATAGAGAGAGGTAGATGCCAATTGGCTATAAGCTCATTGGTTACATACCGAAAAAGTGAGACTTGAACCAGAGTTGATGGCCACCACATGTGGGCTGGCTCCACCACGTATTTCCTCAGTAGTCCAGCCCAACCATAGCCTAGTACCTGAATTAATCAAACTAAAAAAAAAAAATATAACTAATTTATTTTTTATATAAGTAATAATATTACTATATTTTTTATAAGTAATAATTTGATGTCTTGTAGTCATGATCTTTACATTTTTATATATATATATATATATATATATATATATAATACAATATAATTTTATGTACGTTGTCGCGTGTATATGGGTAATGTGTGTGGAGATTGATTTGACAAATTACAAAAATATGGTGAATTTCCATGTCATCCTGGAAACTATTTCTTATCAAGTTAGGGTACGTTTAGTACGCTGAATGAGGATTACGACGGGAATTGTAATCTTTATTACTAGTAATAAATTGTGTTGTAATGTAATAACTAAACATATTCATTAGTTTGGTTGTGAGTTATAACATTAGAATGAAACTTAACATTTATTTTAAGAAATATCTTACTCATACAATTATATCTCCTTAAAAAATTTTATTTTTAAATTTAAGAGAGATATGTGTTATTTTTTATGATTTTTTATTTTTATAATTGTTAGATGTATATGAAAAGTTTATTTATTTGGAAATATATTAAGTTTTAAAATTATTGCACTTACTAAGAAATAACTAATACCACATTTTAAAGAGGAATAGTTATTCCTCATTTTGAAGAATAGCTATTCATAAGGAATGACTATTCCTTGTAATAAAAACATAACCAAACTAAAGAATAACTAAACTATAGGAATAACTATTACATTACAACGCCTATTACGGTCTACCAAACATGCCCTTAGTCCTTATATTTGGTCTTAATGAGTCAATTTATAGTGTCTTGACATAGTGGCGTCACATTTTGTTATAACAAAAGCTGATATACGTTAAATTTATATCACTTGGCTCATGATAAGCTATATATCTTGCTTATTAGAAGGGGAAAATAAATATAAATAGACGGGATGTAAAGAATTTTTATGGAATGCCTCATTTATTCTTCTGTTTGAGAGTATAGTGAGAAGGAACGCAAAGAGTCAAAAGACTATTCAAGAAAGAATAATACTTATAAAATAAAAAATAAAAATACTATGAATATAACATTTTTTACAATTGATAAGTTGATAAGTTGTTATTGATTCTCATAAGAGCATACCAAATAACACTATTTTATTGTCTAACATTAAATAATCAATCATCTAGTAGTTGTGAAAAAAATATATGAGAAAAACTGAACTTATTGTTACAAGAAATACTCATTTTATTTGTTTATTCTCGCCTAGATATATTCATTCCACAAAAGTGGGAAGAAAACTCATGCTTTTTATTAAATTGAAGAGAATATTCAATTTTTTTTTAAAAAAATTTTATAAGAGACATTAGATTATTAGAAGTAGAGAGTGATATACTAATAATAAATTATATATATGAATATTATTTCTTTCCCTTTATATTTTAATAAACTCTCAAACACAATAAAAGATGCATTATATTTAATTTCATTCTTTTATAATCTATCCATTTTATTTCCTTGTTTTATAAATTTCCAAAGACAATATATCTTAGTTAATCAGTTAATTAACACTTGAAAATATGAGAGGAGGTAGGCAGGATTGGTGTTGAATGTGATCTGCACTGCACGAGCCTGCTTTCCCCTCATTTTCCCACCCAATCCCGCCTACCTCATATAAATATAAGAATTGTCTGACTGACCAAGAATTGTGTGTTTATTATGTGCCACGTCATAGGAAAATAATTTCCATATCCGTCTTTTTCAAACATAAGATTAACCAAAATAGTCCAATTAATGTACCAAATTTCTCTTCTTGAATAAAACGTAGAAATTTACTTGAGATAGCAGCAATTAGAGATAGAATCTCTTTATTTCCATAGGTCTGAAGCTTATAATAGTACCCCAAAAAATAAAGAAAAGAATTTACCTTGCTACACTTCTCAAAGTTAAAATGAAAAACCAACTTTTTTGCTTCTAAAGTTTCTCAACCAAAAAAAAAAAAAAAAAAAGCCATAAAAAGGCCAGGAGAACATTATCTGAGTAGTGACAATAAGAAGCCAACCAGCAAGAAAGGAAATTTTCCGGTGATAAAAGGCCTTGATTATATCAATAATAGAAACACTATAAGCTGGCCCATTTCCGAATGCAGTACCAGCGTTAGCAAAGATGGTAATGAGTACTAGGGCTGTGCAAACAGCCGCTGCAACCGCTGGGGCCGACCGGAGCCGAAAAACTGCACCGCTCCTGGAGCCGACCGCAGGTGCTGAGGTCGGCGAGCGGAGATCATGGATCTTTCCGACACCGGTGCGGTGATGCAGTCGGAATTGATTTCCAAAAACCGAATCCTCACCGAACCGATTTGTTATATATATATATATATATATATATATATTCTAGGCTGTTTAACTAGGTGAAACAGCGCAGTTTCACTAGGCTGTTTAAAAAAAAAAAAAAAAAAAAAAAGGCAAATGACGTCGTGGAACTGAAAGGCTAGGGTTACAAAAATTAAGGAACCATATAAATACTTCTTTTCCAACTTCTGATCTCAGAAATCTCTCTCACCTCTCAGTTGCTGTAGAACCGAAGCTGCTCAGTCCAGTAGTGCTCACTCCCCTACCAGTCCACCACAAGACCACCAGTAAGTTTCAATCTTTCATAGTACACTATCCATTTCGTCTCTCTCTATTCTCTAAGTCCACTAATCCAGCTTGTTTCCAATATTGCCTAGTATATTTTCAGCATTTTTGTATTTTTATTTTTATGTTTTTTGACTTGGGGATTTTGAGTAAGTGGACCTGTGGTACTATCGTAATATCTATTAGGCTATTAGGCATTAGCTTTTGTTTATTTGTTCTAGAATAAATTCGTTGTAAAGGTTGATGTATTAATGTGTAAGCACGTTTATGTATGAAGTCTGAGTAGGTTCTTATCAAAAAAAAAAAAAAGTGTGTACAGGTTGATGTATTAATGTGTGAAAATGTTTTTGTATTAATGTGTAAACTGGTTTATGTGTGAAAAGTTTGTCTATTGGACATTTTGTTTGAAATATTAAACAGGTTGTGTATTGATATAGTTTTTCTAATATTTCAAACCGAACAAACCGACCAAACCGACCGCAAAAAACCACACCGCTATAAATCGAAAAACCGACTCCAAGCGGTGTGCATCGGTTCCAATTATGAGAAAACCGACCCCTATTGGTTCGGTAGCAAATTTGAGAAAAAACCGAGCCGACCGAACCGTACACACCCCTAATAAGTACATGCTCCTTCATGTTAAACGGACCCGGGTTAAGAGAGAACAACCTGGATCCAAACCCGGGTATTCGGAACTTGGTTGTGGGGAGAGTGGCAGCCATGAAGCGGCCAACGGGGAGAGAGGCCACTAAGACAGTGATTTGGGATACAAGAAGGGGCTCAGTCCTGTAGGAGAAGAACTAGTTTAGGAAGGAAAGGATTGCACATGAGAGTAAGCCTAAGGTCCACATTCAAAAGGTCCATACAGGTAGGGTCGGGTCGTCGGTGTTGGGCACGGTTAGCCTGACTTGTTCGATGGGCGAGAGCTCGTCTTCGTCGACATCATTAGGAGCTTTGGTGGTGGTGTTGGGGTACGTTGTTTGTATCTCTAGGGTGGCCATGGGTCAAGGGAGTAGAGAGGTTTGGGTGGAAGAAATGTTAGTTTGGGAATGAGTTAGGCAACATTTGCTTGATATTATGCATATGCAGGTTTTGATTGTTTCCGCATCCAATTTTCACACTTTTTATATCATATGATCCACATCACACGTAAAATATTAGACATCTGATATAAAAATATGAAAGTTTAATTAAACAATAATTAGCCTTTTGGATGACTTTTTTTTTTTTTTTTTTTTTGGATAAGATCTTTTGGATGACTTATTAATTGAGTTTTTGGATTCTAAAAAAAAAAAAAAAAAAAGTTGAGTGTTTGACACATTGACCGTTACGTGTATAGTGAGAATCCTAGAGTGGACTAGAGAGGAAAACGTGGGGGAAATATGATCTTATAGTCTCCCAACGTGAATTGACAAAGGCATTTATTGAAAGGTTTGGAATGGGGAAGGTTTGGTTTGGGGATTTGATGTTCAAGATAGCCAAGTTGTCTACGGTTTTGAGATAGGTTTCTTCCGTTCACACTCACACACACACACATATAAAATTTGCTTTATATATATTTGGACCCAAAATTACAACTTTGTCCACAACTCGCTTATGTGGCGAGTTATAGTTGGTGAAAGGGTGTTTCTATTTGAACCCACCATCACCCCTTTACCAACCACAACTTGCTACATAAGCGAGTTGTGGGCAAAGTTGTAATTTTGGGTGTGACACTAAAATTTTTCCCCACTATGACATAGGTTGTCTAATGAGCACGGATATATTGATGGTTTTATTCAAATTGATTGTCATAACTCTTACATCAAATTTTACATGTTGGAGTAGTAGAAAAACATAATCATAGTGTCCATTTCTTTCTAAAATTGCTAGGATCTTACAATAATATTTACATAACTTCTACCACAACTTGTCACGTGGCGAGTTGTGAAAGTGTAAACTCACATTAACCCACAATTTTTTCTACACTATTCACAACTTGTCATATGAAAAATTATAGCAAAAATGGTGTGAATAGCTATTTTACTACCATTGTTTTTCTTTATTGACTCAATTGCTAGCATGCCAAGATACCATATTAACAGTGACAGACGAATCTTGACTTTTAAGAAGAAGAATTCTTCAAGTTCACGCTTTAATTAGAATATATATACTTCATCATACCCAACTTCAATTTATATTGCTTGTTTTATGTAATGTTTGAGGCAATTTATTCTATTACAGTCTTAGAACGATCTTCCCCTAGAAAAATATCAGTGTCTATTTCATTGTATAATTGCCACATGCCAAATTACCAGTGACAGTGATATGTATGCATATGAAGCTTGACTTTTCAAAAAATGAATTATTCAATTTTAAATATTCGATTTCGTTTCATCATATTTAATTTATATTTATGAATTCATCATCCACATCTCAATCAAAAAAATTAAAAACTAGTTGTAGGGATTTAAACCAAGCTAATCAGGTCATTTGCTATAATTAAATTCCAATTATTAGTTAGTGAGTCACATTAATGTTATTGAGTAATAATTAATTAATTTACTATACAATGTAACTATCTTACTATCTGGGTTACAAATATGATATCTTATTAAGGTTTTGTGTGTGGGAACTGTGAATGTGAGAATGTAGTCTTCCACACCACAAGAAAAAAATGATAGGTTTTATAATTGATTTTCTTTTTCAAAAATCAGTTTTTGCGCAATCGTCCTTCACATTGGGTGTTTTGATTTCATATAAAAATTTGCTTCAGTTTTGTCTGTTAAGGATCACCAAAGGTTATTTCTACCATTAGTATTAGAGTTATAAGGTTGTTCTTGGTTCGATCTTTTATCAAAAATAAAAGAGATTGGATGCTTATCACTCTCTTGAAGACCAAGCATCATTAGGGGGTAAAGGGGGGTTTTGTTTTCCTTAAGCAAATGTGAAACAGATCATGAATTCGTCAGAAATTTGTGAAAGCAACAGAATCGATTGAAAGGAAGATGAAGAAGGTGCCAAATATAAGAGAAGGCAAGAAATTAGAGTTCGGTGTGTGAAAATATATGGAAGAATGTAATTTATGTGATATATTAAGATCGATAATTCAAAAGGTAAAAAGTGTTGAAAAGAATTTGAGAGAAGAAACTAGAGAAGGCACTTTAATTGTCTCATGTACGAAGAAATTCTATCGTGGAGTTGGAATGTTCTTAGAGTTGTGTTTGGATGGCAAATTTTGGATTTGAATTTAGATTTTAAATAAACTGATTTAAAATACTTTGATTTTAAATTTATTGATTTAAAAAAAAATTGAGTATTTTTATACAGTAAAAGATTTGAAATTCCATTGTTTGAATACTTGACTTGGATTTGGATTTTAAATCAATAGAAGAAGAAGTTGAGAAAAGAAATAGGCCAAGAAAGAAAGAAAGAAAAAGAAGAAGAAAGAAAGAATCAGACGGGGGAGAAAAAAAGGCGTGAAGAAGAAAGAAAAGAAGGAAATAAAAAGGAATAAGAAAGAGCTAGCATCTTGACTTTGACTTTGAGTGAGACAAGTCTTGCATTTGGGTCCCACTACTTGTGTTTTATTACCAAATTGTCATTTATCTCATTACTCAAGAATAAAAAAAACATCAAAAAGTTGTTTTCAATTCTCACCACTTATTTTCAATATTTTGAGTAATGAGTGATGAAAATAAAGTAATGATTAATGAAAATCAAACCAAACAAAGATTGTATAATTGTTTGATTTGTGACTAAGCTGGTATCTATGAACGTAATTGTTCAAATCAAAGGTTCATGGTCTATAAGCTGTTAAAAAGAGAAAAAGAGAGCAAGGCTTCTAAGATCTCATATTTGTTTGAGATAAAATTATAATTGTTTAAATAAACGGTATCAAGATATCAAATTAGTTGAAAGAAAAGGATAAAAAAAAATGTCAATGACCATTGGACCTAATTAATGGCATTCTACCTATCTCCATGGTTAAATAAACAGTATCAAGGTATCATTTTTTTTTTAATAAAAAAAAATCCACAAAAAAATCAGCTAGAATTATCTTAGTTTCTTCCATAAATCTTTAAATATACCAATTAACTTCTTATGTATCTCCCTTGGTAGCTTCCATCATGTTCAGGGCATACCTTCCTCTAAAATAACGTAGTTGAGGTAACTTTCTTGATGTTTATATTTCTTTAATTAACATTAATGTGTGAGATTATTTATTTATTTATTTATATCTATTTATATATATTTTAAGATATGCTTTACATCATCTTAGTGGCACTAACTTGCTGGTAATACTAACACGGTTTTGCCAAGCAGGTACAGGTTCAAATCTTAGCACTTAATTTAGATAATTTTACTTTTCTGAAGTTTTATTTTTCCTCAAGGTCCATAAGCAGAAAGTTTGATACATGAGAAACAAATAAAACAAATCAAACCATTATTTTCTAGTACCAGAAAGTTTTATTTTCCCTCAAGGTCCATAAGCATTTGCCAACACATTTTTCGGTAAGTTTGCTTTATATTTTTGGTTGTGCTTATAGTATTTAATTAACATTTTACTTTTCATTTTTTATATATGTTTAAAGTGGTGCTTTTAGCTTAAGACCTTACTTATTTCTTTATATATACGTTTGTAGCAAAAAATGATTGATGAAGATGACAATCCCACACTGGAATGGTTTAAAAAGACATATAGGGACGATGACAAGTGTATGTCAAAATTGATGTTTTAGTTGCTTCGGGCTTTATCTCCTCCTTACATGTGCCAATCTCATTATTTGAGGTTTTACGTAAGTAGGATGATGTTGTTTGATTTCTAAATTTCAGACAGTTGTTTTTCTCTCTCTCAACATTTCTGTCTCATTGTAGTTTACATATACATACACAATTTTAATTTTGTGCACAGACAAATTCATATTCCAAATTTTGTTGGATGACTGTCATCAAGTTTCATGTACGCCTTTTTTATTTTATCATATGAAGAAACTTCAATACTTCTCTAACAAAATCAACCTCTAAATCTGCTCTTTGTTGTGCTATGTGTCAGCTCATGTCATGAGAATATAGCTTAAATACTATTAAAAGGAGCAGTATTTTGTTTGTTTTAATCTCTCTCTCTCTCCATTTAAGGAACCTGTGTAGCATTGAGCTTGAAGCCTTTTTGTTTCATTCCAACTGGATTGGGCTAGAGCTATACATTTTTTCTCTTGAGATTCTTTTTTAGATCTGTTAGAGCATTGTCTTTTGAGAGGCTGTTGTTGGTGGGAATCAAATGGGTCAAGAATCAGTACCAGAAAAAGGTCTCTAAATGAACAAAGATTGCTCCTTTGATTGGATGAATGAAAACTTGTATTTGTTCCAAAAAAATAACCAAAAACATTTTACTTGAAACTTTATACATACTAGGTGGACAATGTGAACAGCTCTCTTTGTTGGCTTGGTCGTCAGTTGCTCACTTTTCTTATCCCAAGCCCGAAGGTGACAATTTGATTTAGTTTTGCTGTTCCTCACCCTCTATAATATATTAATATTTTTGTGCTTTATGATGTACATTCTGAAGATTGTGTAAAATCCTTTTAGTGACATAATGCCATGGCAGTGCTAGCAAGCTCTACCATAGTAGCAGATAGCTCCCACAGGACAGCGATGGCAGAATTAAGACTATGATCTCAGTTTAGACTCAAAATTTCAATCACAGATGACTATTTCTGTCTCCCAGAACACAGTCTGTACAATAGCCGAGTCTACGAATTTATTGGAACTTTTCGTAACAATCTCACAGGAAAACACTTTTTAGTTTTTAATAGTAAGGGTTACCATTAAACCATAGAAAAACAGAAAAAAATTTACATTACAAAAACCTTTAAAACACGAGACAGTCACTAAACTATGAATATTTGTCAAATCCTCCAAGGGGTCTGGGAAGACAGATTTTGCAATAGTAAAGCAACCACATACCCATTGGTGTTGAGCTTATGCCAACCCCAGAACTCTAAAATACAGGGGCACGCGCACGCACATCCATAGAGCTGCACAAACAGTTCATTCACTTAAAATAATCATTCACCCCAATCATAAAAGAGGTAGTCAAACTGGCATAAGTAGACATTCATCCAAACCATCTTGAATTTAAAAAGAACATATAATACAAAAAAGTTGACGAACTAAAAACATTGATCCAAACCATAGTGCACTGCCTAAAACATCAATCTAACGAACTGCAGAGAATTTACATCTAATCTAATTCCATCATTTTCTTAGTTTTATTTGCAACTCCTATTCACACAGATGCATCTTAATCACGATTCAACAAATCCCAATGGTGTTCTCGCCACTGTAGGGTCATATAAAGGAAACCATCTTCTTCCTTATTTTCCTCATAAATTGCAGACATCACCGCCGCTGCAATAAAAAACAATACTCCAAATCATAAAAGTGGAAAGAAATGGAGTGTAAATTTGAAAACAAAAAAAATAGTGACTATCTTACCAGTGGGGGTGGTAGAATGTTCTTGACAAAAATGAATATACCCTTCTCAGGACTTAACTTGATCCTCTTCCGAACCACATACACAAATTGATCACCAGTCAAATCAGCAGGAACCAGATACCTACATTCATCCCAATGGGGCACATTTAATTTCAGATACAATAAAAGGAATGGAAAGGCCTAGAGAATGAACACACAAACACAATATACGGACATAACCTTCCAAATTCACTCAACGATAAATGAGAACTAAAATATGAAATAGTTCTTAGGAGGGGAGATCATTGGCCTAAACTATGAAATGGCTACTTGTGAATGTCACAGTTCAACAAATACCACAATTGAGGTCATATACCAAGTAAAGCAAATATATTTCGAATAGTCCAAGTAACCACAAATTCTTTATCAAGCAGAGTAAAGCAAATATCAGATTTCTTCAATATTGGGTATAGAAAAAAAATAATCAAGTAACCACAAATTCTCTCGTTACTTTCTCCGCCCAAAATCAGATTTTTATCAAGCAGACTAAAATCGAATTATGGTAGGAGAAAAAGATAAAGAGAAACCTGTTTGACGGAATTGAAGAGCTCAATTTCTTCTTTTGTGGGTCTTCCTTAGGGCTTTGTTTAGTAGAAGGAGAGGTAGAAGGGGAGAACCGTGAAAGTGCAAAAAATAAAAAAAAAAATATATTTGATTTTGTTTTTTGTTTATATATGTAACGTGCTTTACCGGTAACCAGTGTCCACTCAAATCAAAACAACGGTCAAGATCAAAACACCATTGAATCAATGGTTTAGATTAAGGTGAGCACCGTTCCCCTTGAAAATACAAAAGAGGTAGGGTTGAATGTTCCATCAAATTGTGACCTTTAGGGTGCTTGGTACATGCTTTTTAAAAACTAAAAAGATGTATTTAAAAATATGTGTATAAATACGTGTGAAATAAAAGATATGTAAAAATATATGTAATGTTGTTTAAAAATTAAAGATATGTATTTGAGTAGATGTACAAAATGAGAAATAATTGTGAAATTTTAAGTCCTTACAAAAGAAAAAGGAACGTATCTTTTTTTTTTTTTAGTAATTACATCCGCCAAGTTTTCAAAATTATACTAGAAAAGAATATTAACTCTACTGTCTTCGTTCAAAAAAAGAAAAGAATATTAATAGGAAATTTATATATTTGACTTTTGAAAGAGTACTTTGTTTTTGGGATATTTCAAAATTGAATATTAAGTGGAGGAGGTTGGGTTCTGTACTCTTTGATGTAATATTTAATTGAATGGGATGATTTGGTTCGAGTCCAAAAGAAACTCTTTTTATTTTTTATATGAAGTCCAAAAGAAACCCGATCACTATATATATGGTCATATTTTGGATGTCATTTATAAGTACTTAGATTTGAAATTCGGATCGGACTGTAAAGTCCAACCCGATTAACCGGAAATCGCTTTTTGGAATGGTTCTTTTAACTCCAAAACCTGTTCTACACAAAAAAATTCAATGGACCATGTGAACTGTGGTCGAACCGCACAGGTTTAAGAACTGTGGCTAGGTCTCACAATTCAGGCCAAAGCTTAAATAAATTAAAAAAAAAAAAGACTTTTCTCTTGTAAAATAGCGTTTTTTGCCAATTTGTGTCATTTTCTCTCTTGAACTCTATCTTTTTATCACTACTCCTCACCCTCAGCTCCAAAATTGCAGTCCCAAAAGGGCCAAAACACACTAAATCCGCATAAAATAAAATTAAAAAGAAAAGAACAAACATTTTCTTTACACTTTCTTCTTCTATGTGCATTTGACATTAATTATTTGTCATCTTATTTTACTATTCAATTTATTTTTACTATTATTCAAAAATCTTACTATATTTTTTAGTATTATTCTTGAGTTATAGTTAACTGGTCCAGCAAACAATTTTTAATTTTCCTCCAACCTTCTGTTCAGTACCCAAAACTAAAATAAGAAAAGCTTCAAGCCTTTTAAATTTTTTTTCAATGAGTTGTCTTGTCTAACACTGTGACACGTACATTGGCAAGCACTACACCCCTCTCCCATGTGAAAAGTTGGACATGTGGCCATGTCTCCACCCTTCAATGTTTTGTAATTAATTTTTTTTTTCATAAGATTGCTTTATTTACTGGTATTAATGTGACTTTCAGAGATGTGATTCAGTCTTCTTTTGTTTTTTTTTTGGTAATCGCGGGATATATATTAAAAACTAGCCAACATAGTCATCGGCCAAGGCTGGATACTATCTGGGGCGATACAAGCCCGATAAATCAAAAGACAAAAGGAATATATATACTTCATCATACCTAACTTAAATTTATATTGCTTGTTTTATGTAATGTTTGAGGCAATTTGTTTTATTACAGTCTTAGTACGGTCTTACCCTAGAAAAATATTATAGTGTCTATTTCATTGTATAATTGCCACATGCCAAGATACCAGTGACAGTGATATGCACATGAAGCTTGACTTTTCAAAAAATGAATTATTCAATTTTAAATATTCGATTATGTTTCAACATATTTAATTTATATTTATGAATTTATCATCCACATCTTAATCAAATAAATTAATACTAGTTGTAGGGATTTAAACCAAGCTAATTAGGTCATTTGCTATAATTAAATTCCAATTATTAGTTAGTGAGTCCCAATAATGTTATTTAGTAATACTTACTATACAATGTAACTATCTTACTATCTAGGCTACAGATATGATATCTTATTAGGGTTTTGTGTGTGGGAACTATGAATGTGAGAGTGTAGTTTTCCACACCACAAGGAAAAAGTGTTAGGGTTTTATAATTGATTTTCATTTTCAAAAATCTTTTTTTTTTTTTTTTTGGTGACGGTCCTTCACATTGTGTGTTTTGATTTCATATAAAAATTTGCTTCAGTTGTGTTTGTTAAGGATCACCAAAGGTTATTTCTACCATTAGTATTAGAGTTATAAGGTTGTTCTTGGTTCGATCTTTTGTCAAAAACAAAAGAGATTGGATGCTTATCACTCTCTTGAAGATCAAGCATTATTAGGGGGAAAATGGGTTTTGTTTGCCTATAGTAAATGTGAAACAGATCATGAATTCGATCCTTAGAAGTTTGTGAAAGCAATAGAATCGATTGAAAGGAAGATGAAGAAGGAGACAGATATAAGAGAAGGCAAGAAATCTGAGTACTGAGGTAATATGAAAATTAGAGTTTGGTGTGTGAAAATATATGGAAGAATGTAATTTATATGATATATTGTGATCGATAATTCAAAAGGTAATAAGTGTTGAAAAGAACTTGAGAGAAGAAACTAGCATAGGCACTTTAATTGTCTCATGTACGAAGAAATTCTATTGGGAGTTGGAATGTTCTTAGGTTGTGTTTGGATGGAAAATTTTGGATTTGAATTTAGATTTTAAATAAATTGATCTTAAAGTTTGGATTTTAACTCATTACTCAAGTATCAAAAAACACCAAAAAGTTTTCAATTCTCACTACTCATTCTCAGCAAAAATAGCCAAATACCATTATTTTTCGAAATTATTAGTGTTTTATCACTATTTGAGAAATATCTAGCAATTTACCACTTTTTTAAAATGGTAAATGAGACAATTAAAGTTTTACCATGGAACTCGAATTTATGAAAATCGAGTTGGATAAAAAGTTCACTTAGAACTTGAGTTTATGAAACTCGAGTTCTTTGTGATAAAACTATTTGCCTGTGTTTCAACAACAAGAAAAAAAAAATTAGATAAGTCAACAATTGTGGCCTCACATCCCACGTGACCCTGACAAAAGAAAGAAAAAAGAGAAACCCACACCTGGAAGAATAAGAAACACAACTGAAAGCCCATGAGAAAAAAAAAAAAAAGATAAGTTAGCAATTGTGGCTATGTGAGTGCTGTGTTTCTTACATGGTACTCGAGCGTACTAAACTCGAGTAACACATTGCAACGAACTCAAGTTCCACATAATCAAGTTTCCTGTGGCATATTTTATGGAACTCGATTTTCTTAAACTCAAGTTTCATGTCAAATTCGAGTTTCTAAAACTCGAATTTTAAAAAAGTGATACATTACTAAATATTTCTCAAACAATGGTAAAACACTAATAATTTCAAAAAATAGTGGTATTTGGCTATTTTTGCCACTCATTCTCAATATTTTGAGTAATGAGGGATGAAAATAGAGTAATGAGAATTAAACCAAACAAAAGTTGTACCGGTGTGGTCCACAATTTTTGAGTAAAGAGTTATGAAAATTGAGATATAAGTGATGATTTTCAGTAAACCAAACATCCCCTTAAGTTTTCTACAGGCTTTTGGAACTTGATTCCACTAGAACTTTGAGGTTGAGAAGAATATTATAATGAATGCTCTTCAAATGTGTAGAAACTCCTTCTACTCTTTAGAAATTTGATGCTTCAATTAGTTAGAGCTTCAATTCTTTTTCCAAAATCCCATTTGAAATTAAAATCCTTTCCTCTTTGATTAGAGAATGAATCTGATAGACTTTACAATGAAAGTATGATGAATCTCTAGTTATACGTTTGTCAGAGGCTCCTTGTTCTTTGTGTTTTTTGAATTTTCTTCATATTGAAGGCTTATAGGTGGAGTTTTTAGGGCTTTGGAAAATTGGATTCGATAGAGTTTTAACAATTTAAGTATTTTGACATTTCTGGAGGCTTTTGGAACTTGATTACACTAGAACTTTGAGGCTCAGAAGAACAATTCGAATGAATGCTCTTCAAATGTGTTGAAACTCCTACTTTAGAACTTTGATGCGTAAATTTGTTAGAGCTTCAATGCTTTTTTGAAAATCTCATTTGAATGAGCTAGGGGTGCCTCTATTTATAATGGTTTCTTAAGATGCATCCTACTTTAGATTAATTTATTTGAAGCTAGGTAATCAATTTTTTATTAACCCACAATAAAAAAAGGTGGCAAGTTATAATCCATGCATGATAAGAGTGATGTTAAAGGTGGTCCTATGATAAGAGTTATTAAATAGTTAACCCATTTGTCACAAATCAAACATTTTATTTTTTGACGATTATATTTGTTTCGTTTCCACGTCTTCTTTCTTTATCCTTTAAAAGCTAGTAGTTAATTAATGAGTTATACGTACACTTTCAGACACACCCCCCCCCCCCCCCCCCCTCCCAAAAGAAAAAAAAAAAAAAAGATTTATGACTTTTAGCAAAGAAGGGTTAATTTCCTGCATCAAACTTCTTACAAAGTGAAAAGCTATTAAAATAGTTAAACTCAAATTTTCTTGAGTTGATCCCTCTTGCTTGGTTCTGGTTCTAGTATTATGGAGAAACATATCTTGATCAAACCTATATATTGCTCAATGAATACAATATTCTCATGGTAAAACTTTATATAGGTTCGATATACTAGTAGAGCTTTACTTCTTTCCACATTAGCGTAGCCATCTAGTGTTATTTGAAATTCAAATGGTTGGATATAAGCACAAGGATACTCGTCATTATTAACATGATGAATAATATCAAACTAGAATAACATGCTTTTCTTGAAAACCTTGATTTAGCCCCCAAAGAATTTCCAAACGCTACAAAATAGTATTCATCTTGACTTGGTGATAATGGTATTTGAATTTATTGATGGTGAGGTAAAAATAAGTTTGCACTAATGTGGGGGTTTAAGTGATAATGTAATGGTAACAACATGCTTGATGGTGTCCCATGTATTGGGTTTGTACCCCGCCTCTCCCTCCCTCACTGTCTATCAAAACAAAAAGAATGCACATCGTGAACTTAAATCCTTTAGACTTTACTAGAAATATGAACAAAATCTTTGATTTGTGACTAGGCTGGTATCTTTGAAATTAATTGTTCAAATGAAAAGTTCAGGAAATTAATTGTTCAAATCAACAGTTCATGGTTTATAAGCTGTTAAAAAAAAAAAAAAAAAAAAAGAGAGCAATGTTTCTAAGACCTCAGATTTGTTTAAGATAAAATTATAATTCTGTAAATAAACGGTATCAATGTATCAAATTTATTTGAAAGAAAAGGAGAAAAAAATTGTAAATGACCGTTGGACATAATTAATGGCATTCTACTTATCTGCATTCTATCTCTCTGACAATCTCCAAGGTTATAATATACTTTCATTTTCAGTATTCACTAAGTATTAAATAACAAAGTAACTGTTCATAATTTTTAAAAATAAATCAATCATCAATACATTCCTAAACATTTAGTCAAAATTTTAAAATTTAAAATACCGAATCAAAGGCAAAACAAAAAAAAGGCTAAATTTACATTTATAAACTAAAATATATTGGAAGAAAGGCTACATCAACGTATTATTCAAGATATGCTCAATAAACTTAAAACATTGAGGAATCCATGTCAAGAGAACGGCGAAAATGGGCAATTAGCACTGATTTTAGAACTATTTAGTTAGTAGGCTAATTTTACAAACTATATATTTTACTAGCATCTCGAGTCTAAGAGACTCGATTTTGGCCTCTAAATCGAGTCTTTAATGCTCGATTTTTATGGTCTAACAGCCTCTGATGTGGCAATTTTTTCCACGTGGCGCCTACATGAAAATCGAGTATCTAACACTCGATTTATAAAATAAAAAACCCAACACCCAACCCCAAGAGAAGAAAGAGATCAGATCGGAAACCCATAACACCATAACACCATTTTCTCGTTGGAGAAGAAAGAGATCAGATCGGAGAGAGATGAAGATCGGGGGAGAAGAAGATCAGATCGGAGAGAGATGAAGATCGGGGGAGAAGAAGGGGATGGCGCGCGGCCGGGGCTGCGCGCGATCTGGGCTGCGCCGGCCTGGGCTGGGCTGCGCGAGGCCTGGGCTGGGCTGCGCGCGGCCTGGGCTGGGCTGCGCCGGCCTGGGCTGCGCGCGATCTGGGCTGCGCGCGGCCTGGGCTGCGCCGGAGAGCTCAGATCGGAGAGAGCTCAGGCCGCGGCGCGCGAGCCCTTCTCCTCCGATCATGAAGAAGATCAGATCGGAGAGAGCTCAGGCCGCGGCGCGCGCCCAAGTGAGCTCTCTCCGATCTGATCTTCTTCTCTCTCCGATCATCATTATTTTTTTCCTATCTCTTTGTTATCTGATGAGAAATTGCATGTGTTCTGTCTTCCACTTCGTCTTCCTCAGTCTTTGTTTCCTGTGGGCTTAAACTTTTTTTGATTTTTTTTGTTTTGAATATTCTGGAAATCGAGTCTTAGAAACTCGATTTCCAAGGGTTTGCCACGTCAGACTAACTGCCACATCAGATTTACTGGGTCATGGAAATCGAGCATCAAAGACTCGATTTATAGGCCCAAAATCGAGTCTTTGAGACTCGAGATGTTAGTAACCAATATAGTTTGTAAAATCGAACTACTAACTAAATAGTTCTGAAAATGGGGCTAAAGCCCCATTTTCCCCCAAGAGAACTAATTAACGCATCATCAAAACCATGTTCTGTACTGGAATTCAAAAATCTCATACTTGCATCAACTGCTTCAGGTCCATGATCCACTTCATTTCCCTTCATAGTACATAGCTTCAACTTTTGCCTACAAAACCTCAATTGATCTTCCAACAAACTCTTATTAGATTCGTGTTTCATCACAATCCATCGCAAAGATTGTATCACTTCTTGGTCATATTGCTGCTTCTGCTCAGCCAATCTGCGGTATTGATTGGCTTGAATTTCTATTGAGCTTTTCTCTCTTTGAAGCCGCAAAATCATGGCCATTGCCTCCTCTGCTGCCGATGCAGCCGCCATTCTTTCCTTCTCAAGCTCTGCATAAGAGCCATTTGCTCGCTGCCTTTCTATCTTCGCCAATTTTCTCAATGCCATTACATCACATTCTTCATCTTCACCATGGCATTCTTTTTTGTCTTCATCATTCTCTTCCAAAGCATCACCATTTGAATTCACAACCTGTTTCTGTGACTTTGAATTCTGCAACAACTTCAATGATTCACGCTCACAAGGCATAATCTTTGAATCAGATTCGTCACCCGCACCACTTTGTAGAGGAACCCCATTTCTAAAACCAATTGATTTCCCTCTGAATTCACACAAAAATTGCATCAAACCCTTACTATGCCAACCAAATTGCAAAACCTTCAAACACAAACCAAATATAAGAAACAACCCCAAAAAATTGAAAACATTTGAGAAATACCCAAACACAAAAAACCCACAACCAAAACCATTTCCGACTCAGAAACGTCAAACAGGAAGCGCAGTCCATAACCAGAAACTCCAAAAAGCTTTGCAAAAACCTCTGCAAATTTAGGACAGTGCAAATGACAACCAATAAGCAAAAATGGCTCAGAAACTGCATGTGGGTCTAATGACTTACACTCTAAGATCCTTGATTCAATGTTGGAATGCTCAAACTTTTGGTATAAGCAAGAAACAAAAAAGAAACTTTATGATTTTCTTTACAAAAAAGAAAAAAAAAAGAAAAAAAAAAGAAAAAAAAAAAAGAAGAAAAGAAAAAAAAAAAGAAGAGAATTTGTGAAAAAGGAACGAAAGACAAAGAAATGCAATACGAGTTTCTATTTGGAACCGTGAAGAAGGAAGTTACATTACATAGACGAGTAGAAGTATGTACCACTAACATTTTACAACAGAGAGAGAGAGAGAGAGAGAGAGAGAGAAATCAACATGTTGAGTCAGTTCAGTTATTTATTATTACTAGGGGTGTACAACAGCAACCGATACCCGATCCACCCGGCCAATCCATCCGACCCGGCCCGAGAACCGGCCGACCCGACGCCGGTGACGGTCGGCGGCGGGTCTCCGCCTCCAGAATCCGAAATCCGCGGGTCGGTTGGCGGGTTTTCTTCCCAAAACCCGAAGAAACCCGACCGAACCGACAAAAGAGCACTTTCCGGCGAAATTTTTTAGATCCGGCGAGATCTCAGCCATTTTCGGCGAGATCTCAGCTAGATCCATGGAATCTCCACCGGATTTGGCGAGATCTCGTCGAATCTGGTGAGATTTTTCCAAATACGGCGATAACCCAACGAAAATCCGGCGATAACCCAACGAAGATCCGGCGAAAAATCATCGATTTTTTCCCCATTTCGCCGTTAACAGGCCGGATTTTGGCTGATTTTGAGATCTCCAACTCCGACCGAACCGACCGCCATCCGTTGAAGGTCAGATCCGCCCGATCCGATCAGCCACTCCGGTCGGCGGCGGGTTGAACTTCTGGCAACCCGATCTAGTCGGGTCGGTTCCGGGTTGGGCACAAACCCGACCCGGACCGACCCGTGGACAGGCCTAATTATTACCTCCAAAAAAAAAAAAAAAAATCAGTTATCTATTAAATTTGATTTTGACATAGTATTAATTTCTTATTACCTGCATTTATTTATTTTAAGCAAAAATGTAAAATTAACCTTTAATTTTCAGTCTTTTTCATTTCAATCCTCTAATTTTTAGTTTTGTCATTTCAATACTATAATTTTTAATTATTGTCAATTTGATATTCCGTTAAACTTCAGTTATATCTTACCGTTAATTGATCTAAAATGATGTCGTTTTGGTTTTTTTTTTTAAATTCAGAAATTAAAGAAAATTAAAAAAAAATGAGGGTCAATTCCGAAATTTAATTTCCAACTTCTCTTCTCGCTTGTTCTCAGCCTCCGAATCAGTTAGAACCCTGAAAAAACAGAACCCATATACAATCAAAATATGCAAAAAAAAAAATCCAAAAAAAATCCAAATAAAAAAAAAAAAACAGAAAGCAAAATGTTCTTTTATTCTTTGATGGTTTACCCTCTTGTGGAATCTTGAACATCCTCAACAGCATTCAATTCATCGCCACCACAAGGAGTAGCTGATTCCTTCCTTGTTGACACACAGTCTCCGATTCCAGCTTCTTTATCCGATGGTTTTAGATCCTCCTCCTCCATTATCACTGTTATTGCAGCGTCCACCTCTTGTTGTGATTCCAATGACACACACTTTTGGTGAAGAAGAAGTTTCAGTCTTTTCAAGCTGTTCTCAATCTCTCTCGCTCCGTAACTTCACCGCCTCTTGCAACTCCACCTGACCTTCCTCTGTAACAAAAAGAAACAAAATTCACATACATACACACAAACACGTACATAAATTCGTAGCAATCTCATATAAAGTACATACCAGGTGAGTCTCGGAGACTATTGCTTTTGTGACGTCGTCTCGGAGACTATTCACCCTCAGTTTTTTTTTTAATTTTTTAATTTTCTTTAAATTTTGAAATTTATTATAATAAAAAAAGAGCCAAAATGATGTTATTTTGGCTCAATTAATGATAGAACATAATTGGAGTTTAATGAAGTATTAAATTGACAACAATTGAAAGTTAAAGAACTGAAATGACAAAACTAAAAGTTAGAAAACTGAAATGAAAAAGACTAAAAGTTAAAGGATCAATTTTATATTTTTGCCTTTATTTTAAAAGATGTAGGCTACAATGAATGTTTTAATTTGTATTCAAAAGTTTATCAAAAAATGAATGTGTTTTTTTTTTTAAATATGTGCTCTGCACGTACGATGTGTTTTTTTTTTTTTTTTTAGTTTAATGTAAAGTTACATAAAACGAATTTTTAAGAAATTAAAATTTAGGATTTGAATAGAGTAGATTGTTGAGTTTAGTGTGTGCTAATTTTTAAGAAAAAATTATCAAACATGTGTGAGATATATTTAAAGAGTAATACTACAGTTATAAATTATTTTACAACAATTTGTAATTTGTACAAATTGTCAATGTGACCAGTTTTTTATTAGTTTTCATTTAGGCTTATTATTAACATCATTTTTTCATTTACTAATAATCATTCATCATATCAATGGTTTGTAAAAAAATTTGTAAAAAAAATTGTATCTCTAACATTATTCTTTAAAAAATCCAAATCTGTAAAGTAATATCATTTTGCATTATCATTTACATAAAAATGTAAAGGTTTTCAAAACTATTATCCTAAAACTTTAGTCAAAGAAGAATATTGAAAATAAAGTAATAGTATATACTATATAAGGAAATTTATATATTAACTTTTTAATGAGGACTTTATTGAAAATCAAGTAATAGTATATACTAAAAGAATTAAGGCTTGAATATAAATAAGGTTGAAGTCAAGGAACATTAATGATTAATTAAGCATCGAAAATTATCCATAATGAATCCAAAGCACATTTGAATTAAAGTATTCAGTTTAACTCGGAAAGGAATTTCTAATTTAATAAAGATGCATATTCAATTAATTTCCCCTTGGCTGCAAAAAGCTTAATAATTAATTCAAATTAAAGATTCAACCCCTTGCTTATCTGCTCACATGATGGTGAACTAGAGAAAATTAGGATTTGGACTTTTTATGTACAACAAAGTGCTCTCTCTTTCTCTCTCATGCATTTTAGTCGACTTAATTTTTTTTTTTTTAATATAGTATGACAAATAGGGCATAAATTAGAACTAAAATAACCAACTTAATGGGCCTACTGAGAATATTGTTGTGTGATTATCGATTTATCTAGAGGTGTGCTTAGAGGTGTCAAGCTATGTGATGAGAAACAACAAACTCCTATTTTATTGAACTAATATGGAGTCATCATCATAAACTTGAATAAGGGCATTTGAACACAACAAGGCTTCCGATTTGTCCTAATTTGCTAACATTTAAACTTTTTTTTTTTTTTTTTTTTTGAGAGGAACACTTAAACTATTGAACCTAATAACCTCTTCATTTGGCAATTATTGGCAAAACCCAATACCAAAAAAGAAAAAGGAAAAATTATGACTCAAGAATACAAAATGATCAATTCGTCAATTAATATATAAACTTGTCAAATTCAAATGGTCCCCAGTAACCAAATATTGAACTAAGACAACTGACTTAATAAGTTCTACGTACGTGTCTTTTTCAAAACACTAAGCAATCACATCATGCACATCATGTGAAATTTATGACCGGTAATAGTCAATTACAATTCAAGACATGCTCACAAAAAACAAAGAACACACTTGCTAATATTTGATCAATTTAGTATAGCAATGTGTAACCAACCAAAGATGTCAATTAAAGATATAATCGTTAAATCAAGATCGATGTCAAGAACAAGCACGAAACCCATAAGTACAGACCAAAAATATAGATGACTACTCAAAGCAAATAGAAAAATCTCCCCTAAAACGCTATACTACCCCCTAAGCAAAGTAGATAAAAACTTCCCTTACAAAGATACAACTCCCAAAGGGCCAGTTCAAGGGATTTTAGGGCCTAAAAATTTGGGTTTTTTATATGCTTAATTTAATTAAATGATTTTTTTTTAATTATAGTATGTAGGCTGTTTGCAGTCAGAGTGTGTTTCTTATCGTTAGTGATTGGTGAACCGTATGAATAATTCATCAAAAAAAGAAACTTAAGGATTTTAACAACAATCTTGTTCTCTATATGGCAACATGAGTGATATACATAACCGCATTCATAAGAAGAGGAGTACACGGTAAATCATCAGCCACCAAACATAGAGATAGAATTAAAAGAAAAACAAAAATAACTAATAAGCTTTAAATTGAATCTCTTTCTTACTGTGCACTGAAAACTTCTACCGCTTTGCTTCTTCTTCTTTTCAGTTCTGGTCTTCTTCCTCCTCTTTTTCATTCATTCTTTTTCCAAATATGGTTGTTTCATCTTATTACCGAAAATGGCAGTCCTGCTTTCCATTCGAAGACGATATTCGAAAGCCACCTTCGAAGGCGACATTCGAAGGTCGTCTTCGAAGATGACTTACAACGACTTTTTATCCTCTCATCCATCCCGCGTGCGATCTTTTACTCATTTTCAGAAGCCACCTCTCGTCCCTCTCGTCCCTCTCTCTCTCTTACTCTCCTTCCTGTCTCTGTCTCGATCTCTTCATTTTTTCCGACCCTTACCGATCTTCTCCTCCTTTCTCTCTCTCTCTCTCTCTGACAAGCCATGGCAACTCATCAGGGGTTCACATGGAGCTTTGATGCCATTGAGGCTATGGGGGCTGTGGGTGCTGCTATTGGGGCTATTCTCTTCCTTGTGATCTTCCACTTTTGCTAGAGGTGGTGCCACCCCGCACAATCTGATCAACAAGCCAACAACTCCCACTACACCAAAATAACTCTATTACATCAAGTGTTAATACATCAAAATTAGTATAGTGGTATTAGACATAATATCACATCTAAAAATTAAAAGTCGTTGCAATAGTAACTTAAAAATAGTAAATTATTACATTAATAATAATTAGTTGTAATAATTTATAATTTTCAGTTGCAATAGAGATTTTAATACTAAATTGAATTTAGAAATTTTTTTGCAATAACTTAAATTGAAGAAATCGATTTTTTTTTTTTAATAACTTAAATTGAAGAAACCATTATAATAACTTGATACCAATTATATATTTTGCGATATATTATAATAGAAATTTCAAAGAGATGGCTTATGGCAACAAATTTAACATTGCAATAACTAAAATATTAATTATTTTATGATCTATTGCAATGGCAAACATGAAGCTGCAATGAATATATTATTACATTGATCTAATTCCAATTATTTTACAATCTATTGGAAGAAAAAAATATGAAAAAATTAACTATTACAATAAATATACCGTTGCAATAATTTGAACCCAAATTATTTTTGTCAATTCTTTACAGTCTATTGTAATAAAATTCATGAAATAATAGCCTATTGCTACAAGATATTCGAAGTAATAAATTGTTTATTGCAGTAGCAAATATATTATTACATCAAAATTTTCATTAAAATATTTAAGGTTTATTGCAACAAAAAATTTTTTGTAGCACAAACTTATTACCTCAAATTTTATTGCAACACTTCGCATAAACTATTGCAATGACTTCGATGTTATTGCAAAGATTTTTTTTGTTGTAATAAACATTTTTTGTTATAGTGATATATGAAGAGATCAAGAGAGAGAGAGAGAGACGGGAAGGAGAGTAAAAGAGAGAGAGAGGGGGACGAGAGGAAGATATATATTGAGAAAATGAGTAAAAGTAAACGATCGAGGTAGGGATGAGAGGATAAGAGATAGTTGTAAGTCATCTTCAAAGACGACCTTCGAATGTCGTCTTCGTAGGTCGCTTTCGAATATCATCTTCGAATGGAAAGCGACATTTGATTGGTACTGCCATTTTCGGTAATAAGCCAAAACGGTCATATATGCCACTACCCCAAAATAAGTCTATTACATCAAGCATTAATACATCGGAATTAGTATAGTGGTATTAGACGTAATATCACATCTAAAAATTAAAAGTCGTTGCAATAGTAACTTAAAAATAGTAAATTATTACATTAATAATAATTAGTTGTAATAATTTATAATTTTCAGTTGCAATAGAGATTTTAATACTAAATTGAATTTAGAAATTTTTTTGCAATAACTTAAATTGAAGAAACCATTATAATAACTTGATACCAATTATATATTTTGCGATATATTATAATAGAAATTTCAAAGAGATGGCTTATGGCAACAAATTTAACATTGCAATAACTAAAATATTAATTATTTTATGATTTATTGCAATGACAAACATGAAGCTGTAATGAATATATTATTACAATGATCTAATTCCAATTATTTTACAATCTATTGGAAGAAAAAAAATATGAAAAAATTAACTATTACAATAAATATACCGTTGCAATAATTTGAACCCAAATTATTTTTGCCAATTCTTTACAATCTATTGTAATAAAATTCTTGAAATAATAGCCTATTGCTACAAGATATTCGAAGTAATAAATTGTTTATTGCGATAGCAAATATATTATTACATCAAAATTTTCATTAAAATATTTAAGGTTTATTGCAACAAAATTTTTTGTAGCACAAACTTATTACCTCAAATTTTATTGCAACACTTCTCATAAACTATTGCAATGACTTCGATATAGCAATGTGTAACCAACCAAAGATGTCAATTAAAGATATAATCGTTAAATCAAGATCGATGTCAAGAACAAGCACGAAACCCATAAGTACAGACCAAAAATATAGATGACTACTCAAAGCAAATAGAAAAATCTCCCCCAAAACGCTATACTACTCCCAAAGCAAAGTAGATAAAAACTTCCCTTACAAAGATACAACTCCCAAAGGGCTAGTTCAAGGGATTTTAGGGCCTAAAAATTTGGGTTTTTTATATGCTTAATTTAATGAAATGATTTTTTTTTTTAAATTATCGTATGTAGGCTGTTTGTAGTCAGGGTGTGTTTCTTATCGTTAGCGATTGGTGAACCGTATGAATAATTCATCAAAAAAAGAAACTTAAGGATTTTAACAACAATCTTGTTCTCTATATGGCAACATGAGTGATATACATAACCGCATTCATAAGAAGAGGAGTACACGGTAAATCATCAGCCACCAAACATAGAGATAGAATTAAAAGAAAAACAAAAATAACTAATAAGCTTTAAATTGAATCTCTTTCTTACTGTGCACTGAAAACTTCTACCGCTTTTCTTCTTCTTCTTTTCAGTTCTGGTCTTCTTCCTCCTCTTTTTCATTCATTCTTTTTCCAAATATGGCTGTTTCGTCTTATTACCGAAAATGGCAGTCCCGCTTTCCATTCGAAGACGATATTTGAAAGCGACCTTCGAAGGCGACATTCGAAGGTCGTCTTCGAAGATGACTTACAACGACTTTTTATCCTCTCATCCATCCCGCGTGCGATCTTTTACTCATTTTCAGAAGCCACCTCTCGTCCCTCTCTCTCTCTTACTCTCCTTCCCATCTCTGTCTCGATCTCTTCATTTTTTCCAACCCTTACCGATCTTCACCTCCTTTCTCTCTCTCTCTCTCTCACAAGCCATGGCAACTCATTAGGGGTTCACATGGAGCTCTGATGCCATTGAGGCTGTGGGGGCTGTGGGTGCTGCTATTGGGGTTATTCTCTTCCTTGTGATCTTCCACTTTTGCTGGAGGTGGTGCCACCCCGCACAATCTGATCAACAAGCCAACAACTCCCACTACACCAAAATAAGTCTATTACATCAAGTGTTAATACATCAAAATTAGTATAGTGGTATTAGACATAATATCACATCTAAAAATTAAAAGTCGTTGCAATAGTAACTTAAAAATAGTAAATTATTACATTAATAATAATTAGTTGTAATAATTTATAATTTTCAGTTGCAATAGAGATTTTAATACTAAATTGAATTTAGAAATTTTTTTGCAATAACTTAAATTGAAGAAATCAAATTTTTTTTTTTAATAACTTAAATTGAAGAAACCATTATAATAACTTGATACCAATTATATATTTTGCGATATATTATAATAGAAATTTCAAAGAGATGGCTTATGGCAACAAATTTAACATTGCAATAACTAAAATATTAATTATTTTATGATCTATTGCAATGGCAAACATGAAGCTGCAATGAATATATTATTACATTGATCTAATTCCAATTATTTTACAATCTATTGGAAGAAAAAAATATGAAAAAATTAACTATTACAATAAATATACCGTTGCAATAATTTGAACCCAAATTATTTTTGTCAATTCTTTACAGTCTATTGTAATAAAATTCATGAAATAATAGCCTATTGCTACAAGATATTCGAAGTAATAAATTGTTTATTGCAGTAGCAAATATATTATTACATCAAAATTTTCATTAAAATATTTAAGGTTTATTGCAACAAAAAATTTTTTGTAGCACAAACTTATTACCTCAAATTTTATTGCAACACTTCGCATAAACTATTGCAATGACTTCGATGTTATTGCAAAGATTTTTTTTGTTGTAATAAACATTTTTTGTTATAGTGATATATGAAGAGATCAAGAGAGAGAGAGAGAGACGGGAAGGAGAGTAAAAGAGAGAGAGAGGGGGACTAGAGGAAGATATATATTGAGAAAATGAGTAAAAGTAAACGATCGAGGTAGGGATGAGAGGATAAGAGATAGTTGTAAGTCATCTTCAAAGACGACCTTCGAATGTCGTCTTCGTAGGTCGCTTTCGAATATCATCTTCGAATGGAAAGCGACATTTGATTGGTACTGCCATTTTCGGTAATAAGCCAAAACGGTCATATATGCCACTACCCCAAAATAAGTCTATTACATCAAGCATTAATACATCGGAATTAGTATAGTGGTATTAGACGTAATATCACATCTAAAAATTAAAAGTCGTTGCAATAGTAACTTAAAAATAGTAAATTATTACATTAATAATAATTAGTTGTAATAATTTATAATTTTCAGTTGCAATAGAGATTTTAATACTAAATTGAATTTAGAAATTTTTTTGCAATAACTTAAATTGAAGAAACCATTATAATAACTTGATACCAATTATATATTTTGCGATATATTATAATAGAAATTTCAAAGAGATGGCTTATGGCAACAAATTTAACATTGCAATAACTAAAATATTAATTATTTTATGATTTATTGCAATGACAAACATGAAGCTGTAATGAATATATTATTACAATGATCTAATTCCAATTATTTTACAATCTATTGGAAGAAAAAAAATATGAAAAAATTAACTATTACAATAAATATACTGTTGCAATAATTTGAACCCAAATTATTTTTGCCAATTCTTTACAATCTATTGTAATAAAATTCTTGAAATAATAGCCTATTGCTACAAGATATTCGAAGTAATAAATTGTTTATTGCGATAGCAAATATATTATTACATCAAAATTTTCATTAAAATATTTAAGGTTTATTGCAACAAAATTTTTTTTAGCACAAACTTATTACCTCAAATTTTATTGCAACACTTCTCATAAACTATTGCAATGACTTCGATATAGCAATGTGTAACCAACCAAAGATGTCAATTAAAGATATAATCGTTAAATCAAGATCGATGTCAAGAACAAGCACGAAACCCATAAGTACAGACCAAAAATATAGATGACTACTCAAAGCAAATAGAAAAATCTCCCCCAAAACGCTATACTACCCCCTAAGCAAAGTAGATAAAAACTTCCCTTACAAAGATACAACTCCCAAAGGGCTAGTTCAAGGGATTTTAGGGCCTAAAAATTTGGGTTTTTTATATGCTTAATTTAATTAAATGATTTTTTTTTAAATTATAGTATGTAGGCTGTTTGCAGTCAGGGTGTGTTTCTTATCGTTAGCGATTGGTGAACCGTATGAATAATTCATCAAAAAAAGAAACTTAAGGATTTTAACAACAATCTTGTTCTCTATATGGCAACATGAGTGATATACATAACCGCATTCATAAGAAGAGGAGTACACGGTAAATCATCAGCCACCAAACATAGAGATAGAATTAAAAGAAAAACAAAAATAACTAATAAGCTTTAAATTGAATCTCTTTCTTACTGTGCACTGAAAACTTCTACCGCTTTTCTTCTTCTTCTTTTCAGTTCTGGTCTTCTTCCTCCTCTTTTTCATTCATTCTTTTTCCAAATATGGCTGTTTCGTCTTATTACCGAAAATGGCAGTCCCGCTTTCCATTCGAAGACGATATTCGAAAGCGACCTTCGAAGGCGACATTCGAAGGTCGTCTTCGAAGATGACTTACAACGACTTTTTATCCTCTCATCCATCCCGCGTGCGATCTTTTACTCATTTTCAGAAGCCACCTCTCGTCCCTCTCTCTCTCTCTTACTCTCCTTCCCGTCTCTGTCTCGATCTCTTCATTTTTTCCAACCCTTACCGATCTTCTCCTCCTTTCTCTCTCTCTCTCTCTCACAAGCCATGGCAACTCATTAGGGGTTCACATGGAGCTCTGATGCCATTGAGGCTGTGGGGGCTGTGGGTGCTGCTATTGGGGTTATTCTCTTCCTTGTGATCTTCCACTTTTGCTGGAGGTGGTGCCACCCCACACAATCTGATCAACAAGCCAACAACTCCCACTACACCAAAATAAGTCTATTACATCAAGTGTTAATACATCAAAATTAGTATAGTGGTATTAGACATAATATCACATCTAAAAATTAAAAGTCGTTGCAATAGTAACTTAAAAATAGTAAATTATTACATTAATAATAATTAGTTGTAATAATTTATAATTTTCAGTTGCAATAGAGATTTTAATACTAAATTGAATTTAGAAATTTTTTTGCAATAACTTAAATTGAAGAAATCGATTTTTTTTTTTAATAACTTAAATTGAAGAAACCATTATAATAACTTGATACCAATTATATATTTTGCGATATATTATAATAGAAATTTCAAAGAGATGGCTTATGGCAACAAATTTAACATTGTAATAACTAAAATATTAATTATTTTATGATCTATTGCAATGGCAAACATGAAGCTGCAATGAATATATTATTACATTGATCTAATTCCAATTATTTTACAATCTATTGGAAGAAAAAAATATGAAAAAATTAACTATTACAATAAATATACCGTTGCAATAATTTGAACCCAAATTATTTTTGTCAATTCTTTACAGTCTATTGTAATAAAATTCATGAAATAATAGCCTATTGCTACAAGATATTCGAAGTAATAAATTGTTTATTGCAATAGCAAATATATTATTACATCAAAATTTTCATTAAAATATTTAAAGTTTATTGCAACAAAAATTTTTTGTAGCACAAACTTATTACCTCAAATTTTATTGCAACACTTCGCATAAACTATTGCAATGACTTCGATGTTATTGCAACGATTTTTTTTGTTGTAATAAACATTTTTTGTTATAGTGATATATGAAGAGATCAAGAGAGAGAGAGAGAGACGGGAAGGAGAGTAAAAGAGAGAGAGAGGGGGACGAGAGGAAGATATATATTGAGAAAATGAGTAAAAGTAAACGATCGAGGTAGGGATGAGAGGATAAGAGATAGTTGTAAGTCATCTTCAAAGACGACCTTCGAATGTCGTCTTCGTAGGTCGCTTTCGAATATCATCTTCGAATGGAAAGCGACATTTGATTGGTACTGCCATTTTCGGTAATAAGCCAAAACGGTCATATATGCCACTACCCCAAAATAAGTCTATTACATCAAGTATTAATACATCGAAATTAGTATAGTGGTATTCGACGTAATATCACATCTAAAAATTAAAAGTCCTTGCAATAGTAACTTAAAAATAGTAAATTATTACATTAATAATAATTAGTTGTAATAATTTATAATTTTCAGTTGCAATAGAGATTTTAATACTAAATTGAATTTAGAAATTTTTTTGCAATAACTTAAATTGAAGAAACCATTATAATAACTTGATACCAATTATATATTTTGCGATATATTATAATAGAAATTTCAAAGAGATGGCTTATGGCAACAAATTTAACATTGCAATAACTAAAATATTAATTATTTTATGATTTATTGCAATGACAAACATGAAGCTGCAATGAATATATTATTACATTGATCTAATTCCAATTATTTTACAATCTATTGGAAGAAAAAAAATATGAAAAAATTAACTATTACAATAAATATACCGTTGCAATAATTTGAACCCAAATTATTTTTGCCAATTCTTTACAATCTATTGTAATAAAATTCTTGATATAATAGCTTATTGCTACAAGATATTCGAAGTAATAAATTGTTTATTGCGATAGCAAATATATTATTACATCAAAATTTTCATGAAAATATTTAAGGTTTATTGCAACAAAATTTTTTTGTAGCACAAACTTATTACCTCAAATTTTATTGCAACACTTCTCATAAACTATTGCAATGATTTCGATGTTATTGCAACGATTTTTTTTTGTTTTAATAAACATTTTTTGTTATAGTGTATTTGGAAAAAGAATGAATGAGAAAGAAGAGGAAGAAGACCAGAATTGCAAAGAAGAAGAAGAAGAAAATTGGCAGATGAAGTTTTTCAGTGCACAGTAAGATAGAGATTCAATTTAAAGCTTACTAGCTGAGTTTCCGCACGATGTGCGGTGCAACTCATTATTAGTTTTCACCAATATTTCAATAAGATTTAGTTTAACTAGCTGACATTTCAATTACTAATAGAAACATTCAAATTCAGATCCCTCACACTCAATAATCAATGTATATACAAAAATTTCAATAAATTTCTTTGTAAAAAAATGTAATCTTTAGTTATTTTATAGACAAAATAAAAAGACACTAAAAATAGTTTAGTGATTTGATCATAGTATATATATGTGTTTTTAAATTGAAAATTGCATGATATATTGGGTCATATAAATAGGCATGTTTCATGCTTACAAAAATGCAAATATCCTTCAAATTATTTTTTTTACATTCTGGATTTTGTGTTAGTAAAGTTTTTTTTTTCCCTTTTTTTTGGACATTGTTTCAATAGTAGCAAAGACAACTAAAATTTTTGTAAGAATACCATATTTTAAATCAATTGTTCATCACATAAAAAGAAAAATCAATTTTTTCTCATATAAATATTAGAAAAATGATATTAAATTTTCATTATGCTTAAAATAATTAATATAACAAACTAAACATATTCATTCTATTAGTTATCTTTCTAATTACATAGAATAAATACTACAATGTTAGTTCCACATACATACATACATACATACATACATACATACATATATGTATGTATGTGTGTATGTAAGTTTGCGTGTGTATATATACATATCACATGTCACTAAAAGAAATCAGAAAATTTAAAGGGTTAAGATTAATTTTTAGTGAATTCGCAAATATTTAATTTTTTTTTTTAAATTTTTGTGTCAATTTTTGTCAAAGCAACTAAACATGAGGAATAATGTTGATATTGTGAATCTAATATTATTATTCCAACTAAAAATTATTTCTTAAATAAAGTTTATAAAAATAATCTTATAAATTCATTTAATATGAATAATTAATGCACAACTATGGATAATTAGTATATACATTTACTTTATTAGTTGATTCAATGAACTAATAATTTGATATAAATGCAAACTCTTTGAAGTAGAAGCCTAAATATAAAGAACTTCAAGGAATGCGCCACTTGGCACAACTCCATGCTCTCTAACATGAAGTCTCTACTTTTATATATACCAGTCGCTAACCCGTGCGATGCATGGGATAGTTAAATAAAAATTAAAAGTACTTATTTCACTTAAAGGCATATGACTTAAATTTTAAAAGGTATATGACTTAAATTTTAAAAATGTATAATTTGAAAATGAATGAAAATAATTAATTTGTTCAATATAATGATTTAGAAAAATTCTTTTTCTTTCATATCATTGGTTTCATATAACACATTTCGTCGTGGGCTATTTTATGGTGATAACTTCACATAATACTCAACTGCAATTAAATCTAATATCCACTACCAATCTAATCTATGTTATCTTGATAGTAAATTTATAAATTGCATTCTCATGTTCTTAGAGCTCGCCACATCATTGTTATTATCTATGTATAATGTAAAACCGAAAATTTTAACTTTTTGAAAGACTTACATTAGAATTAGGAATAAAATAATTTTTTTTAATTAGACCTCACGTTAGATTTTTTTTTTTTTAAAACTCACTTTAGGTTAAAAAAAAAGACTCACGTAAAAAAAAAAAAAAAAAACACTTTAGGATTAAGAAAAAAAGAGAGAGAGACTCCTATTAAGACTCTCTCACTATTTAGTTTAAAAAATTAAATTTTTTTATAAATTAATATGATGAGAGAAAAAGAGAGAGAGATTCTTGTTAGGACTTTCTCACTATTTAGTTTTAAAAATTAAAAAAAAAAATTATAAATTAAAATGATGATGTGGAGAATTGTGGGAGTTTCAGAGGTTTCGGTTATATATATATATATAAGTTGTAACTCAGTAGTAACTTGCTCCCCTTTTGGTATCAGAGCCAAGTTTGGCCGATCAGTTGTTGTAAGTTACATTTATCCAGTTTGCTGGTTAACACCGCCTTCATATCCAGTTGTATTTTCAAGTTATTTTCAAAGTTAATCAAGTTGGCAGGTTATACCGCCATAGTTATCAAAGTTATTTTCAGTTATCATATGCATTATTTTCATAGCATTATTCTTCATAATATTCCAATTGTGCATTTCTATCTTGTGATCTTTATCCACTGTTTAACCTGTTGATTCAGTTGCTTATCTTCAGTTTATTCTATATCCTGTTTATCTGTTTCAGTTAACCCAGTTATTATCCCAATCTTTTGTATTTCCAGATACTTGAATTTCGCCAATAGCCTAGTTACGTGTGTGTTTGGAAACGTAGGTCCTGATCTGTGCTTGTCCCGATCTACTTAGTCCACGGTATCCGAAAGACTGTAGCCGTTTAGCCGGAGTGAGGCGTCGAGGCGTTGTGTCGACAGGATAGTGGTTTTGTAGTAATTGTTGGGGTAACCAAGTGAGACAGTGAGGGCAGATTCGCAAACATGCTCCTATGGCAGACTATTGCTCATTGACAAGTTTTGGAGATAGAGAAAATTAGGGTTTAATTGTGTTAAATTTTACAGATAGTCAAGATGTTGAGTAAATTGTTTAGAAGTAACTCAACCTCCAGTTTAGCCAGTAGATCCACATCACTCCCAGAAATTCCACAGCAGTCTGGAATTATCAATAGTGAAGAATATGAGGTACAGGATTTAGATCTTAAGTTAGGAGATTGGAATCTCCCTAAGGTACCCACAAAACAGTTTTATAAGTCTTCTACATGGAACTTGAATTCATTCAAGACAGATTTCCATGTTAGAACCATAGAACAAGTTTATGGAATAAACAAGGAGTACGAGACGTGCTACTTGTTTAGCCCAGAACAGATTAAGGCACACATAAACAAAGGTTTTCATTTTATCCACATAGGTTTAGTCCAGGTTGGAGTTAAACCTCTCATTAGGTCAGGATTAAACAATTCAGTTTTGTTAGCCCTTAGAGATACCCGTCATGTAAGGTTTGATGACAGTCTCTTAGGAATAGTTCAAGCTAGTTTAAGTAACGGACCAGTCCATTTTGACTGTTTCCCAAACTTCACAATTCACATACATGATAAGAATGTCCTACAGGCCTTGACCCTTAATATCAAGACCCATGGAACCTTAGTCACTCAAGGAACCAGTCAGATAGCACTTATATACAGAGTGTATTATAAGTGTATCAAGACAAACATGAATGTTGGAGCCTTAGATAGGAAGAAGGTAGGAGAAACCCTTCTCATCCAAACCAACATACATGATGCCAAGATCAAAGTTCCTAGAACCCTTAGATGGGATGAAATTTCCTTTCCAGACGATTGGAAACTTCATAATGAAAATCACCCTTTGTTGATCCAAGAAATAGACCAGGATCCAGAAGTAGATTTTGTCCAGCAACTAGCAGATGGCTCTGTTCGGCTTAGCTTTGATAAGTATAGGTTTAGAACACCCTTAGATGATTATAGACTTAGATCCCCAATAGATCTTAGTCGATTCCCGTCTAAAAATTCACCTATCCTCTTGAAAGACAAACCTGCATCCCAAGCTAGTTCCTCTAGACCTCTAGCACCATTCCCTAGATCTAGAAGAGACTTAAGTGCAGACTTTCAAGGAGTAAAAAACAGATCTCAGGTTAGCACACCTTGCTACACAGCCAAGAATGACTCAGTTATTGATCATGGTGACAATACCAGTCAGAAGGTAGGATCACCTTCAGGAACAGATATGGAAAATCCTGATATAGAGACCCCATACCAGGATTATGAGCTCAAAACTCTAAGGAAAGAGTTTAAGCCAGACATGAAGCTTTTAGGCGATGAATTTGACTTAGAGAAAAACAAAGCCAAAAGAGAAGCCTATAAAGCCAACCATACCAGAGAACAAAAGATTAAAGTTCTCAATGCTTGGATAGCATTCATGAAAAAGGTACAAGAACATATCTTTTTCTTTGAATACTTTGAGAACTATCACGAGAAAAAGATCTGTGAAGCACAAAATACCCCCTTTGAGGTAAAAACCCTTAGTAAACAAGAAGAACTGCTCTTAGATCTAATAGAACAGATCGAAGATCCAGTCATCAAAGCCCAAAAGCTCAGTGCATTTCGTGCAACCTTAGTTCAGGAAACACCCAAACCTGAACCTCCCCGGATCAAAGAACCTAAAGTAGATTTAGAGAAAATCTATGAAAGATTTTCTAGATCTAAGAAAGAGATCACGGTCAATGATCTCCAAAAAGATATCAAAGAAACCAAGTCTGAGGTCAGAACCCTCAAACAAGAACTAGCCATTCTTAGGATAGACAATACTCTTTTAGACCAAAGAGTAAAAAACCTTGAAGGCACTTCCTCTTATCAGAAAATAGAAACCTCTGATGACGAAGAAAACCCAACAGCAGATTTAACCCATGATGACCAACCAGAAACAACAAAGTTTTTAGACACTTTGAATAGGATGAATTTCCAGAAATGGCATTCTGAGGTTAGAATTGTGATTAGCAAAGATTATGAGTTTAACGCAGTTGCCTTATTAGACTCAGGCGCTGATCTCAATTGTATCCAAGAAGGAATTATCCCCTCCAAGTATTTTAAAAAAACCAGAGAAAGGTTAACATCTGCAAGTGGAGGACGTATGCAGATCAAGTACAAAATCCCAGGAGCACACGTTTGCCAAGATAATGCGTGCTTCAAGACAACATTTGTTTTAGTCAAGAACATGACGGACAAGGTTATGTGTCTTCTATACCCCTTTACAACAGATAGTGAAGGTATCACTACCCATCCTTTTGGCCAACCAGTCAAGTTTAAGTTTCTTAGGAGCCCAAAACCAAGAGATATTAGCATACTCCATGATGTTTCTGTTTCCAAAACTCTTAACCTCATCAGTGCCAAAAGACAGCAGATTAAGTATCTCCAGGAAGATCTAAGATACAAGAAAGTCGAAGAATGACTAACTTGTAAAACTATCCAGCAAAAAATCAGCGAGTTTGAAGAAAAACTCAAGCAGGAAGTCTGCTCTGATTTACCCACAGCCTTTTGGTATAGAAAGAAACATGAAGTAGCTCTTCCTTATACCAAAGATTTCAATGAAAAGGACATCCCAACCAAAGCTAGACCCATCCAAATGAACCAAGAACTCATGCATGTTTGTAAAACAGAAATAGAAGATCTCCTTAGAAAAGGGATCATCAGGAATTCTAGGTCACCATGGTCTTGTCCAGCCTTTTATGTCTAGAAAAATGCTGAAATTGAGAGAGGTGTACCCAGATTAGTCATTAACTACAAGCTGCTTAACAAAGTCTTAGAATGGGTAAGGTACCCAATTCCCAACAAAAAAGACCTTGTTAACAGACTTAGTAAAGCCGTAGTTTTTAGCAAGTTTGATATGAAGAGTGGTTTTTGGCAGATCCAAATCAGAGAGCTTGATAGGTATAAGACAGCCTTTACCACACCCTTTGGACATTACGAATGGAATGTAATGCCTTTTGGCCTCAAAAATGCTCCTTCAGAATTTCAGAATATCATGAATGAGATTTTCAATCCATTCTCCAGTCATACTATTGTTTACATCGATGATGTATTTATCTTCTCAGATTCCATTGAAAAGCATTGGAAGCACCTGCGTGCTTTCCTCCAGACTATCAAGTCCAATGGTCTTGTTGTTTCCGCTCCCAAGATAAAGCTTTTCCAAACCAGTGTAAGGTTTTTAGGTTTTGATATAAGACATGGTGTCATCAAACCTATTAACAGAGCTATCCAGTTTGCAGACAAGTTCCCAGATGAAATCCTAGACAAAACCCAGCTTCAGAGATTTCTAGGATCTCTTAATTATATCTCAGATTTCTATCAAAATCTTAGACAGCAGTGCAAACCCCTTTTTGATAGACTCCAGACTAATCCATCTCCTTGGACCCCAGTTCATACAAAAATAATCCAGGACATTAAGAAATATGTCAAAACACTCCCTTGTTTAGGAATTCCCTCAGTCAATTCCTTCAAGATTGTTCAAACTGATGCCTCAGACATAGGTTATGGTGGCATTCTTCTCCAGCGTGTCAGTCCTAATTCTCCAGAACAGATAGTCTGTTTCCATTCAGGAATTTGGACTTCTACTCAGTTAAATTACAGTACTATTAAAAAAGAAATTCTATCCATAGTACTTTGCATTTCAAAATTTCAAAGTGATCTTTTGAATCAAAGGTTTTTAATAAGAATTGATTGCAAATCTGCAAAACATGTTTTAGAAAAAGATGTTCAGAATATTGCATCAAAACAAATTTTTGCCCGGTGGCAAGCCATTCTCTCAGTTTTTGACTTTGACATAGAATTCATAAAAGGAACTCAAAATAGTATCCCTGATTTCCTCACCCGTGAATTTTTGCAGAGTCCAAACCAAGATGTCGGGAAAGAAACCCGTCCCCCCAAAGTTGCCTAAACAGCAAAACCCAAGTAACACTAGTCAGGCAAAGAACCCTGGCCAGTTAGTTCCAGCAACCTCGGCCTCAATTTCCAGTCGTTATGTTACATCTACCATCCCAAGACCTAATTATAACAGGCCAATCCAACCCAGTTATAGTTCAGCCTTAGCATCCCCAGCCCCTAGGCAAATCTCACCCTACACAGTTGATGATCCTTTTGGCCCCATACAGTCCCAAAAGTCATCCCAACCATTGTCCAGAAAAAATAGGTCACCTTACTTCAAGAAGCCATACATCCAGCATATCTCTTATATTGAACCTCACATAGTTCATATAAAAGATCCTCTAGCTTTAGCCATGGAAGTATTCCCAGAAGGGTGGCATTTTCTCCCAAGACATCCGGAGAAAAACATCAAGTATTACAGGCAAATCCTCATTGAGGAAGAGTCTGCCAGAATTGAAGACATCATGAACAAAAGAGACCCCTCAGCAGTCCTTTATCACAAGTTCATCATCACAGGTTTTATCAATAGCAAAGAATGGGGACAGCATCCCTCTTTGTTAAGAACTCTCAGGGGACTCAAGTCCGTCACAGGTTCAAATCTCCATTACAGTTATTATGATTATATGGATGCATTTGAAAAGGTTCTTTATTACCAGAATCAGCAGTTTGATCACTCCTGGTTCATAATGTTTGATAAGAAGTTTTCCTGCACCGGAATTCCTGTATGGTTCCTTAAGTGGTGGGACATGTTTGGGTCAGTTCCCCAGATCTTCCCCGAACCCCTTCAAGATGCCCTTAGGTATTTCAGTTCAAGGAGCCAAGCTCTTATCACACCTCATGGTGCCCAGTTTCCGGCAATTCTGCACATGACGGTCATGTACAGGATCCATTGGATCAGTATGTGGAACTATGAGATAAAAGGAAATCTTTTAGACAGAGAATTTTCAGTTAAATGGTGGGATAGTCTCAAGATCGACACCATCATCAGTCAAGTTCATCAGGATCTTCCTCCTCCAGTTCAGAGGACTATAGTTACAAGGTCTCAATCCAGTTTAGATTCTTTTGCAGGAAAGTCCAGCAAAGAATTAAAAGATCTTGCTCATAAGTTACTTCTCCAATCAGAAGAACTACAGTCTCAAGAGAAAGGTTCCCCTGTTTCCTCAGAAGCCTCAGCAAATTTTGATCCTAATGATCCCTTATTTTAGGATTCTCAGGATCCAAATGATGCTTATAGGCTAGACAGCCCCTAAAGAAGATTCTGGATAGCACCGGTCACTATTCAGAAAAACAGCTCCAGACAAGTTACTATTCATCTACAGTACCAGAAATTATTAATGAACAGTAACCAGCACCCAGCCGACACTACAGACAAAGGACAGAACACTATTCATGAACAGTAAAAGTCATTATTCATGAACAGTACCCGACAGCATCTTTCAGTTACTATTTGCTTTTGGTGGAAAAGAAATTCACCTCAGGTTAAAGCAAATTACTCTCCGTGATTTCAGCAATCAGTCCAAGCATCCAAGGCTCCTAGCCTCCTATAAATTCAGACACTCAGCTCAGTTGAAGGCAGAGACCAAAAATTGCAAGAACCAATTTTAGTATCCCCTCTCCCTTCTTGTAATAAGATTGTATCCCAATTAGTTTTCTCAGCTTACATTTGTATTACTTCAGTCAGTTTTACACTTGTAACCCAGTCTTCCGCTCAGTTGTAACTCAGTAGTAACTTGCTCCCCTTTATATATATATATATATATATATATATATAGATTAGTTATTTTTGTTTTTCTTTTAATTCTGTGTTTGGTGGCTGAGGATTCGCCGTGTACTCCTTCTTTTCTTATGAATGCAATTATATATTCCGACTCTGACCAATCTTCCTCTCCTTCCCTCTCTCTCTTTCATTCTGACAAGCCATGGCAACTCAGTCTTTTGGGTCAACGTGGGGCATTGATCACTCTGGGTGCTGTTATTGGGATTATTCTCATCACTGTGATCATCCACTTTTGTTGGAGGTGGTGCCACCCGCACAATCTGATCAACATGCCAACAATTCCAAGTCCAACCTAGAGCTTGGTCCTCCACCGGAACTCCCACAATGACCTTTCCATGCTAATGCCGATGCTGGATTCATCACCACAGAGTGCGTTATCTACCTTGGAGACTTTGAGGAGGGTGACAGGGTTGCTGAGATTCTTACATGCAGCCATGCATTCCGTGCAAAGTGCATCCAGACATGGTTGAGTCAGAGCAACCATGCTACTCCTTGTCCCATTTGTAGGGTAGGCTGGGATCCCTTGGATGTTTAGTGATCTAGCTAGATCAACGAATGTCTTAATTTAATTGCTTTGTATTTGAATATATAATTAATTATAATAAAATTTCAAATACTTTCTATATTTCTCTTTGCCTCTAGCTTTATTTTCATTTTATTTAGAACTTGACCTTTGTACGTTACATATGAATCTGAGATTTTATTGCTGAGAAAATGAATGACCAAGCGTAAGAAATAATTACACAAAGCTCTGATATTTATATACACACACACAATTACTAGAGCATTAAGTTGGAGCCAAAACAAAATAACGAACTAATTTCTAAACACACCAATCAGTGACTAACATCTATACAAGCCATAATAGACTAACAAACTCGCGTGTTAAAACTCTCCAACCCATGTCTTGTATCTTCTTGATTCAAAGGGAATGACATCGTTTCCCTTAATTTCTTCTTCTTTTCAATTATCAAAACGATGTTGCTATTCTTCTTCATCTCTGACTTCACTTTTCTTTTGTTAAACGACACAGCCCCTTGCTCTTGGTTATCTTGAATCTTCACACTCCCCCTTAAGGCCTAGAAAGTACCTCAAAGAACCCAGATCTTTCAAACCAAATTTCTTGTCTAAAACTTCCTTCAATTCAACAATGCAACTGTGGTCATTGCCTGTAAGCAAAATATCATCAAATGCAACTGTGGTCATTGCCTGTAAGCAGAATATCATCAACAGCACTGCGTTTTATTAATATGTTCATCAGGTACAACATTATTCAACAAACTCAACTTTTTTTTGAAAGAGTGTGAATCAAAACTGTGAAAGAGTGTGAATCAAAAGAAGTAGCTAAAACAGAATGAGGTTTAGTTGAAAGAGTGTGCTGCAGCAGCAAGTAGAGACCTCTTGATTCCCTACCCAGACCAATCGTGTTCCAATGAACAAGGTCATGGATGAAATAATAGGAACCAAGAAAAATAAAATTTAAGGTTTCATTTTTCAAACAAAAATAAAATTTCAGTGTGGTATGCATTTACCAGCCAAAATCCTAAACTTATCCCGGTATGATTGAAAAGACCCAAAACACTCCAGTATCTAGTGCGGTACGCTTCAGCCCTATTTCTGCACCAGTCTGGGTGCTAGTACTGTATGGAATTGCCTCCCTTGGTCGTAACATCTTCCAAATGCATGGCTGAGTCTGTTTTCATACCATGCAAATATTTTTTTCACATTGATTTGAATATTTACATGAACAAGTTCCATTTGGAATTGTAAAATGAAGGAAAGGATCAAAGCTTTAACAGCCTAGCAGCAAGTATATTCCAGGTTGGAGTTGAGTTTACTGTGTTGGATAACTTATTAAGTTGGATATTAGCATTATGGTTCATTTTGGGGGGAGGGGAAAGAATGTGTGGTACATGTAGGGGACAGAGAGTACGAATTTAACTGTCAAAATTAGAGAAAAAGTTTATAGAGCTCTCATAATAGCAATACTTACGATACATATGGGAAATCTAAATAATTTTTAGAAATAAGAGCAAGGCCCTTGTACTTTCAATAAAATATAAGGAAGGCTGACGTATTCCCTTTTCGAACTACATATCACTTGAAAATATGGACCTCAACAAAAGAGAAAACTTCTATTCCTACATCATATTTCTGAACAAAGTAAATGAATGGACAAACAATTCAGTGACTATTGTCCTACTAAACCATAAGAACATCTTCATGACTGCAATTTCAGTGGCAAAAGGCAAAAGCCACAATTCCATGAATACATTAAACAACTTACCCCAACCAAGGCATGGTCAAAGAAGACATCAATTGCTGCAAGGATTCCCCTAAATCACGAAAATAAGAATGAAAAAATTTATATTGGTAAGTTGTAATGTATATAGGCCAGAAACAACTGAAATGTGATTGTAACAACTGTTGCAAGACCCTATGCTCATCAACAAGCCTAAATTGATTTAGAAAGATACTACTGAAAAGTTACAAAACATTGTACACTCTAGATGCTACAATTTCTTAATGATTGAAATTAGTTCACTGCAGCACCAGGATGTCTCAGCGTGCTTTATATAAATCAATAATCTGATGAAAGCAACTTCAACAAAATAATCCAATTCCCTATACAAGAAAGATGACCAAGCCCCTTAAAATACCACAGCGGAATCCTGTTCCCATACTATTTGCCTTACCTAATGGTCAGTGTAAAGGATCTTATTCTCATTTCTCAGCAAGAACGAGTTGACTACTTGTTTACTTTTTCTTAGTTAACATTAAACAAAATTATACCATTATACCTTTTGACTACAAATTCACATATGTTAACTGTTCACTAACATGGGTGAGACAACAACTAAAGTGTTTGAATTATTTTCTTATTCACTCAATGCTCTTTCAAAACATACTGCATGGCAAATATATTTGTAAGCTTTATTACTGGCAACCAGCCACTTCAATAGTTCAAGAAACAAGAATTGAAGTCAATGACTTCCCATGAAAGATGATTGGGATTGCAATAGCAGCAAAAATACAAAAACCAATATGAAGATGCATTGTGCCAGATTGATCAATAGGCCTATTCATGAGAAGCATGGCTAAGACAGAATTATATATCACATACGAGATAAAACAAGAAAAACCAACTGAACTTCAAGGCACTCTCTGTCCTGCAATTGGAAACAAAGCAATTTTCAGCACCCATTAGCACACCAAATGTGACATTTGTTTTTATGCTATCACTACAGATACTCTTTCGAATACAAAGGCACCAATATGTTGGAAATTGAATTACTGTTTACAGAACTAAAAGCAATCTTCCTGATAATAAAATAATTTGAAAATTCCTAGAAACAAAACCATGATGATGCCACTACAAAGAAAGCTCACATTGTCACCAGCAATCACTGAGGTGCAGGAATGAAAAGGTCTAAGGTGAAACAAATAAGCTAACGATGAACGGCAGCATTGTTCACAGTATTACTCATGAGAAGCTCACCACTTGCACCATTGTACAAGAAGCACAAGTGGAAACATGCTACTAACAGGAAGAAAAAAATCTTATAAACCGTTAAGATCATATCAACAAGATGGATTCAATTAAATACCTCCAACTTGTCCACCTTAGCCCTATGATTCTGGGGAAGTGTATGTAATTCCTCCATCAAACAGATGCACACACCAACATTTTCTGGTGAGACAAAATTGAGTGCAACCTTTATGCATGACTGAATAGAAAAGAAAAAAAAAATTTATTAACTTTATTTATATGAATATGGAAACAAATATATATATTTAAAATCAATTTCATACATCACAATGAACTCCAAAATTTGAACTTGAAGGCATGAGACACATAGGCTTTCATACATAATGTTATCAATTATAAAATATATACATATAAGCAGCAAAGTATGTTCTGCCTTCTTCTTTTTTTAATAAAAAATCTAACAACTAAAAAGAACCAAAACTGTGTTATTTATACTTATACATTCCAGCAAATGGCAGCAACAACTAATTAGACAAACAATGAGAATGAGAATGAAAAATTAAGACAAAAGCAAGTAAAAAGAGGCACCACACAGCAAGAATGCAGGATTAAAATAGCAAATGGGAGTATAAATGTCATTTCACACTAACACCCCTCTTTCTCCCTTTTTTCTGCCCAATTTGGGGGATTTATTCTTGGTGGGCCCAGGGATAAAACATCTGAGCCCCACCAAAATCCACCCCCCATTCCCATTTCAACAAAACAACCAAAAAAACTCTTTTCTCCTCACTTTTCTCTCCCCCATTTTCCATCCCCCAATAATCATCCCAACCAAACATAGTGTAAATGATGGGCAACATAAATTTAGTCAATTGCCAAATGACAACCCTTACTCAACTAATCTGGCCCTCACATACACTTCCTTTAGCCTATACAGCCTCAAATACACATTTTCATGCTATACCTCAATCAGACAGAAGTTTTCCTTTGACAAACAAAACAAAGTGATTAGCAGGAGTTTCAACATGACCAACCATACCAAATCAGACATGCTGCAAAGAAGTTTAGTGATGAGTCTCCATGGCCAAGCTCCTGAGCAACTCCATACGCAACATAAGTCTTGGGACCCATATCTGTCTTGAGAGATTCGTAGGGCAACTGGACAGCAATGTTTAAAACACCCATGTGTGGATGTGTATATTCCTTGAATGGCAAGAAATATATAAACTCAGCTCCATGACATGGCAATTTTTCCTCAAATAGAGTAGATGAAAGCCAATCTTTTAGTTTTAGTATCAAGGGCCATGAATGACGATCAAACAGACCTTTAGTATACCCAGTAAAAAACCCGTGCATATTGATATTAGTCTGCAATTCAATACAATAGTTAGTATCACAAAGCAAAATCATCAAGGAATATTTGCATATCATTTTATTATGCCTAACTAGAAAGGTGGGAAGTCTAACAAACAAACCCAAAAACACTTTAAAGCTAGAAAGTAAAAGCAATCACTATGAATACAGCCAAAAAATATTAGGTATTAACAATCAACAGAGTGAATGATGAACCACCAAAATATGTACCTAAAATTTTTAATGAGACTTTTGTTTTCATATACCAATTTGAAACTAAAGGTAAGGATAAGAAGACAGCCATCTCCCCTTAAAATCAATTGGAGGGAGTACATGCAGCTGCTAACTTCCAGTAAGGAGTATTTAAAGCACCTATTTTCTGTAAAAGGCCTGCAACGCTAATGGACAAGTTGCAAGACAATATATCCATTTTTTCCTTACTTGGATTGAGTAAGATAACCAAACTACTCTATCCTATTTCTCCACAGTCAAAAAAGTATTATCAGTAAACACCGATATGTTGGAAATTGAATTACTGTTTACAGAACTAAAAGGAATCTTCCTGATAATAAAATAATTTGAAAATTCTTAGAAACAAAGCCTCTTATTTCAAGAAATTTCAAAGATATGCCGGTTCCCAGCTCAAACCACTAGATATGCAATATACATAAACATACAAAGGCACACATGCACAAAAACACTGAGACGCACACAGGAACACACAGAGGTGGAAAATGTTGATAATGCTTAACTTTGTACTAAATGAAAATCAAATTAAAAACAACAGCATCAAGACAAAGCAATATTGCCACTGGTCCTTAGAATAAATGGCATCTCCATCCCCAACAAAGAAGAAAAGACTGAAATCCTTCTTTCTCTACGACTTAGACAGCCTACAAGAAATCCTTCTGTTTCTCTACATTAAGAAATACTAACCCCATAGGCCATAGCATGATTGAGAGGCCGGTACCACAGCATACGGAAGAGGGCATCCAAGTAGAGCATAGATAGTTGTAAGGAAAAATATTTTGACACCTTTGATCCAGCATGCAATCACAGTGATTACATAAAAATAAAAAACCAAGACAAAGAACTATACCTGCACAAACCGTACTACAAGAGTATCAAATATGGCATAAGGATTTTACAGTGAGACCATTTTAAATAAAGATTACGGCAAGCAAAAAAGAAAAAAATAAATACCTAACATTGGTAATTCTGATCTAGAATAACAATTTAAAGAAAATTTTAGCAGAGTTATATATGAGAAGCAAAAATAGCTAACATCCTAATAGCATTTGCAACAAGTAAAATTGAAAACATGGGTCTCAATAATTACAGTCCACATTATTAAAAGCAAGTAAGCAAACAGAAGACCACTTCAACAATTAACCTGAAAGTGAATTTATTATTTAGGGCATTGAGCATCAATTAAGAAAAAGAGTGAAATTTTTTTTCAGAATCACACTATATATGTTTGATCAATTACAGTCCGTGCAGTAATGTATAGTTAATTGGAGGATTCAAAGCCCAAACAAAAAAAAAAAATCTCTAACCACTAATTATAGCAAGCTTCCAAGCAGATTAGTTTTAGATTAACCGTAACTCTTTAAAACAGTAAAAGTTGTTGAAAAACCAAAAAAGAAAAAAAAGTAAAAGTAAAAAGATTTAGTGAGAGCATATAGGGAAAAAGAAAAAGGCATTATTATTGTCCTTTGATATAGAACAATCCAGAAAATTCCAAGCGTAGAAATGCCAAATATATGTAAAATTGAAAACTTTGTCACAAATCACATTCTTATATAAACAGTAAAGCAAGCAAATAGAGTATATAGCGTGAAGTTTAAAACACAAACAACCACTTCAAATAAAGAGAAAGAGCGTGATCATACTCTCAGCGAGATATCAACTGGTGAAGCAGAAGAAGAAGAAGAAGAAGACGATGATCTTCTCTTTCTCTCTGTGCGTTCGGTTGGAGGAGTGGAAAAGTGAGAGGATGGAAAATTGTGAGAGGATAGAAAAGTGGGAGGATGGAAAATTGTGGGAGGATAGAAAAGTGGGAGGATGGAAAATATTTAGTTTTCCCTCTTGTGTGTTCGGTTGGAAGAGTGGAAAAGTGGGAGGATGGAAAACTTTTGTGTTCGGTTGGAGAGAAAAGGGAAAGGATGGAAATTGTAATTTATATAAATTGACTATTATATCCTTGTTACATAATATGTAAGAAATAAATTTATTTTTAATCATTAATTAATATAAAATTTATCACATTATATATATAAATTTATATTATTATAATGTAAAAATTAGATTAAGTCATGTTAAAAACAATATTTAGTAATGTTGAAAAAAAAAATGTTACTGTTCAGTAACGTTGAAAAGAATTATTAAAAAAAAAAACGTTACTAAACAGTAACATTGAGAAAAAAAAAATACTGTGAACAGTAACATTGAAAAGGATTAAAAAAAAAAAAAATAACGTTGAACAGAAAAAAAAATTTCAAGTAACGTTTAAAAAAAAAAAAAAAAAACAGAAGAAGAACGTGTTCAGTAACGTTGAGAGAAAAAAAAAATCAGCAACATTACTGTTCATGTGAACAGTAACGTTGAAAAGAATTAAAAAAAAAAAAAAAAAACAACAACAACAACGTTACTTTCAGTAACGTTGTTGAACAGAAAAAAAAATATTAAGGTAATGTTGAGAAAAAGAAAAAAGAGAAAGTTGAAAAAAAAAAAGGTGGAAGAGGGTATTTTTGTAAAAGTGCTACTATAGAACTTTTCTCTCCATATTTTCCTTCCGATTTGGAAGGAAAAGAAAAGTGGGCCCGGAGAGAAAATTTTCTCTCCAGTTTTCCATCCTTCCTATTTTCCTTCCCCAAACGAACAGTGAAAAACAGTATTTTCTTTCCTATTTTCCTTCCTATGTTTTCCATCCTCCCTGTTTTCACTCCAAACGAACAGAGCCTAAAAGTACAGAGGGAAAAAAAAAAGGCAATGGAGCTTTTGTCTTGTCTTGTATAGTGCGGACAAAATCTTACATGTCTGAATTTAAAGTACACATCCGTAGTGTTTCTGCCAATATAATAGTAACCATATGCTTATTGCTTATTGTATGCATGTTTTAAATGTGGCGACCCACCCAAAAATATATATATATAATATTAATGTAATTATTGTGCGGTGTACAAGTCAACATTAAATTACCTAATTTTTCACGTTTAAGGTCAAAATGCACTTGTTGATTGACGGCTAAATTAATTCCTAATTACACCCCAATGATAAAACCCATCGGTCAACTCATTTTTTACCAAAAAATATTTGACCTTCTAATTAGGATAATTTCTTGCTCATGTTCTAGATAATTTAATTCTCATCAGTTTGATAGTTTGCCGGCCCAGATCAAACTTAAGACGAATAAGATGTTACCCCATCACGTATATTCAAACTTCAAAAGATATATGAATGCTTGTTAAATTTGTTTGTTCTTTTCGTTGACACTGTTGTATTATTTGTAATTAAAATGTGTGATGGATTCTAAAATAGTGTTTTACTTCATTATTTATGAATCGATATAGAATTAATTACAGGTAAATGTTAATTTGGCATGGGTACTCATTGACTCTTTGTTTCGTGCCGAGAGCCCATGACATTATGCAATTAAGAAAGTTAATCCCTTTGTGGTAAGTAATATGATCAGATAATCAGTGAAGTAATTACCAAAGGTGCAACCTTTCATGCATATAAGGAAAAAACAAAGCAAAAGTGCAACCTTTCATGAACATGGGAGAATAACCAAGCAAGAGGTGGAATAAAAATGCAAGCTTCCCTTCAATGATACCATTGTCATCAGTCAAGAACAAAGATTGAAGTTTCCATATCAAAGAGACATTTTTAATGGAAAGAACTTAAACTTTCATGGGGTTTAATGCTTCTAGACATAAAAAAATGCTCCTTTCATCTCCAAGGTTTTAAATAAAACATAAAGCTAGAAGCTTTTAATCAAAGGAAAGAGTTTTGATAAGAAAGATGGAGACTTTTAAGTTCAAATGCATTTTTTTGTTCAAAGCTTCTAGCTTTGCCTATGGTAGAACATGGTGTCTAGCATGGATATAACATAGAACATGATAAACAATATTAACATAACAAAAACGGTAGGGATCAAAGGCCCAATTTTAGATGTTGGGCCGTGAACTTGTCCAAGGAGGCACATTTATCCGAGGACAATAAACTACGAGGAAAATGCATGGCTACAAACCTCACAAGTATTTGGCAAGTGTGTAAACGAAGAAAAGTTGTCCGAGGAGGATTACCTCTTCGGATAGTCAAAGAGTAAGCCTGGATGTACATTCTAGCATTTATTATGGTATTTTAGTGGATTCTTCTGATACATAAGCATCTGGTAAGCACATAGGACAGGTGGAAGCAATAGGGTATTATATAGAAAGTTGCTACCACCGCATTGATTGCCCTGCAGCTAATCCTCTGGCCGCATTAATGAGGAAAAGGATGTCTGAACAGTAATTCTTAACCTTTACAGCTACTGTGTGAAGACTTTTAGGCGAGGTTGATGGGACAAATATCAAAGAAAAATCATCTAACCGGCATGTGGGAGAAATGGGGGGTATAAAGAGAGAGAGATAGGCAAGGAGAATGGGGGATCGAACAATCTGGAGAGAAAAAGAGTAGCAGTGGAGAGAGACAAAATTGTAAACATTCAAGTAACTATATTACTATCCTCCTCGGACCAAGCTGAGGACGGTTTTATATAACATCTTCACTCTATTTTTGTCTGTCTAGTTATAGAATACATCCGAATAATATTTGATCTCACTTAAATCCCAGTCTTTCTAGCCCACTCTCTACAAATTCATTGCAAGAGCTTTTTGGGCCTGAGTCCATCCCGCTTGTGGGCCTAGTCTTCAAAATTGTGTCCTTACAAAAACATATAGTGAACACAGAGATATTTAAATAAACAATACAAAAACATATAGAAACAAGGTTTGATATCCAAGAGTATAGAAGATTGAAGCTTCAACTCTTAGACATGAAAAAAATTGCATTTTTTTCTAGCTTTAATTTTGGTTTTTATTATTCTCAAGTGTTGTAAGTCTTGTCTTCCCACTCTCTCATTTCCCATCCCTTATGTCTTCTATCTATATTATTTCAAAAAAAAAGTTCTAATTTTGATGCCAAAATGGGGCAAATGCCCCTTTCACACAAAAAATCCAACATTTTGCCCTCTTTCTCTGTCTAATTAGAAAAATGCTCTTGTTTTGAAACTCGATTTTTTAAAAATCGAGTTCCAAATGTAAAACTCAATTTTTGGAACATCAAGTTATAGCGAATGTGGATTTAGGAGTTTTTTTTTTTTTTTTTTGAACTTGAATTCCATGAACTCGAGTACCATGTGAAGTACTGAAGTTTATGGAACTTAAGTTCCACTTGAATTTTTTCAAGGAACTCAAGTACTTACATAGAACTCGAGTTTTTTTTTTTTTTTTTTTATAATTTTTTAATTTGCTATAACTTGATTATCCAAAAATCGAGTTTAAAATTGAAACTCGATTTTTAGAAAATTGAGTTTCAAAATAGGGGCATTTCCCTAATTAGTTTAAGAAAGAGGGCAAAATGCTGGATTTTTTGTGTGAAATGGGCAAAAGCCCATTTTTGCCCTAATTTTGCACACTAATTTGAAAGCCTTGCCCGACTCCAATTTGGATGCTCTTGCTGTCCATGGAAAGATCTTGCAATGTAGGATATTGCAACAAATAACAAATATACAAAAGATTTAGAGAAAAAAAAAATTAAATTTATTTCATAGGATGTTGCATAGATCACCACACTAAGCGAAACTAACAGAACAATACCACATTATTTTGGTTTACAAGGCAGCCAATAGGTGAAGGTAAGTTTAAGTAGCTCTCTCTCCCTAGAAAAAGAGAGAGAGAGAGATTTTCATTTCCACTACACACTTTCCTCGGCTCTAACTATACTCGTGTGTGTCGGTTTCCTTTCTAAGAAGCTTATGGTCACCTTGGCTTTTTGATCTTGATTACAAAAAGGTGTTGAATATATATATATATATATATATATATATATGTGTGTGTGTGTGTGTGTGTGTGTGTGTGTGTGATGGATTGTTGAACAAAGTTGTTTTAAATTATTACAAAACCCTAACTTTTGGATCTTGATTTCTGTAATTTTTTTTGTTAACAATTCAATGATGAGGTGGGTAACAAAGCTTTAAGTTAACCTTACGTGAGTAAAGTGTTATTTTTGAACCACACGTGGCAAGTTGATTATAGATTTAAATATAGGTGGGTAAATTACTAAATTATAACTAATTTAACATTATTGAAATTTCACTAAATTATATATAGGGTCCGTTTGGATACCGCTGAAACTAAAAACTGAAAAACACTGTAGCAGAATAATTTTTAAATGTGTAAATAGTATAATGGGACCCATTTTTAATGAAAAAGTTGCTGAAAAGTGGTATTTGTGGGTCCTTGAACAATAAAAAAGAGATGAAAAAGTCAAAAGTTGCGGCTTCTGTTCATGAACAGTAGCCGCACAGTACCAATTTGGGGGCTGAAACGCGCTTCAGGGGGCGAAAAAAATAAAAAAAGAGAAGGGGAAGACGCGGAACGCTGACACCAACGTGCTATCCAAACGAAGGCATAATCTACTCCATGGAAAATTGATTTACAAAAATCAAAGCTTTCCATTATTAGGAACATTGGTTGTTAATGTTATATATTCTATGCACTCACGACATTTTTATTTTAGGGTTTTAATTAGGTTGGACTTCATTGTCTCAATATTTAATTTGGGGTCTTTCTCAGAGGTAGGGAAAAAAATGTAAAATCTATTTTTTATTATAAAAATCTTTTAAGATCATATAGGGATTTTAGAAACATTTTTGGAAGGAGCTCCCCCCCCCCCCCCCCCCCCTCTCTTCCCCTTCTGTGTTTATGGGGGGCCTTATGTCTAGGTCCTATTTAGAGGGATTTTTCTTTCTTACACATCAATTATCAAGTCACTTGTAATTTTCATTTTGAATTGAAGTAGGTAGATATATTATATGTACTTTTTACAATTTTTTTTTACATGTAAAAAAATAATTAAAAAGATGACAAAATTTAGCTACAAAATTAGTTTTAACTTAAGGTTACAACTTTACTAAATAAAATAAATATTATTACATATTTTGAAAATCTAACTGTTGAATTGCATGTTCTTTATGCTCTTAATTTACATATCAAATTTTGTGTCAGTTGAATAGTATTTACTATATGATCTATCAGCTTATATTTTATACATAATTTTAGACTACAAAAACTTACAATTTAAACAATTTATTGTTGACAAAGCTATTGATCTTTAATTTCTTAGAAATTTGTAAGTATGGAATCTATAAGAAGAAGATGTAATCCAATGTTGGATTTGTCAAAATTCACCTCCAATAAAAAGATATTGAATAAGGTTGTACCTTAAAATTACGACTAATTTTGTAACTAAACTTTTTCCACACAAAAAAAAAAAAACTATTATTACGTACTTTTTATCAAACTAATAAATATGAGGAAATTTTAATATAACCGTAATAAGGCAAACTATTGAAAGAGATAATTGACTCATTGGAAGAGCAAAGTATTACTTAGAGCATTCATATTGAGAATGACATATGTCATATGTAGGGAAAATTTAGCATAAAAGCCTAAATTTCCCCACACATTTGAACTTATAAAAACCAATTATTGCAAAAAATTTTGCAATAGTGCTACAAAAAAAAATACTAATATTTTATTCATTTACTTTATCAATTCCTCTCTCTCTCTCTCTCTGTGGGATTTTGGGTTTTGGGTTTTTGTTTTTATTTGAGTTTTAAGATATATTATTTTATTGTGTAAAAATATTATTTTAATGTGTTATATTGTAAAATAAAAGTTGGGATACTGAAAATATTGTAAAATTGTATGGTATCATTAATAAAGTAACTTTTTGGGATGGTAAAATAGGATGAGATATAATTTTAGGATGTAAATGCTCTTATGACTTATGAGAAGATTTAATAAAATGTTAATGAGATTAATGAATAATATACTAATATAATAGTTATTAAAGATTAATTATAATATTAATTTATTTTTGAGATTAAATCAGGAAAATAAACCCAAAGAACATCAAATGATAGCCACCTAATTTTAACATACAATTTCATAAATTTAAATTTATATTTTATGTGTTTTGATATGATAATAAAGAATAATTATTAAGAATTAATGTTATAGGTTAAAACTCTTTAAAAAAAAAATCTTTTATGAGTTTTATACACATACAAGTCTTGGGAACGTATGGTATTGGTTTATGAATATTATTTATGTTTTATATATAACTTTATAATTGAAATGGCTAGATAGGATTTAAATTATAGACGTCTCAATTGAAAATATTACCAAGTTTTTTTTTTTGTTTTTTTTTTAATTTTATTTTATATAAGTTATAAGAATCTTTGCAATACATTTGTTAAAAAGAATAAAATACACCTGTCAATAACCCTATGTAATGCCACTTCCTAGGTAGTTGTAGAAACCATCTAGACTAGCCTAATAGCCTTGCTGAGTGAGTTGCTGAATTTGGTACTACATAAGGCATTGATGAGCTTTGCGACAGTGGAACACAATGATAATTGGACTGAAAACCTCATTGGAGATTAGACACCATCTAAAGAGGGCTTACACGCAGAGAGAGAGAGAGAGAGAGAGAGCTTTAGTGAAAAACAACCTCTAAAAACGTAATACCGATAATTAAAAATAATTTTTTTTGACTTTCTTTTAAGGTGAAAATACTACTAGCGCTCTTATATTTTAGTTTCATTCTCGTTTCGGTATTTACTTTTTTATTTTTTTATTTTTAGTCTTTAAAATAAAAAATATGTTTTATTTTAGACTTTATCGTTAGCTTATTAACAAAAATTGTTTACGTGACAGACAAAATATTCTGTTAGTAATCTAAAAGTTGACGTGGTTATTAAAATAATAAAAAAATTATTTAATATTTTTAAAATATCATATTAAATCCACATCTGCATATAAATTAAAAATAATAATTTATTAATTTTAACTAAATAAAAAAAATTAAAAACAAAAAATAATATGAATTGAGATTTAGGTATATCTGAACACGATTAAGAAGAACACAAATCTAGAAAATTCAAAACCCAAACACAAGATATCTTTAAATATATATATATATATAAAATAAACGTTTTCAAAATTGTTGGTAGCTTGTTTAATCTCAACGAGTGAGAAGTAACGACACAAACATAAATCCAAAACAAAAACCCCACACGGCCACACTTTCATTTTCCAATTTATGTATCTCTCTCTCCTGAAACTTTTTCTCTCAAAGGTTTTGGATCTTGATTTGATGGGTTTGATCTGGGTTAGAGATAGAGAGACGCTGAGATCGGTTTGATCCGGGTTAGAGAGAGATGATGAGATCGGTTGCTGGCGGCCGCTGTATGTTGTTGTACATGGGTTTTGATGTATTGGTAGTGGTGGTTTTCGTTTCGCCGATCTTGTTGTTGTGGCCCATATCTTGTGGTAATTTTCTAGGTTTGTGTTAATTGCGTTAATTTTCTGGGTTTGTACTCTTTGAGTTTTGAAAATTTTGGATGTCAGAGTTTAGCTAGAGAGATGGAGATTAGGAAGAACAATGTGGTTTCAGTTGCGAAGTTTGTTGTTCAAAATGCCGATATGGTTTTTATTTTTCTGCTCAATGTTGGTTTTTCCCCTCTTCTCACATTCAGATTTTCTAAAAAAATCTTTTTTTGTATCCAATCTTTGTGATTTTTGGGTTTTGGCTTTGCGCGTGTGTTTAAATGATTCTGCAGAACAGATTTGTCTAATTTTTTTACTTGGTTTCCACTATTCATTGAATGCTCGAGCTAGTTTGATTCTAGAAACACTAATTCTGATAGTTAAATTGTTACACTCTAGGTTCCAATATTTGAAACTGGAAGGCTGATTAGTTAGTGTTATATAGATTAATACTATTGCCAACTGCCATTGCAAGATTGTAAGTTGTCTATTTGTGTGTGTTTGAATCTGCGTGTGTTTTAGAATTTAGGTACTTTCTTTTCTTACTTTTGTGTTATTCAAATGATTCTAAAGTCCACCCAGATCTCAATTTTGGGTTTTGAATTTTCTGGGTGTTGTTTTTGTTCAAGATAATCGTAGATCTCATTTAATATAATTTTTTATTTTTTTTATTTAGTTAAAATTAATAAATTAATATTTTTAATTTTTGTGCTGACTTAGAGCTGACGTGACATTTTAAAAATGTCAAATAATTTTTTTATTATTTTAAAGATCATGTCAATATCTAATATGCTAATAGTGCTCTCTGTCTATTATATAGACAATTTCTTTTAGTGAAATGACAGTAAAAATTAAAATAAAATGTGTTTTTCATTTTGAAGACTAAAAGCGATAAAATGAAAAAATATAGATCAAAATAGGAATGAGGCCAAAATATAGGACCATAATAGTATTCCGCCTTTTTTTTTTTTTAATACTATCAAATACCAAAAAACACAAAAAAAAAAAAAAAACTATATTCATTTAAGGTTTTTCATTAAAAAAAAAACGGAGCATTAGCTTTTACAATTTCGCTTGATCAAACGTCCACCAAAGTTACTGCCTCAAAATGATTTTTAAATGTTGTAACATGCAAATTCTTCTGACACTCCTCCGACTTTGCTCAATCAAATTGCTTTCTTGTACACTTCAAATTCCAGCACTTGGAAGCTCAGCCTAATTACAAAATAAACCCACAAAATACAAAATATAATGTATTTACATGATAATTACAATAAGATTTGGCATGAAATATGCCAACTCAATAGAAACCTAACAATTATATACACTCATTTGAATAAAAATTAAAAAACATCCAATCACATAGTCATATGTTTAAATTAAAACAAAGGCTATTTTAGTAGCACTTATAAGGAGATTGTTATGTAAATGGGAGGGTTTTTTGTTTTTGTTTCTGTTTTAGTTTTTTTTTTTTTTTTTTTTTTTTTTTTGGAGGGTGTAGGGAATATTCATGAAATTCTCAAATCTGTGAGATATAATAATAGAGAAAAATATGCGCTAAAGAAAATAATCACACAAGACAATATTTACTTTGTTCGGCAATTTGCCTACATCCACTGAGTAGTAGTGACTTTATTATTCATAAGGAAAAAAAAATACAAGATGTAGCAATACAGTTTTCTCTCTCTTAAAAGAATACAAAAAACCCTAATCTGAAACAATGATATTTTCTATTTTGAACAGAGGATTTACAATAGGCTAAAAAAAGGGTGCAATTTTTTCTCTCTCAAAAGAACACCACAAACAAGCACTCTAGCTTATGTCTATTAGCTCAAGCCTTCGCTCCATGGACTAAGCCTAGCTCAGAAAATCTTCAATTAAAAACTGTAACACATTTATATTGGATCAAGTCATAATTCGAATCAAACATAGCTATTTTCCACATAGCATTAGAGGAGAGGTCGGGAGGGATTGAGGGACCACTCCATTTTTATTTTTGGGATATTTGAAAAAACTTTAAATTTTATAAGGTCAAGTATTATATTGTTAAACAAACCCAAAATAACTTGACTGTTCCAACTAGGTAGCTACTCAGTGGGGATGTTTGGCAACCTCCATCACAATCAGAATGCAAATTAAATTTTGATGCAGCAATCTTTTTGGGCTAGGTGCTATAATTCGAAATGACAAGGGTGAAGTCATGGCTGCTATGACTGCTAGTGGCCCGAAGGTGAGTACAAGTGAAGAGGTTGAACTGCTTACTTTCTGAAGAGCTATTGAATTTGCCTTGGATGCTAGGTTCTCAAGGTTGATAATTGAGGGAGATAATAGTAATGTAATCCAAATCATATCTTCTCCATTAGAAAATTATTCGCTTTTTGGGAATGTTGTTAATGATATTAGGCATTTGATTTAGGGGTTACAGTGGACTAGAGTTTGCTACATTAGGAGAGGAGAAAATAAAGTGGCTCATGCATTAGCTCAATATGCTAGGAATACATTAGATGAGGATTTGTATTGAATAAAGGATTCTCCCCCGCCAGCCTTAGAAGCCTTGTATCATGATTATTTAGCAATTTGAATAAATGAACATTTCCCTTTCAAAAAAAGAGAAAAAATTACACAAACACATGACTTAAAAAATATATATATATATTTAGGGGACTATATTGCATTCATTGATCTCTTCATGGGTTTGACTCTGTTTATGTAGGATGTAGCTAACAATCAATTTAAGCTAGGTTGATTTTTGAAACTTGTAGTAAGTTCTAATTAGTTTAATTGGTAAAATTTTATTGAAATTCTAATTTTCACATATATATACTGTAGGGATAAAGGCCCAAATTCATGTATTGGGTCTTAAGCTTATCCGAGAACGAGGTAAAGTCCAAGAAGAGGAAATGAATACGAAGTATCTCAGAACATAATTTGATACATTTGAGATGGGTGGGGTGGTCCGAGGAGTGATCCTTGCATAACCCTAACTATGGAGACATGTATCATGACTGAAGGAAAAGAAGCCCCCGAAAATATCTAAGGAAAAGCTGCTATCACCGTATTAAATGTGTTGCACCAACTCTTCTGTCTACATTTATGTGGTGAAGACCCATGAACAGTGCGATCTTGGCCACCGTAACTCACAGAGGGTCAAAGAAGGTGCATAATAGGACGGGCATTCAAGTGAAAACTCAGATGATCAACAAGTGTAGGATCAAGATGATCTGGAAGGAACTATAAAATGTGAAGACATCTTTCATAGCAGAGGGGAGGAAAAAAGAAAAGAAAACTGTAAACATTAAGAGTTGAGCTTGTATCTAACCTAAAAACAGTAAATATCAAAATTGACCTCATCGGGCTCTTGCCGAGGGCAATTTCTTGAGTTTAAGCTCTTTATTTCAGTCTTCTTGTGACCTTAACCCATTTCGTTGATTGTCAACTTTAATCTAGCCCAGATTTCTTTTCCTACTCTCTAAAAATTCATTGTTTTTGGGCCTTTTGAGCTAGTCCATCTACTTTTAGGCCGGAGCGCAAAATCTGAGTCCTTACATACACACACACACATTTTTTTTTTTATCTTTTTTATTTATTTATAAAATTACAATAAACAAAATTAAATTAAATATATTTTAAGTTTACTGTCAAGCATAAGTAAACTTGACAGTCTTGACTCACTCATACATGTTTGTTAAAGTCAAAAAGAGAAAAATATTTAAATTTAATTAAGGTTAATTATTACTTTGATCCCTAACATTTGCCTTCTGTGTTAAAATAGTCCCTAATGTTTCAAATATGCCAGTTTTATCCATAATATTTTGATGTTGTACCATAATTGTCACCGCCATTAAGTGGTAGATAAAAGAGACTAATATGACTAAAATGATACTAAAATATTTAATTTTGATGCTATTTGGAGTTTCTTATAGACTGCAACTTAGTCAATTATTAAAACTTAACTTAATTATAGAATAACACATAAGCTCACAATTAATTTTTGATCTTTTTATCTTTGTGCATTAGAGATTGATTTTGATTCATCCTCTTATGATATAATTTTCTTAGTTTACTTTGTAATTAGTTTCATATTTACAATAGAAATAATTTTTTTGAGTCAATATATATGTTAAAAAGCCTATTTATGCGCATCTTAGTAAATTTTTTTTTTTGACTATTTGATGGTTACAACTTATAATGGAAATGAGAAAATTGAACTCTGAATATCTTCATTGAAAATATTAGAATATACCAACTAATTGAGTTACAAGGCTCTTGGTATATACATCTTAGTATCTGTTTATAATATAAAAATGTGCATTTGAGAGAGAGAGAGAGAGAGAGAGAGATGAAAATAATGGTTTGAAATGGAAAATAGATTGATATTGTCGTTTGTTTAAACTTTGCAGTGAAAAGAGGAAAAGATGGAATTGAAAAAAAAAAAAAAAAGACTCAGAGAGAGTTGATTATTATTTTTATTTGGACCTATCATTTTAATCCAATAATTTTAAGTTTTTTATCATTTCAAAATTTATTAAAATAATTCAATATAAGGATATACTAGATATATAATATCAAATACTTTTTTATATCCAATTTTCATCTCTCCTTCAAAACATTTAAAATAGAATATTAATTTCCCCCCTTTTTTCAATTCTCTTAAATATTTTTGATTAGAATTCTCCTTATAATAATTGTAAGAGCACAGATTTGGTTCTCAAGCCCAAACAGTGGATGAGCCAACTCAAAAGGCCCAAAAACAATAAATTTGTAGAGAGTAGGTAAAGAAAGCTGGACTAGTTTGAATTATACAATCAATAGGATGGATTTGGATGATAAGAAAAATAAAATAGACAAGTTTAATTTAGAAAAGTAGTCCTCGGCCAAGATCCGAGGAGATCAATTCTAGTATATAATGTTCTAATTTGATTACATGTCTGGTTCTTAGTAGCTACAGTATTTTTCTCTTGAATTTCCCCTCCCCCTTCTCTCATTGCCTTCCCATCCTTTTATACTCCTTTTTTCTTCCTTTTCTTAGCCTTGCACATGCAGTTTTGGTGGTTGGTGTTGATACTTGTTTTATCCACTTTTTTCAGAATTCTTTGGTCAGTAATTGTAAGGCTGAAAATCACTGTCCAGATATCACCTCCATATTAATGCGGCCAGAGAGTTAGTTACAGAGCATTGAATGCGGTGGTGATAGCCTTCTCCTTTGATATTTTGCTATCTCTCCTTGCTACAGGTATCTACAGCATCTACCCGTTTTGCTAGAACTTTCTGGGATATTTTTCTGGATGGCAGACCACAAAAATGAACCTCGGCTCTAGTTATCCGAGGTGATACTCATCTTCGGCACCATCTTTTGGGTTATTACACTCACAACCAATTTCCTTATCCTTCAACGCAGGCTTTCTTAATATGGTTTAACTATACTCGGACAAATCTTGGTCCTCGACTCGGGCTCTAGGCCTAACATGTACTCTTACAATAATAATAATAATTATTATTATTATTATATGTTTATTCATATATTTCTAGTCAAGAAAAACTTAAACCACATATATTTTTGTGTAAAATATATATATATATATATATATATTTATATAAAATTTTTAATTTCTAATACGCACTAAAAAAACTCAAAATTTATACAAGATATATATATATATATATATATATATATATATATAAATTTGATAGAACTTACCAACTTCCTAAACGCTAATAAGTATACTAAATTTTCCAATTTGCTATAGACATATACAAAATAAATACATAAATAAAGAACTTAGCACATCTTCAATCAAAGTTATGTTCAACTAATTATGTCTAATGATGATTTTTAAATTAAATAACTTTATCATATTATCTCCTTGGTGAAACTCATAACAAATTTCATTTCAATATAAATTATCGAATTAAAAAAAAAAAAAAAAACTCAATGGGAAAGTGTCATTAATTTAGTCCATAATTAAGGTTGGAATATCTTTTTTAAAAATGATTATTTATCTGTCACAATTATATATAGAAACTTTAAGGAGGAAGTGTCATTTATAGTTTTAAACAAATGTTTGGAATCTTCTAAAAAAGAATACAAATGTTTGGAAGGAGTATTTTTTTTTTTTTTTTTTTTTTTTAAGAAACGAAGCAGTTTTATTTCAATAAATCTAGAGGTTAATATAATTTACATTTCAATCAAATATTGTTGCAATAATAATAATAATTAAAATTAGAATTCTAAATTAGAGTTCAAATTTGCACCATGAGTCCTAAATTATTTATTCTTAAAGAGTTTTATTTCTTAATTTTAGAATCAAATGTGGGATCACATTATAAATATTCATCCAAGTGAGTTATTAAGTATAAAAATCATAGAGTCTAGAATAAATGAATTGTAAAAAAAAAAAAACTTCACAATAATAATAATAATAATAATAAATGGACAATTTAAATATACCTAATAATATCCTTACAAATATTTTTAAAGAGTTAATAAAATAAAAAAATGACTATCAATATTATTTAAATTTTAAATATATAGAAATTATATTATGCATTTTATTGTATATTTTTAAGTGTATTCATGTATGTACATAGGGTTACAAACTAGTATCTATAAATGACTAAATGAGTAAAGCTAAGTGCGTAGAATTTTTAATTAAATTTGGAGGAATGGAAGGTATAAATAAAGACTTTAATCAATCTCATACCAAATCCTTGTCCCCTTGATATTTAAAAAATGTTTTATGATGGCAATTGGAGTACGAATAAGACCAATTAATATGAAATCAAAGTCTTTTTTTTATTATTTATTTAATATATGGGTTTCAATGATGTTTTCGGAACTTGCTAATTAATAGATAGACACACAAATCCTAATGTAAAGAATGACCATCTCAAGATCTTTCTGTTTCTCCATATTTTATCGGAAATTACAAAGTGTCAACTTTCAACCCCATTAAAGGAAAAAAAAAAAAAAAAAAAAGAATAACGAAGGAAAGAAAGAGACTGAGAATAATAAGACGTTTATTTAGTTTGTATTATTCTGAGGTAAAGTGGTAGTTGTTTCTCACTTGTTTTTATTTTAATATATATATATATATATATATATATATATATGTTCTATATATTAAAAAACAAAATTCAGCCCTATTTTTTTTTAATCTTGTAATTTTCAATTTTTATGATAAGAGGTCATATTTCAAAGAAAGCGGTTTGATCATTGGGCAAGTTTCCACAAATAATATTACTGAAATTAGAGTATTATATTAGAGAACATCAATACATATGAAAAATTAAGAAAGCTTTTATTGGTCAATTGTGAAAAATGGAAGCAAATAAGAGAAAGGAAGATACAGATTTCTAATATGATTCAAACACTTTATCTTTAATTTTCTTAAAGAAAAATACTAAAGTTATGAACTATTTTATAAACAGTTGATATGACGGGTGTTTATTAGAAAATAAAAAAGTAATGATAATGAAGCCTTATTGAAAACCAATAAAAATTTATCACATTAAATGTTTTGTAAAATTGTTGTAAAAAAGTTTGAATTTGTAGCGTTAGTTAGATTGACATAGTAATGGTGAAGTGATAGTTCTTTTGTCAACGAGACCTTAAATGGCATAACTTAAGTGGATGCATCTATCAGTGTTGTGACCAATCATCTAAATTTATTAATGTTTCTTGGCAAAGGGTTTGGTGTGGGTCGTGATTCCAATAGGCTCAATAGCCCTTTTACTTTGAGTTGTTTAAAAACCTTGTCCAAAGGCACATATAGCTCATCAAACTTCCTTCATGGTTTAGGACTGCTGTGCAGATAAACGTGATCGAATGAACCGTATTGGCTTTGAAGAACTGTAACTGTTGGGTGTCATGGTTTCTTCTTTCTTATTTAGGTTCTTATACTAATGCTGAGGCATTTCTTGAAATCTAGGTGAATCAGGCAATCTTTTAGATGGTAGAGATTATGTGAGTTTCAGTTAGCTTAACTAATAAAGTCTTTGATAGTTGAATAAGAGATCTGAGTTTAATTTCCGTCTACACTAAAAAACTTATTGCTGTCTTAATTTAATGAATAAGACCTATAATTAATTTGAAACTTTCTAATAAATAAAAAAAAAAAATAGAAAAAAAAAAAAAGATGGTAGAGATCATTGTCTGATTATCCAGGCAGACTAGCAAAGCTGACTGTTTAAAGGTGGACAATGGGCTTACGGAGTGGGTTATGGGCTTAATATTTTGTACGTTAGTTGGGGTTAGACAAAGCTAGGAGAAACAAAGGGAATGGACTTAGATGTTGGGTTTGTAGAGTTTGGGCTAAGGTGTGGACTTGACTTTTGGGCTAATCCTCTGACTACTGGGTTTGAATTTTGGTTTTTTGATGGGGATATGTGTACCTATGAACTATAGGTAAAGTTGAAGGACAAATGACTGTAAACTTTATGTGAATTTGACAAAACCATGATCATATATATTATAGTTAGAGTTCATACACCATTTTGACTCTTTTGAATTCTTTGATTATGTATCAAAAGTCTTGTAGTTGAATTGGTACCTCTTCATGTACAAAATGCTTGAGAGTTTAGAGAGAAAAAAGTTCGAGCTACGAGGTTAGCAGAATATTGTAATTATCTCTCAAAAAAAAAAAAAAAAAAATTCTTTGATTACACGGGCCTCAAGAGTTGGAGTTAGGCTATTACCCTAATTGGTTTTGGGTCCAAAGATATTTTTCAAGCATGCACGTAAGAATTGAACTTGGGCTTTCACCGTATTCAATTTTAGAATCTAAAAACGTGTTCAAACATGCGCCTAACATTGGACTCTAAAACCAATGTTTAAACATGCGCTAAACGTTGGACTTGAGCCTTAAGCAAGCAAGGGTTAAAACAATAGCAAACAACAGCCGAATTAATGGGTTAATATATACACACACACACACACACACACACACACACACACACACACACACTAGTTGGGGCAGCACGTTCAAGGCACATGCTTGCCATTATACTTAATAGTCACATAATGTCAAATATAGAACCTATTATCAGCTTGTGTCTATAATATAAATTCCAAATTAGATCAAAAAGCCACTTCTACAATCAAATCCTAATTAAAGAAGACACATATATTCTATGTTATAAAACAATGTACTTTTCAATGCCATCAAAACATTGAACATTATCAAAATTCAAAACATCATAAAGAATTTATAAACAATGATCTTTCTCTCGACTTTTTATACTCTTAATCTCATTTGCTGATCCACACTTTCTACTCTGTCAAAGGTTTAAGCTATTAAGTATCTATAGTGTTAAGCCATAAAACCTTCATGAATTGGCACCTCCACCGTAGCACATTAGTTGACCACCTATTAAAGGAATGAATGTTGTTTACTACACCCTACATACAATACAAACAAAACAAAATCGAAAAATATATTAAAACATTTCTCCTCACATATTTGGAAAGAATGCCTAATATGCGTATATGAACAAAACAAAACCGATAAATAATATATTAAAAACATTTCTCCTGACATATTTGGAAAGGATGCCTAATATGCATTGTAATGGTATAACCAAACTAAACTAAAACTATATTCAATTAGCCAAGAGCCCTGTAACTCAATTGATTGGCACCTCTTAGTATTTTCATCCGAGACATCAAGGGATCAAACTTCAAATTTCCTCTCTCACAACTATTGAATTATATATATTTTTTAAAAAGGTTATATTCAATCAAACAGTTTCAATTTTATAATTCTATAACCATTTTCTAATATTAAACTAAACTAAACTAAACTGAACAACATGTAATAGACAAAATCAAAACATCCAAAAAGGAGCAGAGCTAGCTAATTGATTCACAAAACTCTCTCTCTCTCTCTCTAGAGAGAATGAAGATATCAATTTAATTTTTTTAATTCTCTAAGTTAAATTCCATCACAGAGTTGAAAAATATCACCAAATGACAGGGCTAATTTCTCCAAGTGCATTTGTTTCAACCTTCTTAGAACTTTTTAATTTAAATGAGGCTGAAAACTATCTGAATTTCAGCATTGAGATATTTAACATAAACAATATAATACTTTTGGTTCAATTCAAATACAACTTCTGATTTCCAACCAGGGCAGCTCAATGCATAATGCAATTGAGGCAACCGCCTAAGGCCTCCAAGTTCCTAAGGCCCCCAAATTTAAGTAGTAGAAATATATCTTTGCCATTGTGAGATTAATAAGACCTCAAATATTAACCAATAAAAGTAAAAGAAAGCCCCCAAATTTAAGTAATAGAGATATTTCTTTACCATTGAAAGTATTAATTAAGCACCAAATATTAACCAATATATCGAAAGTATTATTAATTTTTATATAAAAAATTAGATAAAAAAACATTGAATGTGCAACCAAAGTGTTCGATTCTCTATGTGAGTTATTATTCTCCCACGCCTAGAATCTGAAAATTCATTCTCTCCCTCTCTCTCAACAAAACAAAACATAAATCAAAAGAAAAAAAAAAAAAAATCAATCTCAAACCTCAAATATTTTTAATGAATTGTTGGAAAGTGACTTTTTCATACGTTTCTTAGCAGTGCATTGGACCCTCCTCTCCATTGAGCATTGCCCTCCTTCAGGTTTTGCACTACTCTAATATGTCTTATTCTTGCTTACTTATGTCATTGTTTGGTTCTTGCTATTTTGTTTTACTTTCTCAGAGTGTTTACTTGGTTATTTGATACTTGCTTCACTGTGAAGTTTAGGGGCTGTTTGGATGGCTTTTTTTCATCACTCAATTTCCATCACTCATCCCTCGTCACTTTAAAATATCACACCTATTTGGCATCATCGTTCACTTGTCATTACTCAATATTTTTCACATTGTTTATGGGCCTCATACCTGTCACTCTGTGCAGTTTTTTTTTTTTTTTTTTTTTTTTTTTTTTTTTTTTTCCAGTACCCAGATCACCTAAATCCAGTAAAAGAAAAAAAAAAAAGAAAGAAGAAGAAACCTAGAAACCCGAACCCAGTGAAAGAAGAAGGGAAAAAAGAAGAAGGAAGAGTTAAAGAGTGAAGACCGAACCCAGTGAAAGATGAAGGAAAAAAAAAAGAAAAAGAAAAAGAAAAAGGAAGAACTAAAGAGTGAAGACCGAACCCAATGAAAAAAAAAAAAAAAAACCCCAAAAACCTGAACCCAGTGAAAGAAGAAGGAAAAAAAAAAAAAAAAAAAAAGAAGAAGAAGGAAGAACTTAAGAGTGAAGACCGAACCCAATGAAAAAAGAAGGAAAAAAAAAAATCAGTTGATCAAAAGGTGCGGCTGAGTTATGACTAGTAGGTCCCCATGTGTGTTTAATTACAAAAATCGTATTGAATTATGAGTTATGAAAACTGAAAACAGTCAAAGTGTGTTTTCAGTTTCCATAACTCATAACTCAAAAATCAGAGAATTGAGTGATGGAAATAGAGTTATGGAAATAGAGTTATGGTGCTCTCGAACAGACTTCTCACTATAGATCTCACAATTTTTGAGTTATGAATTATAGAAACAGAGTTATGAGTTATGAAAATTGATGATCCAAACAGCCTCTTACCTTCTAATAAAGCACAGGCGTGTCAAATCTTACTGATTTACAAATTGGGTTGGGCTAGGGTCCTGGAGACATGTGGTAGCATAGTAATCTACTAATCTCCAACTATTCAACACTACGTACTTATCTCTTAGGTTTTTTTTATTTAATTATTATTTTAGTCAAAAAAGTTTTATTTTTTAAATAAAATTTTACGTTCAATTTCTTCTTTGTTTCTATGTATATATTTATATATATTTTTTCGGTTTCTTATTATAATATTCTAATTATTAACTAAAAAATTTAATTTTGCGAATAAAAAAAATGTATAACTAATCAATTATGCCAAAAAAAAAAGTGGATTAGTTATATTGAAGAAAATATTAAGGAAACTTGAGTACAAATTTTTTTTAAAAAATCTATAAAGAACTTAGGTTTTCTGATACCACCATATCTTATCTCTAATCCATAAACAATATTCTAATGCATTCCAACATTAAATTGAAAGAATTTGGAAAAAAGAAAGTGGAAGTTATATGCTGTTAAACGACATTATGTGGTGTCATGGGTTTATAAATATTTTTTTTGGATGGTTTGAACTTTTTTTTTTTTTGAGCTATGTGATGCAAAAATGTTGTACTGTACATATTTCGCATTTTTTTTTTTTTTAATGTTTTGAACACAATCAAATATGATAACACTATAATACTGATTATATTTGGATTGTATTATAAATATCATTTACTCCAATCTAGTGTAAGAGTATTTACTATCAGTAATACTTGAATTTAATCGAATTAAAACAACTGAATCCGATCTACTCAGATAAATAAGTGTTTCTGAAATTTGTATTGGAATTCTATAAAATAGGATTAAGAAGATGATGAATTAACATGTAAAATATCCACCCAATGTGAGTTTAGAAAAGTGCTTTATTATTAATTTTTCTTTTTATATCCAAACCTGAGTCACCTGACTAGTTATCATTCTTGATTCAAGGCAAACCCTTTTTTGTTTAGTCTTATGATGTAGCATTAGCTCACTTGATAACGCATAGGATGCCTCCTATGCTTTGATGAAACATTAGTATATGCTTTAATATATATATATATATATATAGATAAGTTATTATATGCTTTGATAGAAGGTCGGAACATTGTAGCATTTGTCTCCACTAAGTACCTTTGTGGCGATGATAATTGATAATCACGCTGGGAAGTATTCTTCCGAGTAGTAAGCTTGTTTGTTTATTTATGATATTGGATTTGCTACTCATGATATTAAAAAGCACAATATAATGCCATTAGGAATAAGACATCAACATAATATTATCATGGACTTCGACCCACTTTCTTAATTACTGTTCTCTCTCCTCCTTTATTCTCTCTTTTCTCTCCGGTTTCATCATGCGTGCAAAAAGAATTTGTTTATGAAATAAAATAATAGTCTTCTGATTCTTTCCCTAGAAAAATGATAAACAATAAAAGTATAGTGGCAAACGAGCCAAACTTTGTCTATTAATAATAAAAGCAATCAATTTTAGCTAGAACTCAAACTAAGCTTGCAAATAATGTTCAAATTCGAACTTGTATAAAAGTTTAAAAACTTAAACTTGACTTAATTCATTAGTCAAGTTAAGCTCAATATGAAACTTTTGGGCTTGAGATCCAACACAAGTACATACTTAAGATTACATCAAGCTTATTTGGTTTGGACAAGTGATCTCGATTCCCAATTAGTAATATAATTCTTAGTAAGATATGAATTTATTTGTTAAGCTCATATTAAGTTTATTACCAAGCTCATTAATAATCATAGGCTCACCTAATGTTCACAGGAATGTTCATGAAGAATAATAATAATTTTTTTTTGCTTAGACTCTATTCGTTTATTAACAAACCTAAAATTGAAACTCATGTTTAGTTTGATTATTAGCAAACAAAGATGAAATTGAGTGTTTTTTTATCAGGTCAAGTTTCACCTATATATAAATGAATTGATATATTTATAATTTTATAACCCTAAATTATTTGGCGAGAGCAAAGCTTGTGTTTAACCAATAAAATCGGTCTCTCAATGAAATATTGATCTGCTAAAAGTAATTTTAACCCAAAAAAAAAAAAAGATCTGTTAATAAAAAATTATATTATTTTGTAAAAGAATATAATATAGAATATTTTTCAAGCTCTAGCATGTTCTTATACAATAAAAAAGTTTAGCCCTTTTCTCAAAAAAAAAAAAAAAAAAAAAAAAGAGAGAAAGTTTAGCCCTATTCCCGTGATCAATCAATATTTGTCTTTCCTTAAAAAAAAAATCAATATTTGTCTTTGTATTTTGATTGGCCTACAATTTCGATGATTGTGCTGGTGCCTATAGAAAAGATTCTCTCATAGTTTTTTATTTTTTATTTTTTTGAGAATCGAAAGATTTCAAAATCTTTTCTCAAGGCACAGCAAAAGATTTAAAAAAAAAAAAAAAAAAAAACTCTCATAGTCATAGCGATAGATACGATCTGCTATTAATTGTATACATACAAACTAAGAATTATATTATGATACAAAATACTTTTTATTTATTATTATTTCATGAAATATATTATCATTCCTAGGCTGGGCTGAGCGTCCTAACAGTCGGTGCCCCCCGCATATTATAACCGCGCGTTTGGGCGTGTCGGTGATCAGTTTTACACTTTTATTTTCGGTTTCAGAGTTTTATTTTTTTGTCTCACCTTTTACTAAATATTATTAAGTTAATTATTTTTTAAATTAAGATTTTTTTTTATCTCATTCTATTATTTAGAGATGGTGCACAACGTTTGATATGAAACTAATGAAATATTCTTATAAAAAAAAATGAAATATTGTGTGAGTGGTGTTTATAAGAACACAAAATTTTTTGTTATAATTTTGTTATAACTCTGATGTAGCAGACTGCGAGTAGTTGTTTATCACTATTACATGAACCTATTTTTTTTTTTTTTTTACCACTTGCACTCTATCACGTTATAGTTTTGACAAAGAAATTATAAAATAGTTTGTAATATTATATTGTTTTCGTATGCTAGACTTAAGGAAGGAAAAAATTGTTCTATCTTTTTTCATCTTTTGTCCCACTATTTGTATTCCACTTTATATTCTATTAATAATAACTTGTCATGTATTCATTTTTCTTTTTTTATTATTACAAAATAACCAAAGTTTTTCATTAGTTTAAAATGAAAAAAAAAAACTAAATACATAATAAGTTGTGATTGATAGAGTATAAAGTAAGACACAAATAGTGGACATAAAATTTGTATTTGAAACCAACCACCTGGGACAGAGCCAGAGCTTCGAATTAGGGGGGGCAAAATTCTTCCAAGATTGAATCTCACAAAAGGACTAATTTTTATTTTTATTTTTAATAAGAACAAAAGAACTAATTATTATTACTAAATAAAGACAAATATATGAATGTGGACAATTCATAATTTCTTAGTTTTCAATTTAATAATTAATTTATTGTAAATTTATTATGTAGTTATAGCTAATACATTTCCCTCAACAACCCATTAGCCAACCAAATGTTTTTACTAACCGTACAATTTTTATTTTAACTTTACTTTTTTTTTTTTGATAAGTTTTTTTACCTTTACTTAGTAAATTTTTAGTAATTACTCACTCTATCTATTCTCTTTATAAGTTAAAATAGGTCACGCCCATGCACAAAGACACAAATAACATAAATGAATATGGAGGGAGATTCCAAGAGATAAACAAAATACGCAAATGGGTATGGAGGAAGAGACAAGAAATGCCTGCTATTCACGTAATTACATGCACTAAATTGTTTGGGCTGGTCTGTTTTTTTATTTGGGTTGGTTTGCGGTGTTATTTAGGCATAATTTTTTGTTGAAGGGGCAAAGAGTATAGAGATGGGGGGCAGGTTTAATTTTTCTTGGGCCTAAATTGAAACTAAAGCCTACTGCATGTATTTAGCCGTTGGTTTTTCAAAATCTCGGGGGGGGGGGGGGGGGGGGGAATGGCCCCCTAATGCCAAACTGTAGCTCCGTCCCCGCCAACCACAATACAATAACTACTTCCACAACTATATATATGTTTCGCTTGTAAGCAATTTGTGTTATTCCTTTTTAGGTCATATGAACCTCAACAACTACTATATGTATTATATTTTTCTCTTACAAAATATAAGTTTACAGTGTCATATGCTTTACACAATATAATGCAAGAGAAATAATATAAGAAGGTCTAGAGATACAATAAAATAACATAACATTTTAACAACATATATCCTTCTCTTTGGTTGGGGTAAATTTGGCTTAATATTTTTTTAGTTTATTTTAACCTACAATAAACTGACACTTATTATAAAATATTATGATCTTTTGTTGTTCTCGACTCAAATAATACAATACCCAACTATAAAATAGTCTGCGATGCTAAAATTTTTCATACATAAAATACTAAAAGTATAAATGATTGCTTTTGAAAACGTGATTGCACTGAATCCTTGTCCCCTTATTGTTTCTTTAATTTATTATTTATACTTTTCCCATGATAGACGCGAGTCGAAGTGTTCCTTTTGGAATATTAAGGGGGTGTTTGGTGAAGTAGTTTGAAAATTGTTGTTTATTATTTTTTGAAATACATGTGGGTGAAAAAGTGTGTTGAAATACGTAAAATGCTGTTTAAAAATTAAAAATTACTGTTTAAAACCACAAACCAAACAGGGCCTAAGTATATGCGTGATTTTCTTTCCACCCACCAACTTCCCAAGACCAAATCAAATTTTCTTTTTCTTTCCAACTTTTCCTTCCTTCTTCTTCATCTAATGTGTGTCTTCTATCCCTCATGCGCTGTAGGTCTCAGTTGCATGGATGCAAACTTTTCATGAAATGGCTACTGCAACTGTTCTTATTTTTTATTTATTTTTTTTGTTGAGCAACTATTATTTACTCTCTGGTTAATGTTAGTTTCGATGTACAGGGTCTATTGCCTTTTTTTGGATTTCCTTTCCACTCACACGTGTAAGTGAAGAACTATTTTCTTTTTGTTTTGGTTTTGGTTTTGGTTTCACGTGCACAGATAAATGCATTTCTCATATATATGTGTGCGCGTGAATCTAAGATTCTAAATACTTTATTGATGTGTGTGTTAATAGTTCCATTGACAACTCTAGAGTTTATGAGTTTGATTGTTATTATTATTATTTTTTTGTTCTCTCTTTTTTTGTAATTTTTTACGAACACGAACTTATTATGGTTTGTTTTGTTTTTGATGAGATTGAAATTATATTAACCTAGTGATGGAGCAGGCAATCCAACATACATATCTGGTGGAAATATATATATATATATATATATATATTTATATTTATAAGTTTTAGGCTTTTAGCACATACATGATGCTTGTAACTTCCTCTTGACAAACAGATTTAGTTAAAACATGTTTTGTTTTTCTTTAACTAATTTGAAGAAGGATCAGAGTGGTGTAGATCGAAAAAAGAAGAAGGATAGAGTGGTTAGATACTCACTAATTAAATATATCTCCAAAAAAAAAAAAAAATTGCATTAGTTTTTTTCTAAATATATTAAGCAAGCATTCATAGGAATTAATGGCATCACTACTTCACTAGTGTGAATCTTTAAGAAAATCATTCACTTAGAAGGGACAATTACCTTATTCTCTTGTCAACTCACAACATGCAACAAGGTTCTGGATGCTTTACTGATTTGAGCTTTGCTTTGTTCATCATCTCCCGCATGCTACTTTCACAATCAATAATTTAGTTACACAACTTCCTACCTGCAGCTTTGGGAATGCTTTGTTTGATGCTTTGGCAGAGGTGCAAGCTGTGGAACTGGCTTTAAAAGAAGGATGAAAGAGATTGTTGAACACGATGCAAAATCAGTAATAGAGGATATTATGAATCTTCAAAGGTACGTCAGTTGGGAAATTATGCAAATAAATTCTGATATTATGAGACTTGATTAGAAGCAAGCCTCAATTTCAGTTTTGCTTTCAACGAAGTCAAAGGACCAAAAATATAAGTGAGACATTAAGAATGTAGAGTCAGGGCTCTTCCTTCAGGTAAATCTGACTGAAAGGGTGATGATAGCTCTTAGTGCAGATGGGTCACTAATTGTGTTATTTTGCTCAGGTTTGTTTGACACTCTTTCCTTTGGTTGTATTTCATCTTAATGTTTCATTGTTGTTTGTTGGCAATGCTTGTTCTTTATTGAGGGGAAAAAACAAAAAAAGCTATGCAGATATATAAGATGTTTATTGGCAGCTGATTCTAAGAAAGTTGTGTTAGTAAAAGAACTATTGTGTTATGACTAATGCATTATGAAAGGATAATATAGAATCCGATTGTATATTATACAGCAGATTGATTGAGATTAGTTGATTAGCCAATTATGTATTCAATATAATTAATTATAGGTTAATTACCACGAGCAAACAAATAACTACATGAAAAGCAATAAGTAAAAAAGAACGTGATACTAGATATGGTGATGAAGTTAAAAATTCAATAAAACCTATGTAAGAAAATAACCACAATGAGGAAAACCTTCCCTATATCAACCATAATCAAGAGAAATTTACAGTTAAGGGTAAAATCATTACCTAGACCATACCCTATAGATGAACTTACTGCATAAACTTTTTATAACTTCTAAACTATTAAACTCTTCAATTATCTAGATGGTCCATGAATGACTTATGCATGCTTCATGACCGAATCCTTTGATCGACTCTAAGAACTTCATGAAGATTTGAACTCGCAATAGTAACATTAGGATGACTTATGGCTTCAACCTTGATCTTATTTGTTAATCTTCAAGGATATTGTCTTCCAATCTACTTCTTGAACTCTAGAATGATGGTGAACTAGAGAAAATTAGGATTTGAACTTTTTATGTACAACAAAGTGCTCTCTCTCTCTCTCTCTCTCTCTCTGTCTCTCTCTCTCTCTCTCATACATTTTAGTTTACCTAATATGTTCTTATATAGTATGATAATAAGTAGGGCATAAATTAGAACTGAAATGACCAATTTCATGGGCCTATTGAGAATTTTGTTACATGATTATCGATCTATGTAGAGATATGTTTAGAAGTGTTAAGCTGTGTGATGAGAAACTAGAAACTTCCATTTTATTGAACTAATTTGGTTCATCATCTTGAACTTGAATAAGTGCATTTGAACATAAAAATATTCACAATTTGTCCTAATTTGCTAACACTTAAACTATTGAACGTGTTAATCTCCCCTTTGTCAATTATTGACAAAACCCAATACCCAAAAAAAAAGAATTATAACTCAAGATTACAAAATGATCAATTGGTCAATTAAAATATAAACTTATCAAACTCAACTAGCAGTCCCCAGAAGCCAAGTATTGAACTAAGATAACTGACTTCATAAGCTCTATACGTGTTTTTTGTAAAACACTAAACAAACACATTATGCATATCATATGGAAATTATGACCGGTAATAATCAATTACAACTCAAGACTTACTCTCAAAAAACAAAGAACACACTTGCAAATATATTATCAATTGTAAGAATATGATCAATTAGTATAGCAATGTGTAATTAACTAAGGATATCAATTAAAGATAAAACTGTTAAATCAAGATTGATGTCAAGAACAAGCACAAAACCCACAAGTACAGACCAAAAAAATAGATGGCTACTCAAAGCAAATAGAACAATCTCCCCTGCAAAATGCTATACTACCCCTAAACAAAGTAGATAAAACTCCCCTTACATAGATACATCTCCCCTAAGGCCAGCTTAAGGGATTTGGGGGCCTAAGATGACACTTTAATTTGGGCTTTCTATATATTTAATTTAATTAAATGATTTATTATTATTATTTTTTACGTAACATCTATTCTTCTAATTTGTTTAGATGCAATTTTTTTTAATAGTTTTTTTAGTGAATTTCTTGTTCAATTGTGAGTTGTTATCTAAAATTTTTATAATTTTTTTTTTGAAAAATTTCTTTCATTTGTGAGATTTTCACCTAATTTTTTTATATATATATTGTATATATTGCTAGGAAAAAATGATTTAAATAACCATTTTGAGACTTGATTAATTTTTCGCAATTTTTTTGCAACCAATATATATATATATAATGATTTCACGACATTCCTAATTAGCATAGAAAATATTTAAATTAGAGATTGAGGTAGACCTATGTGTGAGTTGGTGTGTTAATTAGGAATTTTGTGAAATTATTGTAATATTTTGTTATGTCCATAGCATTAAAGTGTTATAAAAATGTTATGGACATAGTATTTTTCTTAATCCATTAGCTAATATTTAGTGCCTAATTAATATTCTTATAGGTATAGAAATATCCTTATTGATTAAAATTTGGGGGTCGGGTCTTAGGCGATTGCCTAATTATCCTAGTGGTAGGGCTAGCCTTGCAATCTCCCCAACATGTATACGCTCCCCTTATATCACAAAGCATATCTCCTCCATCTTGTCATAAATGGACAAAGGGCACAAAACAATACACAGCTTAACTAGGGAACAAATATATAGTTTACAAAAACAAAAATTGTCTAGGTGACAAAATGCCGAAGACATCATGAAAGACATAATTTTTTTTTAAAAAAATGAATGCATACCATAAGTAAAAAATTGATGCAAAATATGAAAGATCAAGATAGCAAACATGAAATGGTATTTTGATCAATCAAGGGAAAATCAAGGATCAATTGAGAAAACAGAAACTCTAAATTTTTTTTTTTTAAAAGCTCACTATAGCTAGAAGGAGTAGACACAATTGAGAAGGTCTTGATTGATCGAGAGGCAAGTCTAGAACAGATTAGGAAAACAAAAACAAAATCAATTTACCAAGGAAATGCCCATGATGCAACTATATGTCAAAGGATCAATACCAACTCATGCTACTTGACTTGTACAACACCTCTCTCACCAAAAATCACTCATGTGATACAAAAAGCATAAGATTAATAATTTTTTAAGGTCATTAAATTAGAATAGACCATTCACCCAATCATTGATCCATTTCACATTAATAGAGGAATGTATCATATGTAGCAAAACTTTGATTGTCATGTGTGAAGCGATTTGTGAGCAACTTACAAAGTTTTGTGAGGTAGTGTTGAGGTCCAAAATGTGATAAGGAGCCGAGCCCATGAATACAAAGAAAGTCCAACCCATGGGGACAAAAAAAGGAGGGCTTGGGCCTTAAGTAGAAAGGAAGCCTGGCCCATAAAATAAGGACATAAAGACCAAAAAGGGCCCAATGAGAAAAGGAATAATAAGGAACAAGGAAGTTTGAGAAGGAAAAGGATTTGGTTTTAAGCCCAGGCAGGTCCTCCATCCTCGGGAAGCAAGTCTTCAGAGAAGTCTGGAGGATGCTAAGTAGGACGTGGACATCTCAAAAGGGGGCATGCTTATTTCGAAAAGGGACAGAAAATGAAGAAAGTCCTGTCAAAGTCAAGCTCTTGGGATCCAGAAAGTAGTGATAGGGACAAATGGTGGCCTCAAGATCAATACCTGATGAAAGAACCAGAGGACCTTGGGTAAGGCAGAGGACATGGAATAAAAAGAAGGTGGTCAAAAACCCTTCAAGCCCACCATTTGCAAGAAGGAATCCATCCCATTTCAAGGAAAGGAAAAATTATGAGAAGTCAACATCAAGGTCTCAGGGCCTTTGAAATGTCCTTTTAAGGCCTTGAAGGAAGAATAAGAAGCATTGACTTCAGAATGGAATTTGGATTTACCCATGAAAGGAGCTCCTACAAGTGGAAAATCAATAGATGAATTTTCAAATATTAGTTCCCAAGAAGGTGAAATAAGAAAATAAATAAATGACCAGTCACCAATGTCTCAGACAAAGTAGTGACTTAAGTACTTAGAAGGACAAAAGGAGAGAATAGTAATTTGAAGAGCCCTCCAAGAGCACTATAAAAGGGAGAGCCTAAGGTGAAAGAAGGGGGCATTAAAGCACAAGTGATTAGGAGAGAAAATACAAGAAAAAGAGTCTTAAGTTTCTTTAAGCTTTTAATTGAGCTCATTAAGAGAAAAGAGGCATTATAGAAGGTCCTGTGGCAAAATACTTAAGGAGCCATTCGAATTTAAAGGGACTCGACCTCACAAGTCTTGAGAGCCCAAGAGGAAGTACTCAAGTCTGTGATCTTTGAGCTTTATTGAACCTTGCGGAGTATCCTTGTAGAGTAGGACCTAAAGTACCCTAATACTTGACTTAATAAAAAGTAATACAATCTTCTTTGAGGAATTCACAATCACCATCCTTTATTGTTTACTTTGCATTGTGTATTTGTTGTTCCTTATTATTTACTCAACCAATATATATGTATAGTGGAGTTCATTTGTCTTGTGCACAAGTTGGTTCGTACAACGGCTCAAGAGGGTCGTGGTAAGCTAAGCCCAGTCCAACCAATATCCACTCATTCCCTTTTGGTGACCCAAGATCCTCAATTAGTACTAGGCTTGGAAACTATAAAAAAAAAAAAAAAGAGGACCCATAGGTAGCTAAACTAAGGTCATACAAGAAACCAGGCATACGAACCTCACATCCTATATCACTGCAGTTTGACAGGCACTATCATCCTTTGAGGTACATCTTATAATTTCCTTTACTATTTGTCTTCTTAAAATCCCTTTTACTTAGTTTCTGAGCATCGATGCTTTCATTAAGCATGAGGGTGATTTACCTTTTGGATACTAGTGGTAGGTAAATATTTGTCCTTCTTATAAAATATTTTAGTGTTCCGTGAAAGCAAGTAATAAGGAAACAAACCTAACATGATCGATTACTGGCAAACATGCACACAAGTCCACCAAACTAGGCTCAACTAAGCATTAAGATTCAAAGCTACAAGTGGTACACAGACATAGACACAATGTTTTATGGTCCACCAAGGGGTATAAAAACACAACACATTGTTTTTTATTTTATTATTATTTATTTTGACCAAGAACCAAAAGAAACAAGCACAGTACTAAATTAAAGAAACGAAAACATAATGCACAAAGAAAACATGCAGTAGTGTACACAAATGATTCCTAAACTGATTATGCATGAAGTGCAGTCAAGGAATCAAGAAGGAATGTTCTAGTTTAAATTGGAAGAATTCAAAAGATGCTCAATTCTTGGAATCATTCTTCACTCATAGAACTCCAGTTAGAGAAAAATTAAGCATTCAAGCATCAATGGAGCAACTAGATTGATCATGGCATCATTCATCCAAAAACACATCCATCCTTAAAGCTAAAGAGAGCCAAACACAAAGGAAGTCCTAGCATTCATATAACATATGAAAAACCCTATCCTACATCTACAACAAGGTAGCAAGCATATCATCATAGCAAGGCAAACATATTACAAACCCTGATCATACATCTAAGCATATTCCATTATATTATCAAAGTGAAACCCTAACACAAATGCATGGACATTGCTAATGCATGACTTATCCTTTACTTACCTCTCAGCAGCATAGCACTTACGACATCAATGCATGAACATATGAATGAATGACATTAAAACTAAGAAACCCTAATCTAAACATGTGATAACAAACAAAAATGTTAAAAGATAAACAAACAGTTATTGGGTTTAAAACATATGAAAAAGATGTTACACAAAACAAACATGTGAATGCATAAACAAAACAAACAAAAAATTAAGATTTCTAAGTAACGGCATCACGCACGCTAGAACAGGTCTACATATGCATGAATTCAGCATGCGTGCGCAAGCTAGATCATGTGTACATATATCCTTACCCAAAAAACCTAATTAACAAGGAAACAGAGCAAAAGCTAAACAAAATAGAAAAATGTAAATCTAGCAACCTAACATGCTTAAAAACATGAAGAAAACCTAAAACTTACCTAGACAAAGATATATAAACATAAACTAAACAAAGAAACAGATTAAAGGCTAAAAAGAAAAAGAAAAGTTCAAAAGAATATATTAAAGCAAAACTCCTAAGCTTGATTTTTAACCGTTTCCTTAGTCAAATCTATCAAAATTCAATAAAATAGTGATTAGTAATCTTAAACTCAAAAGATTGGGGGTCCCAATCAAATAAAAAAGACTTGAGGCTGTTTTGTGAAAAACTCCCTTTTGATTCACTATTTTCTAGTGAATTTTGGGTTTTTCCTATGGGATTTCTGTGTATTTTGAAAATGTATCATATAAGACTTTTTATAGTTGAAAAAATAGAGTTTGAAACGGCTCCCAGACAATGTGAGATTCATTTCAAACCTTAGCCATTATTGCATAAAACTTGTCTTTCATATGCTTCTGAAACCCTAGCTGCGTATGTAAGAATGTACCTGCGTACACATGCTTTAGCTCATGCACGCAAGCTGCGACTCATGTACACAGGCCGAGAGCCACTCTGGTCTTTTAATTTTTCAAAAATAGATTTTCGCTCATTTAAAATGTTATATTATCTATTTTAACACTCCTCAAGTCATTTTAACATCTGATTGAGCTCTAAACTGGCCTTGGGCCTTAGAGTTCGAGCATTATTGGAAAACAGGAGTCCGAGTTGTAAGAGGTTCAAAATGCGGTGTCTGCAATGTGACTCTTTTTTCATGAAATAGAACTACATTTTTAGTTAAATAGCCATATAGCTGAATTTTAAAATGAGAACTTAAGGAACAACATCTAAATTTTTTTTTTTTTAAGAAACAAACACACACACACACACACACAAACAAGGAAAAGGGAAAGAAGTTTTAACACAAAAGCACACTACAACCTAAAGAATAACACCTAAGTACTATACATAAGTTTTGCCCATTTAATTATATTTTATTTTTATTAAATTGACTTGTATATTTTTAGACATGTTAAGACTTACTTTTTTTTATGCAAAGATGTAAAGACTTACTTGATGTAAATATTTTTATTTATGTAAGAAAATATCATATATTAAATCAAAACCACAAACATTTTTCATGTATAGGCATAAATAAATATAATATATATTAACACGTGTGTGTTATTCTTTGCTAAAACCACAAACATTGGGCTAAAAAAACATTCTCAAAGATAGCCTAGCTACTACGACAGATTTTTGTTCACCGCAAATTAGAAGAGATTACATAGTCTTTAGAGTGTGTGTGTATATATATGCATTGCTTTTTGCCACTCTTGGTAAGGAGGATTTAGATAAGATTGATGGGTGTCCTTTAAATTCATTTGCAGTGAGTTTTATATTTATTGGTCTTCATGTTATCAATTTACACTCTCGAGGTGTTTTCATTGTAATTATATATACCTTTGAGTTGATAATTACTATGGCGGATCCAAGGAGATAGATGATAAACAATAGGGCAAGATTGAAATTAGGTGCACACGGCACGCCTATCTACATCATGTAGTTGATGAGATTATATATCCTAGCCAGAAAGCTGAACCCAACTAGGGTTTCTGCTTGCTGTACAATTGATTTTTGTTTTTGCCTTTTGCTCCCGAAGTAGTTTTAGTCAATTGATTGTGTCTATTGCATATTTTTATGACGCATATATATGCTGTATTTGTTGCACATTTTTCATTTGTACGTACCTAAGTGTAATTGAATATGGATTTAGTCAGATAGTCTAAAGTATGTTAGAGGAACTTACAATTGTTTACTAAAATACATAATAGATATAAGAAAGCTAGAACTACTAATTATCTAACACAACTTTCTTGATTGTTGGTACATAAGTAGATGATAGTTTTTCCATTGTGCTATGCAAGTGCCTTTTTGTTTGAATTGGTGACATATCCTTGCATGCTTATGTGCTTAGCCATTTGTGTTACCACATTGATCAGTTTACACAAATAAAGTAGGATCTTTATCTGTACATTTTAGAATTTTTGTTACCAGTCATTCTGTTAAGATTGTGTTAATACTTTGCTCGTTTTGTCTTTCTTTGTTGTTTACCTCTTTTCGATATTCCAATAAAAATAAGTTAAGAGTTGTATTATTAAGACACAAATTTGTAGGCAGTCAGAAGTTTTTCTTGTTAGAGATACAACTGTTTTAACTAATTTCATGCTACAAATTTTGTTAACACTACTAGCCGTAGTCAATTTGTGATTAATCATTAATCATAATAGTTCACAGCAGTTGGCAAATCACCTAGTGCTTGCCAGTAGACATTTACATATAGATAGGATCATTTTAAGCAAATTTTAAAGTATTCTTCGTAGAATATTCCATAATGTAGCTGAATGCATTTTACAAGTAGATGAAACATTATATCTCAACGGTAGAACTAATTAATTTCCCTGTGTGTGGCAATTTGTTGTTAGGATAATGATGGATACCCACCCACAGTTATTGACCAGCTTCATTAATGCAGTTGTAATCTGTGGCAAAATTTGACAAGGTATTAATAGGATGCATCAATACTCATGAAGTAGTTTATAGTATGTCATAAGATTGAAGAGATACCCCAATTTCATTGCTTTTGCTTGAGCTTCATTGTTTTGAGCCTGAGTTGTGCTTAGCTGGAGATGGATGGGTGCTTGAAAGCCATATCCATTGCGGACAGTGTCTGGAGCATTTGTAGTTGTGTTTGCTTCATTTACATCTTTTTCTCCATAAACCTGAGAGCCGGATGTTCTGTTTAACCTTTGTTGGAGAAAAATCTATTTACTTTCAAGATGATTACCATTACTTTATTGCATATAAAAGGAGGGAGAGACAGAGAGAGATTACAATGGAATTTATCTTTATTTAATATATTCACAGGTTTCTTTCGGATACCTTCTTTTTCAACTCCTCATTTTCTTTACGGAACAGGTCTAACTCATTATGCAGTTCTGTGTTTTGTTGATGAACAAGATGTCCCTGCAATGAAACCTATGACTGTCAGCTGATGAATATGGAATTAGACCTAGATGAAAATTGAAGTAATTGAGTCAATCCTCTTTTTAAACCTTCCGATTTACTTCTTTTATTTCTTCAGTGTAAATTTGCTCCTGCAAGGAAAAAAAATGTAAGGATTCATGTGAGTGCTATACATAGGTAGGATCATGAATGTTACTGGATGAAATTTCAACTAGGGATAAAGGAATTCATACCTTTTTCATGCGGATACCCTTCAAACTCATTTCCAGTGTGTTTTCCAAATTTTGTAGATCTTTGAAGTTCAAATTATCAAGTTCATGTCCCAGTAATTGCCTGCGCCATCCATCATGCATTCAATTAATTGCATCTTTCAAGTGGACTGACAAAATTTGGCAGTAATGACCTCTGCAAATTTGCCTAATGAGAACTAAAAAGGATATTGGCTTTAGCTGGACTGAAGTATCAGAAGCCACTATTAGCTTTGTAAGCTACAAAAGTGTTACAAGATTATAGAGCTTTTATTATGCCAAGTTTTTGGTGTTTCAAGGTTTAGATATTAGGTCTTGTAATATAAGTTCGCAAGCACATAAAAGCATGCACGTGACAGATACAGTAGTCAATAACTAATCTGTATGATAATATTTGACCATAATCAACAAGAAGTTAGGAGCTATCACATATTTAGAATGAGTTATGAGTGAAGTTGCAGGAAGGCCAGAGTGAGTGTCGGGTTGAGATTGTAAAAGGCAAGGCATGATGTCGAGCGTCCTTATTTTTCGGATATGGTCCCAAATAGAACAGAATACATAAAAGGTTCAGTGAAATTGCGGTGAAATTGATGTCAAGCTTTCAAAAGTTGAGTTGGATGAACCTTAGTCATCATGGCAGGATATGTACATGATAAACCTGACTAATTAGCAACATGGTAGAGTCTTTGGCTTTTGAGTAATGCGTTTCTGAACTTTCAATTCCAGGCATCTATATGGTATTATTTAATTCATCATCAAGTATGAACTATCAAATGATTCTACCTGTTGCATTCTTGCACGTACAGCAGTTGTTGCCTCAAACTCGCTGCTTCCCTTTGCCAAAACTGTTAAGTTAAAGACAAAGAAATATTATTATTATTTATTATCTTTAACAAATGGACCATGATGTAAGTTATGAAGGAATAAAATGACTAATTTGAATTTGATGGCACACAATACTGCGCACTTTTAGTAGTGTGACATCAAGGTTGCAAAACACATTTCAAATTATTTGAAATGATTCATTGCAATTAGCAGTGAAATCTATAAACATCTAAATTATGGATTAACATTATGAAATTTCATTGCAGATTAAGTTACAAGCTACAGTTTTGTATAATCTTTTGACTCATTAACCTCTGTATATCAGTGAATCAAAGATCTGATATTTGCATGTTCATTTTACATGTATCCTGAATCTGGATGCAATTTGATATTACTAAGAAAGAATGCTCCTAATTCTGACATAAAATAAAGGTAACGTAAATTGATTCAGTAAATGAGATGAAGTTGGAGAAAATGGGTCATTTTACATTGATACAATTACAAGAATATATGTGGTAATGAACATTGATATATTTGTCACTGAGACAATGACATTGAGGTGACTAATTAATGCATATTGGTGAAAATAGTCACAAACTGATATATGTTTTAATGATCACTAGACTTTTGGTATTAGATATGGCGTAGGATGAAAGAGGGCTATAGGTTTACTATGGGATGGACGTGTATTAGTGTATATATTGCTTAGAGAATTTGACATGCTAAAAACGAATTTTCCCAATTGAAATTTCGATACCTCTATACATCTTGATATTTTCTTTCAACTTTATTTTCGTATCAGAGTTGCTTATCATTGCTCCTAATTAATGACATTCTCACAAGTTTCTAAGCAACTTCTATGGTTGAGGTCCTATCTTCCATGGACTCAGGTATTCTAGTACATGAACGTGTCAAATACTGTAAGGAATGTTCGAAACTGATGTAGCTATATTCTTTCCGATATGCTAGGGTGAAACCTAGGGTCAAGGTAACGTAGGTAAAGGGTAAGAGTAATATTACATCTATATTATTTTCTCAATAATTTCACAACAGTTTTATAGCATATACTTCATATTATATATTTCATTTATTATATAATAAAATTTGTGTGTTACCGCTATGTATAGTTAATTATGTTAAGTAGATGTCCTCACTTTCTATTCTTATATTTCTTTTCATTTTTTCACTTGTTTTTTCATAGAGTACAATCTAAGTACATTAAATTTATGAACATGATTTACCAAAATATATGTTTTCTATTATCAAAATGTTTAAAAAGTTTAAAAATATTAATTAGTGTGATTAAGATTCTATTAATAAAATTTTTAAGAAAATTAAAGGAAATTTCATTGTTTATTTTAAATTATTTAATCAACACCATTTTTTTAATAAATAAATGTTAGGTCTCATATGTCATGCTTGTGCTATGTGGCTCAACAGAAGTACTCCATATCATTTGACATGCTTTCTTTATGTGGTGAACTATAACTATATTAAAAATTAAAAATTTGAAGTTTCAAGGGACTTAAAATGTTTCATTATTTATTTTAAAATATTTTAATAAATTTATTATAATTTTTTGTTTTGTTAAAAACTCGATCTTACATGATCTACTTTGGCCACACAATTTAAATAATATTGGTTCTTTTAATTTTCCTATTAATGACAAAATTTAGTTACAAAATTAGTTGTAACTTAAGGTTACAACCTTACTCAATAAAATAAATATTATTACATATTTTGAAAATTTAACCGTTGAATTGTATGTTCTTTATTCCCTTAATACACATGTACGATTTTGTGTCAATCATATTATTTACTATATGATCTATAAGTTTATATTTTATGCATAAATAAAAATTATAAAAACTTACAATTTAAACAATTTATTGATGATAAAGTTATTGATCTTTAATTTTTTATAAATTTTGCAAACATGTAGGATATAAGAAAAAAATATAATCCAATAGTGAATTTGTCAAAATTCACCTCCAATAAAAAGATATTAAGTAATATTATATCCTTGGGCTACAACAAATTTTGTAGCTAAACTTTGTTATTTTAGTTTTCAATATTAATTATATTGTCAAAATATTTTCTTTAGTGTGTGCATATATATTTTATTAGGTCTCGACTATGTTTAGAGTACTATAAGCCAAGAATAGAAGAATAGCCTACTCAATTACAGTTAGGCTATAAATTTGGAGTCATGACAATCAAAATACCAATCCTGATCTTAAAATTTTACAATTTTATGGTCTCAAGAAGCCAAAGCTTTTATGATCCTACTTAAATCTTGAATTATGAAGATAACTAGCTATAAACGTCCAATTTATATTTGGAATCTAATAAAAGCAAATCTAATTTCTTGTGATCTTAACAGTCCAAAGATTGAATGGTTTGTCATTTGAGAGAGAGAGAAGATTTGAAGGTACAATGGCTATTTAATGGTGTATAACTTTTGGGTGAGCCAAAATTAGAGTAACTATCTTCAGCAATATTGGGGGGAGAGTACAAGCCCCAATATTAATTGGAAGAGTTATAGTTGGTGCAAAATGTTGTAAAACTTAATTAGTAGTTTTAAGTATTCTATAGAGTTAGCTACATTGTAATAGTTTATAAATTTATACGAACCATATGATTGTCCTATGATATAAATTTAAAGAACCTCACATGCACCTGATCTCAGATAGGATCTCATTTTGACAACTTTGATTTAAGTGAGGAAAAAAAGTAAGCATAAGAACCAGTACTGTGCAACCAAGATGAGGAAAATTTTCTATTAAAAAAAAAAATGCAAAATGAGCAAATTGAGGAGACTTTGGCGAATAAAGATTTTAATTTTCGAGTCTCATTGGCACATAAGTAATATAAATAGATGAACAATCAGATGAGCAAGACTTTAAACACCGTAAGCAGTTTGTAGCTAGTGAAAATTTTAATAATTTAATATTTATTTATTATAACAATTTCATAGGTGTTTTGAGAATAAGAGAAATTCCAGAAAAAATTTACTTCAAATAGTTTTGAACTTGCATGGTTGCTACGTTGTCAAGCCATGCATATCACACTGATTAACCTGGTACGTAACTTTGGCACATAGAGCATGCAATCGATGGATAGGCATGTTGATGCTACAACATGGTAATTTATACCTCAGTCGTTACACTTGATACCATCATCACAAAGTGTAATGCTACATATACAAAAAAATTTATAATATTTTTCACAATATTTTCAAGTTGGCCAGTTTTTGTTAGTTCTCGTTTAAGTTCACTATCAACATCACATTTTTACTTATTATTAATGATCTACACATTAGTAGTTGTGAAAAATTCTATCAAATTTTTTGAGTCTATAGCCTCCAATCACAAATAGCCGTATCAATTTAAAATTGGATGATAGTAGAATTTCTAGTACCCCCTAGTATCAATCAGTGAAATAAATTATCAAATATCAATTGCATATGCCTCTATTGATACAGAAAATTATAGAGAAGATTAGTGAGTGGTTCATGAATGTTTACCTTAACTTCGGAAGCAGGATTCATCAGCTGATGATGTTCGTCTTTTAGCTTCTTGTATCTTTCAATAACAGACTTCATGCTGATGAAATAATTAGTCATTAGATCATCATCATCATTATCATCATTAACTTACTTAGCACAGAAGGATCTCATTGCTGTTTATTACAGAAGTGATTTTAAAGAATACGGCAGCAAATGAAAGCTTACAGAATATAATTTCTTTTAATTTTTTGTTTAAGATAAAGCTGTGTTGCAAAATTATTAATGGAGAGAGAGAGAGAGAGAGAGAGAGAGAGAGAGAGAGAGAGAGAGAGAGAGACTGAGAATATTAGAGAGAGAAATAAGGTGTGTTTTTTCATCACTTTAACTTTTGGTTGTATCTCTGTGCAACACCATCATTATAATTTTATTTATTTTTATCACAATTTAAAAATAAAAATAAAAAGAGATAAAAGGTGTACATGAGCTAAACAATCATAAATTCAAACCAATTTCATCTAGTTTCCATATATTAAAAAAACAATTATTGGATTACGCCTAAAGACATTGCAATTGAGAAAAATTTATCGATGGTGATATGAAGAGTTAAAAAGGAATTCTGGAGATGTGTAATATAAGCATTTACCGTAGGGTGCACAAAATAAAGTGCAAAAATTGCATTGATAAAATGAATCAACCTCAAATGAGAAATCACGAAAATGTTACAATTAATCAACCACAATTGGTAAATCATAATCTAATAGTCAATCAAAATAGATATTGGAAGAAATGACTCATAAAATCTGAAACTCATAACAAAAATCTTTGTAGACTTGTGGTCATATTTTGCATAAAATACATGTAACATGCTAATAACATGATTAATATTTCATAATTTTAGCATGATTATAGTGTTATTAGTACAAAGAAACCAATTTAATCGAGGCTAAAGTTGTTAAAAAACACAAATATTAAATTAATAACTTTGCAAAAAAGCGTTCAACAAGTACCACCATTAGAATATTTGAAGAAACTAGTTTAAATTATCCCCATAGGCTACAAGATATATTGGGCCAGCCTTGATTACATTGGTAACGTGGTGGCTCATCACCGTAACCATATGCCAAATACAATTACATAAAATTTTCATAAAAGTTCATAACCATATGTAGACATAATTACACAAAATTTTTATAAAGGTTCCCAAACAAATTCATTCACCTCACGAGGGTAGACGCATTGCTCAAACCACAGGTCAAATAGCTTATGACAATGTTGTTCACAACTGATACAACAATACAAGTTTTCAATGCACCGATACATATTTTAATGAGTAGCTACACTTTCATCTACTAATGGATTTTTCAACAATTGATGTCAGCAATCATCACCAACCATTGTCGTCTACTATTACTAACATCTTGTGTGTTGTAGCTTGTTTATGTCTTACATTTAAAATTTGGAGGATGTTAAAGATATTATGACCTAAGAGGACTAAATTCGATATAAGCTCATACAGTTGTAGAGCAAGTAAAGTAATTCTAATCTTACTTATAATGTATGAACAACAGTCCATAGTTTTCTTAGGGTAGCTGCTGTATGCACTCTATATTGTTGTGGGACAATAGTTTCATTATAACACAACAATTCACGTGGGAAAGATGTACCCACCGATTTTTTTTTTTACGTTGAACATATATAGACATCAAACTGAACTATGATAACTCTATTTTTTTTTCCTTCTCTTTTTTTTTTTTTTTTTTTTTTTTTTCTATTACTATGTATTACAACAACGATTCTATCAGGATATTAAAGACAAGTATCAGCTTTTCTTTTTTAACAAAGTATTTCAACTTGAATATGGAAACAATAATTCTTCCCTCCTTTTTTCTTTTCCATTAATATACGGTGGTTGAGTTCACATTTGCATTTTTACTATTAATTTCTAACTCCATTTTGTATCAAATATGTACTACTAGATAATAATATCACAACTTGAATTTTGTTTCCTACTATATCCCAGAATTTTACTCTACAAAGATTCAGTCTTTTAAAACTACATTTTTTTTATAAATCGCACTATGTCTTATAAATGTTAGAAGGCCTAGCAAAAAGATAATTAATATTCATGTCCAAAATAAAAATATGTACCATTGGTTCAAATCCTAACGTTGGATAATTACAAAACCCAAAGGAATTACACTTACACAGTTGGTTAGGCATCACGCCTCATAAAGAGAAGGTCACTAATTCAAATCTATCATTTTCTCTTTGTAAAATCAAAATGAAGCGAGTTCAAAATGATCTTTTATGTAAGTCCTGAAATTATTTTCGAAGTTTCTTGGAACTGTTAGTACTGAAGGGTGAACAGTTCAAAATAGACACATGCATGTTTTTTTAGGTTTTAATGGGATGGTGTTTGTGTCACACTACTGAAAGTGATACCAAGGAATTCTAGCAAATCTGACGTAAACCTGTCTAGCCTTGACTGAAAGACCATGCTTACACTACTTTTAGCTAGCGTTGCAAAACGACCAAAATGAATCTTTAGTTGACGTGAGGGCATCAGTAATATGAAATAGTTTGTGTGCATGCAGTGTTATTCGGTAAGCAAACACACCTTTGAGAGCTATCTTTATCCCTGCTATGGCGATCCCAAACAATATTCTAAAACTTCCATACATGTATCAATGGAACATCAATATAAGTCGAAATATGTATCTTCAACTGGATACTACTGATAATTACTTCCTTAATCAGTAGAATGAATGAAACTTCTAACCATGCATGTTGATGCTATTTGCCAAACAACTAATTCGATATTCCATGCGTGAGTGAAAGGTAGTGAGAACTTTAAATAATTCTACCTATACACATGATAGTTGATCATGCTTACTATAACTAGTTATTTTGGTTTTCTACTAGCGATTTTAACTATAATCTCAGCTCTATTTATCGAGTTGAACAAGATACAACTTTTTTGAAATTAATTAAACAAACTATACAGAAAACCAATAAAATTATATATATATATATATATATATATTCCACGAGCAACAAAGGAGAGAGAGGAATTCGAACCCTCGATAGTTCTTTGTTTCGAACTATACCAATTTTTAAGACCGGAGCTATCAACCACTCGGCCACCTCTTATGATTAAATTAAATTATCTTTACAAGCTTACCACTATCCTCTGTACTCATTGCTGACAGGCATTGCTTCGTCTCTTTTTCTCTTGGTCAGATTAATACTGGTCTCCCTCCCAACTTTTATATCCTTATAAATGTTAATAATAAAAAAATTATATTTTTTGAAATTTAATATATTATGTATGATGTCGAGGGATCATGTTATAACAAAAGAATATGTGACTTATTTAGGAAGGGACAACAAATATGACTGGGTTTAACATTCCTCATCAAAACTGTTCTTCCAAATGGGTTTAACATTTCCTTTAGTTTGTTTGAAACTAAAGGAAATTTGGATGAGGAAAATGAAACAAAATTGATGTAAGACAAATATATATGAATTATTGATATATGTTTCTAAAATTTTCTGGAATAGTGTTTTATTTTCTTGTTTTATAGAGTTTTAGAAGTATTTTAGTCAAAACTTTCGTTCTAAAATGGTAGAGAATATTTTTTGAATTATGATTTTTTTTAAAAGTTGTTTTTAATATTTTCGCTATTTTAAAGCCAAATCTTGCTCCTACCATAAATTAGGGTTCCTTTAGGGTTTTCTAACTTCTCTAGGGTTTTTGTCAAGTTTTTCTATGTAAATTTATGGTTGTAGCCCTAGACATGAAGACTACCTTTTTTCAGAGAGGATTTATCAAAAAAAGAAATTTATTGATTTTAGTGTCTCATTATATATATTCTAGAATTTTCTTTAGGGATTTAAAGAATTCTCTTAAAGAATTTAGGGTTTTTTAGACGTGTTCTATTTCATGTAACTATCCCATTGCATCACTTGGTAGACGTTTTCTAATATGATGGTTAACGGATGAGACAGTAGCAATTCTAATTATAGCAAACTCGTACAAGAAGTTTTTACAATGTGCAAATCCTTCATTTTCAATGTGACGCCAACTGATGATGCGTTTTTGAGACAGGCCATCACCAGCCAAGTTTATGGCGGAGGGGGAGCCAGGCCCCTGGCGCTTTATCTCTCTCTGCGATGTGTTTGGGTGGAGTTTGCATGGTTCACGAATCCCACATCGGCTGGAGAGCGCCCCCACATGCGCTTTATATGCCTCTGGGGCTAACGCATGTGTACCACTATCACACATGTGTCAACCACTCACCATAAACTTGGCTGGTGATGGCCTGTCTCAAAAACGCATCATCACCAACAATTCAAATGTAACACCCAACAAGCCATGCTTACCTGACGTGTGCCAACCACTCACCAATCTCTTTGTAAGGAAGAGAACATCAGAGATAGGCTAGAATTGTGAAAGAAATCATCAATACTATTCACAAATGCATTTCTAAATACAATAAAATTTTAATCTTTGATAGAATAATGTATAAGTGGGATTTCATTTATTGGATTCTTGATTTAGATGATTATTTTAATTTTTGAGAAAACATTATTGAAGTAAATTAGTGAGTCAATTTGGCACTGGAGGCCAATTTGGTACCAGTTTATATAAATATGAATTTGATAAATTTTATGTACAAGCTGGTATAACTTGATTTTTCTACAATACATTTTAGAAGAATATCAGTACTGGTTTAATGGCTAGTATGTTATATTCCCTGATATAGCCGATACTAGTACAGTGCTAACTTTCCTAAACCAAACCATTTCTCTTTCTTGCGCAAAAGAGAAAAAAAAAAAAAATTGAACCCACAAATCCTGGATCTAGTTGTTTAGCAAGACTGCGATCAGTTTGATTGGAGGTTGGACCATGAACTCCAGCTTTGGTGAGACCACGAATGGTGCCATCTAGTCCGTTTTTCTCTCCCCTAGTTCTCTCTTCCTCTCTCCTCTAAAACATTTGCAATTGACTTTAGCAATTGTTTTGGCCCACGTCACATGTCTATAACATTATTTCAACAAATAGCTAACAGAAGTACCAATTTGGCACACGTGTAAATTTTAGGTACTGAATTGGCTAAAATAAACTTTTAAGAGGTGTTATAGCCACTACCTCAAAGTTCAAAGGATGTTAAGCATTTTTCTCAATAAAAATATATTGAATTGATCTACCACTAAGGTAGATCAATTCAATTAGAAGGTTCCTGACCCACAATCCATATAATGCAATTTATGATTCTTTACAAGAATGGGAAGCGTGGAAAGATGAATTTAAGATCTTATAGAGAAGGAAAATTCACATCAAATGAATTTATAGAATTTTGTGAAACAAATAAGAGTCTTCGCTCTCTAGAACAATCCGTAGGTCACAAAAAAAAAAAATGACAAAACAAAAAGAATTTGCTCCATTCATAACAGGTCTAGAAGCATGCATGTTAAAGTGCAAGGAAATGCCTAAAGAACTTTGGGCTAAAGTTGTTGATTATGCAATCCATTTGTCCAACTATTGTCTCACAATGAGTTGTGTACAAAGAAAAACCACACAACAACTTGGGGGCAAAAAGAAGCTCACAATTTCCCACTTATGTGTATTTGGAAGTATTATATATGTACATGAATTAGATAAAGAGAGGTCCCAACTAATTAACGAAAGTGAGAAGTATGTGTTCATTGGATATAATTCAATCTCTAAGGGCTAAAAGCTCTATAATCTCTATGATCCAAGCACTGGAATAGTCATTTTTAGTTGCAATGTGAGAATTGATGAAAAAAATTATATCAAATTGGAGTACCTAAGAAGAAGAAGATAAGGATGAATGCTTTCTTCCACTTGAAAAAGAAGAACATGTGGAGAAAGTTTCAAAAATAGTTTGTCACACCACCTTCATGAAGAACACCTCCCGTTCATGAAAGCACATCCGAATAATCATCACTAGATGGTGTTCTAGTGAAAGACAATAAGGATTAAGAAGTCTCCAATATCCCTTTTATTCAACAGAGAATATAGATAATCTAGTCCTCTCCTATCTGTTTAGTGATAGGGAACCTACAATCTTTAAAGAAGCAATGCAAAACAAGAAATAGAGAAACGTTATGGACGAGTAGGTCAAGGTAATAAAGAAGGATGCAGGTTGAGATCTAGAAACTCTTCTATATGGAAAACTGGCAATTGCAATGAAATGTGTGTACAAGATGAAGAAGAATAAAACAAAAGAGGCGAATATATAGAATAAGATTGGTAGTTGAAGGATATAACTGGATCTAAATTGTTGACTATGATGAGGTATTCACGCCAGTTACTCGTTAGGAAACTATACAAACAATAATTTGTGGGCTATAGCGATAGCGATTGGGCTGAAGATATAGACGAAAGAAAGAGTACAATTAGCTTCGTATTCTACATAAACAAAATTGACACTTTTCACTAGCAAAGTTGGGTATGTTTCAACTAATTCTCATGTTTGACATGTTATTTGACTTTGAATTTTATTAAAGGAGATGCATATACTGCAAGTAGAAGCTATAAATATATTTGTGGACAATAAAAATCACTAACTCTTGGAAAGAATCCTATCTTTCATGACCAAAGCAAACACTTTGATGCGGGCTATCATTTTGTTCGAGAGTGCATCACTGGGATGGAAGTTCAACTTGAGTTCATAAAGTCACATAATCATCCATAAGAGAGAAGCTCAACTAGAATTCGTGAAGTCACATAATCAAGTGTCAAATATATTCACCAATCCACTCAAGTAAAATGCTTTTTACAAGTTACGAGCGTTACTTAGAGTGATAAAATAAAATGAAAAAAGTTTAAGGAGGATGTTAGAAGTTAACTTATTTTATTTAAACTTTCATTTATTGCATGAGTTTTGTATATTAAATAAAATTTTAACGAATAGAACTTTATTGAAGTTATGTGTAGAAATTACAAAGTGACATATTTATATAATAAATGTAGTTGAAGTTAAAGATTGCATGTATATATACCTATACATTCGTTCATTTAAAACCAAGAAAAAAAAAGGGAGAGAGAGAGAGAAATATAAGAGAGTTCTCTTCCTCTTCCCACTCCTCTCTATCTTCTTTTAAGCGTGTGTCTCTTCTATTGTGAGTGGTGTATGAGTGTTTGAGAGTGTACGAGTGTGTGAAGGTCCACAAATTTTCAACATGCAATTTTAATTATAGTGCAGTCACTAAGCTGGAATCTGATCCAGAGTTGTATGGTTTCTTGTTCCAACTTCCAACAACTGAAAATTTAGCATCATACTACATGATGAACCCGAAATCAAACCTAAGATACTCGTCAATGTCAATAAGGGTCTGAATAGGGTTTTTATATATAGGGGATTAGTCAATTCCATCTATAGCCAAAAGTAGTGAAGCCGCTTAAATGAGGAAAAACAAATTGGTTTTAAAAGGTAGAAGAAGACCATGGATGCTTTAACAAGTAACCTGCGCAATAAACTAAATACAATAACTATCTCAAAAAAAACAAAAAAAAAAACAAAAAAAAACAAAAAAACAAAAAAACAAAAACAAAAACAAAATACAATAAGCATGCACGTTTCCAAATGCGCGTGCATGGCTGCACCGGCAAACCTTGGTCCGGCGACTCCGGTGTGTATATATATAAGATGTCAAGTTATGGCCCACAAAAATTTTAAAGCTCCTAAATTTTTAAGTACGTGAGACTTCTCGTACAGATACAAAGAATCAGAGACATTTTCAAATGAAATATTCAACTAATAATAGATTTTGGTATGACTTTTTTTTTTTTTTTTTTTTTTTTTTTCCCTGGGATGGAATCCACTTAATGTTCTAGCAAGTGTAACGTATATATAAATATATGATAACTATTAAATAAGAGATAGAGAGGAATGAATGGGAGGAGAAAAGGTATTGAGAATTTACTCAAATGAATAAAAGTATGTGCTAATATGGTAAGGAGTAAAAGGAATTTCTTAAAAAGATCCTATTAATTCTTAGTTTCTAAGCAAAGTTAATTGAATCCAGAAATTCATAATACATATTTAAAAATAAGTGTAATATTTTATTCTCATGATTCGTATTCTTAAGAACATATTATGAGTATTCTTAAAATGTGTTTGGATATTATTTATTTTACTAAAACTGAAAAATAGTTAGTTGAAATAGTACAGTAGAGCCCATAAATAGTACCAAAAAGTACAGTGAAACCCATAAATAATAACAAAAATAAACTAAATAGTGAAATAATTTTAATTTTTTATTTTTACCCAAAAGTACACTTATCCTGGGGTATCAAAATTATTGTTTATATGACGTGAAATAGACATCATTTATTGGAAAATGATTAACTAAGACTTAAAAAAAAAAAATAGTGGCAATTATAAGGTCATATATAATAATACTAGTAAACATGGTACCTCTTCTCTGCACTTGATTCCTTTCTTCCTTCTTTTTTATTTTTGGGTAAAAATTGAACTCTTTTTTTTAGGGGAATCCATTATGTTTTGAAGGAATATTTATATAGTATATTCATTGACCAAAAAGTTAAGAAACTTGAGTACCATCTTCTTTGGCTAGCTAGGAACTTTATACCTGAAACAGTACACTCTTCACCAAATCAATGACTCATGAAATCTAACCATAAGGTTCTTCACCAAACAAGATGTAAACATGTGTAATTTCATTGACGAGCACTTTAGTCACATCCACTCCAATAGACGGTGACATATTAGTACTGCTAAACAGTACACCACCCCCCATCATTAGCAATCATTGCCAATAGTACTGAATCTATTTGTGTAGGTTACAAAAAGCCTAAAACATGCCGGGTTGACTAAGACTTTGAGACTAGGAGGGATGTCAATAATGTTAGAGGGATCAGGGGCTCGTATCATAAATGAGTCAATGACTTGAATCTTCAAAAACAAAGTCATTTCTCGAAATTTGTTCTTCACATAGAACGATTTTCTTATATTTTTTTCACCAAACGCAGAAGAACTCGAAACATATTTCAGGTTTTCTTCAAGATTTAATTGGCCACAAACACATTACATATGATTCAAAGTGGTTTCCAGAAAATGTTAGCATAGATACGTGTAGTCTTTTTAAGAAGTGTAAGGAGTTAGGTTACAATATTTTATGTCAGTATAGTGCAATACAGATTGTAATCGATGTCCTTATTCAGATATACATAAACCTAAATAAAAAATTCACCTAGTACTGAAATTCATCCAAAAGCTATAGAGAACAGCACATATAATCCAATAGAAAATATATTTTCAGTGAGGGGGAGATAATTAAGAGAGATTATCAAACCTAGTACTTGAATAATCATAGAGCCTGCCGGTGCTGGAGAAGATGATAAGCCCAACTTCAGCTTCGCAAAGGATAGAGAGCTCCTTGGCCTTCTTGAGCAAGCCATTTCTTCTCTTGGAGAAAGTCACTTGCCTGCTAGTCGAATTGTCAATCCTTTTAATGACAATCTTTCCTCTCCCCATTATCTCTTTGATTATCCCTTGCTCCCTTTCTGCTAGCTAGATTGACCAACACAATTACTCGTAAAATCATTGTGAAATTACTCAGCTAGCTAGATCCACCACAAATTCAATTACTGAACAATTTTTTTTTTCTAATTTTCTTTTTGTTGTTTAAAACAAGAGAAAAAAAGGGTACTTCGTAATTACACCTAGAAGAAGTATAAGATCCATAACAATATCCAAAGGGGGAAAAAAAGGCAAAAAGGGTACAACCAAAAATAGAAGAGCAACAAGGAACAAATTAGATCAAATTAAAATCCTATAGTATTCTCAAAAAAAAAAAAAAAAAGTTAAAATCCTATAAAAAGTAAGTGTGTAGAGATGGAAAAAGCTAGCAAAGAGAAGTGCAAGTAAAGCAAATTAAAGCATGAATGCATGTAGGAAAAAGCTTACTTGATTGAGGTATATGCTATAGTGATAGAGAGGGAGAAAGTAGAGAGGTTTGGGATGAAGAAATAGATAGATAGATAGATAGATAGATGGTTTCTGTTTAGAGTAATAGATAGCTTTTTTCTAGGGGAATGCCAAACCAATGTTATGTTTTGGATTGAAATGGCAAGCACGGGGCTGATATATACTATGACAAAGAAAAGAGTCTTATTTAAAGCAGACTCTTTGGGGTGGTCCTGTACGTGGTATGCAATGTGGAGCACAACCCAAAACCACCTTAGTGGGTTCCAAGGTGTGGGGCCATATTTCCCCCCAAGCCCCAGGACCACTGACCTCATTACCATAATTAACACCAAAAATGTTTAGCCGCTCCGTGTCCCTCGTCATGGTCCCTGTTTTTTTTTGTAATTGCCACCCATCCGTTTTGGGTGGGGGTGCCCTTTAACCATCATAGTCCCTGTTAATCCAACTTATATTTATGAGAAAGTTTTGAAAATTTTGTATCCTTTTAACTAAGAGACAATGATGTTTCTTTAATGAGTTGGATTTTTGTTAAAGTTTTCTGTTAACGACAAGTAGAGATTGTGTATTTGAGTATATGAGAATTTGGAAAGCAATAGAAACAAATAAACAAATACTTCTTTTAACTAATTCTTGCACGGCTCTTCAAAAAAAGTCTAATTGATTTTAATAAAAGATTCGTCCTAAACCAATGCCCAATGGCGGCTTTAAAATATTTTTCTGGGTTAGTTATTAATAAGCTTAAATTATACAAAATCTATTAACAGTAGAATTTGAAATCATTGACATCATTGTAAAAAAAAATGCAAATACATGAAGCTACTAATAAAATGAAAAAGTAAAAAGGGACCAATGAGGAATAAAGTGACAATTAAGAATGTTGATGCGAGTGCAATAAAGTGAAAGAGAGTCTGGACCATTAATAAAAAGAAAAATAATGGAGAGAGAGAGAGAGAGAGAGAGAGAGAGAGAGAGAGAGTGGAGTAGAGAGCAATGGATGATTCATGCTGCAACTGCATGCCAAGTTGTCGAAGAGAGTAGAATTGCTACGATTGCAAAGCTAAGGAAAGCGAAGTTGGTGATGTTGCTAAGGAGAACTCAAAATTACCGTATCTCTTTTGGTACTTTATTTTTTCTTTTTGGCAAAATGAAATTAGAGATTATTTTAATGCAATGGATTGAAAAAGTTATGAATTTGAATTATTAGGGGTAGCTATTTTTTATTTTTCGAACAGACATTTTTTTTTTGGTACTTTCTTTTTTAGGAAAATGAAATTAAAGATTATTTTAATGTAATGGGTTGAACAAGTTACTAATTGAATTATTAAGGGTTTTTATTTTTTGTTTTTGAATGGACTTTTTGTTGAATATTTTGTTCATTTGTTGTTGTTTGGGCTATATTTATTGTTATCTGAGTTGATTTTTATTTCGGATATTTAAATTTTTAATTTTTTTATTATTTAAGGGGTTAAGGGTTATATTGGGGGCCAAGCTTATTTTTGTGAGAAATGTTACGCCCACAATAATTTTATAACAAAATCTTGATAACGAGCTGTTGTTAGTGGATAAAAAAATAAAATCAGTGGTGACCCCAATTTAAATCCAGTAATAATTTACCACATAAGATTTGTTATAAATTTATAGTGAAAATATTATGAACATAACATTACTCTACTTTTGACGAATGCAAATTATTGAGATTCTCAAGTTACAAGGGTGTTCAGAATTTTTTTTTTTTTTTTTTAAGGGTGGACAAAAGAAGTTTTTAAAATGATTATGTATATAAACTCCTTTTTTTTTTTTTTTTTGCAAGTATAATTTTTTTTAGACCAAGTGAGGGCGACACATGTAATTAAAGCCACCACTGCCATTAAGAACCATTTTTTAAATAAGACCAATATGGGAGGTATTAATTAAGAATTTAAGACCTTTCATTTGTAACTTAGACTTTTAAGTTTGGGTAATATTAGGTGCACAACAATTTTCACAATAATTAAATTACAGTCATATTCATGTTGGTTTTTAACATGAACCCATCATTAACAAGTTTATCATCACTCTATCATCTATCATTAATGATTGACCATTTAAAAATTTATGAAATATTTTTGTAAAATTTGTAGTGTGAGTCATTGTGCGAGTTTTGGCCTCTCCCACACCCACTCATAGGATGAGAGAATCAGATTAGGGAGAGCGAGTGTCCAAACAAAAAGGAAGAAAGCGAATGGGGGAGAGTTGATTCCTCGTACTTTTCATGGGCGCATGCTTGTTGCGTGTCATTATCCAATAAATTGTCCACACATTTGTTTCGATGAATAAAGAGGGCTTTCTTTTCCTGTTTTTGTTTTTGGGGGACTTTCGTTTAGTTCTGTATCTTTTTTCTTTTTGGTTCAATAGTTTTAAGACCTAGCCTTTCTATTATTAGCAATTCGATACAAATATATGCAGCCTAGCTTGATTATCAATATATATATATATATATATAGATGAGTTCAAGTTACACCTGGTATAACTCCATAAGAGTTATTCCTTTTTAAAGTCATAGATTTCCAAAAGATCTAACGGTCAAAAAGAAAACATCATAATTCTTTACATCATTAAATGCTTACCTAATTAATAGCATCCTCATTATCTCTCTCCTTATTAAATATTTCTGTCTCTTTTTTTATTTTTCTCTCCAATTTCTGTGATTGATGCACTTTGTTGATGGCTGCACAATAATGCGAGCAACCCCAAACCCTAGTTGTTGTATCTCCTCCTCCACTGTGTAAAAGCCGAGCACAGTGTGATGGGATCAATGGTGTCCTTTCCCATTTGTTGCAAGTCTCAAATAAAATCCCAATAACTCCATTCCCAAGCATGATTGTTGCTAATGCTTTTTGTACGTTTTTAGACCCCTTAAAACCCAAACAGATTAACCTAGTTATTTAGCCAAGTGATTAATTTAGGTAAATTAAGTAGTTCTAGGTTAACACAAATATATCATATCATGCAAAGTGCGGAAAGTAAAAAACACACAATATGATAACCCAAGAAAACCAAACCGGTAAAAAATCTCGGGGGGATTTAACCTAGCTATCCTCAAGGTAAAACAGAATTCACTATGAAAGAATTGAAGTTTACACAATAGCGACTTAGACTACTAACATCCTATTGCTACGTCGAGTAGGAAACTTACTACCACAACTACGTGATAGCTCCGAGTCCACAGACTACATCTTTCTTGAATTCACAGCAAGCACAAGCACTCCTGCTTGTATATCTTTAAGTTCTTAAATCTGCAACTGAATGATCACCAAACTTTTAACATTAATCATGAGTTTGGAAACCCTAAGAGTATGTGAAGGTAAACACCTGTAGATCTTACAAAAGATTCACACATACAGCATAAAGAACTATTCTAAAACGTGGCTAGGGTTTTCCTTTTTATACTTAGGGCAAAACATTAAACCCTACACGTCAAACCAGGCTTGGACTGAGTTGGAAATTCTGCAAAAAAACAATCTGCACGACTTTCGATCGATCAAGTCTAATTCTCGATAGATCAAGCCAGGCAGATTTGCACAGTAACTTCTGCAGTAACTCGATTCCAACTTTACATAAAAACCACATACTTTGAGCAAGTCTAAACATGACTAAAAAATGTTTTGGGCATGGTTTGCCAACCTTACAAAATGAAGTTCTAATACATTAGTTCCTAATTCCTTAGAACCTAACACTTTTGTCTCCTTTTTTTTTTTTTCTTTTTGTGTCGTGTGTTGTTGTTGTTGTTGTTGTTGTTGTTTTGTGATCATAAGAATTGAATTTGAATTCAATCCAATTGAGAACAATGAAATCAAAGAAAGTAAAAAATGTTTGCGTGAATTTTGAAGAATTGCTTGGACTGAGGTGATGGAAAGAAAATAGTGTGGTTGGACGCTCTTTTCGCTTCTGCAAATGGTAGTTTTAAAATGTTGGTTTGTTTTGTTCTATTTTGTTTTTATGGTGTGTGTATGAGTAGAGGATCAAATGAAATGAAATAAAAAAAAAAAAATCAATTTAGATGGATAGAAAAAATAATGAACCTGCACTCTGTATGAACCCAAAAAAAAAAAGAAATAAAAAAGCAATACATACAGAGTAAAGAATGAACGATTTGCTGCTCCTGGTGAATATCTTCCTAAAAAAGATGAGAAAGGTGACAGAGGTTTTATTGAGGGGAGAAAAAAAAAGGACAAAGCATAGAAAGTGGAGAGAAAAAAAAAAGAGACAAAGAAATATTTAATAAGGAGAGAAATAATGAGAATAATATTAATTAGGTAAGCATTTAATGATGTAAAGAATGATGATGTTTTCTTTTTAACCGATAGATCTTTTGAAAATCTATGGCTTAAAAAAGGTGTAACTCTTGTGGAATTACACCAGATATGACCTGAACTCACCTCATATATATATGCAACCTAGCTATGAACCTAATTGAGCTAAACCAAAAAAAAAAAAAACAAAAAAAACAAAAAAACAAAACAAAACAAAAAAAGCATCTAACCAAAAACAGCTATGAGCCTTAGGTAACTAAGCTTGGGTCCTTTGCTCATAATTATGGTCTAACTTTCAACCTTGAAATTAAAAAGTCTAAAAATTTGTTTCTACTCAAGTTGGGGCCCATTTACAAAAGGACAGCATTTTAAGACAACTATTTATGAACTGTTCATCTAAAGATGCTCATACGTGACGCATCTTAAATTAAAGAAATATAAATTTATTAGATCATAATCTTGTGTACATCTTTTTAGAAAATGATATTCTTTTCCCAATGCCCTCATGAAGTTTTCATTTCTAATCAATTAGGAAACACTTGTAAATCAAATCTTTATCTCTTGTAAGCCTTTTCTTTTTCTCCTGTATATTCATTTTCATTGGTCGAATTTAAAGAGGTATATTGCCTTGCTAAATTATTTTTAACTGTCTAGGGAACTTTGAGCTATCAATGCTTTTTTCTCTTGCAATCTTAATCGATGGGTTTTGGTTTGGTTGCTATAAATAGTCAAAAATTTTGGTTGCCTTGCAAGTTGCAACCAAGAACACTCACAGATACACCATTGAGTGAGTCCACTACTTAGTCGAAGATCTTGCTGGTAGGGGCTATTCTGATTAAATCACTATGAGAACAAAAGTTTAATTCTTAATTATAAGAAGAACTTGTTTCATTAATAATAATAATAAAGTAGCGCATGATAGGAAGGTCTTGTTCATAGTACATAATAATAAATAAAAATCAAAGATGTGATGGCCTGAAGTGCTAATTTTTCTTAACTCAGTGGAGGGCAAAGCTGAATGAGACAATCGCATAGGATGTCTTCTTCCTAACAGAATTAATAATTATGATAAAAAAAAATTGTAATGGAAAAACTTCAGTTAATTATAAAAAAAGAAAAGCTTGGGCAATGCAAGTATATCAAGCTTCAAACTATAAGATTTATGGTGAGCATAACTGTATAAGATGACTATGAACATGCTATTCGTTAAGCTGACTTTCTTCCTACATCCTTTTTTTTTTTTTTTTTTGAGAGGAAGGTAAGAAATTTTTATTAATACTGAATAAGGTCATTTTGGAATACATACTTCAAATCATGTGGAAGAGTTTCCATCAATACATCTAAATCAGCAAATAGAACTACTCTTCTAGCAAGAGAACCAGCAAGATGCTATATATGTTCTAATGTACTATATCATTTTGGTAGAGATGCTTTTGCTTTCCTAGAACAATGCAAATGAAGAAACACTATCTTAAGATGAAAGTATTTGAGAAATCACAATAATCATTAATGTATCTTAAGATAATCTAAGTTAAATTATTCCTTTGATTCAATATTAGACTAAAGTATACTTTTATATACTTTTAACTGTTAAGTCTAAGGTTGTTTTCATTTTAGTTATTTACTTTTCAAATTTTTTATTTTAACCATTTATGTTTGATTTTGTTTCATATTAGCCCTTACTGTAAACTTTTTTAGTAATTTGACCATTAAATGCCCTTTATAGTTAACATTTCATAAAATACTAGCTTTAAAATGCTATGAAATGAAAAAAAAAAAAAAAAATCATTGTTGTGGTAAAAAAAACATATTAAAAACGGTCAAATAAGTAAAGAAAATGAACAACATGGCTATTTATATGAGAAAATGGATAATGATCAAAATGAAAGTTTTCAAAACTAACTGGTAAAAATAAAAATAACCATAAATTTTAAGGATTTAAGGACAAAAAACGTACTTTAGTCTCAATATTGCAATTGTGATACTCCGCTAGGTTTGAATTGGCCATCATTTTGTTCAATTGTAGCCAATTGTAGGTTGTTACTTGTAAGCATATAATAAGGACTGCATGAAAATGGTGGCCAACTTCAGATACTAATATATCTCAGACAAAAGCTACATGTCAAGAAAGAAAGCAAAGAATCAAGCACTTCTGCTTCCCTCAATTTAATGGAGTCTGAGAATTCTCTCCTTTTGACAGAGAAAGTAATATGCGGGAAAGCCTGTTGCGTCATTGTCGTTGAATAATCAATGAACTGCATAACATATATCACTGCCCTCATTGTTTATTTTATTAATATGCTGGAGTTGAAAAAACCTACTGTGCCCATATGATTTTATTGAAAGAAATGTAAACATAAAAAGCTTCTGATCGTGCTTCCACTAGACAATACTGTTCTATATATAATACTATTTGCAGGATGTGGGTTGTTGAAGAAACACATATGAAGCAGAAGGATTCCATGGTTGATGGTCCCCTAGTTTTTGTGAACATTTTAGAGAAGTAAAAAGATGGTTGGTTTTTGAATTTTTTGGCAATTCCTCTTCTCTAGAGTGGGAACTTGGATTTTAGTGCAAAAGGGACAAAACTAGTTAAGAAATTTGAAAATAAAACTAAATAAGAATATATATCAAATTGTAACGAGTAAAACCTAAACAAACAAGTAACGAAAGACTTAGGTTATGTTTGGTAACAGTTTTTATTTTTTATTTTCAAAAACTTGTTTTTAGGAATATAAAGAAAAAATAATTTTCTTGTATTTTTGAAATCAAAAACATGTTTGGTAAGTTGAAATTAAAAAAAAAAAGTTTTTTGAAAAAAAAAGAAGAAAATACTAATATATGTTATATTAGGATTTGTACTCTAATACTAACTTATTAAATGAGATAGATTTATTAAATTAAATTCTTGTTTTTATTGACTTTTGAAAATTAGAAACTGAAAACAACATTTTGCATGTTTTCAGTTTCCTTCACAAATTGAGTTTTGAAAACAGTTTTTGTTTTTTGTTTATTTTGGGTTACCAAACAAGTTTTTTAGTTTTAAAAATAGAAAATTATTTTTGAAAACAAAAAAAATGAGAAAAAACAATTACCAAACATATCCTTAGTATGTGTTTGAATACTGCTTATTTTGTTGAAAACTGAAAACTTATTACTGAAAACAATAAAAAAATAATTTTTGAGTTACTGTTCACTGCTGAAACACTATTCAACACTGTAGCTTTTCCTTAATGCACTGTTCATATCCCATAAACAGTAGAAGAGGCGCTGGTAAAAAAAAAAAAAAAAAAAAAGAGGCAAAACGCAGAAACGCGAACGCCAAAATGTGATCCAAACAGAGCTAATTCAAAAAGAATACAATGTAAAAGTAAATTACAATTTATTTATTCCTAGTATAATTTTATTCAATTTCCTTTAACCATTTTTCCATATTTTTTGAAACAGTACGTAGTGTATATATATATATATATATATATATTTAAAACCAGTAGATATACTCTATGAAAAATTACACTGAACAAGCTGATGATATGTCTATTGATATACTCTTTGACTTTAATCTGTCATTCAGATGACAATAGAAAACTTACTTCTTAAGCAATGATTTCTATAGAGATTCATTGAGTCAACCATAATATGAGATTTTACCTATTATTCTCTTGAAACTCAATATAATCATTATTATGTTCAATTTATTTTTACAATCTCAACTCGTGAACTTGAAAGATATAATCGAAAACGGTCAATGTATATAATAACTAACAAAAAGTATGATACTTATTTGAAATCTTAGCTTTTGTTTCCCGTTACTCAAAATCTTGCTTTATCACTAAAAAAAATAAAAATAAAAATAATAATAATAATAATAATAATAATAATAATTGTAAGTTGAATTTATTCAACTATGTGTTGGCTTTATTCCGTGTCAAATTTGCTTATAATTCAGTGTTTAGAAATCATGTATTTAGATGGGAATAATGTAAGGGTTGCATGTGAGAGAGTGTGAAGAATCGATCAAATGTGTGCATCAAGAGGCAACTCGTGACTAGTGACTTGCCAAAATCTAGCACACGTGTGGAGCATGCAGGAAGTTAAATGGTCTAGACAGCTGGATTACTACAGAATAAAAAGTACAGTTTGACCTTTCTGTTAACTAGCGACTGTAACTTGCGACTCATTCCACTCGCGAAGTGACTCGCCAGTGCACCTTATTTTACTGAAAACTGACTTTTCACATTCCATCACATACCCTACTATAAATACCCTTATACCCACAAAATATAGAAAGCTTCTAGAGAAAATTTTAAGAGAGAAACTCCAAAGAAAAACAAAATTAATTCATCCACAATCTTATACATTTAATTCTCCAAATTTCTCTACTCTCACCCTTTCTATTGTCATACCCTTGAGAGAATCTTAAGCCAAATCCTTACTTCACCAAATTAATAGCAGTGAAAAGGTTCTTAGTGTTTGAGAAGCAGTTCAAAAGAGAACCAACTCATATTGGTTGATGCAATGGACTAATTGCGGGATCCGGTAAGCTAGAGAAGACACGATTAGGCGTAACCTTGTTGGAGCAAGAAGCTTGGAGGGCTTAAGTGTATCGGGTAGATTAGGCTTGATGGATCTATAGCTATTCATGTATCTCAACTAATTTTCTAGTGGATCATTTACCGCTTGGAAGGCAGCGAAGAGGTTTTTCGCCGAATTCTTCGGTTTCCTCTTCGATAACACGTACCGGTATTATCTTGTGTTTGCTTCTCTCTATCCTTTATTCTTTACTTTTAGTTATTGCTGAGTTGTGATTAAAATATGACTTAGAGTAGTTTGCATATTTGGGTATTGCTTATATTTCATATTCTGCACATACATTTTGTACGTTTTTAGACCCCTTAAAACACAATCAAATTAACCTAGTTATTTAGCCAAGTGATTAGCTTAGGTAAATTATGCAATCCAGGTTAACACAGATAAATTATATCGTTGACATAGTGCGGAAAATAAATAACACAATGATATGATAACCCAAGAAAACTAAATCGGTAAAAAACTTGGGGAGGATTTAACCTAACTATTCTCAAGGTAAAATAGATCCACTATGAAAGAATTAAAGTTTACACAATAGCAACTTAGACCACTAACATCCTATTGCTATCTCGAATAGGAAACTTACTATGACGACCACGTGACATTTCCAAGTCCACGGACTACTTCTTTCTTGGATTCACAACAAGCACAAGTACTCCCACTTATGTATCTTTAAGCTCTTTATGCAGCAACAGAACTGATAATCAAGCTCTTGACATAATCTTGATTCTTGATAACCCTTAGTATATGTGAAAGCAATCACCTCGAGATCTCACAAGAGATTCACATACACATCATAAACCACAACTGCAACAACAACAAAACGTGGCTAGGGTTTTTCCTTTTATACTTAAGGCAAAATATAAAACCTTACACGTCAAACGGGCTTGGGTTGAGTTGGAAAATTCTGCAGAAAAACAATCTGCACGAGCTTCGATCGATCGAGTCTAATTTTCGATTGATCGAGCCAGGCAGATTTACACAGTAAATCCTGCAATTTACTCGATTCCAACTTTACACATTAAACATACTTTGAACAAGTTTAAAACAAGACTAAACGTTTTGATCATGGTTTGCCAACATTACAAAATGAAGTTCTAATACATTTAAACCTAAAGTCTTAGAACCCAACACATGGTTTAAATATAAGCTTGTATTGGATAATTTGTATTTGGGGGTCTAAACATTCACAAATGTTTTGCACACTAAGTGAGTTTTCAATAATAATAATAATATTTATAAGTTCCTTAATTATGGTTGTAATTGTCCTTCAATTAGGTTAATTACACACTAATTTGCTGATTTTGAGGCACAAGCAAGTCTTAATTGAGCTAAAAATCAGAAAATTTTAAGTACTTATATGAAAATCAAGCAAAAAAATGAGAGATCGCAGCTGGACCTAGATCCAAGTGTCAATCAGCACTTGGACCCCTGGTCCTCATTTGCCAATCAACAAACAGAGAGGCAATCCAATTGTTCTTCTTCCTAGTCAGATCATGCGAGGCAAAACACCAGTCTTCCTAGTCTCAAGTTTGTAAGATCTAAGCATGTTGTTTGAATGCTCTTCATGTGTTCATACTTATGTTCTTCCCGTGTCAAAACATATTTGTTTTCAATTTTTGTCACTTCATACAAAACCATGGTTTAGCTTTAGCTTTCAGTCTATCTAATATGATCACATGCAAGAATTACGATTTACACCAATCATGCACAAACACCTATTTCAATCTTTTTCAAAGAAGAATGATATGCTTTTGAGTGGTTATAACATGTTGGTTGTTTGGATGATGTGACATAACTATTAATTACCATAGTCTAAAAAACCAGCTTCACCTAGTAAGGAGGGTGTCTAACCCCTTTCCACCGTGTAATTTAGCTTCCGAATTTTGGATCAAGTGTTTGTAGATTTGTATATATCCATGTACTTTTCAATTTTTAGAATGTCACTAGGACCAAAATCCATGTAACCTTTGTTTTTAAATTGCATCATGGTCTAAAGCCATGTTATGCCCTAGTTATATTGATGTACACTTTCTTTTTTATCAAATCAAAAAAATAAAGTACCTTTTTCTATAGTTTTTTTCATTTAATAAAATAAGTGACGACTCTATGAAAAACATTTGGTCTAGGAGGAAATATAATAAGTTGAATCCCCATGCCTGAATTTATTATAAAAAAAATAAAAAGACAGGTTGGGGTCACGATCTCTCACATGCTTGAATTTTAATGTCAATAAGGGCTTGATTAATTTTCTTAGGACCATACATCATTTTGCTTTAACTTTTCCCCTATCTTGCCCTTGCAGATTCCAAACCTAGTGAGCATTCTTTTTTTTCTACTGGCTCTAACTTGCCTAAGTTCACTTTTTAGGTTTCAACCTAGTGAGCAATTTTTTCTTTCTACCCCAGGGGAGAATATTGCAACAGCTGAATGTGTGCTTCAAACAATAATAACCTCAAGCAGGACTTTGTATATGATTTATAATGCATGCTGGGTTTAGGTTAAGAACGAATAAGTATATAAAAGGAAAAAATTATCTAGTTAGTATTTCCCACGTGTGAACCAAATTTGAAAATGAAACACTGATCCCACTTTTTTTGCCCTCATTCCATTTATTTTGTTGTTGGCAATTTAATGGTGTTAACAGTTTCTTGTTGTTTGGCATGCGAGTACCAACACTGGAAGAGGTAGTAGAGTCATCCTCTATAAAGTAGGATATAGTAATATAATAAATTACAAGCTATAAATTATAGGAACTTGATTGAGAAAAAATAATATAAGCACATTATTTATCAGTGATCCTAAGGCATATGCTTCCTTTTTATGAGGTTTAGAAATCCAAGATCGATTCTTCTTATCAACACTTACCAAAAAATAAACAGAAGGTCTAATCACTTTTGGAAAGAGATCAGATCTGTTAGAAGATTTCTTCAGCCACAAATCTGTCTGAATGTGTAATGTTTGTCCTGGTATGCAAGTAGTAGCTGGATAACTTTGGAATATCAGCTTCTTTAGTAAATGAATAGAAAAATTCAAGTGTTATCTATCCAGTTTTTGGATTTGGCTTAGAAAGGTGATGTTCTTTTTTCTATTAACAATGTGAAGATAACTGAAAAATACATGTTGTATTTGGTGTGATATAATTAAAATGGCTTTATTTCGTTGCCTACTAAAAGATTAAGCACATCAGTTCAAGGATTTCAATGTGAAGCTCGTCCAAATTTCTCATTAGACAGTCCAAATTTATAGCTAAGAAAGAGAGAAAATTAAACAAACCAAAAAAAAATTAAGAGATGAAACGAGACTTCGAGAGATATCGAATTATAAAATACCAGTGATCTTAAAATTGAAACCTTAAAATGTTGCTTGTTAATCGTATCATTGATTTCGAGTTTAAGTTAATAAATATAACAATTGAATATAGCATTAACAATGCAGGTAAGATCCCCTCAAAAAAAAAAAAAAAAAAAAAAAAAAACAATGCAGGTAAGAAGCATTGAAGATGTATACAAAAGGCACTGTCTTTCTCAAAACCTAGTTTACAGAAATCTTTTTTTGTCTTTTTTTTTTTTTTTTTTTTGAAGAGTTTACAGGGAGGTTAATTGTCGTTAAATCTCAAATTCTTTAATAGAAAATTCCGGGTTATAACCTATAAATATTTTATATTATACTTTTAGTATGATCAACTGCGTCCTCTAAAATTAGGATCATTTTTATTTTATCCTTTTATATTTAAAATATTAGACTTTTGACCATGACATATAGCGCTTAGAATCTCCTCCTTCCGTCCATGTATATTAATAAATAATAATAATGTGTATTAAATGTGGTGTAAACCTATTTGTCGTTAAGGCTCCGTTTGGGAGTTTACAAGGGAATGAAATGAAATAGAATGAAATGATCATAAGAGAATAGAAAGGGAATCAATGGAATGGAATGTATTTAAGTAAGGGAATAGAATGAAAAGAATAGAATGGAATGGAATTAAGTAACCTTGATTGGATGTTTTAAGATGAAGGAATGGAAATGAATGAAAATTAATGGAATGTAAGTAATCTTGTTTGGGAGTAACATGGAGGGAATGGAATTGAATCATTTTATGACAATATTACTATTAGACCCCTATTTTAAAATAAAAGATTGAATATATAAAGGTATTTTGGGAGTTTTAGTAAAAATATCATTAAACCTAAATCTATTCCCTCTCATTTCTCTCAATTTTGAGGGAACAAAAATTTAAAATTTTGAGGGAAAAGGGAGAAATAGGCATTCACTCCTAATTATTCCATTCCCTCCCATTTAAACTCCCAAACAAGAGAATGGAGGTCCATTATCTCCGTTAAAACTCTCAAATAAAGGGAGAGAAGAATATTTTAAAAATATTCCTTTTATTCCTTTCCATTTCATTCCCTCCTTCCAAATGGACCCTAAATTTCAAATTCTTTAATAGAAAATTTCATTTCATTCCCTCCTTTCAAATGGACCCTAAATTTTATATTATACTTTTAGTATGATCAACTGCGTCGTCTAAAATTAGGATCATTTTTATTTTATCCTTTTATATTTAAAATTTTAGACTATTGACCATGACATGTAGCGCTTAGAATATCCTCCTTCCATCCATGTGCATTAATAGATAATAATAATAATAATGTGTATTAAATGTGGTGTAAACCTATCGCATGTGCTTGTTGGTTCAATCAAATCATGTCATGTCAAGTCAAGTCCATATATATATATATATATATATATATATATGCCAAGTCCATTAAATAGCTTTAGAGGTCATTAGAAATATTTAAAAAAAATCTATAAAATCCAAAAATAAATAAAACAGTATCTTTATTTCTACCATTTTCTTCGCGTCCAAACAAAAAACCAAAAGCTCCTATCCTCAAACAAATCAATATCCAAAATCTTCATCATTATCAAGCATCCCTAATTCCCAAAACAACCATTATTCATCATTGTTGCTTTTTGTAGAAACTCCACTTTGCAACCTGCGTTTAACCTTATTTAAGGATCAAATGATAATTTCAAAACTTAAAAATAAAATCATAATTTTAACCATTGGATTCTCAATTTATCATGACTTAGTTTTCAAACTTAGATCAAGGGCACATAGATTAACACTTATCCATGAACTTTCATTTTTTAAAATGTAATAAATTGAGACCAAAAACCATGTAACTTTTTCTTAGAATGTATCTAGGAACAAAATCATGTAATGTTCTAGTTATATTTAAAATTTTAATTTTAATCATTAACGCTATATAGCTCTCTCTCTCTCTCTCTCTCTCTCTCTCCCATCAATTCCTTGTTTAGTTCCATCATTAATCATACTTTGCTATCGCCTAAACACTACCTTGATCCTTTCAAACGGCCATCTATTTATGGGTATGGATGGAAATATTAAAATCAAAATTTTAAATATAACAAATCAAAATCAAAATGACTTTATACATAGAGGGTGTAATTTAAAATTTCACCTTTTAATTCTTCAAAAAAAACCAAACAATTTTTTACCTTTTTGACTTGAGCCTGTAAGATACAAAGTAACAAACACCACCAACCCCCCCCCCCCCCCCTCCCCCCACCCCCCACAAAGCCCAATTCTAAAAATCAACATATGAACTAATCCTTTTAAATGTAATAACCAAGTAATTATTGAGACAATTTCTTTCAATAAAAAGGGGATTAATTTAGATGTTAATTTCATGCACAAAAAAGTATATCATGAATTATATATATAGTGGATGATAATTTTTAAGGGAAGTTGTAACTTAAGATTATGACATGGTGACATGTTTTGTTCATTTGTTCATTTTTATACTTTCGTCTTGACTAGTGAGAGAGTTGAGTATTTGAAAATAAATTTGAAGGAGTTTTCATGGAACACTATAAAATATACTTTCCTTGCTGAAAATTTTTATTAAAAAAAATCCCCTTTGAGTATTGTTGTGGGCCTTGTGGCGTGGTCCGTAATTTGAAAAGATTGCTATTAAGTTATAGCCTATGGGTTTAATTCATTAATGACATTCTCCTTTTGGTCTACCACTTGCAAATGTCTACATGGTGTCCACTCTTTTTCACTGCAACAGGGTTTTTTCTATCTTTTTTATATATATAAGATGTAATGTAGCCCAATCCCACCTTACTTTTATCATCTTAATTTAAACCTAGTCCATTAACATATACATTATGCATGGATAAATGTTTCCTGCTTATATTCTATTGGGAACAATCTTCCCTTCCAGTAGATAGACCTACAAGCATGTACATTTTGCAACATTTTGAGGAAGGCTAGGTAAAGACAGCTAGAGGTAGACGTAGCTAGGTTTATGCAATATGTAAGCCAAGCCCACTACTGTACTTTCACCACTATAACACCATGTTTAAAAAGCTTATCCAGGCTTCAAGCCTCGTATGCCTATTGCATGGATTAAAATTTCTTGCTTATCTTTGATGGGAAACCCTAATACAGGAAATAAAGTCACAATACGGAATTGTACATTTTTGCTAGGTATAGATTAGTTAAAGTTAGAACTAGGTTTATACTTGTTGGGGGAAGATATGGCACTTGGAGAAACTCTAATTGAACGATTAATATAACTTATAAAAACACCACCAAACCCAAAAGTTTAAATTTACGAGTTTAGGTATTGCCTCTTTGTGAGTTTTGAGATCTTCATTAAGCCATGAACAAGTCCTAATACCTCCCCCTTACGTATAAGGTTTTTTGGCAATACTCATTTGTTAAGTCTTTCTCCAAGATTATCTTTGTATGTGCTTTATGGGTAACACATCCCACTCTAACTATGAAAGGGACCCTAAATACAGTGCCACAATGTCGTACACCACCACCAGTGTATAACATATAAAGACACAACTTAACTCATAAGTTTAAGTTTATGATTTTTGACCCAACTATGCTATATTGATCACTCACTATTGTTATTATTATTCAATATGAAACTTGACTTACACATAGATACCCAAAAATACCGTAAAGAAGAACATACAATTGGTAACCTAATCCCACCTCACTTTTACCACTTAAACTAAAGGTATTATCCAGTATTTCTCAAAAAAAAAGGGGGGGGGGGGTATTATCGAGTTACGCATGGCTTATGCATGAATAAAGTATTCTTGCTTATCTAAGATGGGGACCAATCATACAATGCATAGAGCCAAAACTCACCGCTAGCAAGTTCTTTTTGCAACAATTTGAGGTAGGCCTAGATTGCTAAAGTTGGATACATCTGTTAAAGGAAGTAATTCAAACTGCACAGTATCCAAATCTGATAAAGAAGAAGGGTAACGGCTAGTTTGTCGAAGGCTAAAACGATGCCGTTCCACTTACGTGAAGTAAGTTTAATAGAATAGTGAAACGGTGGCGTTTAACTCAACGTATTTATGGAGTGGTGAAAACGGTGACGTTTCACATTAATCAGAGCTGTGTCGTTTTGGACTCTGGGTTTCTTCTCTATCCAATCTCTTCTTTGTTAGTGCTCTGTTCTATGCTCAGTTCTGGTGTGGCTTCAGAGTTGCTCCTCAAGCTCTCAACTGTCAGTCCGGTAATTACGGATAGTTGGTTATTAGGCAGTTATGGATCTGTTAGATTAGAACCTTCTAGAAGGTTCTAGATTAAGCTATTCCAATGTGTATATATATAGAGTGTGTTGTAATGTATTCGGTGTGAGCTTGTATTTTTTCATCAAATTCATTTTCTTTCAATATACAGAAATATTTCTCTGTTTCCCTGTTTTCTCTTTTCTTTTCTCCTTCAAGCTTCCGCCATTGTTAACCATCTTCAAGCTCCAAAACTTACAACATCTAGGTTTTAAGTAATATGATATTAGTAACTATCTCTTAACTATCTAATGTATACGGCGTTGGAGGAACGTTCTGTACTCCACCAAATTTGTTTAGTGTACATGGGAACTAGTGTCTTTCTTACTGCTGTAGTTTTTTACGTAAGATCATGGTTATAACTTTTTTGGGGGGTTAATATAATGGTTATAACTTACAATTATAGATATGTCACTTTAAGATCGTGGTTCTATTGATAAAAATGTCACTTTCATTAGCAAAAAGAAAATAAAAAAGAAATATCACTTTCAATTTGCTAAGTGCTCCGCAAATCTTGTAATTTCTAATGGCAATCTTGTTGTTTTGCTGTCACCACAATGCTACTTTTTTTTTTCGATTCTACAAAACAATATATACTACAACGTACGGAACAAACCATCCTTCCACCTAATTTTATGATTTATCAAGTTGTAATTGTAAGTAGTTGACAAAAAGTAATTGGTCACACATAAATTAACAACGGGCAAAAAAACTTCACTACTCACACTCACACAAATCAACAAAACTATAAAATTAAATTGAAATCGAATATATCTCCAAATTAATTCATTGCTAATATGGCAAAAAAAAAAAAAAAACAAAAATGCTACGGTCATTGGGGTTTAGGCTATAGGAGTATTAAATTATGTGAGGTCGATGTCCACACGGTTAAATGCTTTGGTCAGCCAATCATCTACCATATATGTCGCAATCGAAACTCTTGTGTCACGCTCCATTTTCATGTCAAGAAAATAAAAGAAAACAGACCCCATGAAAAGGACCATTATAAAAATTTATAATTATGTTGCTTTAAACATCAAGGAACAAGGGGTATAACTAAGTCGTGCTCTCTGTTCACACTTGGATTTCAATATAAAATTTAAAAGGAGTAATGGTGGAATTATAATTTGATTTCTTAATTACTAAATCATTCAAATAGGCTATAAGTGTTACTGTTAATCTTCCACATAATGCTAACAGTTTTTATCATCATGTGCAGACGAGTCTCCGAATTTCAGGAATATTACCAAATAATTCCCTCCTAGATTTGATTACATTGTTTATTTTTGTTGGATCCTTTCTATTACTTTTCTCTTCTTCATTTTTCCACAGAATGAAGTTAAAGTGACCAAAATATATAACATCATATTTGTATTTTATATGAGCAGATTCAAACTACTTTTTAAGTCGATATAAAATTGGTAAACCTGTATGCTATGCTCAGCGAAACGAAGGAAAGTGACTTTTTTTTTTTTTTTTTGGGTAAGTTTGTCTCAGAATATTAAGATATGGTCGTCATCACTATTTTCTGTGGATTTGGGTTTACCATTATAAATTTTACAGTATTACATTTATACATTGCTAAATTTACATTGCATCTACATCATGTGTTTTAGTATTGACCATGTGGGCGAGTAACAATTTAGACCCTTTTAATTACGGCTTAGTCAATTTTACGGTTATTGAACAAACTAAAGCCCAATTTGTTTAAGTGATTAGCCAATCTGTGAGTGTTTTTTTGTATGAGTTTGTGATTTTTATTTGTGAGGTTTGATTGAGAATAGTTGTAATCCATATCATTAATAGAAGATTTTGTTTAGCATTATCTGTCTACATAGGCTTGTTGTTGGCCAAACCATATATTGTCTTGTGTGGATTTTGTTTTCTTGTTCATATGAATACATATCCATTAGCCCCACATTACACAAGACCATCTGAATCTAAGTAATAATTGTGTGAAATTCCAATTTCTCGTTCTTAACTTGTCAAGGAAAAGACTGAGCAAAAAGTTTTGATTTGAGTTGAAGAGAAGTTGTTCTTCATAACAACATTAATGACAATGCAATGTTAAAACTCACATAGAGGTGTTTTAAACCCTCCCCCCTCCTCTCCCCTCCGAAAAAAACTCTTACTTGATAACAAATACAACTTCAATTGAATTGGATGTTTGTAGACAGTGATAGAGATTAAAAACAATTTTTCAATGGGGGTTAAGCTAATATAACAAAATTCTCAAGTAAAACCAAAAATCAAAAATTTATAACTCAAAATGAATACTTTATTGACTGAACTACACTTTTGGCCTTAAAGTTCAGGCTTGTTTTTATTAGTCCTTCTATGTTTCTTTTCATGTTTAATTCATTTTCATATTGCCCTTTACATTTTAAATTTTCATTTTATCCCTTCATATTTGATTCAACTTTTTGGTTGGCTTTTTATGTTTCAAGATCTTTTATTTTTCAAAATTTTTATTTTCAAAATGAAATTTTGAAATGTAAATGGCTAAATAAAATACTAAATCAAGAATAAATAGTCAAAATGAAAATTTTAAACGTAAACTTACTAATATGAAAATAATATGCGGAGGGTTCTAGGCAAAAGAACATAGCCTTTTCAAAGCACCTTATTTTGTTTGGGGAGCGATAAGCAATCAACATAGTATCTTCATGAAGATACTATGTTGATTGAAAATGTATGATATTTATGATAGAATTTCAACATACAAATTATTTCAATCAACATAGTATCTTCATGATAGAATTTCAATTTATGATATTTATGTCATGATAATTTCTATTTATCATTATGTCAAGATACAAATTATTTTCGACATAAATAGGATTTAAACTCCTAATCTCTTATTCAACAACAAGTGATTTTAATAATTTAACTGGAACCTACAACAACCAACATAGTATTATTTCATTAATTCCCCCTTGCCACGAATAAACGCAAAAGAAAAACATCTTAATATTAGAAAATGGATTATTTGAACTAGATTTGCTCAAGAGTAATATATTAGGGAAAAAAAAGTTGCTAGGCCAATATTGAGAAGAAAAAAAAAATGTAGGTTGATTATACTCTTTTGATATGGTATATTCGGTAATTTAGTTTCTTCCATTTTGTGTGCTTTAGGTTCATTTCATACGTTGGACTAAGTTTTTTTTTTTTTTTTTTCCTCTAAATCTCATTAATTATATTTTTTGTTTCGTTGGAGAGAAATTTGAGGAAGACAATTGTGTCGGAAAAATGCTTGATAATCAATCTGTACAAATAAAAGATAACTGGCTCCTCTTAATTCATGACAAGTTGATTGGTTCCAAGTTATATTTCCTTTTGTTATTACACGAGAACAAGAAAACAGAGAGTGATCTCTGCAGAGTTCAGCACTAAAAAGTAGCTAGCTTTTTCTTTTTCTTTTTTTTTTTCCCTTTTTTTAACAGGAAAAAGTAGCTAGCCCTTTTTTTGCATATATATATATATATATATATAGAGTATATATATATATATATATATATGTATGCTTCTTTTTTTCCTTAATTAATGGTTGGTAAGGCTCTCTTTTTGTGGAGGCGGATTAATAATAAAAAGAAATCTACACATACAGACATGCTGTTGAAGCTGCAATATATTATTTGTTATACAATCTATGATCTAGATATTACTGACTATCTCCTTAAAGTATTCATCCAGAATTTTTATTTTTATATTTTTAAAGCAACTTGAAATTGAAATATTGAAAGCAAATAATTGTGCTAAACCCCGCGTAAATACTAATGGATGCTATATTATATAATTTATATGTACTTGGTAGTTAGCAGTTGGCACTAGGGTTTGAGTGCTTTTTGTAAATCCCGTATAAACAGTGATGGATGTCCTATCATATTATTGGTAGCATTAGAGTTTGTGAAACCCCAAAAGAATGGAGCTTTTATGATTCTGTGGTCCAGTCATGAGAGTGAAAGAGTTGCTGAGCTGACTTCAAAAATAAAAAAGCAATATTTGCTTTTGGAAATAGTGACCATGTCTCTGGTTTGTTCAAGAGCTTGCTAGACCTGAAATCCTATAGGTCAAGATTTCTGCTTCAAAGTTCAAGATTTATATTCTTTCCCGTTTTCGATGTTTTCATACGTTGTTTCAGACATTCTAGATTCATTTGACTCGAGGTCAAAAGATTAACCTATTAGATAAACCTAGGTCGAGGTCTCTTACATTTAGGCTCATTCTAGGCTAAATGTTTGTAATCTCTCGACACAGATAGAAAACAATGTTATTAAACAATCAAAATAATAGAAATTTGTTTAAACCCCTTAAAATAGATTGTTTAATCTAATATATTAGCCAAATAATTATTTAAGTTAATTATTTAGATTTAGGTTAAACAATAATAAGTCATATCATGCAAAGTAGTGAAAAACAAATAACATCACGATATGATGACTTAAAAAAATTAATGAAACCAACAGTTTTAAAGTAAAAATTTGGAGAGGATTTGATTTAGCAATCTTCAAGGTAAAACAAATTCACTATAAGAGAATTGAAGTTTTTACAATCAAATTTAACCTTAACAATCAAAATAATAGAAATTGATTGTTTGTTTAAACCCCTTAAAACAGATTGTTTAATCTAATATATTAGCCAAATGATTATTTAAGTTAATTATTTAGATTTAGGTTAAACAATAATAAGTCATATCATGCAAAGTAGTGAAAAACAAATAACATCACGATATGATGACTTAAAAAAATTAATGAAATCAACAGTTTTAAAGTAAAAATTTGGAGAGGATTTGATTTAGCAATCTTCAAGGTAAAGCAAATTCACTATAAGAGAATTGAAGTTTTTACAATCAAATTTAACCTTAAATCTATTGCTACCTCCAGTAGTAACTTGCTAATACAACCACGTGCAAGCTCCGAATCCATGAACTCCTCTTCTTGGACTTACTGCAACACAAATACTCGCATTTATAACTTTGAGATCCCACTCAAAGGTTTTAGATCACCTTCAATTGCTGATCTTTGTAGCAGTAACTAGGTTCTACCAATACTTGATTGTAGTTTTTGCTCCTATAGATGCTTGTGTAGTTAGAAGGTACAACACCTCTCAGATCTCACAATGAGTAACACACAAGTCTTCTAAAGGTCTTCAAAACATAGTTATGGTTTCCTTTCTATATGTGGACAAGTTAGATTGAAACCCTAAACATTTTTGAGGGCTTGGGCCTTGGTTTAAAATTCTGCAAAATTTAATTTCTGCGATTTTCGATTGGTCAAATCAATTTTTGATCAATCGAGCTTGGCAGATTCTCAACTCTCTTTTCTGCAGTTAACTTGAACTTGAAACTCAAAACACACATCTTTAAGCAATGTCTAACACATAGACCAGACATGTTTTGTTCCCGATTTACCAACATATACAAAATAGAATTCTAAACATGTAATATTAAATCTTTAGAACCTAACAAATATAAAAAGGGGTCTTAATCATCATGAAGGCATATGTTCTAACTCAATATGCTCTAGTGGTATTTTTGTGTTTTGGACTTTGGAGAATACTACAACTAGAGAAGAAAAAAAAAATCTAGACAACGTTCTTATGTAAATTGAGGCAACCTTTCAGTGAGAATATTGATTTCTTATCTCTAAGTCTCGGATGCATTTCATGATTGGAGTTCCATGGCCGAAATGGGAAGCAAATACATTTGGAAACAATTCCTACTAGAGTTTCAATTACCAATGATTTAAAACAGCATATTCGTGTTCTTATATGTCCATTTTAAATATGGTACTTAAGGTTTAAAACGGCATTTTTCCCCCTTTCATTGCCACCTTATAATTTGATAGAACTTAAAGTAAACATTAACCACATTTGCACTTTATTTCAAAGGAATTAACTTAGTTAAAGTTCATCATAATTACACTGGTTGAGTAAATACATAATGTAAGTCTCAACATACATCAGCACAACACCAATACTCACTCGTACAATCCAATCTGAACAGTACAGAATATTATAGGAAATGATTGGAGGAAATCCTTCATGCAGTATATACTGGAATCAATTTGATGCTCATGCTTCACCATCTCAAAAATACTATATTTTCTAGAGAGAGAGTTGTATACACCAATAAAAGTTAAAGAAAAATCATTTGAGATGGATGTTTAAAAAAAGAGATATAAAATAATTAATAAAAACTTAACATTAAAATATGGAACCATTTGGCAGTTTTGGGAGCCTACCTGTTCCTAGGGACGGAACCAGGATTCAAACTTAGGGAGGGGCCAAAGTTCTTTGTTCAAAAATTTTTAAAAATTGGAATATCAATACTAGAGGTTAATAGAGTTGCATTATTAGCATTAAATTATTAATTATTATTTGTATTTTTTCTTTTGAAAAAAAATTTAACAATAGGATTTTATAATCAAGAGTTTTGCAAGTTAATTGACACGTCTTAATATTTTCAAGGTCTAACTAATTAATGTGCGGATGAAGGAATCAATATGTGGCATAGGAGTTGTCTTTATGGTTATGAGGGTGGAGTCATTTAAGAGGGGCATAGAGCTCTCAAGTGAGAGGGAGAAATTGGGTAAAGGTTATTCGGTTTTTGTGATTTTTTTTTTTTTTTTTTGCTAGAATTTGTAATTGATTTGTTGTTATTGTTTTTGCTTAGACCAGATTTATAATTTATCCAAAGATTTTTCTTATTAGCTGGTTATGTGCATTTTTTTTTTATGGATTTTTCTTGTTATCTATCTGTTGGATTTCTTGAGTCAGTTTATAAATTTTTTGGGGTGGGGGGGCCAAGTATATAAATTTAAGAGCCAAAATTAAAATTCTTTTTGTTAATATACATACTAGTATATTTTTTTCTTCAAAGGTTTTAGGAAGGGGGGGGGGGGGGGGGGGGGGGGCGCATTGCCCCCTTCAGCCCTTGAGTAGTTTCGTACCTGCCTGTTCCAAGTATGTAGGAGTTATAACAATTTTTAGTAAGTCATTGTCAAATGCGTGTAGTCTTTGGAGTATACTTTTAAAATAAAGTCGATTTCTATAGATATAATTTTCCATTTGATCTCCAAATAATTTAACACCTAAGCATCCATCATCAAGATATATAAATTCAGAAATAGTTGATTAAATTTATTGGTAAAAAAGATGGAAAGAAGGGAGGTGAAAGACAGAGAGGTCATTGAATTACCTAAAGAGTAAAAAAATGGTGTAAAATATTATACGTCACCTAAATACTCAATTTGAGAAACCTTAGAACTCTTTTCATAATTTTCAAAAACCAGGTTTCTTGAGGAATGAGTACATTAAGATAGTGTTAGAATTTTTCAATTCTAAATTCAATGATAGCATGTGTATAAGCTTCCATTAAATCTACTTAAGTATTCCCAGTTCCTACTAAAACAAGGCTCAATTATTTTGAGCCTTGTGAGCCAAGTTGCTTCTTTAGACAGTTTTTTAGTCCAGAAGTACTTGATATATTCCAAGAGGGAAAAAAAATATAAAGAAATGTACGTAATAAACTAATAGGTAAATCTTTCTTTTTCTCAAACTCGTCCCAACCTTCAGGAGCTGTCTTTTTGATGCGTACACTCTTTCTTGTAAACTGTTTATAGGACCACTTTGATATATCACTATCAATAGCTTAAGAGTGAAGACTTTGATATATATATATATATATATATATATATATTCATATAGATATATATTAATTAAGAGGCAAATGTCATCATGTTTCAAAGCTTTTGTCAGCCAATCATTCGCCATATATGTAACCACCGGATCATTTCCGTCACCCTCAATTTGCTCTTAAATAAAGAAAATATAATACTTTTTTTTTTCTTTTGAATAATAAAGAAAATACAGTGACCTCATCTTTCAATGAAAAATATAATACTTTGTATGATCATGGGGAATAGTGAACTTTATATACTAGATAGGTCGCGCTCACTATGCTTTTTTTACAATAACATTTAATTTTTTGAGAAGAAACTTATTAGATTTATTTAATTACATTTTGCAGGCTATAGCCCATAGCATGCTAACAGCTCTTACGATATCAAGCCAATTACAAGTATCCACATTCCATACCCTTTAAGCAGTTCCGAAGATTTTGCACTAATGCGTAAAGATTCCATATCTATTTCTTTAATTTTATATATCTTCTAACATATTCCACACTTATTTTTGGCCCTAAAAAAAAATCCACAATTATGTTGAAACCTGAGTCCCTAAAATGTAAAAGAGTAACCATGGACCATTTTCCTTGTGAAATATGGAAGTTTTTCTAGGTTATACACTTTTGCATTTTTGCGAGAAAATATTATGGATGTCTTTATCTCATACATTCTATTTTGGGTGTTAAAAAACATATAATTACATCATTGACCATTTTTTTGGTTTTTGTGTTTTTAAATCCCTTTTAACTTTTAAGCACAGAACAAATTATGTAGGTATTAGGTTTCATTACAAACAAATGCTGAGTCCACAGTGAGAGTTCATATTCATGTTGATGCGAAAGAGACATTAAAATAGAAATGAAATTTGGCATCAAATAAATGGCTGGGGTTTGAATAATTTTGTGGGACTCTTCTTTGTTTACATCGTGGCAAGTAGGCTGATATTTTACGGACTACGTCCATCAGTTTGAGCTAAATTGAAAGTGGACTCCTTGATCACGCTTGAAAGAACTGAAAATGCAAGTGACAACATATATATATTTGAAAGGGTTTTGTGTATAGCGTAGTAAAGGGGGAGGGGAGTTAATTTGTTTTTTTTATTTCTTTTAATATATAGTGCCTATTTTTATATTATTTTCGATATGTCAAACTTCATTAAGAATTGAAAGAAGATATTTCCTATTTTATCAATTTTTTAAAAGTTATTAAGTTATAAAAAAAAAAAAAAAAAAAAAGAGAGAGAATAGAAAAGAAAAATAAAGAAACAAATGTTTCAATTAAGAGAGAAAAAAAAAAACTATTACCTTTTAAAAGTGTTACGAGATCAATCTTTTTCCATCTAATAATTTGTTACTTTTCATAAAAACGTAGTATTTTTCTTATTCTTTATGTACTAATTATATAATAAATTCCATAATTTGACTTTCTTCAAGTTAAACAATAAAAATTTTAGACGTAGAAATAGTTACTATATGATTTAAATTGTTAAATTTAATCATTTTATTAGTTTAACAAAAACTGACATAAATGATGCTTGAGATTTATCTAATTATTAAAAATGATTACATGTAATTATAAGTGGAATTTTGACCATGAAAAAAAATACAGCATGAATTTTGACGGGTATTCTTTTTTCTTTTTTCTTTTTTTTGTGTTTCCAAACTTTAAAATACTATTTTGTAGACACCCGAGTGGTATTTTATTGTCTAAATTGAATTAAGTATTTTATATATATAAAATGTATGCGTTATGCATTTATTTTATATATATATATATATATATATTATTGTCCATATTGAATTAAGTATTTTATATATATAATTGGTGTGTGTTGTGCATGTGTTATACTTCTATGTGTGTGTGTGTTATGCATGTGTTATACCTCTGTGCGTGTGTGTTGTGCATGTACACAATGTGTTTTTTTTTTTTTTTTTTGAGAATATTAAATATTTTTAACACACACATGGGGAAATGAGAGAATATCTTTAAAAATTTTACAATGATGTGTGTGTGTGTGTGTATATATATATGTGTGTGTATTATTATGAATATCCACCCCACCTAGGAAAGTCAAATTCTATTCCTATCAACACCTGTGTATATAGGGGTGGATGCCATCCCAACCCTATTTTTTTTTTTAAATATGTATATTATATATAAATATTAACATTTTGAAAGGAATGGCCTAAAAATTTAGGAGCTCTCCTCCCCACAAAAGAAAGTCTCTAATGATCCTTTTAAATTAGAATTGAGCAATTAGCTCAATGTTTACTATTAGAACATATGTGATTCAATTGTTAGAAACACATGTCATTATTTTATGTAATTGGCTAATCCTTTGACAAAACACACTTTACTTGTAATTGGGTAGATTTAGGATGGGTTTAGTACTTCAAGGAACAAAAGTTCAAGTCTAGTATTGAAGCCATGAAAATCTGTCCAAGAAACAAGTGAAGAAGTGCTAATTTATTAAAGTTCGACAACTGCTCGATAGATAGCTATCTATCAAGGTTTAATGAGGCCTGACAGATACTATCTATCAAGATATCTATCGAGAATTACGAAAATCAGTTTTTCAGATCTGATTTTCATCCCATGCTTTTGTATTTGTGTAGGATTTCTTTTCTCGCAGCCTTAAACATATATAAGGCTTATTTTAAAGGCCGCCACACAAGAGAATATAAGGAGAATATATGCAAAAGGTGACCAATGCCTTATTCTTTCTGAAAGAAGCTACTGCATCTTTGTCCCTTAAGATTTTGTAACCAAGTGCTACTTGATTTTCATTGTTGATGAAGTGAAGAACTTTGCAGCTAACAATCTTCTTCAAGTTAGTGTGTGTTAGTCACGTATTGTGAGTCGTGCATCTTTGGTTAATCACGTACTGGGATCCGTGCATCAAAAAAGGGTGGCGTTCATATATTGAAGAATTCAGAGGTTCTGAAGCGGTAGAAGGTTTCTACTGTAACTTCATCTACGAGGATTGTAGAGTCTAGGGACAAAGATTTTGTACTAAATTTGAAACTTCTCTTTACTATAGTGAATTGCTTTTTGGAAAAATTTCCCCCCAGGTTTTTTACTGTAAAATAAGCTTATTTCATTAATTTTCCTAAGTCATCATATCTTGTTTTATTTATTTTTCCGCTGCATTATATTGACATGATATTGATGTTTGTTTGTTTGTTTTAATAAGTTTTATTCATAATAAATCTAATTAACAACTTGGGTTTGAAACTTGTTAATTCTATCAACTGGGGTCTAAATTTTCCAATAAGTGATATCAGAGCAGGCACACTCTGATTATGGTTAATCTTTACTGTGTGATCCATTGACCCCTGTTGTCATGGAAACTCTTGATTGTTTTGATTTAAATGATCTTAAGTTGAATGATGATGGTGATATTCAAGATGCCTATTACAAGATTTATAATTTTTGTATGAAATCTCTTAAATATTCTACAAAATTAAAAGCTAAATTTAAAAAGGTCAAGCTTGAAAAAGATGATTTGGTTGCAAAATTAGATGAAGCCAATAATTTGAATGAGAAGTTTAAAAATCAAATTTCATCTCAGGTGAACAAAATTAAAAGTTTGGAAGAGCAACTAGTTGAATTTAAAAATGAAGTTAAAAAATTAACTAGTGCCAAACTTCTTGTTGAGCCTAACTCAAAAGAAAAAGATTTTTATGTTCCTTCATTTAAAGGAATAATGAAGAGTTGAAGGCTAATATTGCTAGGATAGACAAAGGTAAACAAACTGATGTTAACTCTGAAATTTCTAAACCTATGTTTAAAACTCCTCCTAGGATGAAAGAAAAATCTGAATTTGTCCCCACTTGCCATCATTATCATATTGTTGGTCATATTAGGCCAAATTGTCCTAAGTTGAGGTCTCTATCAACCTTTAAGGTTAGACCTTCTTCTAGGAAGCCGATTAACTCGAAAACTACTCATGTTTGTCACCATTGCATTGCTTCTGAACACTTTCGTCCTAATTGCTTCAAGTTGTATCCTCAAAAACAAGTGTCCAAACGGTCACAGGTTTCCTTTCAAGGACCTGCACCTATATTTGGAGAGTTATTAAAAGCATTGACTTTTTTAACTCAATTTCAGGAGAATTTTAATTCTTCTATGTCCCTTAGTAGACATACTAGGACACGTGCATTTTCATCTTCACGGCTAAAGACTCGTACTATGTGGGTAAGAAAGGAGCCTAAGACTTAATTGTCTTTTTTGTTTGTCCTCTACTTTAATACTTTCAATCTAAAGTAGGACTCTTGTTTCTTGATTTCTTATCTACTTTTGGAATTATGCTTTCATGCATCTGCACCTTTCTATCATGCCTTCATGCATATACATCTTTCTTTCATGCTTACTGTTGTCTGTATGTTTTTTTTTTTTTTTTTTAGTCTTTATTTTGTTTGTTTTCAAACTAAAAAGAGAAAAAAAAAAAAACAAAACAAAACAAAAAAAAAAAAAAAAAAAAAAAAAAAAAACAGTATGTGTTTGTATACATTGGTACTTATGTACCTTGGATGGCCATTGAAATAAAATTTTCTAAATTTTGTATTCTTTGTAGCTTAGATGAGCATCTCTATGCACAACTAAACAAGTGAGATTTATGGCTCATGTTTGTGATGAGTAAGGTTAAGTAGTCTCTTGTACTTAATACTCATATCACTCTTTTTTATGGGAAGGACTAGAAAATCCTAAGAGAAAAACATAAATAACCATCTCACCACTGTTGTCCGTCAATCATTCAATGAGATCTGTATGCTTCGGCATAGCAAAAGTGCAATGCCAATGACATCTGTATGCTTCGGCATAACAAAAGTGCAATGTCAAATGCTTAACATAATTGGGTAATTTTTTTTTCTCTCTCTTATATGCCTATGCATGGTTTGCTTCAAAAGAAAAATATGCAAAGAAAAATCAAAAGCAAAAAGATCAAAATACTTTTAAATATGATTGCTAGTGTGTATTCTAGGAGATGTGGGAGTTATAAGATGTACCTCAAAGGTGATAGTCCACATCAAACAATTATGATTGTGTGTGAGATAAAGTGATTTTCTCATATCTCAAATCGTCATCACATGTATACATTTATGCAATCTTGCGATGTTCTTCACACACAACACGCAATATTCTTTGCTACTCTTGATACATGTGTAGGTACAATGTGATTTGGCCATCATAAGGTTTACATATGTTAATTTATGCTCACTAAATTGTCTTGACTTGTTTTTAAAATATAAAATCCGTTAGACTTGTTTAATGTGTGTGTGTGTGTGTGTGTGTGTATGTGTTTTTGGGATCAATGTGCTTAAAATTGTTGTTGAGAGATGATTTTGAAAACTTAAAATGTTGCTTGGATCATTGGTTGAGTTGCATGCTTGATTGCATTCATGTCTGTGTTTTTCTCTTCTTGAAAACCTGTTTTTTAGCTAACTCGACGCCTATTCAACACCTGGCTATCTATCGAGCTCTTAAACTGTTTCTTATCGCAATCTTAACACCTCTGTACAGCTAAGTGGATCGATTGAGATTCCTTCTGGATCCTTGATAGCTTCTCGACAGCTTGGTGGATCGATCGAGCTTTCTTCTGGCCTCTTGATAGCTTCTCAATAGCTATTCGATCCATTGAGGTATGCTCGATAGCTTCTCGACACCTCTCGATCCATCAAGATCCTCTTGCATGCATTGTTTTTCACATGTTTTGCATATTTCTTTTATCGTGTCATCTATTGCATCTTATATTTCTTTTGATCATCATTATATTTCTCGGGTAAAGCTTTATAGCTTCCTGTACCCTTTGTCAATCATAACAAAAAGGGGGAGAAATTGTGGGAAATTTGTGGTTTCTTTTTAAGATTCTACATGTTAAGAGAAGAAATACGTGCCTCTGTAAGGTGGAGTTATGTTTCATCTTGTTAGGGGAGTGCTTACTTCCTTCTTCTTGTACATCGGTTTTATGACCATGTTTACATCCATTGTACTTATCTTTGATATATATATGATGATGTATGTCTTCTTCACCTATCTCTACATGTGATGTTTTTTTTCTATCTTTATACATATGTTTCTTATTACTTGTATGCAATCTATTATTTTTGTTTCACACAAAGATGCCTTGATGAGTTTTGTTTAAAGTGTTACAAAAATAAAGGCTGTCAAAGTCTTTATTGCCATAGACTCTTTTCTTACAAAGTTTTTCAAGAATTTATATTAGGATAAATTTTATTATATTCAACAAATGAATATGAGTTGAGAGATTTATGACATCTCTCATATCTCATTTATTTGTTATGGTTTTGTCATGGATTGCCAAAGGGAAAGATTGCTAGGACGTATGTAATTCACTTGTTAGGAACATATGTCATTATTTTATGTTATTGGCTAATCCTTTGATAAAATGCACTTTACTTGTAATTGGGTAGATCTAGGATAGGTTTAGTACTTCTAGGAATAAGAGTTCAAGTCTAGTATTGAAGCCATAAAAATCTGTCCAAGAAACAAGTGAAGAAGTGCTGATTCATTAAAGCTCGACAGCTGCTCAACAGATAGCTATCTATCGAGGTTTAATGAGGCTCGACAAATACTATCTATCGAGGTATCTATCGAGAATTACGAAAATCAGTTTTTCAGATCTGATTTTCAGCCCATTCTTTTGTATTTGTGTAGGGTTTCTTTTCTCATAACCCTAGATATATATACGGCTTATTTTAAAGGCCTCCACACAAGAGAATATAAGGAGAATATATGCAAAAGATAGCCAATGCCATATTCTCTCTGAAAGAAGCTACTGCATCTTTGCGTTTTAGGGTTTTATAACCAAGTGCTTCTTGATCTTCATTATTGATGAAGTAAGGAACTTTGCAGCCAACAATCTTCTTCAAGTTAGTGTGTTAGTCACGTACTGGGAGCCGTGCATCTTTGGTTAGTCACGTACTGGGATCAATGCATCAAAAAGGGTGGCGTTCATATATTGAAGAATTTAGAGGTTCTGAAACAGTAAAAGGTTTCTACTGTAAATTCATCTACGGGGATTGTAGAGTCTAGGGACAAAAATTTTGTACTAGATCTAAAAATTCTCTTTACTATAATAGATTGCTTTTTGGGAAGGTTTCCCTTTAGGTTTTTTACTGTGAAACAAGCTTGTTTCATTGGTTTTCCTGGGTCATCATATCTTGTCTTATTTATTTTTCCGCTGCATTATATTGACATGATATTGATGTTTGTTTGTTTTAACAAGTTTTATTCATAAAAAATCTAATTAACAACTTGGGTTTGAAACTTGTTAATTCTATCAACCGGGGTCTAAATTTTCCAACATTTACAGAAAAAAGTTATCCTCTTCTTTTTCTTTTTCTTTTTCTTTTTCTTTTTTATTGTAGAATTTCCTCTGGCATTTGCTAAATTTTTGGATGTTTCTTGGTTTTGAAGACTTCATTATTTCCTGCATAATATTTTTTCATTCACTTTGGTAATTTATGTTCAAAATAAGACTTTTTAAGAATTTTACCTTAGAGAGGCATAATAATATATGTTTACATATGCGCATGTGTGTGGAGTTTGTCTTGACTACCATAATTTGGTCCCTCCAAACCAAAATTCTTGTTTCCGCCCCTGTGATTGTATTTGCGTACGTATGTTGTGTAGCTGACTTTACAACAAAGTTATTAACATATATAAAAGAATATGAATGTAAAGAATTAATTAGCTTATTAAGCTCATCGGTAACTGACGTTTCTACCCTTTTAATTGGTAAGAAGCCACCAAACTGGAATTGAAAATTTAGCAAGACACTGAACTTAGGTTACTTGTGTTCTACTTCTATATATCTATATTTTTAAAAAAGAAAAATAGATTGTGCTTGCTAGACATGGCGGAAATGACTTAAGTAGATGGATTGGAAAGAAATCATTTTCCTCAATCCGCCGTTCTGATAAGTGATAAGTAAGTATCATGTCCAACAAGTGAATTGCCCTCTTACAAGAAAATAAATATCACAAAAAATTTTGCCTTAAAGCTATGTCGCCAAATACTCCACTGCATGCAGCTAAATTAGGGAAATAAAATCCCCCATATGTATATTACAAGGTAAGAATCAATGGGTTGAAACAAATTTGGACCAATGGCGGAGTGAGGATTGAATTTCGAGTAATAAATTTATAAATGACACACACATGCATGTGAGTATTTGAGGGAAAAATCTAAATAATTAAAAACCATATATGTGAAAAAAAAGAAGAAGAGATAATTTAATGCAAGAAAAAAAAAAAAAAAAAAAAAAAACCAACAGCAGCATATTTTATATAGTGCTTAGGTTTTTGTACATGCATAGGTCATTTTGTGATTTGTTTGAAGATAATATTCCACTTCTTCATGTGAAATAATTTTCAGTAGTTAGATTCACCTCAAATAAAATCCATATGAATTATTATATTTTGCTTAATTAGACTCATTAAATAGTCAACTTGTAATATTTTTTTTAAGTTATATTTTGAACATATATGTACTCAAAATTTTAGACTTAACTTTAAATTAATATTAAACTTTGGTGAGTTCCAGCTAGTTCAACTAGTAAGGTCTCTAATAGTTGAATAAGAGATCTAAGGTTCAATCCCTGTCTACACCAAAAATTGACTAGTGCCTTGGTCTGATGATAAAAAGTTATCACAGAAACGGACGCCATAGGTTTGAAACTTGATCTCTCTCAAAAAAAATATTAAACTTTGAAATTTATTATATAATCATTCATATATTTTATTACTTATAAAAAATAAAAAAGAATAAATTATTAGGTTATAAATTTGTGCTTTTTTATCATTATTTTCTTAGTATTAATAATGTTCTTTATTTTTCTCCCTCTTTTCAAATAAATTTTTTTCTCTTTATTTTTAATTTTTTTGAACCTTTTTTAATTTTTTGTTGAACTTTTAAAATAAATTTACAAAAATAAGAAAAATAAATTTCAAATTAAGTTTTACAAATAAAAGAAATAATATGAAGTATTGATTATTTATTGTTTATTGTTTTACATACGGTTGATTTGCATGCTTGTGTTAATGGATCCTTAAGTATGTTAAATACAAAAATGCAGCTTATTTAATATATTACGCTGCAAAATTAACTTTAAAGTCTAAATAAAAGCTTTCATTAATAAAATTGTTATTAGTAATAAGTTCATGAGAAAGTGATATTATTCCAATTACAATTTACCATGTCAACAATTGTGAATAAAATTATAAATAAAAAAAAAACATTATTTTTATTTGTCACCTTCCCTCATTTCTTTAAGGTGACTATATATATATATATATATATATATATATATAAAGCCAAAAATAAGAGAAAATCAAATTAGAATTTAAAATTGAAATCTAATTTTGAACCATGTATCAAATCAATTTCTTAATTTTAATGCAAATATTTATCACTCATTTATATTAAAAAATAAACCATTTTTAATAACAATTATTTCTTTTTTAAATATAAGAATTTTATAGCATATTGAATATTTAGTTTTGAAATTTTTATTTATTTTAAGACAACTAGACAACTCTTTTTTAAAAATTACCAAAAAAAAAAAAACGAATCATATAAAAGGTGGAGTATTATTTTGAATCTGAATTGAGTAAGAGAATTCAAGAATAAAAAATCTTTCTAAAACTATAATTAAAAAAATTAAATCGTAATTATAATTAACATAACCAATAATTTTGGGGAAAATTATATTTTTTAAGAATATAATTTAAAATGAAAAATTGTTAACTTCTAAAAATTGAACTCTTTTTTTTTTTTTTCCAATGCCTCACCAAGAATAAAAATATAATGTTCAAAATCACAGTTTATAAAACTGACTATAAAACATAACACAAAGACCAAAGTCTTTAAGTATTAGCAAAAAAAAAAAAAAAAAAAAACCAAACTCTTAAAGTATATACACAATAAAATAAAACAAAATAAAAAGAAATAGTAATACTAATAAACTATTACCATATAGCTGGACCTAGTGTTACGTGATATCAAATCTAAGATACCAACGATACAGTGGACAAGCAATTTGATGCCAATGTCCTTATATTTTAAATGGACTTCAATTTGTGCTAAGTCTCGTTCTACCGCATTTGTAAAATTTTGAATGTATAATACTTCTAACCTATTTAAAACTATTTCAAGTCCATCTAAAATTACTTCTAACTCATATAGTTTAGGTTTCACTTGAAATTACTTTCAATCAATTTAAAATCTGGATTTTCTTACAAAAATTTATTATTAGTTCAAATATAAATTTCAATGTAAAAATATGTTATATTATAGAAATATATGGTTCATATCTTATTTAAAAAAAAATGCACACATGAAATATATTTATTGCATCACAATAACAAAAATTAGGTTAAGAAGTACAAAAAAATATATTCTGTCTAAAATAAAATACACAAACATAAATAATTTGCATTTTCTACAAAAAAATTGAATTATCAAAATATAATAATGACCATATTTAGCTAATATATGAATTATAAAATGCATCTAATTGCATATTATAAAATATACACATGCATAAGCATGGAGTTCAAAGCTAATATATATCAATAACGCATGCTCCTCATTTCAATCTCCTTTCTTAAAAATAAAAAAAAATCAACCTTCCGATCATATTGACAACTTCCCTCATATATTTTACTTCTCCTCTATTTCCTTTGGATATGTACTGAATTTCCAACTCTTCTATACCTCTCTCAACTTTTCTTCTTCAAAATATTTTAAGTCCTTTAATAACTAATCTTTTGTTTCTAAAAATTCATTAAAATACCAAATATATATATATATATATATATATATATATTTCATTGAAAAAAAAAAGGAATGAGATCATTTGTACCCAGACAATCATTAGAAAAATACAAAAAATAAATATTTATTAAAAAATGGGAATGAGATCATTAGTTTCTAAATATTTATTAAATAAAGGGATTGAGATTCTCCACACTGTGGATTTATTTATTAATTTTTTTTTTCTTTTGCTGGTGGTCTATCGAACTGTCATTTTTTCTGTGTGTTTTCTAGAAAAAAAAAAAAAAAAAGAAAAAAGTTATCCATGAGGTTTAATTATTGAAAATTATTGGGATCATAATTTATTGTACAACTTTTACTACAACTTGTTACTTGCTTAGTTGTAAGTGGTAGAGAAAAAAATAGTAGATCTATGTAAGTCCACACCTTCATTACTCACGACTCCTTACATGGTGAGTTGTGACAAATTTTTTTTTTTTTTTTTGCTTTTTTGTTTTTGTTGGAATTTGAATACATAATGTACGATTACATCAAATGACATCATTGCGAGTACACTAAACTCTAGAACTACTTTTTATTTCTTGGTGTCTTCCTTGGGGAATTATAGGCTTTTGCCCTTATTTTTTAAAAAATCTAGCAATATGTCCCTGTCTTAAAATCGAGTTTCAATGTAAAACTCGATTGGTTTAAAATGGAGTTAACCCAAATGAAACTTTAAAAAAAAAATTTGTGGAACTCGAGTTCATGTAACTCGGGTTCCTTTAATAGAACTCAAGCTCCATGAACTAGAGTTCCATAAATTTCTTTTTTTTTTTTAAGTTTGATCGCCTACACTCGATTTTGAGGAAATCGAGTTTCAAAACAGAGACACGAACTTAGATAGTTTCAAAACAGGAACATATTGTTAGATTTAAAAAAAAATAATGGCAAAAGCCCATTTTCTCCGTCTTCCTTAAAATTAAACTAAAAGAGGAAAGTTGGTGGTATACTACACGTATAACTGAGGAGCACAACTCCTAGTGAAGGTTTTTTTGTGTTCTTTATTATAAAAACTTATTCAATGGTCAGCGGCGGTAACCACGTTTAGTCCCAAATCTTTTGGGGTTGTTTAAGATTAGAAGTCCAACTTTCTTTTGTAATCCAGTATTTTATATATATATATATATATATATATAAATATATATATATATATATATATATATATTTGTTAAGGAATGAAATACCTTCAAGATCGTTGATGATGTGCTAAAATCGTTCGTGAGTTGTAGGCTCCAAGTCGCTCCAATGAGTACCTATGAATAAAAGCAAATAGATCAAACAAAAGACACCAATGTGGTACTAGCCAAAAACCCTCCGAATGTCAAGTTAATGAATGAGAAATCTCTAAGAACTCTATAGTGAGAGAGCTAGAGATTTCTGCGTACCTGAGAAAAGAAGAGGTCTAGTGTTTATATAGTAGTGAATGGTGATTCAAGATCCCTTTGAAGTAGGGATCGTTCCTTGTTAGGAAGGTTTGGCACTTTAGGGTTTCCAAGATTTTAGGGTGCCTTTCCATATGAGAGAGATATGGGTGAGTAATGGGCATTATCTTGCGTGTCATTCAAGATGTTTCCATGTATAGATATCCTTGGGGACCAAGTTGAGCCACACTGAACCTGTTGGCCTCTTCACCCTATCGACCCTTTGCTTCATCTGGAAGTTTCCCTGTTGGCTTATAGAGGTGCCCGTCAGGTATCACGGTAGGATCGTCGCTTGTACTGTTGTCGTTGTTGGTCCTCTGTTTATTTCCATAGAGCTAACAGGTCCATAGACAACGTTGGCTTCCTTGCATGACACATCCAGTGGTATTAAATCTCTGTCAAAAATATCCTTACTAGCTGCCCCCTACTCCGTGGTCTCGTCGGCTTTGACTAACGGACCACAGAGTACATGGGTATTTATGAACATTAATAGGTTTTATTGGAGCCCATGCCATTAAATAGCGAAGGTAGCTCTTGGTTAATGTGCAAGGTGACACATGGCACTTGTTGGTTGGCCTCGTTTCCAATCATGAGCACCGCTTCGTATACTGCGCCTTTTCTCTCTATAAATAGTTCTTCCCTCTTTAGTCATTTATTTTACTTTATTTTCATCCCTTGAGACCTTTAAGACCAAAGCATACACACCGACCTGTCTTTCACAAGCACCCGTTGCCTGTGCCTACCGTCAGACTTGCGAATCCTATCACTTTACAGAGCCGTCTACTTATCCTGTAAGTCTCATTCTCCTTTTTTCTTTTTATTTCTATATTTTCTAGCTAGTCGTCACCTTTATAGAGACCCATCGAATACGTTATTAGAATACTTCCGTCGCTTATAGGTGAATAGATGTTAGGTGATAGAGAAGTGACAAGTGAACAATCGTCGTCAGTCTGTGAATGTGCGGGCTATGATGAACTCTACCCATTAAGTCATGAGCCTGAAGAGTATATAACCTCGTCCCTAGAAAGGGAACCGTCTGCTCACTCCCCTGCCAAGGAGGAAGAGGACTATGAAAAAGACAAAGGAAGGCTATGGGTGACGAGGATGAGGAAGAAGAGGGAGAGGGAGAAAGTGAGGGAAATGACAAGGGCGACGAAGGAGAGGTCGACAAAGAGGTGGAGTGTCAAGAGGTCAGTGACAGTTATAGGCCTGTCATCCTTCCTCTTATATGGACGGTGAACGACTTCTGCCCAACCATGTCCCCAAACGTCTTTAACAAACTTCGCGATTGTTTCCAAATCCCAAATAACATCCCTATACGTCTACCGAAAAAATATGAGAGGTGTTACTTGGGGAAAATAGCAGACATCAGTATGTACAATGCTATGTTTGCTGCCGGTCTGAGGTTGCCGCTGACGAAGTTACACCGTCATCTGGCCAATTATCTTGGGTTATCCATCAGCCAAATAGCCCCTAATGCATGGAGGATATTCCTAAAGGCTGAGGTGATATGGGGTCAGCTGAGTGGTGGCAACCGTCGCCTTACCCTTAACAAGTTCTTTTATTGTTATAAGCCTCAATAGATTGCCTCGTCAAAGGAAAGTTATCATTTCTTAGCGAGAAAGACGTCACTTAGGTTGGTGTCGGACATGCCAATTCGAATAGAAACTGGAAGAACAGGTATTTTTTTGTTCAAGGGACGAATTAGATGTGTAGACTGGAGGAGTGAGAAAGCATGCCCGACGAGTTCAATAACACTTAGGGTATTGTGAGGGAGTCAGGTGTGTCATCCGCCTTTCTTATTTCTACCCCTTATGTTTTTGCCAATACTTATATAGTTTTTATTGCTTCCAGCCCAGGTCCATCCAGAGATTACCGATTAGCAGGAAAGCTTTATCAGGGGCGTCTTGGAGATTCCCTTTGAGCAAAGGAAGTGGAAAGATTTGGTTACTCTTGACACTATCCAAGCCTTCTGTGGTGGTCCAGTGCCGACGCAAGTACCCCATCGGTTGCAAGCTTACACCCATTGTTGTAAGTCCTCTTTGCTTGTTTACCCGTCTAGCATATCTATTATTGTCTTAACTCCTTCCATCATCTCTTTTTGTTTTGTTTTTAGAAATTGATGCAGGAAGGCAAAGGGCGCTAGTTAGGAAAGCCGCCACTGCATGGAAGCAGCAGGAGCAGGCATGGGGGTTGACTCCTAATATGGCCGTTAAAGCTACACTTAAGAGGAAAAATAATGCCAAGGATGACCGTCTACCAAAGAAGGCGACGGGTTCATTAATTGGGGAGCAACAGCAAAAGGCTTCGTCGCCTCCTCATCATGGAGTTAGGAAGGGTTTGATGACCAAGAAAGGACACGTCGCTCCTAGCTCCGTCCAGACACTGGTCACTCACAAGGATTACACCGTCGAGATGGTTACCTCAATCATTAAGGAGACAGATCTGGATCCATGTAGTGAACACTCTTTAAAGGACTTGGGAGCTTTTGGCCTATAAGACTTGTCAAGGGTATGTCCCCATCACTTAAGTTGTACTTCACCATTTTTTATTTATTCTCGTTTTAACCGTCATGTTTTGTTCCAGGCGTTAGTACATATGAAGGCCCTTCAGGACAAGTGTGTGGCCAACGAAGGGGTGATCCGACGGTTCCATAAACGTCAGGAGATCGAGAACAAGGAAAGGGACCAATATAAGGAGGTCATTTGTACTCTAAATAAGGAGCTGACGGCCAAGCAAGCCAAGCTGAAGGATAAGACCCAACTTCGGGATGAGGCAGAGAAGGTGAAGACCAACCTAATGACGAAGTTGGCTCCTCTCCGTGAGCAAATGGACAAGGCCAAGGCAGACGCTTTGGTGGAGTTTAAGGTCTCTTAGCTCTTTTTTAATGCGTGCGGCATCTACTACGGTGACGGGTTCGAAGATTGCTTAAAACAAGTTAAGGTCACCTACCCAGACCTAGACTTGTCTCGGATCATCATAGACGACACCATCCCACCGAGCCTCAGGGGAGACAACACCGTCAGTGATGAGACCAATGACTCCGTTCACAACGTCAGCCAAGAGGCGAAGGATACTGATGTCGAGGCTTCTGTTAACCTTCTTCTAAGGGCCCGGAAGCTCTTGTGGTCCCGTCTGCTGTGGACCTGTTGGCTACAGATGGCCCATATGTTGTAAACCCGACTACCGACACTCCCCCATCTTGAACTTTCTTGTTTTTAAGTTGCATCTTTAAATTCTTGTTTTCATTTTATTTTCTAAACAATGATGGATGCCCCTTTTCATCTGGGCTTTTATGTAAAATATTTACCCATTGGGCTTTATATCTACTGCTTTTACTTCGTCGCTTATACTTGTCTGGTTTTATTTTAATTATACGCCTCTTTCGTATTCGTGCCATCGATATTCTACTTTATCCGTTTGTAGCAATTTTTCGTTGTATGTAGGACTTGACATATTTTAGGCATATCCTTATCTATCGGCTTATTTCAGATACCCGTTGGTTATCCCCGACTACTCGTCCCCTGTAGGTTGAACTTAGCACAATTTTTCGAGACCAGGTACCCGTTGGTATCGTTGGTCGTCCGTCCACCTCGTAGGTGGGACATGGTAATAATTTTTAAGACCAGGTACCCGTCGGTACCCTTGGTCGTCCATCCACCCCGTAGGTAGGACATGGTAAGAATTTTCAAGACCAAGTACCCGTCAGTATACTTAGTCGTCCGTCCATCCTATAGGTAGGACTTGGAAAAGAATTTTTAAGGCTAGGTACTTGTCGGTATCCTTGGTCGTCTGTCTGTACCATAGGTAGGACTTGGTAAAGAATTTTTAAGACCAAGTACCTGTCGGTATCCTTGGTTGTCTGTCCATCCCGTAGGTAGGACTTGGTAAGAATTTTTAAGACCAGGTACGCATCGGTATCCTTGGTCATCCGTCCATCCCGTGGGTAGGACTTAGTATATTTTGATGGTCCAGTAAGGGGTAGAGAGTAGAGCAAAGTTTCTAATAATGCATCCAAGTCTTATTAATAATAGAAAGAGTTCTTAAAGAAACTTAACATCTTTAGAGTCTTAACATCTCTTGACATTCAAAAAATAAAAAACCAAAAGAAAGCAATAAAATAAGTTGCCCCTGACTACTACTGGTAGTACTTCCTTAAGTGCTTAGTGTTCCATGAGTGATGGAGCCTTTGTCCGTCGAGGGTTTCGAAGTAGTAAGTCCCCTTTCTATGACAGTCGACGACCTTGTAAGGTCTTTCCCAATTAGGGCCCAGCTTACCCTATGAGGGGTCTCTGGTGGTTGTTGTTACCTTCCTTAGGACCAGGTTCCCAACCTGAAAATGACGAGGCCTGACCTTAGTGTTGTTGTGCTTTGCCATCAAATCCTGAGAACAGGCCATCTTCTACTCTGCCATTGCTCTAACTTTATCAAGAAGATCTAATTGTAGGCGCATTCCTTCTTCATTTTTTTCTTCATTATGGTGGGTTACTTGATAACTAGTCAGTCCTACTTCTATTGGGATGATGGCTTCATGTCCGTATAGGAGGCAGAAAGGTGTTTCCCTCGTGGGTGTACTAGCCATTGTCATATATGCCTACAGGATGCCGGGTAGCTCATCTGGCCATATACCCTTTGCCCCCTCAAGCCGAGTTTTGATCATCTCAAGCAGGGTTCGGTTTATGACTTCAACTTGTCCGTTGGCCTAGGGTTAAGCACAAGAGGAGTAGTGGTTCTTAATTCTTAACTGTTGGCAGAAATTCCCAAATGCGTTGTTGTCGAATTGCTTTCCATTGTCAGAGACGAAAACCTTGGGGATTCCGAAGCGGCAGATCATGCTTTTCCAAACGAAGCTCTGAACATTTTTCTCTGTGATAGTGACCAATGGTTCTGCCTCGACCCATTTGGTGAAGTAGTCGATCCCTACAACGAGGAACTTAAGCTGTCGTATGGCAATGGGGAAAGACCCAACTATGTCCAATCCCCATTGGGCGAAAGGCTAGGGGGCACTCATTCGTGTAAGTTCCTCAATTGGTTACCGCATAATGTTGTTGAAGCATTGGCACTTGTCACACGTCTTCACGTAGGACTAGGCGTCCTTCTGCATAGTAGGTCAGTAGTATCTAGCTCGTATCAACTTGTGAACCAGTGAATGTGCCACCGAATGGTTCCCAGATATTCCTTCGTGTACTTCTCTCATGACGTAGTCTACTTCATTAAGGATCAGGCATTTTAGATACGGACAAGAGAAACCCCTTTTGTAAAGGACACCTCCTATCATGATGAAACATAAAGACCCTACACGGTCTTCTGGCAATGTCCCATTCTTGAGGTAGGATACGATCGGCATTGTCCAATCGATTCCTAGGGGGATAACCTATACTTCTACTTTGCCAATGGCAGGAGAATATTGGACGAAGGATAGTACCTGACTAGTGACGTCCGTATACCCGGCGAATGCAGCTTTGGCCAAACGGTCTACCTGCTCGTTTTCTTCCCTTGGGATCTGTATGAACTTAGCTGAGAATCCCTTGCTTATCTTGTCTTTGACATCCATTCCCCTTTTGCCTCGTAATCGCCATTGATGTGCCCAACCACAACTTGTGAATCGCAATGTATGACAGCTGACTCAACCCCCACTGCTTTAGCCAAGTCGAAGCCCAAGAGGACTACTTCGTACTCTACCTCATTGTTGGTCGATAAGAAATGAAGGCGGACCGCACATTCTACTGTATCCCCTTCCGGCGACCGTAGAAAGACCCCAGCTCCTCCGGCCCGTTGGTTAGACGAACCGTCCTTCCATTATATCCATGCCGCCGGTTTCTCCTCTTCATCCTTTCTTGTCATGAATTCGGCAATGAAATCAGCTAAAGCTTACACTTTGATCACGGTCCTGGGTCGATATTGGACATCAAACTCACCGAGCTCAATCGCCCATAGAACCAGTCGTCCTGCTGCCTCCGAGTTGTTCATCGTCTTTTGCAGTGGCTTGTCTGTTTGGACCACTATTGTGTGTGCTTGAAGTACGGCCTGTGTTTTCGGACAACTATGATTAGTGCGAAGGCCATCTTCTCCATTGGGGGATATCTTCCCTCAGCTCCCCCAAGTGCCCGACTGGTGTAGTACAAGCGTAACTGCACTCGGTCTTCCTCTCGTATAAGAGTGGAACTGAAGACCGTTTGGGACACGGCTAAGTAGAGGGAGAGCTCTTCACCAGGTTTAAAGGGATTGAGTAGTGGGGGGGATGCAAGGTATGCCTTCAATTCTTCGAAAGCCTTCTGGCACTCGTCAGTCCATTCGAAAGCCTTTTGTAGTACCTTGAAGAAGGGTAGACATTTATCTGTCACCCTGTATATGAACCTGCTAAGGGCTGCAACTCTACCATTCAATCTTTACACCTCCATGATGTTTTTTGGAGGAGCCATCTCCATTATTGCCCGAACTTTGTCAGGATTGGCTTCTACACCGCACTGTGATACCATGAAGCCTAAGGATTTTCCTAACACCACACTGAAGACACACTTACTAGGGTTGAGCTTCATATCATAGAGGCAAAGGGTATTGAATGTTTCCAGGAGGTCGTCCAAATGGCTAACTTCCCGCACGCTTTTCACAAGCATATCGTCTATGTACACCTCTATGGTTCGCCCAATCTGTTGGGCAAACATCTTGTTTACAAGCCTCTAATATGTTTCCCTTATGTTCTTCAACCCAAATAGCATGACTTTGTAACAGAAGAGTCCTTAGCTCGTGACAAATGAAGTCTTCTCCTGGTCTGCTTCATCCAACCTGATCTGATTATATCCCGAGAAGATGTCCATAAAACTTAACAGCTGATGGCCAGCCGTAGAGTCCACGAGGAGGTCGATGCGCGTGAATGGATAACTATCCTTTAGGCATGCCTTATTCAGGTCGATGAAGTCTACGCATATTCTCCACTTGCCGTTTGCTTTTTTTAACCATGACCACGTTGGCCAACCATTCGGGATAGTAGACTTTCCTGATGAAATTTGCCTCCAGCAGCTTGCATACCTCTTCGGCTATGGCTTTGTCCCTTTCTTGGGTGAAGACCCTCTTCTTCTGCCAAATCGAAGGGAAGGACAGTCATACGTTGAGCTTGTGTGCCATGGTACTGGGACTAATCCCTAACATGTCCTCCTGGCTCTAGTAGACGAAGACATCTCGATTGTTCTTTAGGAAGAGGGCAAGCTCTTTGCGAACCAAAGGGTCGGCTTGTGTGTTGATACGGATGGTTTGGCAAGGGGTATCATCTTCCAAGGAGATTTCTTCCAAATCCTCTGTTGGTTCTACAGTGACCTTTCTTTCCTCGATGTTCAAGGCTTGTAAATGATAGTCCATCTCAAGCATGGCTATATAGCACTCGCGGGCGGCCATCTGGTCTCCTCACACTTATCCTAGCCCGTACTTTGTTGGAAACTTCACCAGCAAGTGGTATATAGAAGTGGCCACCTGCCATGCGTTAAGCATGGGACGACCAATGATGGCATTATAGGCAGAGGAGCAATCAATGATAAGGAAATTGACCTCCTTAGTGAGCTGCTGAGGGTACATCTTGCTAGTTACTGGTAAGTAATAGTTCCAATGAGAAAGACTTAAGTGCCACTGAATCCTACCAACGGCACGTCTGAGGGTTGGAGACATTCTCGGTCGACCCTCATCTGCTGGAATGCAGGGTAGTAGAGAATATCTGCTGAGCTCCCATTGTCCATTAGTACCTATCGAGTATTGAAGTCCGCGATGGACAAGCTAATGACCAGGGCGTCATCATAAGGGTGGTGTAGTCGTCTAGCATCTTCCTTTGTGAAGTTGATGGTAAGGTTGTCAACCTTAGTAGCTTTTGAGGGTTGTCTGGAAATCTGGACGCTCTATTCCATACGTAAATACATCTTCCTGGCCTTCTTGGATGATCTCGCCATAATGTTTCCTTCTACGATTACTCTTATTTCGCCAAGTGGGGCTCTAGGTCTTTCTTCAGCTCGTCAGTTGGGCTCAAGGTCCCTTGGCGGGTTTTCACCACCCCTAACGAACCGTTGTAACTTTCCCTGTTTAATGAGGGCTTCGATCTGCTGCTTGAGGTCATAGCACTCAAAGGTGCCATGCCCATGGTCCTAGTGGAAGCGACAGTACTTATTCCCGAGTCTTTTGCTTGGATCACCCTTCAGCTTGTCTGGCCATGTCAGCACCGCATCATCCCTTATCTACATGAGAACTTGATCCAGCGGGGTATTCAAGGGGGTGAAATTTGTCATCCTTCCTGACGCAGGTTTTGATCTCTTGTCATCCCTTCACTTATTTGTTCGAACTGACTTTCTTCCTCTGTCTGGACGAGGGTCGTCCTGCCTTTCCCTTTTTCTCGGTGCGTCCCCCCAGGCAATCATCACATCTTTAACATTCATGTATTTTATGGCTTTGTATAGCATTACGGCCTTCGTCTTTGGGTCGTTCTTGTAGATGGAGAAGAGAAACTCCCCTTGCTTCAATCCACTGATGAAGGCAGTGACGAGGACTTTGTTGTCAGCTTCGTCAATCAAGAGAGCCTCTTTGTTGAAACGGGTTATGTACGACCTTAGGCTTTTGTCTTCCCGCTACTTAATGTTTAGTATGGCCTTAAAGGATCTCTTGTGTCTCCGTCCTCTAATGAAATGTGTAACAAAGTGTCCACTTAACTCTTTGAAGGTGGAGACCGTATTTGGGGTAAGCTTGCTAAACCATACTCTTGTTGGCCCCTTCAAAATAGTAGGGAAGGCCCTGCACATAATTTCTTCTGGAACTCCTTGAAAGTGCATGAGGGTTTTGAACGACTCTAGATGATCAAGCGGGTCCCTTGACCCATCATACGCTTCTACTTGTGGCATCTAAAACTTCGCTGAGAGGGGGAAGGAAGTCACCTGTGCAGTGAACGGGGAGTCGGTCCGATGGACTAATTCGTCCAAATTGGTAGATACTCGTCCCCTCAGGGCATTCATCATCATGTCCATCTTCTCCTTCATCATCTACATATCCTGGGCTATGCGCATTGCACCGGCTTCTATTTCGAAGGGGCGATTGGTATCTTCCAAGCCATCCCCTTTGCTGCAGACATTGGTCTCCTCCTGGTCTTCCCTCCCTTATCTATCCCCCGTCAGTAGGTGACTACCATTCTGCTCGTCGACGTCCCACCCGTCGCGTGGGCCTTCTTGCTGTCGTTCATTCCTTTGGTTTAGCTATTGTTCGAACTCCTGGTTGCACTGGGTTAGCCGCTCTACCACCGCAGCCAGGATTTGTACCTATCTCTCCAAGGCGTTAGAGGGGTTTCTTGTTTCCTGGTTAATGGTAGCCATCGAACGCATTTAGACCATGCAACTCTTTCATCTCAAAAGCGGTGATATGCTTAATCACAGTCGCGTTCCCCACAGACGGCACCAACTGATGATGTGCTAAAATCGTCAGTGAGTTGTAGGCTTCAAGTCGCTCTAATGAGTACATGTGAATAAGAGCAAATAGACCAAACAGAAGGCACTAGTGTGGTACCGGCTAAAAACCCTCTGAAAGTCAAGTTAGTGAATGAGAAGTCTCTAAGAACTCTATAATGAGAGAGCTAGAGAGTTTCTGCGTACCTAAGAAAAGAAGAGGTCTAGTGCTTATATAGTAGTGAATGGTGAATCAAGATCCCTTCAAAGTAGGGATCTTTCCTTGTTAGGAAGGCTTGGCACTTTAAGGTTTCCAAGATTTTAGGGTGCCTTTCCATATGAGAGAGATATGGTTGAGTAATGGGCATTATCTTGCGTGTCATTCAAGATGTTTCATGTATAGGTATCCGTGGGGACCAAGTTAAGCCTCGCTAGACCCGTTGGCCTCTTCACCCCGTCAGCCCTTTGCTTCGTCCAGAGGTTTCCCTGTTGGCTTATAGAGGCGCCCGTCGGGTATCATGGTGGGATTTTCGCTTATGTTGTCGTCGCTTTTGGCCCTTCGTTTATGTCCATGAAGTTTACTGGTCCATAAACACCGTCGGCTTCCTTGCGTGACACGTCCAATGGTATTAAATCTCTGTCAAAAATACCCTTATTAATCATGATATAATTATTTATTGGAACACCATTTTAAAGTAAATACTTTTAAGTTAATAAATAATTAGAACCAACAATACAATATTTATAGCTCAAGTTTTGTAATTCAAGCTGCTATTAACTAATATCTCTTATATAGTTATTTTAATAGAGATATCTTGGATTCAAATCCATCATCCCCAACAATCGATGTAAAAAAAAAAAAAACCATTACTTAATGTTTCCATCAAAGATATCACTATGACAATATCCAATTTGAAATTTATCAACAATAACAACTTTAAAAAAAAATGGTTTGAATCCCCCTCCGTCACTTACCATTTTTCCACACCAAAAAATTAACAATCGCTTATGAGCCATGCCCCCCTTGACTTTCCAAAAATCTCCCTTAACAACCTAGTAAATGTATATTTGGATTAATACTTTTTTTTTATTGATGATACATATTTGTAAACCTCGTGTGATAAATATTATAGTATCTTAGTATCATCCACTCAAAAACTACTCATTTATTATCTTCTTGAAATGCCACAAATTATATTCATTGCCACAATAATTTGTTATAGCGTTTTAGCAGTTTCCTCAACAAAAAACATGACAAAGTTTCCCTTCAAATTAACTTGGTTGTAGCTTAAGGCTATAATTGCACTCAATATCTTTTTATTGGATATAAATTTTGCTAAATCCACCATTGGATTACATTTTCTTCTTATATTCCTCATACTTGCAAAATTTCCAAAAAATCAAAGATCGATAGCATAAAAAATAAGTTTATAAATCAAATAGTAAATAACAACCAATTTGTACAAAATTTGTTGTGTGTGTTAAGAACATAAAAAAATATGCAATTTAACAGTTAGGTTTTCAAAATATATAGTCATTTTAATATTTTCAGTGGTAGTTGCAGTCTTAGACTACAACCAAGTTTGTAGTCAAAATTTGTACCCCAAAAAAAATACTCATATTAAAAAGTGAAAATAATGGATTTTAAGTATATAAAAAAATTATAATATAAATTACTAGTTAAATATTATTTGAGTGATAACAAAAATGCATATTTTAAGTTATCTCCTTAGGCCTCTAAATGTGTTGAGTCAGCCTTGCTATAATAATTATGTTATTTATCATTAAATCAAGATACTAATTAGTTTTTTTTTTTTTTTTGGTACATGTAGGAATCAAATTCAAATCCCTTATTTAACAACAAAAAAATTTACAATTTGAGTTAATTGAGACCCATACTTTCTTATAAGCGAATGATGACAATTTATATTATAGATATACTTAAGGCTATCGCATATAATACTTTTAATTAATATTTTATGAACATCATGATTTTAAATGGCAAGCTTGGGTTTAAAATTCTTACACTTGGTCTTGTTTGGAGATGATTCAACTTAGTTAATTTTCATGCTTGATTGATTCCAAAAATTGCATATATGTTGTTGAGTTTTGTAATTCAAACTCTCTCTCTCTCTCTCTCTCTCTCTCTCTCTCTCTCTCTCTCTCTCTCTCTCTCTCTCTCTCTCTCTCTCTCTCAAACATATGGCATGCAGGACCAACCTTAGCCCTAGGCTACTTAGGCCATAGCCGCTAGGGTCCCCTCTTAGAGAAGGGCCCTCAAATGTGGGGGCCAAAGTGATTTTTTTTTTTAATTGAGATGTATAAAATAAAAATTAAAAAAAAAAAGTTGTACTTTTTTTCCTCTACTTTTAAGAAGACCCAAAAAATTGAGAAATGCTAGAGATGATATAAATTTAAATATATAGACTTTACAAATAAATATGTCACCAATTAACAAGCAGTAATTCAAATAGAAATATGCTAGACATACTTTAAATTTTAGGGCAAATTGAAAATTACACCCCTAAAGTTTGGAAGTGTTTAGGTTATACACCCTGAAGTTTTAGAATTTGAATTTTACTCTCTAAAGTTTAGGGTGTTTGGATTTTACACCCTAATGTTTTAGAATTTGGATTTTACCTCTTAAAATTTGAGAGTGTTTGGATTTAACACCCTCAAATTCTGAAATTTCAGGGTGTAAAATACCTCAAAACTTTGGGGAGTAAAATCCAAACACCCCTAAAATTTAGGGGGTAAATTCTAAATTCTGAAACGTCAGGGTGTAAAATCCAAACACTCTCAAACTTCAAGGGGTAAAATCTAAATTCTGAAACTTCAGGGTATAAAATCCAAATACCACCAAACTTTAGGGGTGTAATTTATAATTTACCCTAAATTTTACTACACAACCTTTACAAATTGATGTGGCAATGAATACGATTGATGGTCTTCAACAACCTAAACCTAATATATATATATATTTATATATATTTGAATTACCTTTTGTGATTGGTGATGCATCCTTGTAAGCCTAATATAGTAATATTGTAAAATTTGTAGTATCCATAGTATCATCCATTCAAATATTCATTGACTATCTTTTGAAGTGTCATAGATCACATTCATTGCCATGTTAGTTTGTAATATTTTTATAATAAATTTTTTTATCGCTTTAGCATTTTCCTCAAAAAAAATAGTCATATTAAAAATTAAGAGTAATGGATTTCAAATAAATGAAATTATAATATAAATTACTAGTTAAATATTATTTAAGTGATAACAAAAAGACCTATTTAAAGTTATTACCTTAGACCTCTAAATGCATATGTGTTGAGCTAGTCTTACAATAATAATTGCTATTTATCGTTAAGTTAAGATACTAATTTTTTTGTAAATGTAAGAATCAAATCTAAGACCCTTATTTAAAAACAAAGAAATTTGCAAGTTGAGTTAATTGAAACTCATCTCCTTTCTTATACAAGTATGTTGACAATTTGTATTATAGATATATTTATATGTGTACCAAATTGTTTAGAGCTACAGCAAGTCATTTATTTAATTTTATGAATATCATGATTTAAATAGCATGCTTGCGTTTGAATTTATTTTCTTAAAATTGGATGTGTTTGGAGATGATTCAACTTAGTTCATTTTCATGCTTGACTAATTCCAAACATTGCATCTTCAAGTATCTAATAAGATATGTTGTTGAGTTTTATACGGCCATTGTAGGTGGACATTCATGAGTCTCCATTGTGTTAAAAAATTGAATTGATGCAGGTAGCTTGAAATTCAGAACCTAAGAAGGAAATCTTGAAATGTTTGCATATTCATAATAATTGTACTTTTGGGTGGAGTAGTGGACTATGTGGTGACTCTAAGGTAGTCGATACTGTACCAGTACCGGCTGGTATATACTGTACCAGTACATATACCGATATTGAAATACCAACGTTTCATACCGGTTTAAATACCGATCATACCAGTTGATTTCAGGCTTTACTGGCCGGTACTAGGTGTACCAGCCAGTACAGAGGGAAAAAAAAAATCTTTTTTTTTTTTAATTTTGTAATTTTTGAATTTTTGTAAGGGCAAAATGGTAACTTACTTAAAAAAAAAAAAAAAAAACTTATTAGTATTATCTATTTTCTTAATATGCAATGAACAATTAGCTTTCTATTTTTTATATCGTTTTTTTTTTTCTTTTAATTGATGCTAAAGTCTAAAATTATGAATAATTTGTTCTGAATTGAGGTAATATTTTATGGTAAACTTTTATATTTATTATAATATATATAAATATTTACACATACATATATATATAAAATAACGGTAAACCTAAAATGGTACACCGATATTAACTAGTACCAAAATATATCGTTCTACTGATCAAATCGATATAACCTCCGATACGAAATTGACACCCATGGGTGACTCTCGTGAGTTCGGCAGGTCTTATTTGGTGCTTCTCATTGCATTATAGCAGTTTAATGTATGAATTTTGTAGAGAGCAATGATCCAAAGCCTCTAATTAAAGCTTTTAGGTTAAACAAAGGATGAAATCTTCATATTTTTTAGTTTCAGGGACCACTTTGACTCTAATCTAATCAAGTTTCATTGATATTCTAGGGTCACTTTAGTTGGGTTGATTGCTGAACCACTTTTGGGTGCGAGCTGGTTCCTCCTTGTAAACAGAAAATTATTGATTAAAAGATTGGTAACGTCACGGATATTAGAGTAGTGCCTAGAAAAAAGAATTTATTATGGATGAAACCTTGAGCGCCAAATCAAGTAATCTTTTAAGGTTTGTGTGACTATTCTAAAATTGTAGTTTGCTTAGAATAATTTGAGTGTAGGAGTTTCCAATTATAATATATATATATATATATATATATATATTTTATATATATATGATTGTCGGTGATACGTAATATTGTTTCTTATAATAGAGAAATGACATGAAGTGGGGTACTAAAAAAAAAAGAGGGGTGAAGAATCATGTCAACTTAAATGTTATAAAGAGATGACACCTTTAGCTTGATAGGAAATATACTATTTGAAAGACCCCTTGAGCCCTAAATCAAAGGACCTTTATTTGAAATATACTAGTTTCTTAATGAGTAATGACATATGATTTTGTTAGATTTTCACAATATTGTTTGTTCATGCTTGTTAATTATGTGCCATTTGTAGATGAAAAACAAAAAGAACACAAAAGGGTACGTATGGAATGAAAAATGAAGATGGTCGAATCATGTCCAAATGTCAAATGATGGACATTTATAAATTTAGAAATGGCCCACTTGTTTCTTTAGAAGGGACAGGAACCATGCCCAATATCATTTGATTGAATAATTGACCCAAAACTATGGAACATTAGATGATATTTTTTATTTTATTTTATAGAGAACATTAGATGATACTTCTAGTTTGTAGGGATATAAATATATAAAATGAGGAACTTTAATACTTTTGCGTAGTAAAATAAAAAATTGACGATAATATGAACATGTTGAGGTTCCAAATTGTTTGTTAATTACGAGAGAGAGAGAGAGAGAGAACCAAAAAAAAAAAAAAACTACAACTAAAACTAAAAAGAGAGGTAACTGAATTATGTAAAGATGTATGTTAGCTTACAAATTATTCCTTAACTTGTTGAATCCTATAAATTAAATCTAATTATGTTAGAATAAATAATAATTTTTTTTAAGTAAACAGTAATACTTATTAAAAAATGCACGAAAATAGTAATAATAATATTTTAAACCGGGTTTATAATATATTATATAACCAAAGTACAACTACAAAAATGTCTAACCTTTGTAGTTGTAGACTAGAGTTATAAACAGCGCACACTAAACACAAGCACTTATAGTTGTAGACTGGCTTAACCATCGCACCAAGGATGCGCGGTGGTTAGATGACATCTTTAATATTAGATAAGATCTTTGAGATAAAATTATAAAACTGATAGTATGGACCACATAAGAGAGGTGATAGAATCGTTTTGAGATGAATAATTATAAAATGAGATATTTAATTATTAAATAAATCCTCTTATATATTTAACCTAATTTATTTAGGGTGTTTTTGTGTTATAGTTTCAAATAGTTTTGTTCATGATAAAGAATTGTTGGAAATCTTTTTATTATTTATCTTCAAGCCAACACTCTTTTTGTTTTTTTTTTAAACACTTAATTGAATTCCAAAAGCGTTCCCAGATTTTCGTGGTGGAAATTGAAATTGCCCCTAATTTCACATTGGCTATCTCCTTTTTTATTATGATTGAATAGTCTATATATTTTCGTTAAAAAAAAAGTATTTTATTTCTTACTATATTTCTTCAATAATAAATTACTACTATATCTTAATGATTATGACGTTATGCTTTTTTATTGAATACATTCGCTCGGCGGTCCATTGTAATGTTTCACACACAGTTTAGTTGATGAATTTGTTTCAGGTGATAAATAATGTTGCTAGTATTATAGTATAGATTCAAATTATATGAGAACAAAAAAATAAATATGAGAGAGGTAACTAAAGATGTATATTAACTTGATTATAAATTTTTCTTCAACTTGTTGAATCCTGCTAGGACATATGTGATTCAATGTTAAAAACATATGTCAACATTATATATAATTAGCTAATCATTTGACAAAACGCACTTTACTTATATTTGAGTAGATCTAAGATATGTTTAATACTTCAAGGAACAAAGTTTATGACGTTGTGCTTTTTTAATAATAAAAAAATTACTACCATATCTTAATGATTATGACGTTATGCTTTTTTATTGAATACATTCGCTCGGCGGTCCTTTGTAATGTTTCACACACAGTTTAGTTGATGAATTTGTTTCAGGTGATAAATAATGTTGCTAGTATTATAATATAGAGTCAAATTATATGAGAACAAAAAAATAAATATGAGAGAGGTAACTAAAGATGTATATTAACTTAATTATAAATTTTTCTTCAACTTGTTGAATCCTGCTAGGACATATCTGATTCAATGTTAGAAACATATGTCAATATTTTATATAATTGGCTAATCATTCGACAAAACGCACTTTACTTATATTTAGGTAGATTTAGGATGTGTTTAATACTTCAAGGAACAAAGTTTCAAATTCAAGTATTAAAGGCATGCAAGTCTGTCCAAGAATCAAGTGTGAAAGTGCTGAATATTAAATCTCAACAACTATCTTAACAAATAGCATCTATCGAGGTTTAAAAGCTGCTGAAACCCGTGGCTCAACAACTAGCTTGATAAATGTCTATCTATCGAGGTTTATGAAGTTCAGTGTTTCAAAGCTGATTTTCATCCAATCCGTGAACGTATATTTAAGCTTTCTTTTCTTACAACCCTAAACATATATAAAGATTATTTTAAGGGCCGTCAAATGTTACACAAGTGTAAAGTAAAGTTTTGTTCATACAAATTGTAACCGGAAACAAAGTTTGCCCTAGTTCATTTTTCTCTTGAAGAAGCTGCTATATTTGTGCACCGTAGGGTTTTGTGACCAAACAACTTCATGATCTTCATCGTGTGATAAACAGAAAAACTTTGCAGCCAACATCCTTCTCAAGTTGGTGATCAAGTCGCGTACTAAGATCCGCACAATTAGTTAGTCACGTAATGGGAGTCGTGCATTACAAGGAAAGATTGTCACTACAAAACAAGTCAAATTGGATATTAGGATAAGGGTTCAACTGTAAGTTGATATAAGGTACTGGGATTCCTTTACTTGTAACCGCTTGTTTTGATAATAGTGGATTCTTGAGAGTAGTGACCTTAAAATCACCCGGTGGAGTTTTTGCCGTGTAGATTTTCCCCATTCGTAAACAAATCACCATGTCAATTTATTTTCCGCTGCTTACTTAGTTTAATTGGTGATTTGTTTGTGCTGCCACGTAAATTGTATGTTAATCTAATTAATTAATTAACTTGGTTAATTAATTGATTAATTTATCACAAAGAGTCAATACATTCTTAGCCCATCAAATCCTATAAATTAAATCTAATCATGTTGAATAAATAATTATTTAAATATACTAGATAAGATCTTTTGATATAAAATTATAAAATTGATAGTATTGACCGCACATAAGAGAGGTAATAGAATCATTTCCAGATGAATACTTATAAAAACAAGATATATAATTTATTGAATAACAACACCTCTTATATTGTTGAACGACAATTTTGGGTTTCTTCAATCATAATTTTTTCAGGGTGTTTATTTTTTGTTTGTATTATAGTTTTCAAATTGTTGAGAGAGAGAGAGAGAGAGAGAGAGACTTTATCCTCAACTTGTTGAATCCAAATTAACCCTATCATGTAAATGACTAATTATTAAAATATATTAGATGCCATTTTTAGCTTTGATGAGATTCTTGAATAACAAATCTGATAGCATGGACCACATAGGAGAGGTGATAGAATCATTTCGAGATGATTACTTATAAAATGAGATATTTAATTTATTAAATAACACATCTTATATTGTTGAAACTTCAAGGCAATTATATGTTTCTTAAAACCTAATTTCTTTAGGGTGGTGTTGTGTTATAATTTCAAATTGTTTTGTTCATGACGAAGAATTGTTAGCAATGCAATTATGTGTTTCTTAAAACCTAATTTCTTTAGGGTGTTGTGTTATAATTTCAAATTGTTTTGTTCATGATGAAGAATTGTTAGCAATCTTTTGCAATTATGTGTTTCTTAAAACCTAATTTCTTTAGGATGTTGTGTTATAATTTCAAATTGTTTTGTTCATGATGAAGAATTGTTAGCAATCTTTTTATTATTCATCTTCAAGCCAACGCTTTAATTTATTTCCAAAAGAAGAAAGGTAATGAGTACGGCTACACGTAATCCACATTTTCGGGGAAAACCCGCCCCTACTTTTTGACATTGGTTATCTCTTTTTTATTTTATTTCTTATACGATTTCAATAAGAAATTACTATATCTTAACGATTTTGACGTTAATGATTTAAATTAATGATTTTGTCATTACGTTTTTTTATTGAATAGTATACATTGATTTTTTTTTTTTTTATTATTGAATAGTAAGTATACATTGAATTCTCTCTAGACAAAACAAAAAAAAAAAAAAAGAAAAAAAAAAAAGAAAGAAAGATAGAAAGAAAGAAAGAAAGAAAGAAGAAGAAGAAAGTATACATTCGGTCTAGTTGACGAATTTCTTTCTAAGTAATAAATGTTGCTAGTATAGAATAGATTCTAGGAAGAGGGAAATGCTAGAGTTATAAACTTGTTTACAAATTTTTTTTAGAATACAGTTAATAAGTGCCCTTAAGACATTTGTTAATTGATTATTTAAAAAAAATTTTGATACTATTTTTATGAAAAATAAAAAAATTTGTCCAAAAAATTAGTTTCTTTTTTTTCTTTTCTCATAAAAGGTATCTAAAAATATTTCATAAACTGGTGCCCTTATGGATCCGTTAATTTTTCTTTTTTCTTTTTTTATAAATTGCTACTTTGGTGAGTGATTATTAATAAGTGAAAAAATGATATTAATGATAAATTAATGGTCCCAATTCTAACCTTTTTGGAAGTCTACATGTGAATAAAAAAATGAAGAGGGGAAAATATGTAGTAAAAGCATATTAGTTTTATCCTTGTGCATTTCATATGTGATAGTGGGTTTTGTTTGAGGTTTTTTAAGTAAATATATGAAAGTCTGAGTTTTAAAATGTCTCATTTAAAAGTAGGGGGTGTAATACGTTCCAATAATAAAACTATGGGATTATTTTTCCCAAATAAAAAAGAAAGAAAAATGTTGAATCTGGCTAGCATATAAGTCAAATTAATGTTTTTCCCAACCAAAAAAAAAAAAAAAAGACAAATTAATGTGTTCAAAATTGTGTCGCTGATAGGAAAACACATGGAATCTTTATTGTTTGCTTTAATCAAAATTCATTTTCTGTATCTTCTTGATCCCTCTGTAGTCTGTAATGTGAGTTGAATGGATGAAATTTAAATTTAATAAGGTATTCGAGAGAATCTATATTACAATTGCATTACAATGTTGTTGATGGACGGCCCAATTGTCTGCCAATTAAATGGAAGAAAAGAAACATGTCTGCTAACACCTAAGCCTAACTGAATGAACCTGTAGGCTGACTATTACTTCATTGATCTCGAAGATATGGTACTCTCTTGACTGTTGCTCATAGTTTGCAATTGGGTTTTCAATTTTATAATGTGAAACATGAAAGAATTACTATTGGTTTTCCTGTTAATTTGAACTATATAAATCAGTGGCTCAATGTTTGCGCGCGATCCTCAGAATTCATTTGTTTAATGAATAATGATGTGTGTAAGTTGTAAAGGCTAATAGTTGCTTCAAATTTGGAATCCTATAAATAGTGCAGCTTTTTAATAATATTAAGCCAAACTAATCTCGACGACCCAGATGCTATGGACCTTCTGAATTGCACAGGTCAGTTCGAGCTTCCTTATTTCGTTTAATCAGGAAAAAAAAAAAAATATATATATATATATATATATATATATTAGAGCAAAGAAATCTGAATCCTACAAACAATCCCACTATACCCTAATTAATCTATTTTTAGTACACCACAGATTATTTAATAATTATATAATCACTTATTTGTCTTCTTCTCAAGATTTGAAACTTATAAACTTAAAAATCACGTTTATAATTAAAGAGTTTAACTTACTTCCAGTACTTTTTTTAACTAGACATCTTATTTTGTTTTAAGTACTCGTTTAGATACTAATTATATTGAGTGCGTTTGTATTTTCCAGCGTTTCACATTTTTTTTTCATTGAGAAGCGCGTTTTAGTGCTTTTCAGTGGGTCTCGTGCACTGTTCACGGGACTCATAAACTTCTTTTTCACCAAAACTTTCATTAAAAATAGGTCTCACGACACTAATCACACATTTAAAAATTATTTTACTACAGTGTTTTCAGTTTTCAGCAAAATAAACTGTATTCAAATGGACCCTAAATAACACTAGCAAGTGGTAGTGAGTTTTAATCTCTACCTTTTATTTAGTTAATGAGCGATGTGACAATTTCTCATTAAAACAAAAAGAAATTCCAATTTAAAAAATACTAGAAGTAAGTCAAACTCATAATTAAATGTTGACTGAAATATTTGATCAATAGATATGGCATGGATGTGGCCAGAAATTCACAATTTATCCCATCAAAAAAAAAAAATTCACAACTTATGAATGAAATCAGGAAATGTTATGAGTGGAATTATTTCGATTGGGATTTTGAAGCAATGTTGGTTGCATTATTTTAAGGATTATATATTTAGTTGAAAATGGAGAATATTTTAAATATTTTTGTTAAAAACGCTAGTTAAAAGATGTCAATCAATTAAACTATCAAGCTCTTGACCTCGTTGCATTAACAATTTTAATGTAAAGAATTTTGGAGGGAGCAGTGAGATTTTAAGTTGATGAAAGGATATAATGCTCAATTTTATATTCACTCAAAAAAAAAAAAAAAAAAAAAAAGCTCAAGTTTATATATTTATAGTTTCCAGGACCACTTTGGTAGGGTTAATTTTCTGAACCACTTTTAGGTTGTTCCTCAATGTTATGAAAAAAATATTGATTAAAGGAGTCGGTACACCACGCATATATATAGAGTAATACTTCCGAAAAAAGCATTTAATATGAATGACACCTTGAGCCCCCAAATTTAAGAATATTTTAAAACTTGTGTGATCATACTCTTATTCTAGTTTTTTTGGGGAACTACTTGAGCGTGTTTGAGTGTTTGAATTATATAAAATATATGATGATTAATTGTATGTCATCTATTTTGAGAGAGAGAGAGGTGATAGAGAATCATATTACGATGAATCTATTCTTTATAAAATGATGGATAAGACATTAGATCATGTTAAGATGAATGTTTATATTCACTCAAAAGAAAGAGAGTTGAATGTTTATAAAATGAGAGATAATACAGTAGATAACACCTTTAACATGGAAGATCACATAACATATGAAAGATTAGCTTGAAACCCCAAGTAATGAAATTTCAATTTTATTTCTCTTAATTCTTGGAGTTAAATGGAATTTGTTAAATGACTTGATTCATTATTTGTTACATGGTCAGTTATATTTTATTTTCAAAATAAAGAATGCGATTGGAAAATAGATGTTACGATGATGTCAAAAGCAATACATATGATTGCACCTCCAACCTAGAAGAAGATATACTATGTGGATGTTACCTTGAGTCCCAATTAGGAACCTTTAAAGCATATACCTAATAATTCTCAACACCTAGCTACTTTGTTAAGGACAATTTGATCATGTTAAAGTTTTATATTATTTGTCAGATGATAGTCAGTTATTTACTATCTTTTCTATAAAATAATGAATAAATCACAAAAAGAAGAGAATTATTTGAATCAAATAGATTGGTGCTTATAAAATAATGTTTAAATGATATTTTTAGTATCAACTTGTGGAATCTTAAAATAATCTATTTCAAATGAATATTTAAAAAGATATATAAAAGATGACACCTATAACAACATATAATGGAATCAATAGAATGGACCACATAAAAGAAATGATAGAATCATTTCAAGATGAATGCTTATAGGATTTAGATATATTATATTAGATACTAATACCTTAAAAAGGCCAAATCCTTTTTGTTGAAACCCAAATTTCTTCAAGGTGGTTTTCATGTTAGAGTTTCTAATTGTCTTTTTCTTTATGACCACTTGTTTTCCATTTTTTAATATGGATCTTCAAAGCCAAAAGTTAGTCGATTTCCAAAAAGTAAAATGATTTTGAAGATGGGGGTTCATGTCTGATTTACATTTTTCAATCTCCACACAGCTCTAGGTTTCAAAATAATTTTGGATTTGGTACCTTTGAAAGATACAACATATCTTCATGGTAAAATCGACCCCAATATATATTCACAACATTGGGTATTTCTCGTTGATTTGATTGAATAAGTTAGTCCTATTTCTGTTTTTTCTTTTTTTCTTTTTTTTTGTTAAAGTCACGTTATGTTTCTTGAAGTTATTGAAACTTGCTGCTGCAACGCAATGTTTTACACTTAATTTCAGCCTAATTGGTGAATTTGTTTGAGGTAGTATATGTTACTCAGTTACTACTATTACTATATATTCCGACTTATTGAGAATATATGTGCCCAAAAACGAAAGAAAACGATTTGAATATGGCAGGCTAGTATACAAGTTAATCAAACTGCAACTGAAAATAGATTAAATTAACTGTATCACACCAACCATTGTACACTCTTTCAATGCTTTTGGCTCTTTTTTCTTGGTGAAATTTTCAGCTTTCTCCTAAAAAAAAATAATAATAATAATGTTTTGAAAGAAATTGTGAGCCTCTTTGGTTGAAGCCGAATCATGACTTGGGTTTGGTCCAAGTGAGAAAAAGTGGGTCTTTTCGTTTTAATTAAACTGGGCTGGATTCCTAAGCTAGCCATGTTTTGGTTTTAGACATATTTCTAGAAAATGGGCTCTCAAAAGTTTAAGGAGAATGGAAGGCCCACATATTGTCCAATTAAAACAACAGAGCCCACAGAAATTGAAATTAGCACTTTTGGCTGTGAAGAAGAAGAGCCACACAGCAAAGAGTCCAGGTAAATGTTGATATTCACTGAGTCAACCTAGCCCAGTTTACAGGCCCATTGATGGAGCTCAAAGCTCCCCCATTTTCAGCATAATAATCACCAGCCCAATCCAAAAACATTTGAGGCGATCAAACAGTACAAGTAATGAATCCATGCTAATTTTCTAATTTGTAGGAATTTCAGACTTTTGGAATTGATCTTTTTTTTTTTTTTTTTTTTTTTTTTTTTGAGATTAGACTTGACCAAGTTGAATAGCCGAATAGCTTGACTCTTTTTTTTTTTTTTTTTTAGATTATACTTGATCAAGCTTTCTTTTGCTCTTGTTTAACAGGCATTTCAGCCTGTGTCTCCTCTGATAAGTTGAGGGTGGTAGAAGTTTTCACTTAACAACTCCAGCCCTAGAAAATTTTTTATATAATCAATTTGACCTGTGTACGGTCTTAACAAAATGATTAACTTTCTCATATTAAAAAATCATCTAAAATTCTTAGAATAATTCTATAGTATTAAATTCTTAAAATCTTATAATAACTCATTTAACAAAGAGTTACACTATCTACGCACATAGTCACATATTATTTAAATCTCTCTCTCTCTCTCTCTCTCTCTCTCTCTCTCTCTCTCTCTCTCTTATATATTATGTCCACAAATCACACAATATATAAATCAAGAATCATACGTAATTTTTTAAAAATAAAAAAATAAAAAAAAAAAAGTAAAATTGAAGAATAAAATAGAAAGTAAAAATAAAATAACAAAAATAACGTTTGAAGTTACATAACGACAGCATATCTTGTAAGTCCAAGTTCATATCAGAAACCAAATATTATAATTGATTATAAGTTATTGAAAATAAATAATTAAACTCTTTTTAAAAATCTTTAAACTTTTGATAGTTGAGTTATTAACTGGGGAAGCATTTTAACTTTTTTGAATCTCTAGGAATAAAGTTATATTTAAAATAAAGTGTGTTAATAAATTTAATATATTGTTGGAAAAATGGGGCTCAAGGGGACATCCTAATTTTGTGGAAGAGGACCTACCCAATAAGCCTTCTGCCACACAAATGCATTTTATGAACTAATCACAATCATTGTATCATGAGAGGTAGACCTCTAAGAGACTCAAAGTCATATTTTATTATTTCATTTTGTTCATCCGGTCTATAAGTTATTTGTTTAATTTATTTATTCACACATATAAACTTATTGTTCTTATTTAAAAAAAAAATCATAAAAGTAAATTAATTTATGCATTATACCCTACACTTATAATGAGTGACATTGCAAAATTATGTCATACAATTTCTAATATTTACATTGAGCCATATAGTAAAATTACAACATGTACAACCCAACTTTTATTATTTATTACTATTAAAACAAAATCTCATGGCAATGACTTGCGACCCAAAAGAAGGGTGGGTAATAGAAAAATTGGGCCCAAAAAGCACGCATTGGAAAAGGCTAGCATGGGAAGCAAAAGAAAAGGTAACCCATAACGAAACAAGCCCAAATGCTCAAAAATGAGAAGGCTCAACCCCTTTACAAGATCTTGATCCAAACTCTCTCGATCAAAAAAGAAGAAGAGAAAAGAGCAAGCTAAACGAAACCCTAGAGTGTGAGTACTAGAAGGATGGCGATGTGGCGGTGGCTGCTGTGCAGCACAGCCGAGCCCAATAAGCGTTTTCCCTTGGAATTGCCGGGGACTAGAGTCCTCCCTGGTGATTCACATCCTCACCAACAAGGTGAAGGCTAAAGACCTACCTTTGGTCTTCTTGGCGGAGACGAAGGCCGGAGTTAATAAAACAAAGGGCATACATAAAGCTCGAGTACACTCAAGGAATTGTCGTCCCCAGTGATGGCAAAAGCAGTGGATTAGCCCTATTGTGGAAAGAGGGAACAGATGTTAGATTTAAGAGTTGCTCAAATTCGCATATTGATGTGGTGGTCCGCGGGGTTTCTTCCACCGACCCATGGCGTGCCATTGATTTGTATAGACAATTAGATTCGAGCAAAAGGTGTATCTCATGGCAACTTCTAGACTTACTTCGTGCTCAATGTGATATGCCTTGGGTCATTTCAGAGATTTCAACGAAATCTCGCACCCCGATGAGAAGCTTTATGGATTGGACAAAGATGCAAAGCTGATGAAAGCTTTCAGAGACTGCTTAAGCAGATGTGACCTGTTTGATCTTAGGTTTGTCGGACAGAACTTCACATGGTGTAATGGACGGTTTGGGGAACAATGAACGCTACTCAAATTGGATAGAATGGTTGCCAACAAAGGTTGGATGGAGAGATTCCTCGACGCCAAAGTCTTCCACTTATCATTGTCCATATCCAATCACTGCCTTTTAATTCTAAACCTTAGTAAAAGGAAGCCTTGAAGGCCCATCAAGAGGAGATTTTTATTTGAGGCAATGTGAACAAGTGAAGCTTGGTGCAGAAAGGTGGTGAAGTTGGCTTGGGACCCTTTTAGAGGTGACCCAAATTTCCAACTCATAGATATATTGAAGAGGTGCTATGAGCAACTTCAAAGATGGAACTGGAAAGAATTTGGTAATGTGAATCAAACGCTAAAACAAAAGTGGGAGCGCCTCCAACAATTAAAATCTCTCAATAGCCTCCACGAAAAAGCAGAGGAGATACAGAGTCTGACAAATGAGATAAATGAGGCACTGACCAGGGAGGAAATCATGTGAAGCCAAAGATCAAGAGCTTTGTGGAGTAAATGGGTGACCACAATACAAAATTCTTTCATGCTACAGCTAGCTAAAGGTGCAAGAGAAACTACATTATGGGACTTATGGATTCAAATGGCAGGTGGCAAGAAGGTTAAGAGAGTATTGAAGGTATCATACTGGACTACTTCTCTTCCATCTTCAAATCAGACCATCCAACCAATTTCAAAGCCACTCTCAGTGCAATAAACACCCAAGTGACCCCAGACATGAACGACAAACTAATTGCAGAATTCAAGGCAAAGGAGGTTTGGAGAGCCCCTAATCAAATGCACCCTATAAAATTCTCGAGCCCAGATGGTATGTCTCCCATTTTTTACCAAAAAGTACTGGGATATCGTTGGTACTAATGTTACTAATTGTGTACTGAATACCCTTAATTATGATGTGATGTCTTGTGGACTCAATGAAACTTATATTTGCCTTATCCCAAAAGTCAAATCCCCTAAAAAAATCACTAAGTATAGACCCATTAGTCTATGCAATGTTATTTATAAAATTATGTCCATGGTACTTGCTAACCGGTTGAAAAGAATCCTTGCAGAAGTAATAAACGAATCTCAAAGTGCCTTTTTCCAAGAAGGCTTATAACAGACAACGTGCTTGTGGCTTTTGAAACAATGCACTGCATTAATGGGAGGAAGAAAGGCAAGGATTCTTTGATGGCTATAAAGCCCGACATAAGTAAAGCGTACGACAAGATGGATTGAGGATATTTGGAGGCAATAATGCATAACATGGGTTTTCATGAGAAGTGGATCTCCCTTATGATGATTTGCATAAGTACCGTATCCAATTCAGTGTTAATAAATGGTGAGGCTAAAGGCAACATCATCCCATCAAGGGGTATTAAACAAAGGGATCCAATATTCCCATATTTGTTCTTGCTGTGTGGGTAAGGGCTGTCTGCCATGCTAAGAAAGGAAGAGATTGAGGGAAACATTTGAGGGATTTCAGTTAGCAATGGGGCTCCACAAACATCCCATCTATTTTTCACCAGCGACAACATAATGTTTTGCAAAGCCACAATTGAAGATGGCAGAAGAGTGCCTAAGGTACTGGAGGACCATGAAGTTAAGTCAGGGCAGAAACTAAACAAAGAAAAAACTTCTTTATTCTTCAGCAAGAATACAAGTGGGGAAGTCCAAGACTAAGTGAAACGAATGTTTAGAGCCTAAATTATTCAGTATCATGAAAAGTACCTTAGATTACCTCCTTTTGTAGGGAAGGGCAAAAGAAAGACGTTCAATCACATCAAAGACCAAGTGGGTAGGAAAATAGCTGGGTGGAAAGGCAAGTTGCTGTTGAGTGCAAGTAGAGAAATACTTATCAAAACAGTCGCCCAAGCCACCTCTACGTACACAATAAGTTGTTTCAAACTCCCGGATATGTTGTGTAAGGAACTGAACGCCATGATGAGCAACTTCTGGTGGGGCTAAAGGGAAAAGAAAGAAAAATGGTGTGGATAGCATGGAAGAAGTTATGCACCCCGAAAAATGAGGGAGGTATGGGATTTAGAGATCGTAGAGCCTTCAACCTAGCACTTCTCGCTAAGCAAGGTTGGAGAATTCAGCAAAATCGAAACTCCTTGATCCACAGGGTTTCCAAAGAAAAATACTTTGTAGAGAAGCCTTTCAGGGAGGCCTAATTGGGGAAGAAACCATCTTACGCTTGGAAAAGTATAATGGTAGCAAAAGATATTGTTGTCAAAGGTTCCAGATGGATTATTGGCAATGGGGAAAGCGTGAATATCTGGAAGGATAGGTGGATTCCCACCCTAGACTCCTTTAAAGTTGTCAGCCCGAAAGTTCGCTCCTAGACACAGAAATGGTATCAAGCCTCTTGAATAGGGACACGAGATCATGGGATGCAGTCAAAGTAAGAAGCACATTTCTTCCCCATGAAGCTGAGGTAATCCTTAGCATTCCTATCAGCCTTTGTCTTTTGAATGATTCCCTAATCTGGGCTTGGACCCCCAATGGTAGATTCTCTGTGAAGAGTGCTTACAAGGTGACCTAGAAATGGTTGAAGGACAGTAGCCATAAATCTGAAAATGGAGGTAGTTCGGACAATTTAAGAATGCGAACCATATGGAATTCGGTATGGAAATTAAACTATCCAAATAAAATTAAACATTTTATGTAGAGATCGTGCATAAATATCCTTCCAACCAAGCATCGCTTAAGGACAAGGGGAATCATACAAGATGACAGCTATGACTTTTGCAGACTGAGTGAATCTTCAGGTCATATATGTCACGCCCCAAACCCCAAAGCATGAGAAAGACGTCTCAAAGTACCTGTATAATTTTCCTTTTTACCAATTCAATCCACACAAATCATATCAAGTACTAACATCAAGAATTACCACAATAATTCTATTGAATACACTCTCAAAGTAAGTTAGAGTTCTAAGCAATAATTATAAGGACCATTGGCCACAAAAGAATAGAGGTCTGAATAAATAATTACATATCATCAGCTTGTCCCATCAGTGGGAATAACGTCATAACCACTATAATATACAAAAGAATAAGTCAAGCCTATTCCAATATGTTCAACATCTAATATCTCTACTACAAAAGTTCAGGCTCCATCAGTAGTTAGTCTATCTAGTGTTAGCCACCAAAAAGCTATCTCATAAGATGGTTATTTACTCTGAAAAGTTTATAAAAATAATGGGATGAGACAAAACCCAATAAGTAGCATAATTAATGGGGGTAGGGGAAATGCAAGTTTCATCTTCAATAATAGCAATATAATATGACAAAAATGATTGAATATTGAAACACAAAGTTTCTCAAAGTAGATACCTTGAAACTATATACTATAATCTGTGAGCACCAACAATATAATTTCCAAAGTCATAATATCTAACATAGGGTAAATTATCATAAATATATTGCACTACCACATAGACCGGTCAGGGGATCTACCCATTCACAACTGGCATGATATTGTCCTTTTTGGTATGCAGACTCTTGGCCCCATGGATAGCAGCCTCATCCATACCCCTAAGGTTTTTCTCTCCTCTTATGGGCAGTAGAAAAAGCACGTTAAATAGGACCTCTTTTGAATGTGTTCTTTTGGCCCCATGGACAGCAGCCTCACCCACACACAATCAAGGAACATCTTCCCCCCATAGGCAGCAGGGAAGAACGCATAATCCAAAGTGAAAAAACACTGACCTGGATTTGGTTCCATTGTCACAAAGAATACGGAAACCAAATTGGGTGATCATCAAAAAATCACACATGGCATGGTGTTAAAACCACATAAAGCTCACAGGTTACATTACTTCCAAACACATACTTTATGCCTAGGTAATTTTAGAAAAACCTTAAATAATTTAACTTTCACAAAATTTGTAAGGTTTTCAACTTTATTCTTGTTAAGAGATTTTTTATCAATTTCCCAAATAATAAGACAAGATAAGTATTTTTAGATTTTCTAATAAACCATAAAGTCCATAATTTCCTTATCAAAGATTAAATAAAAGATGCTCATATTTTCCATATCAACAATTCATGCATTTCACCAAATGCAATATCAAATATAATGCATTTTCATTTATAATAATATATAATAAGGTCACAACACAACGCTTTTAAGAAAACATATATCCATATATAATTTTCCAAAATGTGTTTGACCCAAAAACATCATTTATGAAACATGATTATTTTCCAAAAATATCCCATTAAGAAGCTACTTACCTCGCAACCGCAAAATTCTAATTCTCCAAGCTCCAAGAAGACTAGCTAGAACCTAAACAATATCAAGTAAACCTATCACAATAAGCATAGAGCTTGAAATTGCATCTAGTTATAATTTAAGAATTGCTAAAAGAGCACTTAATTAGGTAAGCTTAGTATTTAACTTCATCAATAATAATATATACCACTTCCAAAGTTTCTCAACAAATTGATTCACAAGGCAAGAACTCCAATTTATAAAGTTAGTCCATTTAATATCATCTCCAACATCATGACTAGCTTCCATAAAATTTACACTACATCATTAAGAGACCCATGAAAGCAAAATCAAAATATCCTCCTAGACAAGATATTTAGAACTTCAACTAACTCCAAATAAACTCAATGTCAATAGAAAAATTAAGTTTACCAACCATCACATGTTTTAACTCAAAACTCCTAAATTTTCTACCATAAATAAACCTTAGGTAGTCATCATTAGCATAAACCATATACCCACTCATCAAATAATTTCACCAATACAAAGCCCATACATAAAAACACATAAATATTACTTCCAATACTCAAATCACATGGGTATTATTATTATTAAAGCTTAGATAAAAATAACCTCAAGCAAAAGTGTAAAACTACCAAAAGATTAGAAATTTTTACCTCAAATAAAAGATGTGAAAGTGTTTATGGGTTCACAAGAATTTTCCGGTGATCTTGCCGGAAAATGATGGTGGACATGGTGGTGGTGGTGGTGGTGGTGTGGAAGTGCCAGTGGAGAGGATGAGAGTAGAGAGGAGCGTATGAGAGAAAAAAAAAAAAAAGGAAAGAAAGAAAGAGTGAGCCGGCCAAAGAGTAAAGAGATGAGTGAAAAAGGAGTGGTGGGGAAGGGGGTTAGGTGGGGCACATGGGAACACAAAGAAAAATCTGATCTTTTTTTTATTTTTAATATCAGACTGATGGGACGTTACAATATCCTCTAGGGATGTAAGCTTGCATTGGAGGTCTGGAGTGAGACAAGGCTCAAACTGCCTTTCATATCAAACCCGCCGAGGGATTTCATCAACATTGTATGGGAGATTAGTGAAAAAAGACCAAAAATTGGCTGGGAGCTCTTCATTGTCACGACATGGAGTTTATGGAATCACAGAAACTCAATGAGGCATAGAATACATTAAGGAAGTCAAATAGGAAAGCGTCCCCCCCCCCCCCAGTTGGGCTCTCCCGGCCCTCCAATTCCCCTAGGTCCCCCCCCCCCCCCAAATAAGGCTGCTACAAAATTAATGTTGATGGAGCAGTATTTAAAAAGGCAGGCTGCTGTGGGGTTGGGGTTGTTATAAAAAACAAGAGGGGTCAACTGATGGGGGCAATGAGGAAAAGAATTGAGCTTCCTCTGAAGGCACTCGAAACTGAAGTTGTTGCAGTGGAGGAGGGCACCCTTCTAGCATGGGACCTGGGACTAAAAGATGTTATCATTAAAAGTGATTCTTAGCTTGTGGTCTCTACCATTTCAGATGTTGTTTTCCCGCCGTGGACCATTCAGAAGGTGGTTGAAGGAACTAAACTTAGCCTACATTGCTTCAACTCGTGGAGAGCAAACCATGTTCATAGGAACGGGAATGTAGCAACTCATCTTATGGCCAGGAATGCTATTTCAACCTTAGGATGTGTTATATGGGTGGAGGACACCCTGCCCATTATTGCTGATCAAGTTCTCAAAGATGTAACCTATATGAACTCTATTTTTGTTTAATGAAAGTAATCCAAAGTTTCTTATCAAAAAAACAAAAACACAAAACAAAACAAAACAAAACAAAAACTGTGGATTATAACATTCTATAAAATAAATATTTAAAAGTGGGCTTAAATGTACACCTTACTTTTGTGGAAGAGGGGGAATCTACCCAATGGGCCTCTACAACACATGCATTTCATGCACTAAACATGATCGTTGTATCATTCATAGGAAGTTGACCTCCAAGAGACTTAAAGTCTTTAAAGACATAGTGTCAAATACTAGTCTTTGTCAAAATTTATTACTACATTTTAGTCATTCGGTCTATAAGTTTATTTGTTTTGATTTATTTATTCATACATATAAGTTTATTGTTTTTGTTTACAAAATCATAAAAGTAAATTAATTTATGTTGTATACTTATAATGAGTCACATTGCAAAATTATGGCATACAATTTATAATATTTAGAGCAAGACTTGAGTACTGTACTTAAGTGTTATTTCTTAGGTTCCCCTTTTAAGATTCTGCCATGTAGATTTTTTCTCATGAGATGTAAGTGTATTTTTTAGTTAAATAGCCACATGGCTGAATTTTAAAATGGGAACCTAAAGAACAGTACCTAAGTTACTGTATCTAAATTTTGTCCTAATATTTATATCAAGTCACATAGTACAATTACAATGCGTACAATCCAACTTTCTATTATTAAAATAGAAAATCATGGTGGAATATTAACATAATCAAAAATAAATAATTAAACTACTTTTAACTTTTTAACTTTCTAGAAACTCTTAGTAGTAAAAATTTAATTGATTAGCATTTTTTTTTTTTTTTTAACTTTTTGAAATCTTGCAGTAGAGTTTCACCTGGAGCAACTATATTAATTATTTACTAAACTTATAGTGCCTCATGTGACATAAGGAGGGGACAAAACACCCTGATAAAAAAAGGTGTTCACCGTATAAAACCATAATATGTTAAACACAATTTTTATTATATAATATATAATATGGATATGAATATAATTTTATATAATATATAATTTTATTCTAAATGTTTTAATGATAGTAACTACCCAATGGGACTTTTACCACACATATCCATCCTATGAACTAAGCTTAGTATGAAACATTCACCTTAATCTGGTTTTATTATTTCATTTTATTCATTCAATTTGTAATTTTATTTGTTTTGATTAATTTATTCACATATAAAAGTTTGTTGTTCTTTGTGAAGTTGTGATTTACAACTATGTTTTTATGTTGGTTTTAATTCTGTGTCAAATTTAATTGTATTCTTGTTCAATCATTTCCCTGTATTTATTGTGGGATTTAATGTAAGGGTTGTGTGTGAGAGTTTGGTAAAGATCTGTAAAGAAGGAGATTTCGCGACTAGCTCGCGAGTAACAACCCGCAAAAGGTCACATGAGAAGCACATGTAAGAATCTAAAGAGTCTCATGCCAGACTGGATTTTACAAGTCACTTCGCAACTCAGGCCAAGTTACAAGTGACCCATGAAACTATTGTCTGGAACTTTTAAAAGTGTATTTATCTCATACCTTTACCAACACTATATATAAGCCCACATTACTGATAGGCCAAGAATGTGTTGATCCCTTGTAATGAATTAACCAATTAATTAGCCAAGTTAATTAATTAATCAGATTAACATACAATATGCGTAGTAGCACAAACAAATCATCAAATAACTAAATGCTGCAGAAATTAAATCGACATGGTGATTTGTTTACGAATGAGAAAAACCTACACGGCAAAAACCCCACCAGGTGATTTTAAGGTCACCACTCCGGAGAATTCACTATTATCACAACAAATAGTTACAAGTAAAGGAATCCCAGTACTTTATACCAACTTACAGTTGAACCCTTACCCCAATACCCAATTGGACTTGTTTTGTAATGACAATCTCTTATTTCAATGCACGGCTCCTAGTACATGACTAACCAATAGATGCGCGGATCTTAGTACGCTACTTAATCACTAACTTGAGAAAGAATGTTGGCTACAAAGTTCTACAGTTTATCACACGATGAAGACCACGAAGCTTTTTGGTTGCAAAACCCTACGGTGTACAAACATAGTAGCTTCTTCAAGAGAAAGATGAACTAGGGCAGATTCTATCCCCGGTCACAATTTGCATGAACAAAACTTTGCTTCACAGTCGCGCAATTGTGCCACCTTAAACGGCCTTAAAAATAATCCTTATATATGTTTAGGGTTGTGAGAAAAGAAAGTCTAAACACATACTCACGGATTGGAGTGAAATTAACTCTGAAAAATTGAATTTCATAAATCTCGACAGATACTCTATCTATCAAGAAGCTGTCGAGCATCGGGTTTCAATAGTGTTTTAAACCTCGATAGATACTAGCTATCGAGTTTTAAAATTCAGCACTTCATTATTTGTTTCTTGGACAGACTTGCATGGCTTTAATACTTGAACTTGAAACCTTATTCCTTGACGTATTAAACACATCTCAAATCTACCCAATTACAAGTAAAGTACGTTTTGTCAAAGAATTAGCCATAAAATATTGACATACATTCCTAACATGATTCGTATATGTCCTAACAATTACTGACAAAATAGTAAGGAGTTTTCCAAAGAACTTTTAAGAGAGAAAACCCTAACTATACACTTGAGAGTGGATTGCATACCCATAATCATCTACACCATTTCTATAAAGTTTTCTTCTACTCTTACCTCTCCATCTACACATCCTTGAGAGGTTCTTAGCCCAAACACTTACCTCACTCAATCTGAGTGTTGAGAGAAGTTTTGGTGCATATGGGAAGCATTGAAAGAAGCCATTGATTGATAGATGCAATTTGAAGCTAATTATAAGATCCGGATAACTAGTAAAGACATGACTTCATGAAGCCCGTTAGTAGCTGGAACTTGAAGGGTTCAAGTACATTGGGTAGATTAGGTTTGGAGAGTCTTTTTGACATTCATATACTCTAACTTTATTCACTAGTGGATCGATTTCGGCTTGGAGGGCTGCAGAGAGGTTTTTTGCCGAGTACTTCAGTTTTCTCTTCGATAACACGTCTCGGTGTTATCTTATGTTTGCATCTTTCTTCCCTCCTCTTTAAGCTTTAATTTATTGTTTATTGTATATGCTTATGCCTTAGAGTAGTATTCCAGTTTTATTACAATTCATTTACTCTTATTCCACACTTAGTTAAGTTAAAGTAAAAGTAATTAAGTCGTAATTTAAAATTGGGGGTCTAAACTAGCTATAGTGTTTTGCATTATTTAAGCTTTCAATTGGTATTAAAGCGGGTATACTTTTTGGATTTTGTTATCCTTATGTGATCTTAGACCCCATTTGAGATGGATAGATCTCAGTCCCTCAACACATCTCCTTTCTTTGATGGGAGTAACTATGCGTTTTGGAAAGTACGTATGCGTGCTTTTTTATGTGCCATTGATGAGACCATTTGGGACTCCGTTGAGAATGGTTAGGTGAGACCAACAACACCCAAGGTCGAGTGGGACAAGGTTGCCTTTGCTTTGGATAATGTTAATAGCAAAGCTATTAATGTAATTTTCTATGGTGTTTCAACTAATGAATTTCACAGGATCTTTCATTTGAAGATCGCTCAAGATGCGTGGAAAATTCTCAAGATCACTTATGAGGGAACCAAAAAGGTTAAGGACACCAAATTGTAAATGCTCACTACCTAGTTTGAGGAAGTGAAAACAAATGAAGATGAGTTGTTTGACTCATTCTTTGGTAGATTTAATGAGATTGTTATTGCCAAGATTAATTTTGGAGAAAAGATTGAGGATGCCAAAGTAGTAAGGAAAGTCCTAAGATCCTTGCCCAAAAGTTTTTGAGCCAAAGTCACTGCCATTGAGGAGGGCAAAGACTTGGATGAGATCAAGGTTCAAGAACTTGTCGATTCTCTTCAAATTTATGAGCTCAGCTTGCCTTCTCATAAGTCTAGCAAATCGCTTGCTCTCAAAACTATAAATGAGAGAACCGGTGAATCCTCGGATGAGAATAATGTTGAGAAAGAGGTGGCTTACCTTGCAAAGAACTCCTGCAAATTTTTGAAGATAAAGAACAATAGGAAGTCATTTGGCAAAGAAAAAATTTCATCTTTCAAGAATGACAAGAAATACTTCAAGAAGAAGGATGCAAGAGAGTCATCTCCACCCCAAGGCATTGTTTACTATGAATGCAATGAGCATGGGCATTTGAAGGAGTGCTTGAACTATTTGAGAGGGAAGGGTAAGGTGTTAACAACCATCCTTAGTGATTTGGAGAGCTCAAGCTTAGATTCTGAAGATGAATGTGATGGTGATGGTAACAATTCTGCGTTTATGGCGATTACCTCAGTTGATTCAAAAGATGAATTAAGAGAATTGAATGAGGAACAAGGTGAGCACACCGATGTTGTAAAAGATGAAGTTTAGGATGATGAGGAAGTATACCTTGATGAAGGTGATAGGAAACTTCAAGTTGTTTTTGATGCATTGATTGAGGATTATGGCAAGTATGCCAAAGTTGCTAAGAGTGCGGTCAAGAAGATGAAGAGAATTGAAGAAGACCATAAATCACTCTTGTACAACTCAAGGATGCCAAATGTGAAGTCGAGAATTTGAAAGAGGACCTACTAAATGCTTACTCAAAGATCAAATTCCTCAAACTAAAAGTGATTCAAGCTAATGTTAAGGTGAAGCACATCACAACCAAGAAGCTTGACAACATTCTTTCATCTCAAGTGAAGAACCAAGAAGGGAGATGAAGTTTGTATCGGCAAAGGTTGTGGAAAAGCTCAAGATTAAGACTCCTATCATTGAGAAGAAGGCCATTGAGTTAAAATCAAAGGCAAAAAAAAAGTCACTGCCTAAGAGTCAAAGGGGATCTCAAGTGAAGCATTTTTGCCATCACTGTGGTATTCGTGGGTACACAAGACCAAATTGCTTCAAGCTTCACACTTTCAAAATGGCCAATTCTTCGCATGCTCAAGGAAATGAAAGAAGAATGCCAAGAGGAAAGCAAGCAAAGGAAGAAAATGGTGGACAACTCATTGGAGATGTCATGGAAATGCTTAAAAACATCTCATCATGCCTAGCTAGCTTCACCCTAAGGTTTGAGAGTTATGTTGGTCATACCCCCCTTCTAAGGATTTCACCCAAAACACCTGTGTGGGGTGGGGGATGAAAGGTACTCTTACATGATTCATTTGCTATGTCCATGTATTAATACTTTCAATGTTTTAGGGTCATAGTATCATGCATAATACCATGTGTACTCTTCTTGTTACAATGCTTCTTTTCTAGCATGTTTCTTTTATCTTTTTTTCTTTTGTTTTGTGTGAGTAAAAATCCAAAACCACATAAAAAGTGAAAAATCCCAAAAATTTTGATCGCTTGTGCTATGTCATATCACATGTGAGTTTGGCCTAGTATATTTGTACTAATGGCGTAGTATATTTACGGGCTTAATTTGTTATATATGCACTTGTATTGAATGTGAGTGAAATCTAGAAATCTATGTTTGATTGTTGTAAATAGATCTTCAAGCTTGTCATGAATGTTTAGTTAATAGTCTTGATTGATCTTGATACATGCGTAGACTTGATCCTATGTATCTCCTCACATTCAAAAAGCTCTTCTAACATCAATCTCTAAAAGAAGAAAGTGCTAAAAAAATCTTGCTTCGAAAACTAGTTAGACTATGAAAAGGTGGAGCAAATATAAATTCAAAATGTATGATGCCAAAGCTAAAGTCTTATTATGTTGGAAAATCTGGTTTTGTATCCCATACAAAACACACAGCAGAAGCAACAAACATGGATCTATTTCATTCATGATTGATAACATGTCCTACGTAAATTTCAGAATTTAAGAATAAGGTAGCGTACCTTGGTGCGGTAAAATTCAAAACAAAAAATTAGAAGTACTTGAGAACACTTTTAATCTTCACTCCAATTCCACTTTACGCCGAAGAAGTTTGGTCTCTCAATCAATTTCTAAGGAAGAATAATTGAGTGACTTTACTCACACATACACCATTTCACAATGGTGTCTCTTTTTCTTATATTAAAAAATTTTGTATGTTTCTCCCTTTATAACTAACTGATTATCTAATTGGGCTGGCCTATTGGGCCTTTCCAATTGGGTTTTAGTATGTGGCTTGGAGTGGGACCAAAAGGAACCAATAAGATACTAGCTCCAATAGGTTTTGGGCTTTTCTGTCAACTCTTGACAAGCCCAAAGTTACCATTAATTATATTTAATACCACTATATAAATATAATTGCACTCTAGACCTTATTAATAAATTATATCACAAGAATTTATTATATATGCAACCCCTTCATAAAATATTCGTAGTAATACAAAGTTATGAATGTAAGCTGTCACTTTGATAATTACTACATCTTAAACCTTGAGTACCCGATTTAATCCTTTAAGTTATTCATCGTATATTTATGAAATCCAATTTTATAAATATATACTTTAGTAACTCCTTACTAAAGTGGTTAGACCTAACACTCTGAATAACCAAACCCATTAAACTTATCTCAAGAGAATATTTTATATCTCCGTTAAGAGATTATGAATTCCATCTTGAGAATATATGTTCTATCAACACTAAATGTGGTTGCCCAACATACTGAGATTTTGATCGTTACTTTAGATTTCACTCCTGATATATCAAAACAACCTACATCTCATGATCAAGTCCATTATTCTCTCAGGATTAAGAGTTCATGCAAATAGAAGTCGTGAGATTTATTATTCATTTAACAGTCGTTAGGAGAATAATAAATCTCACAACGGTCCAGTTCAATATGTTTTAACTTTTAAAACATATCAACATATCAACTAGAAGTCTCCACTTCCATAATCAAGACAAATTACCTTAGTTGATACGTTATAGTCTTCGCAGATGAAATGCCCAATTTCATCACCGAATACGAACTATAATTCTAAATTTACAAAGAACTTGTGATTTATATCTTTTATGACTAAATCACATAAATCACATACTATGCATCTCCTGGACTATATGATAATGTCCAAATATCATGTTGCCATTATTTTAAATAATAATAAAACAACTTTATTAATCATAACATTAAGTCATATATAATGTCATACATAGCATCATACAATAGGATTTAAGGGCGCATATTCTAACATATTCTTTAAAGAAATATCAAAATTTTATGGCATCGATGCTCAAAATTGAGCTATATTGATCAAAGTATGAAAAATGAAAGCATATATGTTCATTTCTACTAGTGAGATAAGTCACTTGACTTCATGCTATTTATGTATGACTTGATTGAATTGATTATTGAAGTTTCATACTAGACTATAGATTAATTCATACTTGATACTCACACGCAAAACACAAGTCTAATGTTAAATGAATATCTATTTCATTTGTGTGATTGTTGTGAGAAACCGCGCCCTCGGCCCCCTTTTTTTATAGGGTGTTGTTGGGCCAAACCCACGTAAATGGGTGGAGTCGTGTTATTGCCTCTCAAAATGGAGGTTCGACTAGTTATATTTTCCCTTTAGATTAATGGTTTTACAATGGAGTCGCCACTTATTTAATTATTGGAATAAATAAGAAAACCAAAATTGAAAAGTTCCTCATTTTATTAATTTTCAATTGAATTTACATTGATCATAGGAAAATTACATGGCTTTGGTCCTAAGTACAATCTAAGATAAAGTACATAGCTTTATTTCCTAGTTACAATCTAAAAATTGAAAATTACAAGGATAAGCATTTGATCTACTAACCCTTGATCTAAGTTCGGAGGCTATGTTACAAGGTAGGAAGGTGTTAGGTACCCACCTTGCCCAGTGAAACCAGTCTTCTAGACTATGGTGGCCAACATTCATATCATATCATCCAATATGCCAATCAATCAATTTGCATGTTGAATTTAATGTGTGTGCATGTGATAAACCCTAATTCAATTTATTAAGCGTTGCATTTGAAAAATAAATTCTAGTGAATGTGTGTGAATGGTGATAACCTAGATTCAAGGATTTGAAAGAATTATGAAACAAACATGTTTTTCATATTTTTGATGTGGATTTAAGATTAAAACTAATGTTATGCATGAACATGTGATGAACAACCAAGAACATGTGAAGAACAATTAAGAACATTCAAACATATTCAAAGGAATTTAAATGATCATTATCATGCTTTAATCTTAAACTCTTATCATGGCAACACAAAAAAACAATTAGGGAAAGAGATTATACCTTCATGCAAGATCCATATGGAAGATGAGGAGACTCTTGAGGGAGGTCCTAAGGGTGGAGGAAAAGAAAAGTTAGGAGAGGAAGAGTGAGTCTCACTCAATACCTTGAGTCTTAAGAAGACCAAGATATGACAAGACTACTCAACTTCACTAGAACTCAAGAAGGGGAAGAGAGGGGTTTTTTTTGTGTGTCATGAAATGAAGGAGAAAGGGGTTTATATAGTAGTAGTGGAGGAAATATGAATGGAAGGCCATTAATGAGGGTTGACAAAGAATCATGAACCTAGACCTCATTTTAGCCTTTGGGGAAATCTGGTACATTAAATGGAAAGATTAGTAGGAGTGAGGAGCAAGCCAAAATTCGGTTTTCCCGTAGTTGCTGTAACAGCTTGTGGAGCCAACTTTGAAAGATCATATCTGACTCAATTCTGATCGGAATTGTTTCGTTCTTGTGCTCAAATTGAAGCCCCGGATGTCTAGTTTTTGGAAAAATTAATCTCATTCACAAATTCAAAATATTCTGAGAGATATTGATGAAATAGTGAGCAAAGGTCATTTGTTAGAAAATGGTTTCAGAACAATTAATATTAATAGGTCCCAAATTAGCTCCCAATTAACATTAAATGACTCCAATCACTCCCATTTCAGACTTAATTGGTCCCAAATTTACTCTAATTAAAAGATAATTGCACAAATTACTCATTGAATAATTAATGCTTAACTATCTAATTAATTAGGTGTATGCAACCTTACCATAAAATGTAGTCCTAACCAATCAAATTATGACATATCATTGATCTCAAATTGATTATACTTATAACCAATCAAAATCAATTGCTCATAATCACATATAGTCGGACTCAACATGTGATGGTGCATCTCGGCCATTAAAACTTGATTTGATGATAACTTTCAATCTGATGGTCTGATTAGGGCTTATGACCAGTCAATTTGATCGTTACAACATCAAGATCATTTTGGTGAAATGAGATTAAGGGTCTAGTGACCAAAATCAAGATGCATATTTCTAAGGTGAAATTACCATTTTACCCTCCTGTGAGGTTAAATGCAGGTTGCAAAATGAGGTGTCAACAATTGTACATGTTTAAATGTGTTGTATGTTTTATCCATTGCTTGATGATCAAACTTAAAAAGATTTTTGAGTATTTTATTTGTTTTTGGAAGTGATTTTTGTCACTTGTGTTTTGAAAGTTTTTCTCAAAATGTCAAAATCTTTGTATTGAAAAACTTTGTATTTGGCCATTTCGTGACTGCTTCAGCGCATGGATACTCGCTTTGATACTCTCAGTGATGAGTTGTGTCAAGTGAACACCCGTGTCGGTCTTATTGCACGACAACAGGCTCGCCTTGGTGTTTTTGCCGCTTCTTCCTCTCCTTCTCCGAAGGCTTCGACAAACGAGGATGGCGATGATGGTGCTGACGATGATAATGAGGATGAAGATACTAGCTCTTCTAGTGGTGATGACCTTACGGTGACCTACCCTTTGTCATTCGTGACAAAAAGGGGAGTAGTTTTGGGATGATGAGAGTAATCTTGTATTTAGGGGGAAAGTTAGCATAGGATTTTTTTTTAAGGGGGGTTTTAGATTTTTGAGGGATGTAGTGAGAGTTTTATGTACTTTTCTTTTCCTTCTCTTTGGTTACATTATCCTCTTGTACACCGGTCTTGTGATTATTTATTTATGACATACATTGTATTTATTTTCATATATATATGATGATGTATGTTGTTTTTTACCTATCTTTCTATGTATTGTTTCTTTTCTCTCTTTATACACATGTTTCTTTATGTTTGCAATTTTATTTCTGTTTCACACTAAGATGCCTTGATGAGTTTTGTTTAAAGTGTTTTAAAAAGACAAGTTATGAAAATCTATCATGCTATGAACTCTCTTCTTGCAAAGTTTTTCAAGAGTTTGTGTTAAGATTAGATTTGTTTTGTATTTCAACAAGTGGTTATAAATTTAGTAATTTAAGACTTCTCTCATGATTTATTTATTTGTTGTGGTTTTATCACGGATTGCCAAAGGAGGAAATTGTTAGGACATATATGAGATTGTTAGAGACATATGTTATGTATACAGGTTAATCCTTTGACAAAATGCACTTCACTTGTAATTGAGTAAATCTAGGATGAGTTTAGTATTTCAAGAAACAAGTGTTCAAATTTAGTATTGAAGCCATGCAAGTTTGACCAAAAAACAAGTGAAGAAGTGTTGTTTATTAACGCTTGACAGATGTCTCAACAGAATCATATCTATTGAGGATTAATGTTGAAGCTCGACAGAAGCTGTATCTGTCGAGAATTACAAAATTCGAATTTTTAGATCTAATTTCACTTATATCCATGTGTATTTGTATAGGATTTCTTTTCTCATAATCCTAGACATATATAAGGATTATTTTAAAGGTCATCACAGTTGATGCAACTTGATGCAAAGTGATTATACATGCATATTGTGACTGGAGACAATTTGCTCTAGTTCATCATATTCTCTGTAGAAGCTACAGCGTCTTTGTGCCAAGGGTTTGGTAACCAAGGAGCTTCTTGATCTTCATTGTTAGATGAATTGAAGAACTTTGCAGCCAACATCTTCCTCAAGTTGGTGTGTTAGTCACATACTAGGATTTGTGCATCATTGGTTAGTCACGTACTAGAAGCCGTGCATTGAAATGAGAGATTGCTGCTACATTACAAGTCTAATTGGGTATTGGGATAAGGGTTCAATTGTAGGTTGGTATTAGGTACTGGAATTCCTTTTACTTATAACTGCTTGTTTTGATAATAATGGATTCTCAAAAATGATGACCTTAAATTCACTCAGTGGGGTTTTGTCTTAGTGGTTTTCCTCATTCGTAAACAAATCACCTATATCAAATTTATTTTCCGCTGCATTTGACTTAGTTAGTGATTTGTTTATGTTACCACACTTATTGCATGAAATCAAATCTAATTAATTTCACTTGGCTAATTAATTGATTAATTTACCAAAGGGGTCAATACATTTTTGGCCTATTAGCTCTAACTTACTTTAGGAGCATTTTCAATTAAATTGTTATGAAAATTATTAATGTTGGTCGGAATTCTTTGGATTGAATTGTTATAAAAATTTACAGGTGCATTTTGGTTATAGTTTTCTCATGCTTTGAACCCTTTGGGGTTTGAGGTGTGACAATTAATGTTGTTGATGTGCTTGGAAAAACTGCAAAGAAAATACTAAGGTACTTGTAGGGCACTAAAGATTATGTGCTGATATAGTGGCGATTCGACATTCTTGACATTGTTGGATCAATATTTTGATGCCGATTATATATGCAGGCTGTCTAGATGATAGGAAATCCACTTTTAGTTACATATTTATGATGGTCGGAGGAGTTGTAACATGGAAAGTAGTGTTAAATAGACACTTACAGCTTCCTTGACTATGGAGACAAAGTATGTAGCTTTTTACAAGACTACATATTAGGCTATTTAGTTGTAGAATTTTATCTTAGGGCTAGGTATTTTAGATACCATTGCGAGGCCACTGAAGATATTTTGTGATGATTTTGTAGCAGTTTTTTTCTTTCGAAACACTAGGATCTCTTTCCACTCTAAGCATATTGAGATAAAACTTTTGGTTGTTAGAGAGAGTAGTCGTGTCTCAAATTTGTGTTGAGTACATTTCTACATAACATATGTTGGCTGATCCATTAACAAAAGGTTTTAGCTCCAAAAGTGTTTAAGGAGCATGTGAATTTATTGGAGTCTCTGTTGTATTGATTTAGTGGAGGTTTTGTGTGTACGTGTAGTGAGCACTGTTTATATTGTCATGTATATCATTGTACACACATTTTTTCGTATCGTGTATCGTATCGTATTGTATCGTGTATCGTAAGATACACAAACATTTAATAAAGGGTATATTCGTTATAGATATACATATTTAAAGGGTATATTCATTATAAATTTTGAATATATTTAGCTAATGACTAATTTATTCATCACTTATGCAATAATATTTAACCAGCTAACTACATAAATCAAATTAGCACGTGTTTATAACATACACATTCAAATTGCTTAAATTCAAAAGTGATAATATATAACAAATGACCAAAAAATTAATTTATTTTCATCATATTGGTTAATCAACCTCATCTAAGTTAATACTATCATCATGCTTATCATTTTACATATTTATTTCTTCATTAAAATTTTATTCATCGTCATTAACATTTACTATCTCTTCTTGTTCTTTTTATTTTAATAATTAAAAAAAAATCTTCTTGGCATTCTAGTTTCTTAGACTTAAAACAATAGTGAAAAAAAAAATTATATTTTCAATTAATATCTTATTCATGATATAGAAAATAAATTTGTAAATATTAAAGTGAAGTGTAAGTGTGTACTATGTAATCCAGATTTTGTAGAAGAAAGAGGAGCAAAAAAAACTTATGAATATGTTATTTTATTAAGTTAAATTAAGTAACCTAATAATTTTGTATTTAAAACAAGTCTAACAACTTGTAAGATTCAAATAAAAGTACAAATTTTAACAAAAAAATCTCATTTTAAAGCATTTGTATATGTATCGTACGATACACACGATTTTACGATATGATACTATTGATACGATACACACACTGTATCGTACGATTCATGAACACTTACGATACGCCAATACGATACAGAACTTTTTACATACGATACGATACGTATCGTACGATACGTATCGCGTATCGTACAATATTGACAACTATGGTTTCATGCATCTTGGATGTATTACTTATATAACTAGGTTTTAGCAGACATTTTGTGATCTAAGTTGTTATTGAGATATTTGCTCACATTTAATATTATTTGGTTGAATGACTTATAATGTCCAAGTGGGTGAATGCTATATCTATTCTTAATTATTGTATTGATTGACATTGTCATTTTAAATATGTGAATGTGAGATCTTTATTTTGTATCTTTAATTTGTGAGCCTAGAATGGGATGAGATAATATTTTGGACACATGGAGAAGTAACTACCCTCCCTTAAAAAAAACATAACAATCAACCCATTTGGATTGTTATGCTCTCTCTCTCTCTCTCTCTCTCTCTCTCTCTCTCTCTCTCTCTCTCTCTCTCTCTATATATATATATATATATTATGGTTTTAAGGCAACAATATAGTTCTTTTCTCTTCACACACATACATGCCTCTTTCTTTGTTTTGCATCCACTATCATCAACCAAATTAAGAACTTTTCTCAAGTACTTCAATGAAAGGAAATATGAGTTTTATTGTTCAACTGAGCTTATTTGATATTGTCGGACTGTGAGCTGTGCCATTCTACCTCAAAACCAATTGGTGATGAGGAAGATACACTCAAATCTTTTATGGCATTCGACATCACGCTATGAGGGCTTGTTTTTAGAGTAGTTGTAGGGAGTCGAATTGTGGTCCCCTTAACAATCCCTCCCTCATAATGACACTCTCGTCCTCGAATCCATGACCTTGGCTCTAATACCATTTGTCGGACTGTGAGCTATGCCATTCTACTTCAAAATCAATTGGTGATAAGGAAGACACACTCAAATCTTTTATGGCATTCGACATCACACCATGCGGGCCTGTTTTTAGAGTGATTGTAGGGAGTCAAATTGTGGTCCCCCCCAACAGATATGTTTTTAGAAAGTATATTAGATTTGATCTAACACATACCACTAGAAAATTCCTCTAAGTATACAATGGGCAGTTGCCTAATTTTGTTGTTAAGAAAGATTTACGATAAAAATACTTAGTTTACCAAACCTTATGTATCAACGAGTCCGTTTGATTACACTAATCCATTTGCCTTAGTTTTTTCATTTAGCTATTAGTTTTTATGTACAATTTTTTAAAACTTTACATTTTTCATGTTTTTTTTTTTCAAAATATAAGTTACTTTAACACACTTTCAGCCAAAAAAAACTAAATCAGCTAATGGCAAATACACGAATAAGCTAAATAAGATACCATAAATAAGCTATTCCTAAACAAACATCCTTCGAGTGACACAATTTATCCCAACAATTCTATATCTTTAAATCCTAGCTCACCATTATCTTTTGAGTGACACAATTTGCCCCAACTAAACCAACATTTATCCAAATTACGTTACTGTCCCTATCAATATGAGCTCATCACCCCCTGCATTGCTTGACAATCTTTTTAGTAAATGAAAGCAGCTCATGACACAAGTAGGAATTGCTTGAACCACATACTCGAGGAGAATTTCTTCCCTAGCCATTAGTCGATTGATACTGCTAGGTTTTAAAGATTTTGGATTAAATCTTTAGAATATTATTTTATAAGTGTTGGCAAACCAAGAACAAAACATGTCTAATCTATGTGTTAGGCATTGCTCAAAGGTGTGTGTTTCAAGCTTCAAGTTCGAGTTGACTGCAGAAAAGAAGAGTCAAAATTCGTTAAGCTCGATCGATCAAAAATTAGGTTCGACCAATCAAGAATCACAGAAATTAGGTTCTGCAAAATTTTTAAACAAGGCCCAAGCGCGCGAAAATGTTTAGGGTTTCAATCCAACTTGTCCACATATAAAAGGGAAACCCTAGCTACGTTTTGGTGACTTTTGGAAGACTTGTGTGTTACTCCTTGTGAGATCTGAAAGGTGCTATACCTTCTAACTACACAAGTGTCTACCAGAGCAAGATCTACTATTAAGCATTGATAGAACCTAGTTGCTGCTACAAAGATCAACAATTGAAGGTGATCTGAAACCTTTGAGTGAGATCTCATAGTCACAAGTGTGGGTGCATGTGTTGCAATAAGTCCAAGAATAGAAGGAGTCCGTGGATTCGGAACTTGCACTTGATCGTGTCAGTAAGTTACTACTTAAGGTAGCAATAGATTTAGAGTTAAATTTGATTGTAAAAACTTCAATTCTCTTATGGTGAATTTACTTTATCTTGAGGATTGCTATGTCAAATCCTCCCCAAGTTTAACCTTGAAATAGTTCGTTTCATCGATTTTCCTAGGTCATCATATCGTAGTGTTATTTACTTTTTCGCTGTTGTGGATGATATGATTTATTATTGTTTAACCTAGATTTAAATAATTAACCTAAGTAATCATTTGGCTAATATATTAGGTTAAACAATCTGGTTTAAGGTGTCTAAACAAACAAACAAGTGGTATTAGAGCAGGTTAGCTCTTGTTTTTAGGTTTCTATACCTAGAGTTGATCCTTAACCCCTACTGTCATGGAACACAATCACTCTCTAGTAATCCTTCCTAACTTTGATGGGAATAACTATGTTTATTGGTTAGGATGAAAGCCTTCTTAAAATCTATTTATGAGAGAGTATGGCTCTCTGTTTAAAATGGTTGGAAAAGACCAACCACTGCTATTGGAGAATGGACAACTAGCTAAAAATAAAGTAGCAAACTTTAATAGTAAGGCTGTGAATGCAATATTCAATGTTGTTTCTATAGAAGAATTCAAGAGGATCTCAAATGTGGAGATTGTTTACACTGCATAGAACATCTTACAAACAGTGCATGAAGGCACTAAGGCAGTAAAAATTAATAAACTATAGCATATGACCTCTAGATTTGAAAGTATTAGAATGTTTGATGATGAGTCTTTTGATGAATTCTATGCTAAGTTGAATGATAATTCTAATTCTGCTTTTAACTTGGGTGAAGTTTATGAACAATCTAAAATTGTTAGGAAAATTCTTAGATCATTAATTGAGAATTTTATACCAACAATGACTATCATAACTGAAAGTAAAGATGTGGACTCCATTCTCATAGATGAACTTGTAAGATTTCTTCATTTCCTTGAATCTGCCTTACCAAAAACTAAAAAATCCAAATCTATGGCATTAAAATCTGTTAATGATGTTGATGATTGTGGATTTGATGATGAACTCTCATCTACTGAGATTGCTTATTTTGCCAAGAACTTTAGAAAATTTTTAGAGAAATAATAATAGAAGGATAAGAAATAGAAACAATGTTAACCTTAAGAATGTGAAGAAGAATGACATAACTAAAAATAACAATTTTGAAAAATCAAAAGATAAAGGTGTTCAATCTTCTAACAATTCTTTAGGACAACAGTATTTTGGTTGTCAAAAGTATGATCATCTAAAATCTGAATGTCCCATATTTCTAAGATCTAAAGGAAAAGTTATGGCTATCATCTTAAGTGATGATGAAGTTTCTGATCATGAGTCTGAAAGTGATCAAGAAGGAAACTTTATGACTTTCACTGCTACTGCTATAATAAGTGAAACTAAGACTGCTGATGAGAACCCTTCTGATGAAAAACTCTCTTTGAATGCTGACTTGCAAGAGGCTTATAATAAACTTTGCAAGATTATAGCAAAGGATGCCATGAGTGTTAATCTAGGGTTGAAAAAGATAATCACCCTTGAACAAGAGAAGAAAAATTTGTTGTTAAAATTGTTTGATGCCAATGAACTCTTAAATTCTGTTAAGATTGAGAACATGTCCTTGATTAAGAAAGCTAAAAGTTTAGAATTTGAATTATTTGTTGCTAGAGAACAACTGGATAGGTCTTCTACTTCTAAACTGGATGATGTGCTAAATGTTCAAAAATCTGTTTTTGATAAGATAGGATTAGGGTTTGTTAAGAGTGGTTCTACTTCTGTTGTTTGACTTCCTATGTTTGTACTTGCTACATCTACTTCTATTGTTCATCCTTCTTTATATGAAGTTAAGGTACCTAAGGAAGAAGTTCTAGCTTCTTAAAGAACTAGGGTTGATCTGAGTGAGTCAGAACCTAAGAATCCCAATCAATTTGGAAGCAAGAAACAACACAAACCTCAGTGGTTTTGTCATTTTTGTGGTGGAGCTGGGCATACACGGCCAAATTGCTTTAAGCTGCAAGCTTCAAGGCAAGCATCCAAGCAAAAAGTGCATGTGTCAAAAGCACAAGATCTTATGGCAGTTATTCATGAATTGGTAAATGTTCTTAACCTTTATGCCAATACTGGAGCTAAGATTAGGACTAATTCTAATATAAACCCCAACTCCAAGTTTGCATCTAAAAGAGTGTGGATGCAAAAGACTCAGTCTCAGTAAGTTTGTTTGACATGGTCCTTGTGCTAATTCTTTCAATCTTTTGTGACCAAAAACGTTTTTCATTAGAGTTTGCATATGCATTACATTCATGCATTTCATTTTAGGTTTCCTTTTGATGTTTTTCAGTTTTTATTTTAACAAAAAATTAGAAAAAAAATTTTTGTATTACACATTTTCAAGTTGAGTAATTGAGGTTGGCCTATGAAATTTGCATTTCATGGCTGTGTACCTTGTTTAGCTTTGATAAGCTTTATTTTTCTGTACTTTGCTAGTTTGTGCTATGTAGTGCTTAAATTGTGTGAGTTGTTTATGGTTTTTAAAAACATGCTCTTGATTTTGAAGTCACATTCTTTTGATTATAAGAACTAAAAAATTCTAAGAGAAATGCATAAATAACCATCTCACTATTGTTACTCGCCAATTATGAACACCTGTGTGCAAATCATAAAAGTCGTGCTTAATAAGGCGTAGCACTTGCACAGCAAGATATTTATGGTGTTGCTTTCAAAATAAATAAGAGAAGCAAAAAGCAAAAAGAAAAACAAAGAAAAATATGCTTCAAAAGAAAAAGAAAAGCAAAAGAAAAAATATTGCATGGATGCAAGTGTGTTTTCTAGAAGATGTGAGAGTTATATCATGTAACTCTTTAGGTAATAGTCACTTTCAAACTTATGTAATTCATAATGTAGAAATTGTGCTTATTTTCCATCTACATATCACCTTTTTGAGTATCTCATACACCTGCTAGTTACACACACCACAAGCAAATCTTTGTTAAACTCTGTACATGTGATTGTGTGATATTTTTTGTGGCCATCTAAGATTTAACTTCTTAATATGTTTAATACCTTTTGGGGGTTTTGAGGTAAGAAGTGTGTGATTAGTGATGGAATGTGTTTTGGTTTAACAAAGAAAGTTTTTGTTGAAGGGAAAGTTTTTTTAAATCCTTTGGAGTCATAAAAAAATCAGTTTTCCAAATGGTTCTGCAGAAAATTTCCAGGTTTTCAAAAATTTTCTGATTCTTTAGGATTAAATCAATTGAACCTGTTTTTCGACCGATCAAAAAGAAAAAGGAAAAACCCAGTTTTAAGGCTTAAACTCTCAGGTTGTCTCGATTTCTCTCGATCAGTTGGATCTGTTTTTACATGTTTTTCGACTATTGTCTCGATTCCCCTCGATCGATCGAAAATTGTATTTTAAAAAACAAATAGGAATCAGATCAAAGTTCTTTAGAGCTTTGTCTTCTTTTTCTTTGATTCCTCTCTCGATCCCTTCTCACTCAAATTTTTTTTTTTTTTTTGTCTTTTTTTGAGTCAAAGTCTCAAAGGTTTTCTTCCTCAACACCAAGGAAGACTCTTTTACCCCTTCTCTTTGTTTAAATTACATGTATTCATGCATTTTCATAATTTTTTTTTTCAAATTTTCGAACTAAAGAGAGTTTAAGGTTTTTATTTATTTATTTATTTATGATTTTAAGTGTTTTGATCAAATTTGTTGGATGAGTTTTTGTTCATGCATCATTTTAACATGATCCTTAGGCTTTAATTCAAAAAATTAGGGTTTTCAAAATTGGGGATTTAGCTAAATTTCTAATTTTCTTGGTCAATTTTCAAAATTGAGATGAAATTGAACTGTTTTAGAGCATTAGATCATGCATCATCTGTGTACAAGTGTCATGCATCGTATAGTTTTTCAAAAATTTCATGTTATCCTGTGTAGTTTGTCCTTAGTTTTTGTTTGTTTGTTTGTTTGTTTTTTTTTAAACCTTAGACATGACTCCTAAAGTTGGTAGGAAATTCAAAACTAAATCAAATAGAAACATTGGTTCTTCTCCTTCTGCTTATCCTCTAGTTGATAGGGTTAGGTTTCTTTCTGCTAAGATTGAGGAAGTCTGTGAGACCTTAAACAAGTATAGGTCTATTTGGGGAGAGAGAGAGATTGTTCTAGATGAGTTATATCTTTTCATAGGTAAAAATCTAGTGTCTACGAATTGGGTGTCTCTGTGTGATGTTTTTAATTCTTCTCTTGTTGCATTGATTAGAGAGTTTTACCCAAATCTCTCTATTTATTCTGAGGTCACAAGTGGTCATTATTTGACTACTTGGATTATAGGTAAAGAGTCTAGGATTACTAAACAGATAGTTTCCAAAGCTTTAGGTGTACCTTTAGTTTGTAAACCCACATATCCATACATTGAGTTTCCTCCTGTAGATGATATCATGTTTTTGCTTTGTGGTAGGCCAGTTTCTTGGGGATTTGAACCAACAATAAACTCATGTGAGTTTACTGAGCTTAACTATCTTTATTTGAGGATATCTTGCCATAATATCTTTCCTATCTCTCACGTTCATACCATTCTTATAGATAGGTGTGCTTTCCTTTATGCTCTTATCACATATGAATCTATGTGTTTTCCTTCCCTATTCATTCAAACTATTGTTGATATTTATAGGAGTAAGTCCAAAGCACAAAAGCCGTTTGTTTTTTTTGTTTTTTTTTTTTCTGTGTATATATATATATATATATAGGGTGTTGAACTTTCTAGAGTTGTCCAACTTTCCTCCTTTAGAGTTAGTTCATATCACTGCCCCTATAGGAGCCACTTTTTTCAGACAACGACAAGCTCAGATGAAGAGTGTTGAACCAAGCACTGAGACTTCAAAGAGATCAAGAGGTGAAGCTACTACTGCAGCTCCTGCCTCTAGTGCTAAGGAGGTACATGTGGGTCCTACTGCTGTTGTGGATCCTTCTGGTGATGATGATGCTGTTGACCTTACAGTTACCCCTCCTCTCTCACTTTGTGCCATGATGGAGTCCTTTATAACTACTCAAGTAGCTCATGGACAGCTTATTGATGAGCTACTTACTAAGGTGACTTCCTTAAGAGCTGATTTTGCCAAGTATAGGAGTGTTTTTCCACCTCTTCCACCCTCTGATGATTGATGGTTGCTTTTGGGTGAGGGCTCATGTATTTAGGGGGAGTATAGAGTTTTTGTATTTAGGGGGAGTTACTTAGATTTTGATGAGATTTTGATGTATTTTTTTTTCTTTTCATTATTTTGATGTATATTTTTTTTTTATTATTGTTCTTGTTTCACAAACTCTGTTGGTTCATTGACTATGATAGTATATTTGATGTTTATTCATTTGATATTTTGTCTATTTTTATGTTTTTGTGAATTCAAGTTTAGATTTTATTTATTGAATTTGTACTATATTTTCCACACATGCATTTATGGTTTGTTTTAGTGTTTCACGAATTTACAAGTTAATTCTTTCAACAGTTACTGTTTAATATAGCAACTAATAGTTAGTAATTGTGATAGAATTGTATTAGGGTAAGACTTTGTAATTGGGCTGATAGCAATTCATTTTGTATGTGTGTTTTGTCACGGATTGCCAAATGGGGAGATCGTTAAGTTCTAAAAATTTAGGATTAAATGTTTAGAATTATATTTTGTAAGTGTTGGCAAACTGAGAATAAAACATGTCTAGTTTATGTGTTAGACATTGCTCAAAGGTGTATGTTTCAAGTTTCAAGTTCGAGCAGACTGCAAAAAGAAGAGTCAGAATCAGCCAAGCTCGATCGATTGAAAATTAGGTTCGACCGATTGAGAATCGCAGAAATTAGATTCTGTAGAATTTTTAAACAAGGCCCAAGCCTGCGAAAATGTTTAGGGTTTCAATCCAACTTGTCCATATATAAAAGAAAAACCCTAGCTACGTTTTGGTGACTTTTGGAAGACTTAGATGTTACTCCTTGTAAGATTTGAGAGGCGCTGTACCTTCTAACTACACAAGTGTTTATTGGAGCAAGATCTACAATCAAGTATTGGTAGAATTTAGTTGCTGCTACAAAGATCAACAATTGAAGGTGATTTGAAACCTTTGAGTAAGATTTCAAAGTTTCAAGCGTAGGTGCTTGTGTTGTAGTGAGTCCAAGAAGAGAAGGAGTCCATAGATTCAGAATTTGCATATGGTCGTGTCAGTAAGTTACTACTTGAGGTAGCAATAGATTTAGAGTTAAATTTGATTGTAAAACTTTGATTCTCTTATAGTGGATTTGCTTTAACTTGAGAATTGCTAGGTCAAATCATTATCAAGTTTTTACCTTGAAATGGTTTGTTTTATTAGTTTTTCTAGGTCATCATATCGTAGTGTTATTTATTTTTCTACTGCCATGCATGATATGATTTATTCTTGTTTAACTTAGATCTAAATAATTAACCTAAGTAATCATTTGGCTAATATATTAAGTTATACAATCTGGTTTAAGGGGTCTAAGCAAACAAACAAACAAATAGATACATACATGGATCATCGACCAACCACAAAAAGCATACCAAGGCACATTTTTCCTGTGCTCCTAGTGCAGTTGGTATCGAATCACGTACCCATGTCCTAGTATTCTTACCAAACAAGACATTCCTCTTGTAGCCATTTTACTAATAATCTCTCTCTCATATGGTACTTGTTAAGGCATGAATGTGTAACGTGGAGCAATACATAGTGTCTACCCTTCAAGGAAAAAAATCCATCTATGGCGTCACGACAAATTTTATTGAAAACCTCTAATACCCAACAGATACTACTATTTAACACAAATTTTAATAAACTTTTTCATAATCCATATAATGAATCAGTACAAAAGAAGTTAAATTATTACTATTAATTACAGTTACAATATTTTTTTAATAATAAAATTTTACTAATCTGTTTTTTCATAAAGTGGACCGATTACTATTATTGTAATATTTAATTCACAGTTGAGAGTTGACATCATTCATGACATCAGCGAATCAAAACCTCTAACATTCTCAGAATAAACAAACCCCCACACGTAGAACCTGTATACCCCCAATCACTATCCACCACGTGTAATATTTATTTCAAAATGACCAAAATAACCTTCAAACAGTCCTAGATTGTTGACACCTTTGAAATTCACGAAATACTATAAAGTTTTCATAGTAGGTGATAACTCTAACCTTTGCAAAGTGCTAAGATATTTTCTTCTCTCTCCTCCTGTCTCTACAATGCCACAGTTCTATTAAAAAAAAAACAATTTTTTCTTCTCCTCTTCTCATTACAACGGATCCTTCCTAGAACTTTCGTACTTCAGAAATGTTTCATATTTTCCTGCTAAGCTTTCAATGTCACTGCATTTTTTTTCTTCTCTCGTATACATGAACTCGATCATGTACTTTTTGACGAAGAACCCGCGTCGATTACATCTCTTTGATTTTCTTTCTCTTCTCAGGTAAATGGAATCGTTTTTCCTTTTCTTTTTCTTTCTGTGTTTTTTTTTTTTTTTTTTTTTTAATTTCTTTCTCTCACTCTATGTACAAAATTTTGTGTTTTTTGTATGTACAAAAGTTTTGTGGTTTTTTGTTTTTGGGTTTCGTTTTATGAATAGTTATAGCTAGTTTTCATGGAAAATTGAGAACTACTGTTTCTAGATAAATTCAGATTACGTTTTTTTTTTTTTTAAAGATGTTGCATGCAAATGTTTGGTCTGCTTTGTACTGATTTTTATTTTATGGGAAGCTGCATTTCTTATTTGTTTAACTTTTGTTTTTTATATTACAAATATTATGTTTTTCCAGAAAGTTCTGCATTCAACACTGACTGGTTTTTACCATTTAAGTATATTTTTATATTGGGTACATGAATCACTTAAATTATTTTGAAATAAAACAATAAAATAAATATTGGGTTCCAAGAAAGATAGTAATTTTTTGGTTTATCTATAGTTATATGTTAAACAACATAAGAAGAAATCGGGTCTCAAAATGGGATACAAATCATTAAAATTTAACTAATTAGTCATATCAACTTCACAGAAAAGTTGCATTACAACGAAGTCCTCAACATTTCATGATTATATCCAATAGAAAAAGTGAGGCTTCATAAGAAAGCTGTAAATAAATACTTGTGTATAATTCTTTTATGTTATTAGGACATTAAAAAATAAATAAAAAATCTTGTGTCATTAGGGATATTTTTATACAAAATATTTGGTTAAATTGCAGTAGTATTAATACTCGTGTATATTATGACCCAGAATAAGTTAAAAAAAAAGGAATTTCACTAAATTTTTTTCATGGTATTGAGTATTTCTGAAATGTACCCCAATTTTTAAACTTTGTTATTTTTCAAATTTCTGAAACCCTAGGTTCAAAATTGAAACGAATATTTGGTTTTCTTGATGCTTAAAAACAAAATTGAATCCATATTTATTTGACCACTTTATTAGTTGTTTCCTTCCATTACTTTAGAGGGTTGAACATAGTTTTGTCTCTAAACCCTCTTTGTGAATGCTTCTAATTCATTTTTATAAGTGACCACTCATAGTTCTGTCTTTAAACCCTCTTTGTGAATGCTTATAATTCATATTTATAAGAGACTGCTTGAGTGATAGTTTCTCAAATGCATGAGTAAAAGATTTGAAATTGGAGAGATGGGGATTTGAAAGTAATGGCATGTGTAGGTGCTTGAATAGTTGGCTGAGATTGGAGGGTCAAGCATAATTGGTAAGGACATAGAGATTCGAGAAAGCATATGATTATGTTAGTTGAGAGACTTTGGTTGATAAGTTTGACCCTAGGGTTTTAGAGCGGATCTCTAGTATCATATTTTTTTCCCATATCAACTCGCCCAATTGGATTTTTCAGCGACTTCAGATGACTACAGTATCAATTCTTTCTATTGTATTCTTTTTATGTATTGGTGCTCAAGTTGTGTAGTGTGCTAATTGTGAAAGCACTGAATGGAGGTATGTTGATATGACTGTTGGGTCTAAACTATAGGTATAACTGTCTAAGGGTTATGGTATTTCGTATTATATATTTGCAAATTACACTGTAATGTTTAATGGGACAGATACTGATGGTCTTAAATATTGTGATGCATGTTGCTCTTTTTCAGGTGACTCCAGCTTGAAGGAAAATTTGATAAAAAAGAGTTGTTTTCTGTAGGGCGTTCAAGATGTTGAAGAGTTTGCAAGATAGGTTTGTGTGATAAGTTCTTTCATTTCTCCATGTCTTATTTAGTCTTGGAATTTGACAGATTGGACACTGGGATATTTCTTTTGATTTTATTGCTTTCTAAGTTAGGCAAGGGAATTTTTTTTCTTGGGAGCCTTTTGCATTCTGAGTTAGGCATGAGAATTATCAAGTTTAAGATATTCAAATAAACTAATTAGGATATCAGTGGATGAGTTAAAGTTAAAGAGGAGAGCAATGTGAAATCCACATCTACTCTAGGAAAAAGAGGTACATTCATAAACCTTGATATTATATATATTTTGAAAAAAATCCTCAGTCAAAAGTGGATGACACAGGCTGGATTGTCCTCCATTTTTCCACTTGTCTTATATATGATAGGCCTGCAATGATGTCTTTATATGCGGTACTGAGGAAAGAGGTTAAGAGTGATTACAATGTATCTATGGAAATGCTTGTGGATATTAAATTTGTACGGAAGAAACAAAGTTAAAGAAAACTTTTTTTTTTTTCCCCTAGGGAGTTTCCCTATACAATCCGAGAAGGAATCAACACCTTTGAACTAGTTTTATTTAGAATCGTGTTGGTGATGTCATTGAGTTGGCTATTGATAATTTCTCAACTCATTCTCACGACTCAATACTGTTGCAATCAATTGATTAACCTTGTGAAAATTCTGATTTGGTTTGAGGCGATTGGATCTTGTTTGTCATGCTTATTTAATTTGGAAATTGAATAATGTTGACTACATAATGTTACATGCCAAATAAGTAATTTGTAAAAAATTGCTTCAAATATTTATTGGATTGGTTGTCAATAGTAGGCAGTCATTCAATTTTTTTGGTTTATTCTTCGATGGATGCTTGTAATTTGTGTGTTCGATTGCCCTTGTCCCTAGTGTATACTTTCTGTATACTTGGGTGACACTTTTTTTTGATAGTTTAATAATATTTTCATTACTTATCAAAAATAAAATAAAATAAAACAAAATGAAGGAGCAGCAAACATGAAGATTTCTTACCAACTATGACCTCTTGGGCTCAAAGAACATTTTGCTTGAGTTTGGAGTGGAGTGTAGAAAAGTGAAATTCCCTGAAACAAAATAAAGGAAGTAGAAGTTGTTGAACGAGCATGATAGATAAATCTTGACACAACACTATTTAAAAAACTGTTACCTAGATATAAGTCAACCAATTAATTTTTGTACCTTTTATTTTCCGATCAAATTCTGTTGATTTGTGATAGTTGGAAAATCTTGTTTAGATATAATGATTCGGTATTGTATTTTGTTACTGCAGTGTAGAATTCAGTTTTAGAAAGGATGGAGAAGAGGTTGGGTGAATGGAAGCAATTTTATTTATCTATAGGTGGAAGGCTCACACTACCTAAAGAGTACTTTGTCTATCCTTTCCACTGATTTTCTGTCTCTTTTAACCATTCCTTCTCATGTGGTTGATAGGTTGGAGAGACTCTAGTGGGATTGTTTTACAAGGCGGGATGAATGAAGAACTATCTCCCTTCTTTTAGCCAGTAAGTCTTGGTCAAGTTATGCTTTTCACTATAAATTGTACAGCCATTTGATCTTTTGTTTATTTTTTATTTATGTGTGTGTACACCATTACTACTCATATGGCTAATAGGTTGGAGAAGCTCTAACAGGATCTTTTATGAGGTTGGATGAGTGGATAACTATCTTGCTTCTTTTTAGCTGCTAGGTCTTGGTCAAGTGATATTTTACAATTAAATTTATAATAATATTTCAAAATTACAAAGGAGAAGAGGCTATCTACTATCTGCTAGAGCCATGCTTTCCCATTCTGCCATTCTTACCTCTTTAACAAAATTTAAAACGTACAATCCAAGGAGCTCCTGCTCAAATGACATATCCTCCCCTTGTAAGAATAAGGTGGAGGGTGAAGTTGTGGGTTCAAGATTTACCAAGTGCATTTGTAACTTACCAATTAAAATAGAAAAGAATATTAAATGTACAAGAGATGCAACTGATGCAAGGATGAATTTTGGAAAAGAATTGAAGTATAAATAGTGCTTAAATTTCTGTCTTTTTTTGGGTTTTTCAATGAATTATAAAATTGGGTAAATTACAAAAATCTCCCTTGAGGTTTGTCGGAATGGTACTCTGACCTAAACTCAAGGGAATTGACCCTCATCTCCATTGTGGTTTGAAGGAAATTAACATATTAGCCTTTCTGTTAATAATTGTAACATAATATTCCAAATTTTGAAAAGATTCCATTGACTAAACCTTGACCATGATTAGTGAAAGTTTTTTGGGCTAAATATAACATTCCTTGCCACCAAACTTCCAAAAAACACTTCCAACTTAGTTAGAAAATTTAATGCTGAAAGTGTTTTTTTAGAAACTTGGTGATAGAATGACAATATTTAACTTAAAAAACTTTCATTTAGTCAAAAGAATCTTTTCAAAACTAGGATTATTCTGTTACTATTATTATTAATGGAAGGACAAATGCTTTGATTTTCCTTTGAACCTCAAGTGAGGGGAGTGTCATTTCCCTTAAATTTTGGGCAGAGTGTAATTCCCTCAAATATCAAAGGAGGTTTTTGTAGTTTTCACTATAAAATTCTAACAAAAAAGATTATTATAACCCAAGTGTTTATACTGATGCATTTTTCCATTGTTTTTTTGTTTTAATATTTTTTTAAGGTTAAATTACACATTAAACTTTCTAACTTTGGCTGTTTTCAATTGGGTCACTAAAGTTTACTTTTTTTTCTCCTCAACTTTCATTTATGTTTAATATAATCCTTTTGTCTAGCTTATCATCAGTTTTTTTTTTTTTTTTCACTTTTAAAATATTAAAAGAAAGCCAAAATTATACTTTCAACTAATATAGAATTAGAAGAAATTGATCAAAAAACACATTTCTCTTTATTCACTCTCATTCCTGACTTGATTTGGGAAGTCTGGGTGTGAGTGATTTGGGCATGGTGTGTAACAGCTACCGATGGTGTGGAATGGGGCCTGGCAACATGGAATGACTTGATCTTCATCTCCTCTCTCAAGCTATTGGGCCTAGGGGTGTGCATGGGTTAGAGGGTTTTTTTTCAACCTAACTTGATCTTGTTGGGTTTAGAAATTACTACCCAAACATTTGTAGAGACCTACCTGACACAACCAAGGTTGAATTGGATTGGTGGGTTGTGCTTACATGTTTCATACTTTGTAAATATTTGGACTTTCAAAACTTTTTAAGCACGTTTTCCAATAGATTTTCACATATAATGCCTAAATTATGTTCCAAAATCTAAAATTTTATTAAGACTAATTCTCAAAAGACCAAAAGAAATCAAACTAAATTTTAAAATGTGAGTAATAAAATAAACATATATATATATATATATATATATATATGATGGTCAGGTTAGATTAGATGGGTTGAAAAACTATCAACCCGAACTCAACTCAGCCCAAGAGTTAAAAGAAAATTCCAACCCAATCCACCAACTAATGAAAACACCTTTGGTTGGGTCGGGTTAGATTTTTTGGGTTGATAGGTTGAATGAACAGCCTTTGTTGTGCCTGCCAACGTTGGTTGGCACTTTTGGTTGGTGATGGGACTCAATGGCTGATCGGTTTTTTTTTTTTTTTTTTTTTTCATTTCTATTTTTGGTGTTGCCGTGTTGTTCTTGGCTTGATCATTTCTTTATGGTTATCAATAGTGGCTAAATAGTGGTAGTTGATTGGATGGTGGCGATTTGGGTGTAGGTGATTTCTTGTTCAATGACAATTTATTATTTTGCCTTTTTATCTGTACACCTTGGGTTTAAATATACTTTGAAATGAGTTTTACTGTGGTTGTTGGCACTTGCTGGCACTTGCGATGTTTAATTGTAGGGTGATTTGGTGTTTGATTTAGAAAGTTTGTGCGAGTGATTGACGAAAACAAATATTTGGAAGTTGATATTGGAAGTTATTAAAAAAAAAAAAAAAAAACTCAAATGTTTGGTTGAATGAAAAAAGGGTAAATTACACTAATCTCCATCAAGGTTTCAAGGAATGGTGCTCCCTTCCCCCAATTTAACTCAAAGTGGCACTTCACTCCATGAGATTTGTGAGAAAGAAATACAGTCTTGTCGCAACGTCAACAAATTATTCTATTTTTTTTTTATGAAGATTCCCTTTGACGTAACCATGGTCAATCAAGCAACTTTTTGGGTTAATTTTAAACTTTCAAGCTCCTTTTCTCATATTTATGAGCTCTTGTATAACCCTTCATCTCACTTCTTCACAATTTACAACACTTTTGAACAAAATAGTGTTTGCCCCATCTGAGAGCAACCTAAAACACCTTACAACATTTAAGATTCTAATCAACACCTCCCTCCATAATTGAGCGTGGGAACCTAGATCTAAATCTGGCAATGGAACAAAAAGAGGAAGAAAAACAAGGAGATAAATGCAGGTTGATTTTGAGAAATGTGCACTAGATAGATGTGGGTTTTTGTTCTCAATATCTGGTATCTATGGAGAAGTTTTTTAGGACTTTTGGATTCTTTGTTGAGAAATAGAATGCGATGGAATTGGTTTAATCCAAATCTCCCTTTCTCTTTATTTGAGTATTTTGTCTCTTCAGATTACGAAAACAACAATGTGGGGCCATTACTTGATGCATTTTAGATGAATATATATTTTATCCCATTTGGTTGGTTCCATAATTGAGCGTGGGAACCTAGATCTAAATCTGGCAATGGAACAAAAAGAGGAAGAAAAACAAGGAGATAAATGCAGGTTGATTTTGAGAAATGTGGTCTAGATGGATGTGGGTATTTGTTCTCAATATCTGGTATCTATGGAGAAGTTTTTTAGGACTTTTGGATTCTTTGCTGAGAAATAGAATGCGATGGAATTGGTTTAATCCAAATCTCCCTTTCTCTTTATTTGAGTATTTTGTCTCTTCAGATTACAAAAACAACAATGTGGGGCCATTACTTGATGCATTTTAGATGAATGTATATTTTTTCCCATTTGGTTGGTTCCATAAATTTTGTAGCTTTATCTAATGGTGAAGTGGATTTGTGGTGCATGTAGCTGCTGGTAATTAATATTTTTTACCCCTAATGTGGGTTTCCAGGGCTCTTTAAGAGCCTGGCTATTCTCTTAGGTGTGTTGTCCCATCGTCCTATACCACCCGGTAACTACAGGAAGGAATCACTTGAGGGGGGTCCCAAGATGTTGGTTTGGAGTTTTGAACAAAAGACCTCATGGATCTCATGAGATCTTGAGAGCCACAAGAATCTTGTGGGGTTGTTGCTGATAATTTATTGAAATGTGTTCTCTGCTTTTTTGCCAAGTAGGGTGTGGTTTGAATTTTGTTTGCGATGAGCCATTTTTATTGAAAATTTTCGGTGAAGTAGCAAAGCCTCAGTTTTAATGGAATTGAAACTTCCTTGAAATTGGAAGAAAAAGAAGATTTGGTTTAGTAGTCCTTCAACACAACCTTTGATGTTTATTTAATTGAGTGGCAAGAGACAAAAGAGGAATACGAGAAACTAGAAATCTATATGAGAACCGATCCGTGTTGTGCAGAAATAGCAAATTGCGCTCAACAGCGGGGAGAGAGAGAGAGAGAGAGAGAGTGAGATGAGTTTTTTCCCCTTTCTCCAAAAAATGTGGAAGACTGGGAGAGTGTGAGAAATATCTAAACCAAGGACAAAATGATAATTTCATCAATAAATCATGTATAACATAGGAATATTGTGTTTAACCAAGGGGCAGGTTCATCCATAGAAAAATTTAAACAGCTGTTAACGTTGTTAGTTCAAATTTTATGTTTTGGGATTGACTGTCATTTCTTAAGTATTTTTTTAGGAAGGATGGACAATGTCATTCCCTAAAACCTCGAGGGAGGTTGTTGTAATTTACCCAAAAAAAATAAAAATCCGGTCCTCTTTTTCATTCTTGAACTTTCTCAGTCTTCTCTCTCACTTGAGGTGCACTCTGGCCACTCAGATTGATTGTCACCCAGTTAGATTGACGCCACTTGAAATTTATTGGTGTTGCTCTCAAAGCTCATTGATTCTCGTCCCTGCTCATTGGTGATCCCCACTTCTCAACTATCACTTCCTCTCCCATTTTCTTTCTTGTTCGTTTTGTTGAATTGTCAATTCAAGGATCTCTTTTCTCAACTCCAATCTTGAATCATCATGTCCCCACTGTACCATGTTATAATTTTTTAGGAATTGCTATGTTGTTGTATTTAGGGGTGTCCAATGACTCGGAAAACCTAATCCACTCAGTTGACTTGGTGGCTTGTGGATGGCTTCAGTGGCAAAGGTGGTCGAGTGGCAGTTCATGGGTCTTGAAAAACCATGTTTTTGGGTCGAGTCTCAGGCCTTGGGGTTTATGTAGAACCTGACCCTCCCAATATGTAAACACTTTAAGTTTTTATCTTTTTTAACCCCAGATCTGTCAAACCTTTTAAGTTTCAGCCTTCAATTCAGCAGCCGTTTAGGTCTTGCCACTTGGTTAGCTCTGATATGTCAAACCCTTTCAAACTCTTCACTCTTTATTTAAGATCTACCGTTGCAAGGCCGTCGTCTCGCCTCTTTCGCAATTTGATCTATCTCTCTCAAGTTTGATTTTCAGTCTCTCTTCTCTCTGTCTTTCTGTCCTCTTCGTTTTTGTTTCATAGATCTTTGGGTTTGTGGTCTTTGTGCAATTTGATTTCACTTCATTGTTTCAATCTCATGGGTCTTTGGGTTGTTGTTGTGTGTCATTTCATTTCTCACTCTGTCTCTGTGTTCCTCACTTCTTTGAGTTTGTGTGTTGTGTTCTTTGATTTTTTTGTGTTGTGCTTCAAACCAGAAATCACTTAACGATTTCAACTCGCTCAATCAATGACCCAAACCACCGGCTCTGACCTGAGCATTTGGTTGACAACGGGTCTATTTTCCATTCACCTGATCCAGTCGGGTAAGGTGTTGGGTATGCTCCAAACCCGACCCGACCCCTAGTTGTATCCTTATTGTGCCGTGTCCTTGGTTCGTGTTTGTGCTTCCTAGCCTCACGAACCCCTCAAACCTTGCTAAATACCAATGACTCTCCATCACTCCAAACTTTCCCTAAAAAGCATCCCTTTTTGTAGCATAATGCCAAAGACTTTTCCTTAAAAGAGTTTGATTGAAAATACAAAGCTTTAGAATGCTTAAGTGGCCAATTAAATTTGGGAACAAACTAAATACTACTCACAAGATGAAATTTCTTGCTTCCTTTGTTCTACCCTTAAGAAAAATTTCTCTGAAACTTCTCTAACCTTTTTACAATGCCAGCTAGTATATGAAAGTGCTACGTATAATAGGTTGGCAAACTAGAAAGAGAACTTTTAATCAAAGTGACTCTTCCACCTTCTTTCCATCCATTCCTCGATAACATCCAAGTAGCGGACCCTAATGGTAAACTAAAGTCATTGGAAGAGCTCCTACCTTACAACCCATAAAATGAACCAAATTATATCACTCTTCAGTGGTCACCCCACAAAAATTAAGCTTATCATCCACAAACAAGATATGAGAGATAAACAACTCATCAATTTTTCTCTATACATGAGATCTAGACAGTTTCTCCCTCAAAATTTTTGTTAATCACATGATCCTACATGAACAATAGTAAAATGCATGGTGTATCACTAGAAAATAGGTACGTACATTTTATGTTTTATATTTATTTTTACCAGTTAAATATTATTCATAAAAGATTATTTTGCAGGAATAAGAATATAAAGTACTTATAAAAAAAGAATAATAATATAAATCAATATACCATATAGTTCAATATGGCTTGTTTTAAATGGGATATTATTTTGACAACGATACTCTTGTAGTTTTGTGATATTTGTTCTTTTAAGTGGAGAATAATTATATTCAATTCATATGTCATAACAGATACTTATGGGGGAAAACACCACCATTGGTTTGTAAAGTTTGCCTCATTTTCCAATTTGGTCCTTTGAGTTTCAAAAGTTTGTAAAATGATTGCCCCCCACTTTTTTACATCCTTGTATTTTCCCAACATTTTATCCTCAACCAACACATGGAATTGAGAATTATTCAGCAAATTCAAGTATAGAAAATAGAAAATCTTAACCTATTTTTTTTTTTTTATTCTACCTCAATATACATGACAATAGTGAGTCATCATTGTGGCCTATGCCATATGGCACTTTCATTCCACTTGAACACTTGTATATAATTTTTAAACTGTATAGACCTTACATCCCATTATTATGGAAATATTAATTGCCATTTGAGCTAGAGCTCGCTACCTTCTTTTTTCATTTTTCTATTTAAATTTATTTTATTGTGGATCAAAATTATCATCATATATTTACGACACGTGGAGTTTTGGTAGTTTCTTTTCTTTTCTTTTTTTTTTTTTTTGGGGGGGGGGGGGTGGGGAAGTTAAGTTGATAGTTTTGTGTCACTTATTTTTCTGAGGTAGAAAAAATAGTGGGAATTTCCAGACTTTATTTTATTATTATGCAATTTGCTTATTATCTGTATGGGTCCTCATAACAAATTTCTTTTTTCTTTTCGGACTGTACCTATAACTGCCCAGGTAGAGTGGCTTTGTTGATAGAGAGCTTCTAATCCGGCCGTGACCTATTTATTTTTCAATGAGGCCTTTTCACCATTGTCAGGTAAGCAACATATATATATATATATATATATATATAAAAAATTGCACGTGTCTACACAGATGAGCAGTAAATTTTCACGTTGAACAGTTGTTTCTTTGGCAAATGCTCTTAAACAAACTGTCAATTTGTCATTTTTGAGTATTTTATTGTTGATTGGACCGCCTAAATTTTGCTATTGATTATCTGATGGGACCCTAAATGTTGTTGAGTTGTTGGCTGCTGCTTTACATGTTTGGTCGTCGTTGCTGGAAGTTCCATGTGCTCTTTTGCTTTTTCATTTGTTTTTGAAGATGCACTTAATAATTTGACTTTGCAGTTTGAAAGTGGGAAATTCTTAGTAGAGTTATCAGATCATATTGATAAAAAATTACCTACTGCCTGCTAGTGGCAATATTATTGAACTGGTTGAGATTGGTTGAATGATAGGATTAATATCAGTTTGTCATGTGTGCTTTATATGCATTGTCAAACCACTTCATGACAGAATATGCTTTTGCGATTGATGGTTCTCCAAATATGTATATATTGAGGCAAAGAACAAGCATATTTCTGGTGCCAAATGGTCCCCTGCCTCCCAAACAATGGTGTGATTCACCTTTAATTTTTCATTGTTGAGTAAAAATACATTTACTATAGCCAAAGGAAACAAGTACACAACTGTTCAAGCCCACGGCCTACCCATGAAGGATTCCAAGAACCCAACTAAACAACTGAGAAAACAGAAAAGAACCAAACTACTTAGCAAACAAAAATTGAAGGAAAGGAAAAAAAAAAAAAAAGGTTCCAAAGAGGAATGTTTCACTGAACTACCATTCCCCAGTTACACCAGACTTCATCCACTCCAGCAGCTCCATGGTTAGTGTCACATTCAAAATCTCCATCTGATCTATTATCACCTTGACCAGAAGAAATGGTAGATGTATCTTGACTCTTGGAACACCATGGCCACAAACACTACCTTACATTTTTAGCCAGGGTGGAGTTTTATTATAAGTAGGAAGAAGTGCAAGCAACTGCATTATTGCTTAGGAGCTACTAAGTTGGGGATCGCACAAGGACTTGTAGCCCATTCACGTTCCATTTTTGTTAGAGGAAAATCAAGCGACTGGATTCATGCCAAAAGGCTTCATATTTGGAGATCCCGCACTTTAGAAGTGATCCATATTTGTAGTATGCAGTTTACGCAAAACACAAGAATCTACTACTGGTTTAAGCATTAAAGAATAAGTTTTGCAGTTAGTATGCCTTTTTTAATAGCTACCAAGCACATGAATGAGAGTTTCTGAGCATGTCTAGAGCACTAAGTGAAACTACACCACCTTTGCCTTGTTAGAAGACCTCCAGTAGATTCCCAAACTATTTAACATTGAAATCATAGGTGTTAGGATGCTATATTACTTTATCCCTAGCAGTGGTAGGGATATCATCTCTCAAATCCTGAGAATCTTTGTATCTGTACTTGAGCAACTTCTATCACCGATTCTGCTATCCTTACACAAAATAATTTCCCAAAATATCCTTCCTCTAAAGTTATAGCAGAAAGCATACAGGATGCAAGTTGACATATTCAGTACTACCAATATAAATTTTTTCCCTGTCAATTCACTTTAATAGATTAAATAAGTGGGTGATGCAAGACGTACTCCAGATGGTCATTGCAGCAAGCATTTCTTAGTTTCCAAGATTCTGGAAGACAATTTCAATTGGCTAAGCTGTTAGCCTTCCTAAATCCACTTTAGTAACACACTTTGAAAACCTATCAACTTTGTGGGTGCATTGAATAATGGCATAATAAAGGGCAATATTTGATCTTTTGGCTATGATTCTTCGACAACAAACGTATATGACTGGTTGCAACAGTAGATTGCTCTGCAATTGGTTATTGTGCTGAGGGCACATTACTTTAGATATAAAGTAACTTTGCTATAGTTTACTTCATTTAAGAGCTTCGCTTCCTCAAACTTTCCCTTAAAAGCTTATACCAGATTTCTTTAAAGAGTTTATTGTAAAATCATGAGCCATCGGCATTCAGATGTCCTTTGTGACCACAACGAAACAAGCAGTTTGTTTCGATGAGTGCCAAATGCATCGTAAACAAAAAAATTCCAACTGCTTTGTCATAGGATCAAACCAAGTAGAATGTCTTGGTTATATTGTACTGGCCAATGTTTCCAGATTACATATTTTTAGCCCCAGCGTGTGAGAAAGAAACTGCCAAATAACACATAATGTTCAATGCTGTTTCTCATTGACATCCTGCGGTGTATGATTTCATTAAACAGATGGAATGTGCATTATGGGAGCATGCATTTTTAAGTTGACTTACGATGATGCAAATTGCTTCTCTATGATGATGGTTTTTTTTTTTTTTTTTTTTTTTTTGCAATTAAAATTTTTAGGTTGTCAGCATGTGTTCATCTTTTTAATTTCTTAAAATTTGTTTTCAGGTTTCTTACCCATTTTATCTTTGGTATATTGACACCGCTGTGCTTGCATACTCATAAACAGTTGAAAGTGTAATTTTTTCCTTGTCGTCTGATTTTTATTGGCTGACAAAGTTTAACCGGTGACTTTTTCGATGAACCTTGACAGTGAAAGAGGAATTTAAACGAATCTGAAAAAGATGTCAAAGACATGAACCCTGGCCTTTGTTCAACTCACACGCCAAGGGATCTCCTGACCAGCAGGTAACAAATATAAATAGTGTTGATACTGTAAAGAATCTTTTCAGAGTCCCAAGGCTAGAAATGCTGGCCTTCATCCATTTCACGTGCAAAAGGACTTCCTAAGCTGCATTGCACAAAGCACTAAAATGCTGTGGTCTTTGATGGACCAGGGCATGGGCAGTAAGGTATGACAGTCATGGGGAATCTTGCACTTGGGTATTTTATTTCATTAATATTTTTTAATATTGGGGCACTAATAGTAATAAGTGTACAGTTAAATTGCTGAGTATGCAGTGGCAGATTGCATGAGATTACTTGGATGGTTCTCAATGCTATAAAATTTGGTGCAATGCACCTAATAGTGTTTCTTCCAGCCATAAAGGTTGGTTTTTTCCTTCTAATCTTTTCCTCCTCCCCACCCCCTCCCGCTTTGAAAAAAATAATCCAGTAGTGTTATTCTTGACACAGTGTTAGCACAAGTTATGATGAGTACATGCTATTGTCTTATCCATCGTTCATGTTTCCACAAGTTATGATGAACAAATGCTATTGTCTAAACCATTTTGACTATGGCTGATGTTTCATGTCAATATAATGTTTTGAGAGGGCACACTTTAATGTGAAATTTCAATTTCATTATTTTTTCCATCTGTCGTGAAATTTATTCAAGTTCACGTCAGCTTTTAAATGTGTCATGTTAACACTTTGTCTGTGGTGCATGCATTTCCTTTAATGACAAATGGACAGAATGATGAAGCTGATACCTTATAAAATTTTGAAGGATGAAATTTTAACTTTTATATTTGGGGGATGAAAATCTATCTTGGACCATATTTCAGGGACAAAAAGCATGTTTCAGTCAAGAATTCTTAAGACTAATGCTTGAATGCACACAGTTTCCTGCTTTTTTGGTATACCACCAATAATTTATATGCTTATAATTTTCCTTCTGCGTTAGGCATATGCCTGTGTCTGAAGGGCTGCCTATCCCTGCATGCTTCTGTATGCTTGGACATCCTTTTAACTGCATTGATTCAGTTACAGCTTTATAAATGAAGCTTGACAAATTCAGAAAGCACGACCTTACTGACATTTTTCAGTTACTTGTTATCAATTAAAGACTGTGCTCCCTAAATTTAAATCATGTGCTTGCTTTAATTTTTCCTTTTTACTTTATTTTTTCCCAAAATTTTCAATAAAGGTTTAAAAACTAATGCTACTAGAAATGTCATGACCAATATGAGTTTCTAGTTTGAGATGCGGAATAATCTTGACCAAATAGATACAGGTACCACAATTATCAACAATAGTCTAGTTGAAGATCACACAAACTTTTAGACTGTTTGAATGAAACATGCCATTTGTTATGTTTTCCCATTGTTGTGTAAATTTACATATATAGCTGGTTTGGATTATAAGTTGTGGCAAATTCCAAGGAAGTTTCTATTCCAAGTTTTCATTACAAGTCGTGTCTAAAATTGCTGAATAATAAAATCCCACAGTTTTGAAGATTTTAGTCACCTTGTTGATGGGATTCAGATCGAACCACCCACAGCTGTCAAGCGGATTTACTAATGCAATTGTAATCTGTTGCAGTTTTGAGAAGACAGTCACACAGTAGAATTTACATAAGAAATAATTTCTTTAAAACTCTTAAATTGTATAGAGCATGTCAATAAATTGAGGAGATACCCGAGTTCCATTGCTTTTTCCGGTGCTTCATCATTTTGAGGTTGAGGCTGGCTTAGCTGGAGACGGATGTTTGCTTGCAGATCGTATTCATTGCTGATAGTGTATGGAGCACTAGAACAGCTTGCTTCATTCACATTCCTTGCTCGATAAACCTAAGATGCAAAACTTCTTTTAAACTGGGCTAGAACAATAATCTTCATGTTCACTAGTTTCCAGATGACTGCCATGTGCCTTATGGCTAGCTTAATGGTATTCAATTTGGTTTGATCTTTCCTCCACCAAAACCATGCTCTCAAATATCGGAAAAAAAAAAAAAGTTGGAAAATGTATATTTACGGTTATCTAGATCAATACCTTCTTTTTCAATTCTGCATTTTCTTTACGAAAATGTTCTATCTTTGTGTAGAGTTCTGTATTTTCTTGACGAATCAGATGTCCCTTCAATGAAATGAAAGAAGGTTAGCTGATTAAAGTGGAATTAGCCCCTAAAAATAAATTAGAAGAAATTGAGCCATTTATTGCTTGAAAACCTTCTGGTTTAGTTCCTTAATTTCATCAGTTAATAGCTGTTCCTGCAAAAAAAGAATAATTGTGTAAAAATTCATGGATGCAGTATATATTTGGGAACATAGGATTGCTGGATAAAATTTAGGTAAAGCTAAGTTTCTTATACCTTCTTCGTTCGGACTCCCATCAAACTCATTTCCAGTTGGTTTTCCAGATTTTGTAGATCCTTGACACTCAAACCAGAAAGTTCTTCACCCATCAATTGCCTGCATGTATCGTAGATTAAGTGCAGGTACCATGAAGCTCATTGTATGTTTTCTTAAATTATATATATCATACTATATTGTGCTGGAGAGATCATATTTTAATTTTCCGTCTTTGCATCATCTTGTTCTGTCAAAGGCATTGTTAGACATGTTTTAGAAGCCATGGACTTCAACATATGGCTAATGTCTGTAAAATATAGTTTAAGTGGTTTATTTATGAATGTATGAGAACTTTATATTCTTTGTCAGTCAGATTTTATGCTTTTTCTGACAGAGGGTTGAAAATTTTGTTGGTTTCTGCTCAATTAAATGTGCCTTTCAAGTGCTATAATAAAAAGTATTTTGGCAGTAATGTTATGGGCGGCAAGGTGTTGTGAGGAGCACAAAATGACATTGAGGTATGTACATTTGTATGAGCTGAACAAGATACAGCAGCCTGTTCCATAACTCATTCCTAGTCTTTCTAGCCACAGAAGTCATTCTTTAGGTCCTGGTTTATTTGGGTGGTGGTTCTAGTATGTGTTGTGTTTTGTTATGATTCTTCAACCTGACACAGTTGTTTTTCAAATGGCTATGGTCTCCTCAGCCTGAGCTCATATTAATGTCGTTATACCAATGCATGTTTAAGGCAATACATTCATTCCAGTTAAAAATATGTTCAATGAAATGTAGAAATGATCTTGTAGTTTGAACTATGAGTGCCTTTGAAGAGTATTCTAGTCATCCTTGCAACACCTGTGTTAACATTTTGGAATATAAATGTGTTGACTAACTCAGCCCAACCTGAGCCAAACCCATGGTTTCTGGCCCAACTCTGGTCAACCCCTTCTTAACACAACATTAGAGAGAGTGGAGGAGAGTAGTGACTTGTCCTAGAAGATTTCCTTTTAAGAAAAATCTAAGCATAAAAGATTGACTTGCACAGGATGCCAAGCATTCTGAGTTGCTAGGAGAAGCAAATGAAGGGAGGAATTACTGGTTGACTACAAAAAGCAAAGCTAGTTTAAGCGTGAGCTGAGTTTGGATGAATTGTTGAGGTTAGGCTAGGATTGAGAATGTAATTCCTCGGTTTGAGCATGATTTTACTTATGCTTGCCCAACCCAATCCTTCATAATCTGCTATAGCAGTAGCAGTAGTGCCATTATCATTTCATTTTTTGCCTTTGGTTTATCTCTCTTTTTTTTTTTTTTTTTGGTTAACTTATAAACACTCATTTAATCAAATTTAATTTAAACCTTAATCCTGTACATTCCATGTTCCAAATGCTAGTTGCTATGTATGTTTAATATATGCACTGAGTGATTGTACCTGTGGCATTCTTGCAAGTACTTCAGTTGTTGACTCAAGTTTGCTGCCTCCCTTTGCCAAAACTAGCAAGTAGAAAACCAATATTAGTCTATGGAATATAATCCAAGTTATGTGAGACTGCATGATTAAAAAAAACTTAGAATACTGTATAAATATATTACTGTAATATACAGTCTAATAATCTAAATTCCAAAAGTATATTGATCATGTATATGCTGGTCTGTTACTTGTAAATTAGTAGTGATAATGGCTGGAAATAGGGTTAAGAGCATATTACAGGGTAAGAACCAGCACTGGTGCTGTATTGCAAATTAATTAGTCTGCCCTTTTAGGCCTACACTATTGCATTATTTTATAACTCTTAGCCTTTCTATAATGGTGAAATGATCCTCCTTATGGAGAAATTCTAGACATGATTTTTGAGAAAGAAATGCTGTTGACGCTGACAGAATAATATAGGATTTGGAATTAATAACTACTGAAGAGGGACTAGGTTATCATGCTTTTAGGGTTACGTTGAAAATTATACTAGGAAAGATATTGTCTATAAAATTAATATAACCTGGCAAACTATAAACAGTTATTTTTTTTCATTATAACGTGGATATAAACGAAGTAACAGTAAATAATCTAATATGTTGTACTTTTTTTTCATTGTAAAACATAATTGACCTTGAGAAGAACATAATGTTTTTTGGAAAAAGCAGAATAATGAATATACATTTAATCATTAGTCATTGTTAGAAACAAAAAGAATGCCATCCTTCTAGAAATATACTATTGGTGAGATGTCTCTATTACTGTCACTATCAGAGTATTTTGTTACATTTTGTGAGTGCTTCTCCAATATATATATATGATGGATTGGGTGAGGGCTAAATATATATGAAACAGCTCCTCCCTTTCTTATTTTGTTATTATTTGTGTCACCTTAGTTTCATTAACTTAGTATTATAGCAGGGGAGTTGAATTGATCACTTAAATCTGATTCTTTTCATTTCATACATCTGTATTCTTCTTTTCAATTTTGTAATTGCCTATATTTTTGGATTGCTTTATCTAGTTAATTTTTGGATGAACGCTTGTTTTGAATGATGTTGATAGCGTATGAAGACATCGGAATGCATTGTTGTCTTCATCACCGTTATTATCATTGCCTTTGAGGTTTGGTTGCGACTAGCAAAACCATGTCCTTGATTGCTGTGTTTGTTGTTTTCTGATGTTTAGGATGGCGATCATAGTTGATCGGCGTTGTTTGTGTGGATTGCTAGTAAATGTGTGGAGGTTTATGGTGGTTTTTGGCACTGTTCTGGTAATTCTCTATGAGACTCGGAGCACATTGTGTTTTGGTCTTAAATGACCCATTTCTATGTTGGCACGGTGGTTGTCAGAAGTTTTTGAGTCACTGGTGTCAGTGGTGTCATTGCTTGCTAGAGTTAGCAGGAAAGACCCTTGTTTGATTTTTGGTATTGGTTTTTCCCTATCATAAATAAGGATAGCACAACCTTTTGTTTGGGCGTGTAGAGTGTTTTGCAGTTGTTTGGGCTTTAGCTAAACTATATGGGCTTGGGCTCAAAGCTATATCTTTTTGGGTTTTGGGCTCGGCATTTCAAGAACCGAAACCCCACTTCCAACCCAACACTAGGACTAGTTCCAACATGAGACACCCTAGATCCATGCCCCAAAACCTAATTTTGACGGGCATTGACTCGGGTCAACCTAGGTCCAGGTTAACCCAACTCCAAAACCTAGTTCCCTTTCAGGTTGACCTGATTTGATTGGTTTTAAACCAATACAGACCTAAGGGGATAAAATTTAGGTACCATTTTTGAGATATTTTACTTTAGGGTCCATTTGGTTGGGAGGATAGAAAATGGAGAGAGGATGGACAAGTAGGAGGATAGAAAAAATTTTAGTTTCTTTCATGTGTGTTTAGTTGGGAGGGTGGAAAAGTGGAGGGAGGAAAAACTTTTTTGTTTGGTTGAAAATAAAGTTTGTATAAATTTATCATCATGTTCGTATTAAATAAAACAAGAAGTAACACATTATACTTAAAAAAAAAATTGTGTATAGATGGACACTTTATTAAAGTAAAAAAGAAAAGAAAAGATTAAGATGGCATAAGAAATTAACCCAAAATGGTTTTCTTAAAAAAAAAAAAAAGAACAAAAACAAAAACTAACCAAAATTAATGAGAAAATAAACATATGAGCACCCAAAAAAAAAAGGAGAAGAAAGCTACATGTCTAAAAGAATCAAAGAATAAAAAGAAAAGAAGCCAACACGTTAATAATAGAGGAAGAAAAAATCAAAGGAAAAGAGAAAAAGGAAGCCAGCACATTAGTAACAGAGAAAGAAAAAATCAAGGAAAAAAAAAGGAATAAAAAAAAAGAAAAAAAGGAAGCCAGCACATTAGTAACAGAAAAGAAAAAAATCAAAGGAAAAAAAAGAAAGAAAAAAGAAAAAGGAAAAAGGAAGTCAGCACGTTTAGTAATAGGGAAAGAAAAAATCAAAGGGAAAAAAAAAAAAAAAAAGTCAACACGTTGGAGACTTGGAAGGTGAATTCCAATGTGGGGTATTTTTGGAAGTTCATTTCATGAGCTTCCTACCCCCAGTTTTCTACCTATTTTGGGGAGAACTTTTTGATGAGCCTGGGGAGAAAACACCTGGGCCCTCTTATTTATTTTCTTTTATCCCCATCCAATCAACCACACTCCAAAAAAATTTTCCTTCCTATTTTCTCTCTAAAGTTTTTCATTCACCCTATTTTACCTCCAAACAAACAAACCCTTAAGTTCTTCATTTAAATTTAACAAGATGACTGTATTGACTAATGCAGTACAAATATTGACTGCTTGTTATCTCATCCTTAGGATGTTTTGTACCATTCTTGATGGAGTGTCTCCTCACTCCATTTTATTTCCTTCTTCTACAGTCTTCCATGTTTTCCTAAAGTTTTTGAATGTGTTTTGTTATGTTTTTCCATGGTCGTATTTCTCTAGAGCTAGTTTAAACATCAATTTGAGTCTCTTTCACCTTCTATCCCTTTTATGACTCCAGAGCTAGTTTAAACATCAATTTGAGTCTCCTTCACCTTCTATCCCTTTTATGACTGAGATCCTTATCTTCCACGTCTATTCATGTACCTTTCCCTAAGTTGTTGCATCAGATGGCCCCAACTCAATTACAAGTATATAAATGTCCATGGGCGACCGCTCCAGTGTCCCTCCATCAAGCAATCACCATGAGCAAGTTTCATAAAGTTATCATGGATTTTGGTCTCCACCATTGTTATTCGGATCATTTAGTTTTCCATTTACACACTGATGTTGAATATATACCCCTTGTTTATGTGGATCACAAGGTAATTACTACGAATGATTTGAAGGCATCACTAGATTGAAACAATTCTTACAACAATACTTTCACACAAAAGATCTTGACAAACACTGGGATGTAGTCCTGGATTTGGCGAAGAAACCAGTATAGACGATATACTAATGTGATTAAATTTGTAACTCAAGTAGATTAGATGAGGGTTGCAATAACACAGTGTTTGTGATGTATTGAAATTTTTAAATTTCATTTTGAATTAATAAAATTGTTTTTTATATTAGTGAAAATCAAACGATGTCCATCTAAGAGTCACAGTGCATCACTCTAATTATAATAATTCTCATCAATGTGATGCAGTGGAAATTTCATCCCTTTGGGATTAGGAAATTAGGAACACATTTGTTAACACATTTCACAACATATCCCTCTCCTTTTGTCCCTCCCATTTTCCGTACATTCTTGGCTGGATAAGATAGTGTGACTCTGTGAGCCTAGGTGGAAAGTAACCTTCCCCTCCCTCTTCCCTTCCCATCTTCTCTTGTACCAAATAGTGGAATCCTTTGATTAACTTTTCCTAGTCTCTCCAAATCTTTCCTACTAAATGGCCAATAACAAAAGGAACAGTCATTAAACATAATGTTTCACAACCTCTTGATATGGTGATTAAATATTTTCGTTGTCATAAATGAATTCAGAAGATTAGATTGGCTAGTATCTCCTTAGCTTGGGTCAAGCGATGGTTCAGTGGGAATGGTAGCCTTTGCGGTATTCTGTCTATGTTTCGAACTCACCTCCTCCTCCCCTGCTTACCTATTAAAAAAATGAAGTCATCCTCGCTTCTTCATATTTTTAAAACTAGCTTTATTCTACTGGAAATGGACTGCCAGATTGAGCTTTAATTGGCAGTTGCATGGTGAAGCATTATTTGCTTTACCTTTGAAACAAATTATTATCATCAACACTTATTTCTAAACACTAGGATGACATTAACCACCGTATGTGTTAGGTTCCACTCCATCCAACATAAGTTAGTGAACTTTTCCATTTGAAATGGTGAGATGACTGGCCGACACTCTAGAATTTCAAAAGATGCCAATAACATCTCAATTCTCATCTCAAGCTTAACTCAAAGTGATAAGACTGGAGAGTTCATCCAAGTTGAATTACGTGGATATGCCTAAGCAAAAAAACTTTTGAGAAGTAAAGATACTACTTGTGTGCGCAATGTTTAGATTCAACAATATCAACGTGAAAAAGCCCTGCAAACAAGTGAAGGCTATGACACAAATTGGTCATAGCTCATAAGCTATGTTGATGAAGACAAAAGCCAGAGCCCGGGGAATATATTCTTGAGAGTGGCTGTTCTTGCCCATGTTGAAAAATGTTTGTATTGGTCCCATGTTGAAAAATGTTTGTATTGGTCTAGGGGATTTGTATTTTAATCTGAATGTTTCACATGTTTGCCAACATAACGAGGAATGTTGTTGGCTGTTTAATCTGCATCTATTGTGTTAAATTTAATTGTTTTGTTTGTATCAGTTTATGAATTCCTATTTATCCTTGACTCTTCACATATCAACAAATTTTATTTTATCCCTTGGATATTGAAAACCAACAAAATACATGCCATATTGTGGATATAGAAGAGAAATAAGAACATTGAAATATAGTTTTCTTATTGTTGGTTTTGTTGCTTGTGAACTCTTGGAACAGACCATGAAGAAAATCCAGTATATATAATATATGATGCCTCTATTAATGCAGGAAAACTTGAGGAGGAAAAGAGTGGTTCAGAGACAATTAACCTTGACGTCCGAAGCAGGATTGGATGGCTGGTGTTGATCCTCTTTTGCTTTGCTGTAACGCCCAATAACAGATTTCAAGCTGACAAAAATAGGCATCGTCATTATGTTATATATATTTAATAAAAAATCATTAATATTTTACGCATATAGCTCTCAATTCTCTCATTGCTTATTGGTTTACTAACATTTTTTTTTTTTGGGTGAGAGACATAAAACATGGGTAATGTTTTTATTTTATTTTATTTTTGATAATACAGCATTGGTAATGTTTAAAATGGAGAGAGAGGGTCAATATTGTACTGGTATTGACAGTGTGTGTTATACCAGCTATTAAATTGGTTTTGGTAATCCTCAAAAATGTACTAGATAAAATATGGGTTGTATAGGCATGAACTCTTCATTATCATTAATAATGAAAAAAAAAAAGAAAAAAAGGAAGACTTGTATGGTATGCATCGTACTGGTACTGGTGGTTTATACCATACCAACCATTAAATAGGTATCATAACCCAACCATTAAATAGGTATTGATACTTTATTTAAAAGGGCTTTATTAACTGTGGCTCATTTATAATCTATTACAAATCTCACTGTATAGGAAATTGGCTAAGTTTTACTTTGGTTTTTTCAATACTCTATCTAAATTGATACGTATATAATACGTATTTAGTTTTTTTTTTCAAATTCTTAAAAAAAAGTGAATAGTTTATTTTAAATTTTATCAGATTAATGAGTGTTATACATCATCCGATAACAACACCTGCACTGAGTTGTATAAGCCTGTATTTGTCGTCATTCTTAATGAGAAAAAGAAAAAGGAGTTGTTGGGGGGTAGGGGGGGGGGGGGGGTTGGTGTTGTGTTGGGTGGGAATGTTTTAACACTACATAATTAATGCAAACTAGTTTAGTAAGTATTGTTATTAACATCAATTTGGGTACTTATAGTTTCTCAACTATAAAGGGAAAATAACATTAAAATCAAAAAAAGTAAATGAGAACAAAGAAGATTCTAGGTATAATGTATTTTGATTTAGCCACGAGAGTTTGGGTTAAATTTTAACCTATTTCTAGACTCTACAAACAATGAGTGATTGTCAAAGGTGTAGATAGAGTTGATAATATTGAACAATTGATTATTATGTTTCTTATTGATAAATTACACATGCATCTAATAGGTTTTGATCTTACAAATAAGGAGTTGTCATTTTAGCTAGAGTTTATTTGCTCATTTCAATTTTGAAAGCAATATTTTTCTTTTTGGGTACAAGCAAGATTTATTTTACAAAATAATGAAAAGTAAGCTTGATAAGTGCATGATGAAAAAATCATTCATCATAATAGATTCGGAGGACTCTAAATATCAGAATTGATAAGATCAAATGGAATAGATGAAAAAGATTAATTATTATTATAAGGTAAAGAAAATTGGTTTCCAAGTTGATATTTAATACAATGAAAAGATTTGAAGTTGACTGACTAAACGACCATGAGAAATTAAAGGTTAAAGAAAAAAATAATAAGGTGTGACCTAATCTAGAGTTTCATAGATATAGGGACTCAAAGAACAGTAGGTGTAGTATTAGAAGCAAATAGTAGATGAAAAGAAAAAGTTCAAACAAACATTCTGCATTAAGGCTTACCCCAACGGTTTTCCTTGTATGAGAATCCTACAACTATATTGATATAAGAAGAGATTAAGTCAAAGTTCACATAATTAACCTACATATAATAAGTTATGAATAAGATTGAGAACAAGAAAAGTGTCAGGAAGTGGCATTTGAGGCGTTGTAATAGATTTAGAATGAGTGATAGACATAGTAATTGTTGGTAGTGTGATTTTAATGAATATGAGAGGCAACATATTTTTGTGAGAAAAAGAAAAAAGATTTCAAGTCATATGGTTACAACACGCAAAATTAATGAGCTAAAGGGAATTATCTATTCTGGTTGAAAGAATGGAAAAATAATGAATATTATGGAAAGATACAACTTGGAAGAGTGCCTCTAGATCAGTAGTAATGGATGTAGCAAATGTCTCTGTAAGGCCTAAAGGGACAATAGCCAGAGGATGTAGTAGGAGAAGGTGTAGTAGTGGCTTTAGAGCATCAGGAATTAACATAGGTCTGCTTCCAACAATTTTGAATAAGATGTCCCTTCTTTTACAGTAATGAAGGTAGATAGCAGAATTGCTAAGATCAAAGGATCTGTCACAGGTAGGAATTCGATCAGCTAAGAATGTGCCAAAAGAAAACAATAGGATGGAACAATTAAAACAACGTCATAGTGATGTGTACTGATATAGCAGAATTGCTAAGATCAAAGGATCTGTCACAGGTAGGAATTCGATCAGCTAAGAATGTGGCAAAAGAAAACAATAGGATGGAACAATTAAAACAAAGTCATAGTGATGTGAATTGATTTATTGTTATTATTATTATTATTCTTATTATTATTATTATTTGCTTGTTTCTTCGAATACAACTTCTTAATTGCACTATCAAGTGTGGAAAGTGTATCACCATGTTAGACAGTAAGCATCATGATATTGGAGGAATCTCTTGCCATCCTTGGAACTATCCCATTCTAGCTCAGATAAGTGAATTCATTCCAAACAAATGTTTTTTTTTTTTTAATAATTTTATAATTGGGGGTGGGGGGATTTGAACCCTAGACGTTGTTATTGGAGTTGGAGACATCAAGATGTGTTAGTTTAAATACAAGACTTTTGACAGTAAAATGGTCCCAAACATCGAACATTTGTGAATGAATCTAAACAATAAATTAATCTTTTTGTTTTAACATATGATAATAAGTGGTCATGTATTGCTGTTGATGAGCAAGACAAGTTATCTGATAGTGTTGTACCAAGAAGTTCCATGTTTCATGTGTAGTTTTGAATTATTGAAGTAACCCTTTAATTGGAGTCTAAATCTTCTATTCCACTTTTCCTACTCCACTTTATATTTCACCAATAAAAACTTGTTACGTGTTCACCTAATTAATTAAATACTATAATTATTGACTTATTAATACTACCGTTATTAATTAATAGTAGTATTTAATTAATTAGGTTAAACCGGTGGGTTTGTGGATGGATCTGGTCTAACATGTGCCAATAGTAGTGTTTTGTGGGTGGATTCGATCTGTATTCCATTGATTTGGTGGGTTATGCATGGTGATGGATTGGGTTCTAAGATAAGAAAACGTTTTCATTTTACGCTAACACTTTGAAATTTTTTTTCAAAGCATTTTGGAGAATTCGTTGGGTTGTGGACACTACCTCTTTTTTTCAAAACATCTCTCTCTATCTCTCTCTCTTTCCAAGAAAAAAGAGAAAGGCATCGCAAAGTAGTTTAAATTAATTCTCAGTACTTATCTTCTGTTTTTTCTCTTTTAACTAAAATTGTCAAATACACTAAGTAAAAGAACACTTTAGGGCATGCTTATTTTAGTTTAAAATGTTAATTAGTTTCTTTCACCCTCGGCTTATCTACATTTTCTTAAACTCTCTTTTTAAAAAGTATAATCATATTTTAACATAAATTATATTTCATATCAAGCGACTATTGATTTAAAGCATTCACGAATTTCCCTCTCACGAATCTCCTGTAACAATAAAATGAATTGAGATCCATCTCCAAGGTATATTATGAAGTAATTAACTCAAGGTCTAATACCAAATTGATGCAACCGTAGAATGGCACTAATCAAATTAAGCAATGGAATAGAAAGTTAGAAAAAAGTTATTACGTTAAAAGTCAAATTTGATCAATATGTGGTTTACTTACAATGGAGGGGAGGACAAGAAAGAAGAATATGAAAATAGTTAAGGAGTGCAAAAGTACTGTTATGGGAAAATTTGATATAATAATAATTGTATCCTATATATAAATCACACCCTTTGTAGAGAAGATATTCCATAGATAAAGATTAATGTCAAAAATCCAAATTACACCCTTTAATTGTTAAAGGGTGTGTTCATGCCTCGTTTTTATTTATTTATTTTTATTATGAGTTTCAAGACCCATACCATAAAAGACCTTAAAAGATCCAAGGGAAGCCGATTGCATTTGACTAAATGATGGCAACAAATAGCCTAGAGCATATAACTAACCTCTCCAAGGACTGATTGAGAGCTTGCTATCCCAAGCAAGTAAAATAAAATCTTGGCATGTGTATACCATGGCAATGAATGAGCACCTACAACTGCTATAAAAAAAGGCACAACTCAATCGGAAGGATAACCCCTAAAAGCTTCAAGCTCCAATCTAAGATCATCAACAATGACCCATAATAATCAACATCATCCTCCATCAAAGCTCAAAACCACTTTGACTAAGCACCCATCAAGCTTATAAAACCATCTGAGCTTGGTAGTCAAATGGCATGCGTAACTCAAACTAGGCTTGTCCACAACTCGCCTAAATTCGAAGCTCTCTAACCACATAATTGCCCGATCCAAGTGGTGGTTCGGTTGGCCGCGGGTTGCTGGTGCTAAGACCTGATACTATTGGTTTGAGTTGTGGTTTGGCTATCTGAGAAATCGACAAACCTGACTCGCCCGATGACTTGTTCTCTCCCTGTCACAAATCGCGAGTTTTAGCCAAAAATCTGGTAAGCCAAAACTCAAACTCCGTCGATATAAGGAGATCTCAACCAGATCTCGGCAGATCCAGTGAGGTCTTGGCCAGATTAGAGGAATATCGGCCAGATCTTGATAGATCCAACCAAATTTGATGAGATTCGACAAGATTTCGGCCAAAATCCGGCAAGATTTCGATCCTTGTAGCAAACCCGAAATCGATAATGCCTAATCTGGCCGATCCGAAGCTCCATTCAGGTCAGTTATGGGTCATGATTTTCCCCACCCGAAGTGGTCGGGTTGAGTTCGGGTTAAACACCAACTCAATCCGTGGATAGCCCTAATTCAAACCCAGTCTCTACCATAATACCCACTCACCTATGAGATTTCTTTCAAGTCTGAGAAGAGCCTTACTCACTATTGGGTTTTGTCTCATGGCTGTCTTTTGGTCAATTTCAAGACTCGCAATTTTTGATTTCTTTTGATAAACCTTTAGTCTTGGGGGTTGGAGCCAAGTTCTTAGTATCCATAATCATGAAACTATCTCTCTTCTCTCACTAAACTCTTAGTTTGTACTTTTTCTTTAGGTTTTTACGGACTTTGAATTGCCATTGTGTGTGTGCGTGTGTGTGTGTATCCTTTAAATGGCAATAGGGTATCCATTGTCATCTATAAAACTATCACCCTTCACATATGTGATGTGGCATTGTTTTATTGTATTTAATAGTAGTTTTATATATGAAAATTGACAGAATGATGAACTTGACATAAATTTCAAAATTAAGGACTATAATACAACAACTAAAAAAAAATTTAGAGAAGAAAATGATAATTTTATCAACTTAAAGAGTATAATTTAAATTTTGGCCTGAAATTAACTATCAACCATGCATACGGAATTTTCATGATTATGCATTCTTTAAAAAATAACACTATTTTTGAACATATGCAACTAAATTAATTTAGCAAGTCCGAGGAGATCTTTACATTTTAGGAATAATGGCTTCATACAGAAAGAATTTGGGATCATTGCATTTCTCGCATCCTATATGTATGTGTGGTGTTTTACTTCAATTCTTTTACATTGTCTTATTTTTCACCACAAAAATAACATGTCCGTTTTTTCCATTTTCCACCCCCATTTTTGCGAAAGTAATAACTTTTCTCTTTAAAAGCTTATGTAGCCATATTACAGAAAGGCTAATAGCATATGAAGGCACCACATATTTCATATACTCTTTATATCTTAATGTTAGATAAATAAGTAATTAAATAAAAACAAAGGAAAATTTATTTTTCTAATGTATTAATTATAAATTTTGATTTATGTCAATTGATATGACACACGTATGGTATAATCTATCATTTCATTAACAAAATTTTAAACAATTTTTTCAGTCTAAAACCGTACCATATTGCATTAAGTACACAGGCGAGTATGATGATAAAATTGGAATCTACCTAAAAAATTCAAAAGAATAGGTATTAAACGAAAGGAATGACTATATCCCATTGTTTTGGAAAATTATTGTTTAATGATTTATTCATCCATCATCATCGATTCCAATTGAACTAGAGTACTATGGAGCTACGTGTGGTGAATTGCGACAGGTAACAGCGGCGATGATGATATAAATATATAATTGTATTTCAGAGATTGGAATGAGATGATGGATTGATATGGGAAGTTATGAAAACAATGGTTGGACAATTGTGGTAGGTGTAGTGACAACAACTATGCGTTAGAGCAAGATTTTAAAGCAGCTCAAGCTATTCTTTATAAAAGAAAATAAAAAGTAATATGGGGAGCTTTTCTAATATCCAAAACTATTGTGGATGTCCATTGATTTAACTCATTATGATTTTTTGGAACAAGAAAGAAGAAACCTAAGATTAAATCCTGTTTTGACTAGGATAACGAAGCTTAAGAGAAGTTTTATAATAGTGAGATGATGATTAAGAGGTGGAAATAGTGATGATATATTGATGACAACCTTTGGTAGGCATATGTTGGCAAAGACAATTGATCATCAGATGATAGAGTAGATGAGAGCTGATACTGAAGGAGGGAAGTGTGTCGGCAATTCTTATTGTGTTGGTGCTTTAAAATTAATAGTGATGGTGATGGTTTTGGACAATGGCAACAATTGTGAGGTAGTAGACCAATATAAATTGATCTGATATTGATGGCAATGAGTAATGGTGTGACCAAAACTGTCATTGAGATAGTAATGGAAAGGATTCAAAGAGAAATTGTAGCATGTAAGTCCTCTTCTATCACTTGGCCAAGAATGTTGAAAAGCTAATTATTATGTACATATATACATGGATATAGAACAAATTTGTTAGTTCTATGATAATTGCATGAACCCTTGATTTTCAAACATACTACTTGAAGCCTTATAGACAAGAGGAAATCTCTATTTGCTCTTTGTAAATTGCATATGGATTCTCTTCCATGCACGTTGTGGAAAGATAATCCTTAATTTAAACTGTTTACCAGTTTTTTGGTTGAAGAATTCTATGGTGAGCACTGAAAATTCTTCCTTTACCAGTTTAATAGCAATGTGTTAATTAATACAAAAGAGAGAGAACATTGCATGGAATTAATTGTTATTTGCATTTGAATCAGCAAGACACTTCCCTATATTGAAAGAAATTTTTCTTCTTTTCGCAAATTTTCTTTTAAATCTTGTTAGAAAATTAAAACTTCACAGAACCAAATACATCCACCATCTTCACCACAATCTGCGTTTAGTTCTTCACATTCAACATTTTGTGACTTTAAATCAATGAGTAATCAAGCATAATCTAACACCAAAACCTGAAGGGTGGACACTTTAAATTAATTAACTCCTTAGAAAAGTTAAGGCTCAACCAGCTAAACTTAGTTGAACATTTACTTTCCAATTAAATTCTTATCTACAATAAGTTATAGTACATCTTAAATCTAACTCTAAGATGACTCATCAATGAACTTGAACAAATTAAGTATCATAAAAATTCCAGCATTTACTTTCTTTATTGAAAAAAGACCACAAATTTTATGGAATAACTAGCACAGAAGAAATGCAGGTCAATATTCAGGGACCTTCAAGAGGCAAAGTATAATTTTATGTTAGTGTAATCATTTGTCATTATCCTATATATGGTCATCAACTGTAAATAGATGTATTCCAATGTAAATCTAAATGAAAACTATTTTGATTAGAAATATTATTATTTGCTTAAAAGCAAAGAGAAAAAGAAAAGAAAGAGATGGAATACAAGAAACATATACATAATTAAACTTCAACCACATGCATACTCCACAAGAACCATTCATAAAGACAAGTGGAACTTTATTTATTTAGAGCAAGTGAGAAAGAAATAAAGGGATTCTCAGCCAAAAAAGAAATAGAAATAAAAGGGAAAGAAAGGGATTCCAACCTTGTATTGGCATATTCGTAGAGCTTGCTGGTGCTGGAGAAAATAATGACTCCAACTTCTGCATCACAAAGGATCGAGAGCTCCCTGGCCTTCTTAAGCAACCCATTTCTTCGTTTCGAAAAAGTCACTTGCCTGCTGGTGGAATTGTCAATTCTTCGAATCACTATTTTTCCTCTCCCCATATTCTTCAATCAAAGCCTTTCTCACTCACCCAGATCGCTGGATATATATTTAGGCTTTACAAATAGGTCAAAATATGATCAAAATGATACCCCAATCGGCTAGAAATTTTGAAACTACCCAACAAAAATCAAGGTCAAACCCAAAATTTCCATACAAGAAAGGAATAACAACAACAAAGCACAGCGACAAGAAAATAAAAGATCAAACCCAAAAAAGAAACTAGAACTAGAAGTAAAAAAAAGCTTACTTAGTTTGATCTTAAATGGAGGAAAGAGAGAGAGAGAGAGAGATTGAGAAAGAAGCTCAAATTCGCCTGAGATGTGCTATCGATGTGATATGTGATGCAAATGTCATTCTTTATATGGAAAGCTGAAAGTGGTAACTTTAAGAAATCAGAAGTAAAACCTTTTATTTAAGGAAACAATTACTCCTTGTCTTGTAAGTGGTTTCACTGTTCAACCCAAAACCGTTAAGGTTTTTTCTCTGTACAGATCGGACACTAATTGTTACACACACTAATGCGAGTACCTTAAACAACAGTACTCGCCATTCATTGGGATTGGAGAGACAGAGACAGATTGCAATGGACAAATGTCAAGCTAAGAGAGCGATTGTTAAACTCATTACAGTCGAGAGAGTTTTGGGTGTAGTGGGATTCCTCGTACTTTTAAGGGCCCTGGATTCTTGGGCGTATGTAATAAGAAATAAAGCATAGTGTGAACGCGCCTCTTATCCTATGAATCAGTAACACGTGTTTACGAAAACCAAGGGCGCTTTTCTTCCATTTTGGGGGTGGCATTTGCCATTGGCGTTTAGCTTTATTATTGGATAGAGAAACTTAGAAAGCAATATTTGCCCATATCTTTCTATATTTAACACACACACATTTGCTCTCTAAGGAAGGTTGCATTTGAGGTATTCTCTTTCCCACAGCTTTATTTATTGTTTAAGGAAGGTTACAACTTACATTTGAGCCACTTTTGTTCCTCTCTACGATTAAACAAAAAAAAGAATTCCCAAAAAAGAAACAGTAATGGCAACTTGCTCTATTAAAAAAAACAAGTCAATACAATTTATGCATTTCTAAGTTCAAACGAATTGAAAAATGATCATGATTAATTTTGGCTTAACTGCGAATTCATGAAAATATTGAAATTTGACTTACTTTGGCTCGACTTGACTTACTTTTAAGAGAGAAGCTTGAACTCATATTTCAAACTCAAAGGTTGAGTAAAGCTTGAATTAGCTTGAGTCAGCTTACTTAGATGGTTATTGTTAATACATATTAAATAAGCAAGATGAATCAAGTTTAGAGATATGTTGTTTTAGCACCTGATGTAACGATCCTTGATGCAATAATTACAAGAAGTATTATAATATTTTTTTTGGGGGGGAGGGGGGGAATTGATTTAGTGGCAGTGGGTGAAAAAGTTGCTTTGTTATTTTGGATTATGTCACTTGTTTTGATAATATATATGAATATTTTTATAAATCACTATATAATCATGAGCAGGAAGAAATAACTTCAAACTGATTTGGAGCTAAAATTTATCCTAAATTTTGACCTAATTAATAACCCTTGTCAAGATAGTTGTTTATAAGTTATCCATTGTAATCTTGTGATGAGACTCATGTAGATGCACCTCAACTATAAAGATCAAAGCATTAAATTATTATGGTTTGAAATTTTGTAACCTCACTTAAGTTAAGGTTCCCCTTTCTCAAAGTAGGTGCATGTCTAATGTTTTTTTTTTTTTTCAAAGTGAAAATGTGCTAGAGGATGGGTGGCAACCCCTACGCACCCAGGGGACATTCCTAGTGTATAGTTATGTCAAAAAAAGGACCATGTCATCTAAGGCTTGTATTTATGATTTATGGGAAATTAAATTTAGATCTTCATTAGGGGTCTCAAATATGGTTAAAAGGATACAAGCTTTTGAGATTACAAAATATAATTTGGGGTAATGTTCATAAAAAATAATGATTTTGGGGTAATTTTTTGCCCATGTAATTGGAATTATGACTTTATTAATGTGTTCGTACCTGAATATATATATTTGTATTGTTTTAGGAAAAAATATTTTTCCTTAGCAAAAAAAATAACAACTGGTTTTGTTATGGTTGTGTATTTAAAATTCATAAACCTCCTTCCCCCCCCCCCCCCCCCCCCCCAACCCCAAAAAAAAAAAAAAAATCATATAACCTTTTGTGGTTACTAAGATACCATATTTTGCATAGTAATCACTTTAGCTAATTCTTGCTTTTTATCCATATGGAACGAGAAGAAAAGAAAAGTAGGCTAGCAAAATGCGTTTCCAAAATGCGTTTCCAATTTGCATAGAAGAGTCTCAACCATGTTGCCGTAATCCATAAAATAATAATAATAATGATATGGTCTGATGATGCCGTCACCCTGCGCAAGCTGATGGCATGTGCAGGCTGACGGACCGGGTCGATGGGCACGTCACCATGACGAGACGGGATCTACACAAACTGATTGGATGAGGGCTCGACGGAAAGAGGCTGAAAGCACCAAGGCGTGTCTTGGTGCATACACTTCGTCAAGAGGAGATATCTTGTAGCATACGCTTATACTTGAGCAGGTATCTTGCTCAGCACGATTGATCCCAAAGAGATGTCTTGCCCAACATGCTTATTGCCCAAGAAGTATCTTGCGCTCCACGCTAATCCAGGGCAATTCCGGTAAAGGGGTATCTTCCCAAGTACGCCTTGGCTAAGGCCCTACGCTACTATAAAAACCCCAGGCCCTTACAAATCGAGGTACGCATAATTCTTCTCGACTTTGGCACTCTAGAGTTGTGAGCAATACTAACTTAACCATCGGAGGGTTGTTGGTCGGTACCATGCCGGTAACCCCCTTAAGGTTCTTTTCATTTGTGCAGGTTCATTCGGAGTGCGTGGAGGCCCTGCAGTTTACTGAGTTGATTCTTGACATCATCAAATAATAATAATAATAATAATGTAAAATTTCATTTAGTTCATATATTTCCTTATAAAAAGGAGCATAATAGATGCATATCTAACTTCATAGAATCTATACATTACTTTATATTTTGCAATCTTAAGCACAAGTTTTAGATGATAGTCTTTTGTTTCTCACTTATTATTCCATAATTAAACCTTACATCTATATGTTTTTCTAGCCTTATCTACCAAAAACCACACTCCAAATAACCTTGCCTCTCATTCACCTACTGCTAGACAAAAGACTTGCAAGTCAAAGATATCTTTCAGCCACTCTTTACCCTCAAGATTCAACATTTCCAAACCCAAATCACTTTTTCAGACCAATACATCCAATTACTCAGATCTTTTCTTACTTGTGACCACTAAAACCTTTCCCATATATTTTCTTTTAACGCAAGTTTAAAAAATAGTGCGATATACCTGATATAATATATTTTATAAATTAAATATAAAACCATGCTTAACAAAAGCTTTAGAGATGAAAACCTTACATGTCTGTTACAGAAGCAATTTAGAAGTATGAAATAACAAATAACAAATCAACTATTTATACCTAGGTTTTCTATTTCTTTACTTGGACTGAAAAATTAGATGACAAAATACCCAATACCCAAAATAAAGGTTTCTCTTGTGATTTAGTTGGTTCAGGTTATTAGGAGTCCATGATGTACGATGAAACTCTTGTTTTGTAAAAAGTATCCATTGTATGCGTTTTGTTACGTAAGACTTTGGATCCTGATTTCTACAATATTATGTTGGTATAGAGCCATGTCATGGGAAAACAATAAATAAATAAAAATAGAGCCCAAAAGAAAAATGAAACAAAAACGTAAAACAACTTTCTGCCATATCTGCCTGCACCACAATTGTCCAAGTATAATTTGGATAGTTGGATACCTTAAGTTGGCAATGATCTTGAGTCCTAATAGGATTTGGTCGAAATTATATATGACCAAATTAATAGCCACACACAACAGTAGAAATAAGCCATTTTTTTATAAAAGAGAAAAGAAAAAAAAAAAATATTGGTGATGTGGAAATTTGTGAGACCTCGAAAGTGAGGTATCAAATATTAGAAGGCCAACTAATAGTTAAATGTTTTCGATGAAAATTAAAATAAAAATTAAGTTGAAAAATAGATTACCAAATAAACTAAAGGAAAGCCTAAAGGTATTTGAAGAAAAAAATAACAGTTGAGTTAAAAGAATCAATCATTATAAGCAAACAGTGAACAACAATATGATTTAAAGCATAAAAAGCATTTGAAGAAAGAAAATTAATCATGCTATTCTAACCTTTGTACTTGTTTATATATATGTCGTTGCAGTTGAGTGAATCTTCTTTGAAGTAGATGGAGGCTTGAGGTAGCAAAAATGGTAGAGAGGGGCTTTGGTGTTGTGGTTATATATATGGAGTAGTACATACATTAGGTCATCAATTAAAAAAAAAGAAAAAGAAAATTCCAAGTATAACTTGAATACTTGAAGTTAATAATTAAGAATATATCTATAAATAAAAAAAATACTTGAAGTTAATATTTAAGAATATATTTAGTATTGACTTTTACTTTATTTGTTGGAAATAACAGTTCTAACTTCTAATTGGTTTCAAATAACTCTAACAATTAAAATGTGACTAACAAAGGAAGTCATAAATATGTGAAAAGTATAACTTTTCTAATTGGAATTCCAAGTATTCCATGAATAGTCCCAATAGGAATTATTTTTTATAATTTAAAAAATAAAAATATTGATGATGTAGAAATTTGTAAGATCTTTCCTATTAAATATTATATAAACTAGTCGCTAAGCTGTGCTATGCACGGAAACTTATCTATTTGTGAAGTAGACAAAAATAATTTTATAAAATCTTAAATTGATTAAGAAATTACATGATTTGCTCTTGTATAATTTCAATTTGTGTTACAAATTGATGAAGAAATCATTGCTTGAATGTGTAATGGCTTACAAAAAATTTGTTAGACAATTTCAGATACTATAAAAAAATAACTCAAAAATTTAGATATTAAAACTTTTAAAAGACGAAAAAATATTAAAGAAAAATTATCAACGTTTGAGTTTGAGTTTAAGTTGGACTTGTTAAAGACATAGAGTTTCACTCCTTGTTAAGTTTGGATTAAAGAAAATAATTTTGTTTAAAAAAAATGATGAGTTTAAGTTTAAGTTGGCCTCGTAAGATAGAGTTTCACTCCTTATTAAGTTTGGACTAAACATAAATAATTTTGTTTAAAAAAATAATAAGTTTGAGTTTAAGTTGAACTTGTTATAGAGATAGAGTTTTACTCCTTGTTTAGTTTGGATTAAACAAAAATAATTTTATTTAAATAAAATGACAATTTTATTTAAATATTGTGTTGACGTGAAAAATTTTGGGAACTCTAAAAACTTCGGTTATATATATATATATATATATATATATATATATAAATATAATATGTGACTAGTCCCCAGATATTTTTTAAAACAAGTTTTTAAAAATGAACATATGACCTACGTACGGGTGTAAGTTGTTACCATACTAACTGAGTCTTTAGTTACACAATTTTTTTTTTTTCTTTCACGACAAATTTTATTTAGAAAGAAAAATTCATGATTTGTCACCTTCTTCTTCCTTTGTCAATTACGACCAGCTCAACCGCTATGCAAATTAAGCAATTGCCTATGGCCTAGGGCCCTCAAGTAGAAAAAAGGCTTCAAATTTTAACTAATATAATCATAAATATTAGTTAATAGAAAAAATAAATTTTTTATTAAAGAAAAAAGAGAAAAAATAAAAAGTGCTAAAATTATTACTAATTATACTGCATAAACTATAAAAACTAATGTTACTTATTTGGATGTATTTCAACTAACTAATGCATGTTCTCCACACACACTGGCATGCGTTTATACATTGTAACCCAAAATTTTGTAGTAATGTGGTCTTATTATTATTTTTTTAATTTTTTTTATTGATTGTACCTAGCTATTATTAGCTACATATGTCGATGTGTAGCTATTATATAAGATTCACTACTAAAAAGGCGGGCCTTAGGCCACGCTTTTTTGGACCGCATTTGTAAAAACTCGGCCCAAGACAAACTAAAGCCGCGTTTTTAAAAAATGCGGCTTAAATAAAAACGTGGGGCCGCGTTTTAAACGCGGGGCTATAGAATGCATCTAAAGCCGCGTTTTTTTCGGATATAGTCGCATTTTTGGCCGTGGAGCTATGGCCGCATTTAAAACACGCGACTATAGCCCCTTCGTATTTCAATTTTTTTGGGCAAACAATTTTTTTTTCCTTAACTGAAGCCGCGTTTATAAAATGCAGCTCTAGCATGCCTAAAGTCGCGTTTTATAGACGCGACTTTAACTCTGGTCTGAAGCCGCGTTTTTGAAATGTGGCTTTACAATTTGTTCTGAAGCCGTGTGTTTGAAACACAGCTTTAGTTTGGAATGGGGCTGCATTTATAAAACGCGGCCTAAAATTTTGCCTATAGCCGCAGGTTAAACACGCGGCTTTAGGCTTTGTATATATATACTTTTGGGTCAGATTTGAGAAACCCTAGCCCGATCTCTCAAGAGCTCGATCTCTCAACCTTCACCCTCCAATCTCAACCCTCACCCTCCAATCTCAACCTTCACCCTCCGATCTCAACCCTCACCCTAACCGTAACCCGCCATCTCCGATCTCAATCCTCACCTCACCCTAACCGTAACTCGCCATCTCCGATCTCAACCCTTACCTTCCAAGCCTCCATCTCTGATCTCAACCCTCATCCTCACCCTTACCCTCCATCTCTCCGATCTTAAGCCCTCACACCCCATCGTCATTGCACAGCCGAAGTCCGTGTCTCGTGTCTCGTTTCTCTCTCTCTTCCCTGTGAAATCAGAAAAAGCAGAGAGAGAGTCAAATCCGTTTCTGCAAAAAGCCTCGTTGAACCCATCGGCAATGCTCACTTCTCTTCTTGGCACAAGAGCCAAGCTCCACAAAGAGCTTCGAATCATCGAGAAGCAAGTAAATTTTCCTATTTTTCTATAACTTATTCAAGAATTTAATTTAGCAATTATTAATAATGGTTTTTTTGGGGGGGGGGGGATGAGTAACAGTGTGTTGAAATTATGGGTATTTGAGAAAAATGCAAAAGGGGTCATAGTGCAAATGGGAACTGAATGTGAACATGAAAGGATTGGTGCTATGCTTAAACCAATGCAAAAATATGTGTTAACATTTGGATTTTTGGACCCACTTATCATTTATCAAGTTCTGTTAAGTTATCTGGATTAGTTGCTGTTGTACTTTTTCCGATTTCTGTTGCATGTAACATGGCATCCTTTGTTCAAATTTGTATATGATTTTGTGTTAACTATGAATGTGTACATGTATTAGGTTTCTATAATGTGTTGGTAAATCCTAGTGCCACATCATCAAAAGTGTCTTATTTGGGTTGTTGTGTTATTTGAGTGAAACTTGTTTCATTGGAAAGTAGATATCTAGCACTTCAAAATGGACACAAAATTGACCCAATTTGGATTTTGGGCATAGTGATAAATGGTTGTTTGAAATTGGTACAACTATGGCTTTTCATTTTCATAGCATTTTTTTCTATAATATACACATGGCTGACCTCAGCTCTCTCCATTGCATGTGGGTCTCTCATGATGTTATTCTCTTGGGTCACAAGGATCGCTGAGGCTCCCAAGCCTGACTTTGAGTTTTGGAATACTTTGTTCCCGGTGAGTTTGAAAAAATTTAAATCAATAGGGCCTTCATTTTATGGTTGCATGTTGTTTTGGGATTGAAGACATTTTGATTCTTGTGATGATTTTGATTTAAGGTTGTGTCTCTGTTGAATTTGTTTTGATGTGTGATGGAATTGTTTGTTTGAGGTGAGTGAAAATTTGGGTTTTGCCTGGTTGGTGAAAAGGAGGAAGATTCTATTTTATTGCTTTTAATGTTATTTTTGGTTGGGTTGCTCTGAACAGAACAACATAGCACATCCACTGTTGTTGTTGTTTCTGTGTATTGTATTTTGTATATGATGAGGTCTTGAAGTTTTGTTATAGCTGGTTATGGAAATAAACTTTTGTATTAGAAATTTCATTGTGATTTATTAGGATTGAATAGTGAATATACATGGGTAACTTGTGAACTAAATGTTGAAACTTTGGGTTCTCTTGGCAATTGGCATCTATATGTAATCTTATTAGCCTCTTCATCGTGCACATAATCTATTTCACCATTAACTGCTTTTGGTTTGTAGGAATTATTAAAGAAACACAACTCACACAACTAAGGTGCAGATTATAATACAACAAGTCTTTCTAGACTTCTAAAAACACAACTCACACAATGTGTGATTGAACCTGTGATTTAATTTTTCTAAATTTTCCTTTGATTAAAAACAAGTATCTTGTTCTCTAATTTTTCTTCGTCCAATTTAAACACAACTAGTTGTGTTTAAAATTGGACGACATGTGATCAAATGAGTAATGAGGGAGGACCACTGGTCCACTAGTATTGCTTTATGTGGGTTCAGAAAGATCTTGGACTCCCCTGTTCTTCTCAACACTTCTAACGTAAGTTTTGTGTGTGTGTGTCTGAGAGAGAGAGAAAGAGAGAGAGAGAGAGTTTCTGGTTTGCTTTTTATGTAACAAATCCTTTAGGTTGTTTGAAAAAATTGGGAGTAGGTTGTTTGAAAAAATTGAGAGACATGAAAGATTAAAAAAGAAAAAGAAAAAAGAAGAGATATGTTTGAAGGCTATTCTGTTTTAGAGGAAATGGAGGAACTTAATCTGAGTTAAGTCAAATTATTGTGCATGACTCAGTTGAGTTAGTGGTTTTTTGTTGTTTTCTTTCGGACCAACATAAATTCATGGTTATTAACAATCAAATTAAGGAAGCATAGGCTGAAGCCATGTCTTTCAAAATTCTGCTTTCGATTAGCAATATTTGGTGCTAACTTAATTAATGGGGTTTGTATGCCATAAGGCTTTAAGTTGAGGAGCTAATGAATTCTCATTAACTATAAATGTGTTTTTAAAAATATATGCGAGGAGATAAGTTGTTGGGTACTTGGTGTATTGTCATTTCGGAATTTAGTGTTGTGAATTTATGCAAATTTTCTTTTGGACTGTGTTAAAAGCTGATCCAAGTTTTGACGAACCACCTTGGCCTTCTTTGTTTGCTGAAGCTAAAGACTTTGTGAAGCGCCTATTGAATTAAGACCCACGGAAGAGAATGACTACTGCTCAAGTTTTAAGTGAGTGCCTCATCCACTGCCAAAAATTTTTAGTTTTTCCTTGTATGTTGCTAAAGTGTGACTGAGACATTTCTCTTGCAGGTCATCCTTGGATTAAAAACTGTAATGATGTGAAAGTGCCACTAGACAAATGAAGTTTTTGGTAGTAGGAATAGATTACTTCACTAAGTGGGTGGAAGCTTAACCCTTAGTGAAAATTACACAACGAAATGTCAAGAACTTCGTCTAGAAGAGCATTGTATGCAGGTTTAGGGTACCTAGGGTACTAGTGTCTGACAATGGATGACAATTTGATAACATACCTTTCAGGGATTTTTGTGAGCAACTTGAAATCAAGAATCATTATTCCTCACCCTTCCACCCACAAGCCAATGGACAAGCAGAAGTAGCAAACTGATCCTTGTTGAAAATCATCAAGATTCAGCTTGAAGGGGCAAAGGGAGTATGGTCAGACAAGTTACCAGGTGTCTTATAGGCTTACAGAACGATAATAAGGACCCCCCCACAAGGGAAACTCCTTTTAAACTAGCCTATGAGAGTGAAGCAGTCATACTTGCAAAAGTGCACATGGCTAGCCACAGGGTGATGAAATATCAAGACGAGGAAAACGAAGAACAACTTCGTCTTAACCTCGATCTTAGTAACAAGGTAAAGATAGATGCAGAGCAGAGAACAGCAAGATACAAAAATCTTATGGCCAAGCAGTATAATACCATGGTGAAACCCAGGCGTTTCAACATTGGAGATTTCATCCTAAAAAGGGTTTCCTTGGCAACTAGAAACCCGGCTTATGGAAAGTTAGGGCCAAATTGGGAAGGACCTTATAGAGTTATCAACTGCAATAGGAAAGGATTCTACTACTTAGAAGCCCTAGATGGACGGAGGCTTGAACATCCTTGGAATGTTGAGCATCTAAGGAGATAATATCAATAAAGGGTTAGCCTGGACGAACATCACCATGGACGAGCGTACATCACCATGGACGACCGTTATGGACAGTTGAAGTAATGTGTTGTTTTTTTCGTGTTTGTTTATATTTATTACTACCACTGTGTGTTTTAACTGTTTTAATTCCCTAAATAGTGCATTAGTTTTTAACTTTTGTGCTATGCATGGACGAAGTTGTGTCTGTCCTATCTATTTGTATAAGTTCTTTTAATTCCCTAAGGCATTAGCTTTTAAGCATGTGCCATGCTTGTGGACGATGTTTACGTTATGTACGTACAGTTTGGATTTTCAATATATATGATGATGTGTGAACCTCTCATTTTTGTGATTTCATTCAAAATAATCCACCAAAAAGCAAAAAGCTAAAGACAAATAATACTAATATTTAAACTCATGAAAGGTGTGTATTTGATGTAAATGGAGATAATTTATTTATATTTTCTCTGTTAATGTCTATGTGAGTCTGAAGTAATAGATTTCTTTTGAAATCATTATGAAAGTTCTCTTCATATTTGCTTGAATTCTATTGTGTCCTTGTTTGTTGCATGTGGAAATTAATATTTGCAAGTGTCCAACAGCTTTTTTTTTTCATTGTTGTGGTAGGCTCTATACAAAACGTTGATTGTAGATGAGCTATATTATTTAAAGGAGCAATTTGCACTTTTGGAACCAAATAAGAATGGCACCATAAGCCTAGAGAATATAAAAGTGGTTGGTTTCTTTCCATATGTTTTGCTTTTTAAACTTGATGTGTTAGTTATGCTCGAACTGTCTCTTGTTAGGCCTTGATGAAACATGCAACGGATGCTATGAAGGAGTCGCGCATCCCTGCTTTTCTTGCTTCAGTATGTGCCTTGACAACTGTAATTGATTTGGTGTGTTTTGAGGAATTTTGTTCTCTAGGATATAAGTGTTAGTGTGCATCAGCTTGAGGCTCTTGTTGATACACAATATGGTGTAACTTTTTATTGACAATATACAATCAGTTCATGTTGCAGTAGCAACTTTGATCTATTTTTATTTTCCTAATGTTTCTGACATCAATCACCATGAAGAATATGTGCATTGATTCTAGGAATTTTGGTTGAAAGATTGATTATGACAGGTTTGAGAAAGTGGCTATAGTTCTAGCCTATAGCCACGTTTAAAACGCGGCCATAAGTTGGAATTTTGTAGGAATAACAAGTTTTAATTGATGTAAAACTTATAGTAGCGTTTGTAAAACTTATAGCAGCGTTTGTATGCACTTTCCATCTGATGAAGACAGGAAAAGAGAAAAAAAAAAAAAAACTATAGTCGCGTTTACAAAACGCGGCTATAGGAAAATTCAAAAAAATATTTAGGTGGTTATAGCCGCATTCAAAATGCAGCTATAGGTTACATCTTTAGCCGCGTTTCCAAAAACGGGGCTAAAGATGTAACCTATAGCCGCGCGATAAACGCGGCTAAAATCGGTCTTCGAAGTTGCCAAACCGGGTCCTATAGCCACGTTTAAAACGCGGCCATAAGACTATGGCTTATGGCCGCGTTTTAAACGTGGCAATTGATCCAATACTATAGCCGCATTTAAAACACGCCCTAAGGACAAGGCTTATGGCTGCGTTTTAAACGTGGCTATATATTTTATCTTAGGCCATGTTTAAAATGCGGCCATAAGCCTTGTCCTTAGGCCACGTTTTAAAAAGTGCGGCCATAGACCCCGGCGGCCTATAGTCGCGGGGTTTAAGCCACATTAAAAAATGCGGCCTAAAAAACCGCGGCTATAGGCCCCAGAGGCCTATAGTTGTGTTTTTCGGACCTTAGGCCGCGTTTTTAAAACGCGGCCTTCGGTCCTTTTTTTGGTAGTGATTGTGAGTAAGGTGATTGCTAATCGTCTTAAGCTTTTGCTTAATTCTATCATCTCAGAAACTTAAAGTGCTTTTATCGTTGATAGATTGATTATTGATAATATCTTGATAGCTTTTTAATCTTTGCATCATATGAAGACCAATTGCACAGGGACAGAGTTTTATGGCTTTAAAGTTGGATATGAGTAAGGCCTATGACCGTTGGTGTGAGTTTTTCTTGAAAAAATACTCTTAAAAATGGGCTTCCAAGTTTCTTGGGTGGCATTGATTAAGGAGTGTATATCCACAACTTTTTATTCCATCCTTGTAAATGAGGAGTTGAAGGGTTTGATTTCACCCTCAAGGGGGTTGAGGCAAGGTGACCCCCTCTCTCCTTATCTTTTTTTTTTTTTTTTTTTTTTTTTTTTTTTTTTTTTGTGTTCTGTGTTGAAGGGTTGAAGTTGAGCGCCATCTTTAGGAAGGCTAACATTGAGGGGTTTTTCCTTTGTAGAAACGGGCCTAAACTTAGTCACCTATTTTTTCTAGATGATTATCTCATTTTTTCCAGATCTACTTTGGAGGTTGCCATAAAATTCAGATGTTGTTGAATTATTATAAGGTGGCATCAGCTCAGATTATAAACAAGGAGAAAACTACTCTATTTTTTAGCAAGAATACTGATGCACAAACTCAGGATGCTATCAAAAAGGCTCTTAATGTTCTGGTTATACAACACTATGAAAAATATTTGGGGCTTCCCTCTTTTATTGGTAGAGAGAAGAAGCTTACTTTTCCAATGTGAAGGAGTGGATTTGGGCGAGAATGCAAGGTTGGAAGGCAAAGCTTTTGTCACAAGCTGGGAAGGAGGTCATGATCAAGGAAGTCATCCAATCCATTCCTGCTTACTCGATGAATGTCTTTAAAATACTAGTTAGCTTGTGTAAGGAAATCGAAGCAATGATCTGGAAATTTTGGTGGGGTCAAGGTGATTCAAAAAAATCCATTGGGTAAAATGGAGCTCTTTGTGCTCTTTGAAATCAGTGGGTGGAATGGGCTTTAGAGACGTACAAAAATACAACAATGCTTTATTGGCCATACAGGCGTGAAGATTAATTCACCAAAAAGATACATTGCTCTACAAGGTTTTTAGTGCGAAGTATTTTCCTCAAGGAAGCATTTTGGCAACCCTTATACCTCAAAAATGTTCTTATGCATGGCGAAGTATTTTGCAGGTTCGGGAGGTTATAGAGAAGTGTGCTATTTGGCGAGTGGGAAGTGGACATGCAATTGAAGAATGGAAGCACAGATGGCTTCCGGATCCTACCTATGACAGGATAAGTTCTCCACAGGGTGAGTCCTCCATAACTCAAGTTAGTGAGCTGCTTTACCTGAACACAAAGAGTATGGGATCCTAGCAAACTAGAATAATTGTTTTATCCTTGGGAAGCAACCATCTTGGGGTCTACACAAGCTGGGCAATTGGGCAAAGGATTATGTTATGGAGTATCTCGATGCAAATACTCAGCAATCTCAGGCTGTTCCTAGACGTACTCCGACTCGCTGGTCTCCAACGTCTAAGTAGAATTACAAGGCAATTTTGATGCGGCTTTTTTTTATGCTTCGGGTTTTGCTAGAATTGGAGTGGTGTTCCGTGACCATATGGGTCAAATTATTGTTGCTCTGAGTCAACGTATTCCCCTTCTTCATTCCGTGGAGTTGGCTAAAGCCATGGCAGCTTGACGTGCTGTTTTATTTGCTAAGGAACTGAGCTTGTTTAATGTAGAGATAGAGGGGGATTGTTCAAGGGTCATCACTATCCTGAATAAGATGGGGAGAAGCAGCACATTATTTGGCTATATCACTGATGAATGTAAGAGGTTAGGCGTTACCCTTCGGTTTTGCGAGTTTAGACATGTTCGTTGGAAAGGAAATTTCTTTAGCTAGTAGAGCAATTTTATCTGCAGACACGAATGTATGGGTAGAATCCCTGCCTAGTGATTTAGATGTTGTATTCCAATTGGATTTAGTTCAATAAAATGGACTTACTTCTTTCTCAAAAAAAAAAAAAAAAAAAAAAAAAAAAAAAATCTACTACGTATGTCAATATGATATCATATATAAAACCATTGTTATTACTTTATTATATATTATTATTTAATTAGTTTGACTTTTCCCATTTGTTATATCACTTTTTCCTTTTTCTTTTATTAGCCCACAGATATTTTTTTTTTTGTTTAATATTAATATGGAAAATATTAACTAATGCCCTTAGGGTATTGGTTTAAGAGTTATTTTTGGAAATATTTTATTGGGGGAATGATATAAAACAATAATATTGTTGACAACTTTTTAAATTTTTTCAAGAAAGTAGTGTCAAAATTTCCTATGATAGTTAATATAATCCTATTAATATGTTCTTTTTAAGCAGTTAATCTTTTAGATATGTTTTTATAAGTTATTCTACTTTTTTAGTATTAAATATTTCAATCAAATCTAAATATTTGTGTATCACAGTAAGGGTTAAAGTAATGAAAATATGAACTAGAATTTATTTTGTGTCAATATTAATTTATTGAGTTATGTGATAAATAAAATTTTTAGATATGTTCATTTAGTAAAGTTGCAATATTGCTTATGATAAACCAAGTTCTATTTTTCAATAGTTTAAATTTTATATTAATTAAATTATAAAATTTTATTATAAATCATTTCTCATTTATTCATATATATAATTTTTTTTAATTATAAATGCCTACTAGATAATATTTATCTAGATACAAAAAATCATAATTAAAAAAAAAATCTCAAAAAGGCTCTATGGATAAATTTGTTACTAGTATTGAATAAAACACAATAAATAAATATATAAATAAATAAATAGGCAAGAAAAATAGAAGTTTTCGTCTTAAGATCCAAAATTTAGGTCATGTTTGGTACACTAAATAATTAAGGATTGTGATATGAATGATAATCTTTATTGTTGTGAATAAAGTGTGTTGTAATGGAATAACTAAACATATTCATAAGTTTGGTTGTAGGTTGTAAGTTGTAACATTAAAATATATAAAACTTAAGATTTATTTTAGGAAATGTCACTCATATAATTATTTTTTCTTAATAATAAAATTCTTTAAATTTGAGAAGGAGATAAGTTATTTTTATGACTTTTTATTTTTATAATTGTTATGTGTATATGGAAAGTTTGTTTATTAAAAAATATATTAAGTTTAGAAATTATTACATTTACTAAGGAATAGCTATTTATTACAATTCTTTTATAGAGAAATAGTTATTTCTTATTTTAAAAAATAGTTATTTATAAAAAATGACTATTCCCTATAATAAAAATATAACTAAATTAAAAAATAGTTAAACCATAAGAATAACTATTGTATTACAACACTTATTATAGTCTACTAAACGTATCCTTATTAAGCTAACCCTCATATTAAGCATGGAAACCCATAACTCAAAGGCTTTTCTTTTTTTGAGAAGAACCTATGCATAGACTTAACTGATCAACGTGCACATGATGAAAAAAAGAGTAAAGTTGTAGACGCAATACAACAACTTTCGTAATAGTTAAATTTGTAGGTTTTATTGGTTCTCATTTAAGTCAATTATTAACATTTTTAAGACATTTTTGAATATATACCACTGTCAGTTTCTTTAAGTTCTTCTCCTATCTTCTGTGTTTGTGTTAAAATACTTAGTATTTTAAAAAAATTACTAACATTTTACCATTTACTAAGAACAACTTACTACCTTAACAATTATAAATTATTTTGTGAAAAGTTTTATGGTGGTGGACTTATTGGGTCAAAGTCATTATCCCAGCTACTATGCATTGCAGATAGTGCATTAAATATTGCATTGTTGAGCATGATCAAGGGAAAATAGTATTCCACTTTGATTTCATTTTCTTCTTCCTGTTTTCTTTTCTTTTTTAATGATAAGATATAGTTTGAATGAAAACAATTCTAGCATTTTTCTTGAATCAATGACATTCATTTTATAATAATTACTTTTTGAAGTCAAAGTTATCTGTGCAGAGACCATAATTCAACTCCTTACAACCATTTTAAAACAGACTTACAGAGTGTGATGCCAAATACCATAAGAGTGTGTTTGGTAGAAAGAAAACATTTTTAGAGGGTGTTTGGTTGGGAGGGGAAAAGGAAAAGAAAAGGTGGGTCCTGCGTATTTTCTTCCTAGGCCCATCAGAAAGTTTTCTCCCCAAAATGGGGAGAAAATTGTGGGGAGGGAGTTTGATTTGTTTATTAACCAAAATGCCTATGTGCACTTGCACATGGGCTTTTGTTCAATATGTTGGCTTCTTTTTTTTTTTTTTTTTTTTTTTTTGGTTCCAATTTCAAGTATTAGTATTTTGTGCTCATATTTTTTTATTTGCTTTCCTGGACCTGGACGTTGTCTCTTCCTCTTTTTCATTTTTTTTTTTTTTTTGATTTCCTGGGGCGTGGGCCAATGCATTATTTTGTTTGTTTGTTTGTTTGTTTTTTTTTTTTTTTTTTTTTTTTTTGTTTAACTAGATGTGATTTTTTGTATCTAGACATGATTTTTTTTTTCAAAAATATTTGGGTGATTTCTTTTTCTTTTTTTTGGTTGTTTGTTACTTTTTTGTTTTAATTATGCATCATTTTTATAACAAGGGATATAAGTAAATTTATATAAACTCATTTTTTCCATTCCGCCACTTTTCACTTCCAACCAACAGAAAGGAGGGAAATTAAAATATTTTCTATCCTTCCACTTTTCAATCCTTGAGCCATTTTTTATCATCCTACTTTTCCACTCCTCCAACCAAACGGACCTTTAAGTGTACTTTATACTTTCCTCACTACTAGTTGGTTTTGAGGTAAAATGGCACACCTTACGGTCCGAAAAATGATATCAAAACTAATGTCATGGGCTTGAGTTGTGGGAGTTTCATTGTGAGATAGGAGTTGTTTGGGGGACTACAATTCGACTCCCTATAACCATTCTGAAAACAGGCTCGCAAAGCATGATGTCAAATGACATTATAGATTTGAGTGTGTCATCTTCATCACCAATTGATTAATTTTTAGGTGGAGTGGCACAACTCACAATCCAACATTATTAAATGATTTTCTATTTAGGTGTGATTTGAACGTAGGTTTTTTATTTGATAACAATTTTTTTTACTAATTGAGACAATTAAAACTTAAGTTGAATCCTTTCTAAATAAAGAAAAAGAAAAAAAACTTAAGTGAATCACGTTGCTTAATCACGTATATCTCTACGTCACATTTGATATATCACCTTTTTTTTTTTTTGGGGGGGGGAGAGAATTTATAGTATCAAATGTAACGAGTCTTGTTTTACACAATATCACCCAAGTCTTAGCTTTTTTTTTTTTTTTTTTTGAAAGAAGAACCTGAGTCCTATCTTAAATTGAGATTTATATAGTATAGATTTATGCCCATAGACTGATATCACCTAGGTTTTTTCAAAAACGTAAAAATATGATATCACTTAGGAATAAATTAGGACAAAAACCACTTCTTGCGCACAGTGTTTGAGGACCAGCCTACACATCCACATCCACGTCTTTTAATAGAAAAGATTTAGTGCCATTTTTATGAACCCAGCTTTGTGATTGGCTAAACCCACGTGATCAAGATTCTCAATATCAGAGAAAACATGATGTTTCCATAAATACCAATAGAAACCTAGGATTACCGAAACCTACGCCCAAGGGATAACATATAAAATTGCATGCCTTCCGTGCTTCAAAAATCAAATTAAAATCTTGGCCAAGTGTCAATCATCAAGAAATCATAGACCGTACTTTTTTTTTTTTTTAGATACTTGCCTTTGACTACTAACATGTGAAGGAAATATTCATTCTCGTGCCCAAATTTAGGTCCTACTTGTTTGTCAACATTTGATTGGATTTTAACATCTTCAAGTATATGTGGTGAATTTATGTAAAATTGCTAAAATCCAATAAAAAAATTGACACATAAATAGTGTATAGATTTTGATTTGAGAAAGGGTGTGTTCCAAGCATTACTATGCATAAACAATACATTTTTGTTTTTTTTTTTTTTCAAGATACATGAGTACATTATACGAGTATAAAATTACCTTTTTTTTTTGGTTGATAAATGAGTATAAAATTACTTTAAAAAAAAGAAAAAAAAAAAAAGAAACAAAATTTCAAAAGAAAAGAAAAAGAAAAAGAAAAAAGAAAAAAGAAACATGTATTTTTATTCAATCTCATTATTAATTCCAACATCACAAAAGCGAATTCAGATCCTCTAAATTTCCTAGGATACTCTACCAAATAAATTTTCTTAAATCTCAACTATTTTTTAATAATTTAATGGTCTGGATTTTGCCATGTTAGCATTCCCTTAACCATAATCTTAATTATTTTGTTTGCAACATTATTTTATTATTTTAAAACTACTGTTAGTGGAATGCTGATATGAGAAAATTTAGACTTTTAAATCATAAAAGAATGGTTAGAATTTAAGGAAATTTATTGATAGAGTACCCTAAAAATATAAAGACTCTGAATCCTACATAAACAAGCTTGTAGTGTCATGCGTTTATATTATATGTTTTCTTTTTCTTCTTTTTTCAAACCAAACAAAAATAAAGAAATAATAACAATTTTATGGAAGAGAATATAATATTAAGTCCTCAAAGAATTTTTTTGCGCATTGAAATTAAAAAAAAAAAAAAGAAGAGAAAATACCAAATCTCAATACTTATATAATTTTAAATATTGGATTAGAGGCATCTTCTACTCAATACGTATAGAGGCATAAGACGATAGATTTAAGTCAATTTTTTCTCTTTTTTTTTTTTTTTTTTTTTTTTTTTTTTCTGAGAAACAATATTTTTATATTTGATTATTAAGTAAATAACACTTGACTTTTTTATATTGGGTTTTTAAATCATTATTCTTGTTGTTTGCACTGTCGCTCCCTTTTGGAGAGAGAGAGAGAGAGAGAGAGAGAGAGAGAGAGAGAGAGAGAGAGAGAGAGAGAGAGAGAGAGAGAGAGAGAGAGAGAGAGAGAGTGAGTGAGTTGAAAATAGACTAATTTTGGGCTAATTAATTTTACTCTCTCTCTCTCTCTCTCTCTCCAAATGGATCATAAATGCCTAGTCTTAAGGTTCCCATTACAAATTCATAATTTATACTAACCTCGTCATACGCGCTTCACTTGTGCAATAATGCTCTTTTTGATTTTTTTGGTTTAGTGTCATAATTTTTTATTCAATTATACCCACATCAAAATCCTATATACACTTCATCTACTTGATAGTTGACACAATACTTCTTTAGTTGTTTTGTTTTGTCAAAAATCCATAGCTTGGGATCTTAATAACCTGGAAAAAAAAAATTAAGATTGTTACCTTAAAATGTATAAAAAGAAAAAGAAATAGAAAGAAATCAAAATATCGACCATAAACATAACCCAAAGTAAATTACTAATTAAATTTAACCGAGCAAAGGAAGAAAGAAACAATATAATAATAAAAACATTTATATTGGGTAATATTTATGTAATTTTATTTTATTCCATAAAATTAAAAATGTAATTTCATTTTAAAATAACCGTACCTGGTCAATATATAGAGATTTGGTGGATGAGATAAATTACCTCGTGACATTTTCTTTGAACATAATACCTAAACAAAATAATTGTTGCAATTTCATTTCATCACCAGGTATATAAGGAAAAAAAAAAAGAATTATAAAATGTTAAAGACAATGAGATTCATAGAAAAATTTATTTATTTAAATTATTTATTTATGTTTACCTTAAGAGTTGAGTTGAGATGCAATTTTCTGATGGAAAGCAAGTGGTACTGGTGTACAAATGATAAGAAAAAAACTAATTGATCATTTTCTTATACAACTTCTCTTAGAAAGTTTTGAATTTGAGTAATTGTAGTAGTGGATTTGGAGGTAGAGTTTTGAGTTTTGAATTTGGATAACTACTTGGTAATTATCCTTTAACTTGAGAAAAAGAGGGAGTGGAAAAAAAATTAAGAAAGAGAAGCCGTTTTATTTATATATATAAAAAAGATGACTAATCTGAGAGGGAGAAAAAAAAACTATTTGAAAAAATCTATAAAAAAAAAAAAAAACTTTTTTATCCATTCACATTAGAAAAAAGAGGGAGTGAAAAAAGAAAAAAAAGAAAAGAAAAAAAGAAGAAGCAGAAGAAGCAAAGAGACTTGAGGGAGAAATATGGTTATTTTCAAATTGTTTTTTTTTTTTAATTTTTAAATTTAGCTAAAATTTATGAGTTTTTTAATTAGCAATTTTACAAGTTTAACCTTATTGTTTAAACTTTTTACACATGCAAATTTAAGGATATTTTGGATATCTAAAATGAGGATCCCAAACCAGCAAAGCCCCTTATATATATATATATATATATATATATATGTATGTATGTATATAGACACACACACACACAAAAGTTATATATGAACAAAATTATCTTATATAACAACTTTACATCTTTCTAACCCTCTGTTGAGTGTACAAGAGTTTTTTAATTTGTTATAGACACATCTAACAAATATTCAAAAAATGATTTTAGCATTTTCCATTAAAGTTATGATTAACTACTAACTGAGCATCTTAAGATCATTCTTTTGAACAACCATGAGTCCATAACATTTATAGATATTAAATATAAGTATATAACAAGAAATTAATATAACAAAATCACTAAAAGCAACCATAGTTAAATAGAATTTAAATTCAACCAAACTAGACAATTATGGACAAAAAATAAATTCAAGATCAAGTATTGTCAAACTTTGCAATGGTAACATGTGGGTGCACTCACTATCCTAATGAATTTTCATACGCCAGTTTCAAGATGTGCTCCAAAAGATGTCAAAGGCAATGGCAATTTTGTTAGTTTTGAAATGTGTATGAGGTTAAAGTTAGTGGTATCAATTAGTTTAATAAATTAAATGAAACAAGTAAAAGAAAATCATAAACCATTAGATAAATATAAATAAAAATTAAATTAAAATATAATTGAAAACGAATAAGAAATAAATTGGTGTCTATCCAGAAATGACCTCTTGATGGTCGTGCTGTGCTTTTCATATGAACTTAATGACAAGTTTTGTGGAAAAAAAAAAAAAAAAAGTAAACAAACTTGATACAGATATGCATAAGGGGGGGGGGGGGAGGGGGGTGTTGGGGGGGCAAATATTTTGTCCTTGGTGGGCCAACTCTTGCAAAAGGGCATTGGGTGCTAATTGTTACATACTATAATACATTTTAAAAATTTTTGTCCTTGGTGGGCCAATTCTTGCAAAAGGGGATTGGGTGCTCATTTTTGCATACTATAATACATTTTTAAAAATTTTGGGGGCCATGTTCCCTTAACACTGAAGGTGGTTCCGTCCATGAGTAAGTGGTTTGAAAATAAATTAAAAAAAAATGTTGTGCACTATTTTCTCGAATCATCGATAATTAATTTTCCTTAATGGTTAAAGGTTTTAATTTTTCTAAATTAATATTGTATGCAGTTGGTTATCAACATTAGATAACAATTTTATAATTTTACTTACTAAAGTTAACATCTTTTTTTTTTTTTAATAACTTTTTTGGTTAAATCTAAGGTCAAACTATGTTATAGATATCCAGTGCAGTCACCTCATCACTTTTACCATTAAAAACAGAAAAAATATAACAAAATTAGAGAAATTAAGATCAAAAGTTTTAGGGTTTTGTAAAATCAATTCAAACACTTTCGCCATGCACAGCCCCACAACCACCAATCCAAAATCCACATCCAAACACGCTCGAACCCATCAAATGACCACACTGTGAGAAACCCATCACCGTTGGCCAATCGCCTGTTTTCTACTCACCAAAAATTCCAAATTTCAAAAGCCAAACAACAAACCCACAAAAGAATATATATATATATATATATATATTCCCAGCACAGTGAAGAATGAACAGCAACGTGTTCCCCAATTCCTTCATCATCCCTACTATTCCCATCACGAATAAGAATATCTTCCAAAAATCAAACTCAAAACCACTTTTTTTTTCTTAATCGTGGAAACGTCTCAAACAATATTCATCGGAACTAGGAGATACTTCTTCCTCACCATATTCGGAAAACAATAGCAAACTGAAAATTGAGAGAAAGTACCCAACAAATATACGAAATATTGAAGGAAAAAAAAAATTATTTCGTACGATATTTCATATACCACCACACTAGGCCAGACTAACAGAAAGATACCACATTAATTTGGTTTACATGGCAGCCAACGGGCCTGGGTGAGTTAAAGCAGCTCTCTCTCCCTACAGAGAGAGAGAGAGAGATTTTCATTTCAACTACACGCTTTGCTTTGCTCTAACTATACTCGTGTGTGTCCGTGTCCTTTCCATGAAGTTTATGGTCACCATGGCTTTTTGATCTTGATTACAGGAGGTGTTGCATATATATGTCAGATGGATTGTTGAACAAAGTAATTCTTAATTACTATTACAAAACCCTAACTTTTGGATCTTGATTTCTATGATTTTGTTTTGTTTTGTTTGTTTTTTTAACGGTTTAATCATGAGTTAGTTAACGGAGATTTAAGTTAAATGTGGGTAAAATGACATTTTTAAACAACATATGGCAAAGTGATTATGAGTTTGACCATAAGTGGGTAAATTGTAACAAATCTTTAACTTTTGTATTTAGGTTTTGTTATTTTCTCTTTATCAATTGAGCATATATAAAGTCAATCAATGTATCCAGTTTTCAAAAAAAAAAAAAAAAAAAAAAAATCAATGTAATCCTCTTATTACATAAGACTTTATCAATTTTAATTTACTAATAACATTATTGAAATATCACTTAATAATATATAATCTACTAAATGGAAGACTGATTTACAAAAATCACAACTTTCTGTTATTAGGAACAATAATTGTTAATGTTAGTTAGTACACTCATAACATTTGTTTTTTAGGGTTTCAATTAGGTTAGACTTCTATTGTCTCAATATTTAATTTGGGAGCTTTCTTAAAGGTGGGGAAAAGAATGTGAAATCTACTTATATTTTTTTATTTAAAAGAAAAAAAAATCAATTATGATCGTATAGGGATTTTTTTAACAATTTTGGGAGGATATTCCCTCCTTCCCACCCCCCTCATAAGGGGGCCTTATGTCCAGGTTTCGTTTGGGGGGATTTTTCTTTCTTAAACATCTATTATATGTAGCATTTACAATTACTTTAAAAAAAAAAAAAAACTAAGCTATTATTATGTACTTTTTATTTAACTAATAAATATGAGGAAATTTTAATATAACCGTAATAAGGCAACCTAATGAAAGAGATAATTGGTACATTGGAAGAGCAAAATATTACTTATGAGAAGATTTAATAAAATGTTAATGATATTAATTAATAATATACTAATATAATAATTGTTAAAGATTGATTATAATATTAGTTTATTTTTTAGATTAAATTTAAAGAAAAAAGAACATAAAGAACATCAGACAATAGCCCCACCTAATCTTAACATACGATTTTATTGTTTAATTTTATATTATAAGTGTCTTTAATTTGATGATAAAAACAATCATTAGGAGCGGATCAACAGTGGCTCTAGGAATTTTTGTTAGGGGGTTACTAAGAAATTTAAATTATACAAAATTTAATAAAGAGATAACTTAAATATTAACATCAAAAAAAAAAAAAAAAAAAAAAAAACTCGCAAACATATGAAATATTACGATTTCTTTCTACTAACAAAGAGAAAAAAAAATGATTAATAAGAAATATAATGGGAATTGAAAACGTTGAGATTAGAGTAATAAAGTGAGAGACTTGAAATGATTAGAGAGAGAGAGAGAGAGAGAGAGAGAGAGAGAGAGATGATATTTGCTACAACTATGAGCCAAGTTATTAAGAAGAACAAAAGTATTACAATTGCAAAGTCAAATAGAGTGAAATTGTCAATATCGCCAATGAGAACTCATGACTATAATAACTCTCTTAGTACACAAAAAAAATCATATAAGCCTTTTTTTTATTGGTTAAAGATTATGTTTGAGGGGATAAAATTATTTTTGGAGTAATACTACGTTTACAATATCTTCACAAAAAATCTTATCTGACAATCTATTATTAGTGAATTAAAAAGTAATATCAATAATGGGCCGAAATTAGATTTATTAAAAATTGCTTATTACGTAGGATTTGTAGTGAGATTATTTTGAAAATGTTGTGAATGTAACATTACTTTTATTTTTTGAACCTAAATTCTTGTCAACATTTATTCTAGGGTGGTTAGGATAGTCAACATTTATATTAGGGTGGTTAGAACAGGATAGTTTAGTAAAATCCTTTTTTGCAAGTGCACGCGCGCACACACACACACATACATATTTTTTGCATATCAGGGTGATCCTGTGAGCACCCTGACTTACACAATCATGAAGCCGCCCCTAGAGCATAGGTTAAAAGTCTATAAAAAAAAAAAAAAATCTATTATGAGTTTTAACAACATGTGTGGTATTGGTTTATGAATATTCTTTTTGTTTTATATATAATTTTAAAATTGGAGGAGATGAGATTTATATATACATATATATATATATATAATTATATATATATAATTTCAATATGATTATATATATATATATATATATATTCTTTTCTTGGTATTTGTATATAGTTCAACCTTGTGTTTTAATTTTTGAAAAATATAAACAATTAAATAGTAGAATGTTAAATACATCCCTTAACGCACTTTCTAAAAAATTATCCTTATTTCTTATATCTCCATCCTTAAGGCAGTGGAATATATCAAATTTGTGTTTTTTAAGGTATCAAGGTCTTCTTCTTCTTCTTCTTCTTCTTCTTCTTCTTCTTCTTCTTTTCTTTTCTTTTCTTTTTTTTTTTTTTTTTTTTTTGAGAGAAAAGATGATGAGTATTTTATTAATGATAGATTGGAAAAAGACAATTACACTAGCTCTTTCCATAATCCTAGCATCCAAGTACTTTTGCTCTCCTAGGCCACTTTTTGTCATGTTAAAATGGAGCTTGTACGCTTAAACCTAGGCCACTTAGAGTTTTCTAAACCTAGGCCACTTTTTGTCATGTTAATGGAGCTTGTACACTTAAACCTAGGCCACTTAGAGCCATTCTTCTATTAACCATTAAGAGTTTGCTAAATCTAACGTGCTTTGGTTAGCCAATCATCTGCTTTCTTGTCACCATGGCATGATATCACCAGATCTTTTCGACTATGGTGCATTAGTAATCCGAGAATGATCAATTCAAATGAAACTTTAACCTTATAGATTTATATAATAACTCTTACCAATGATCGTCAAAATAGGGCATAAATGGGATTCCGTTCACACTTCAGATTACAAAATTAAAATGTCAAAGGGTTAATTTAATAGCTCAATGATACGAGGTACTTCAAAATTAAAAATTAGATTAATTTAGTAACATTTGCAAGCTGTAAAGGTATAAGGTTGTTTTCTTTTTAATTCTGAAGATGCCAAATTAGTTAGGATTCTGTTCACACTTCAGAGTACATGACTGCAATGTACAAGTAGTCATCCTTTGGACACCCTTGAGCGCCATTGAGAGAATTTGAAGTTAAAGAAAAGGGACAATTGTTGGGTTTGGTGCTTTAATGCATCGGACCCAACATGATATTGACATAAAACAAACTTTGAACAAGTTTTCACATTGTATTGAATTCAGTGCATTGGATCACTGTACCTAAGCTGTTTAAGAAAAAAAATGACAAATAGCATACATGTGAATGCACGTCTGGAAATAATATTCTTTAGAAACTTTTCTCAAGAAAAAAAAAAAACTGGCATACAACATACATGTGAATGCACGTCTGATAATTGTATTCTCAATAATCACCCCCTCAAGCCCTAAATTTGTAATCATTAGTATGAGACTACGAGTAGAGCGGCCACAAAACCTGCAACTTTAAGATGATAATAGAAAGTTTTGAGAGGATTTAGAACCCCTCCCCCACCCCCCCCCCCCCCCCCCCCCCCAAAAATCAGCAAAAGAGAAAAAAAGAAAAAGAAAAAGAAAGATTTGAGAGTGAAAGCAAATCCGGAGGTTCTAATTTCTTAGTATAATGCTTAATTTACCGTACATTATGGACAGCAAAAAAGTGATCACAACTATGGCGTTTTTGATGACCACTTTTCTTTTATTTATTTATTTTTTGTTTTTAAATAAAGTGCGATTTTGTAGGTTCTAGTTAGCTCAACTAGTAAAGTCTCTGATGATTGTATAAGAGATCTGGGATTCAATCTTCGCTTATACCAAAAACTGATTGATATCTTAGTCTAATGATAAAGAGCTATCATTAGGAGTGGACGTTATAAGTTGAAACTCTCTCTCAAAAAAATAAAGTGCAACTTTAGTAAATTCTAGTTTTGGTGGCTAATTAAGAGTTAACAAACATTACTTGGTCATGTTATTGGCTAACATGGGAGAATTCGAATCCCGTTAATTTTATTCGCAAGTTTAGTGGTACAATCTCACCATCTTTGAAAATATTCCCAAAATTTTCAAAGTGGGTACGAACCTAAGATACAACGAAATAATGGCATGGAATCTTACTTTCCCAATTTTAAATTTCGTGTTTAGGTTTGAACCTTTGTAGAATTGTTTAGAGTTAATTAATTATGATAACTCTAGGTTATATCCTGAAATTATTTTCTTCTCTAATGAGCAATGACTGTATTGGACCCCCCACGAATAAAAATAAAAACAAAAATAAAAATAAAACCTATAAAGCAAATGAGCTTAAGCCAAAAAGAAATAGGCCCATGTTAATGAAGAACAGAACATATTACACACTAAAAACATTAAAGCCGACATATCTTTTAGAAAGTTTATGAGGCAAAAAGCAAGACATAGGTTCCAATAATTTAAAAATAAAACAAAAAATTTCAAGGAAAATATTGTAAGAAAAGAAAGAGAATAAATCTGAAAGGTTGTAATAAAATCTTATTAATTTTTTTTTGGCTGAGAAAATCTTATTAATTATATATATTTTTAAATTGAATGGATCCTAGGAATTAATTCAGCATGCTTATAGAATCATTGCGCATGCATATGCGTGCGTATGTGTGTACGGAGGTAGAGAATAGACCTTTTCTTAATTTTTTTTAATTAAAAACAATTAATGAAGGGTAGAAGGTGTACTTGATGAATGATTAAACCTCAGGAAAAATAAAAATGGGAATTATAAGTGGTATCAGTTATATTAACACAACTCTAGCTACTTTTGTAATAGTACTTTAGGTTGAATAATGTGATTGAACTTGACGAGAGAATGTGATTAACTGTGTATGTTTGTTTAACAATTAGTTTGTTTCTAAAAAAAAATAAAAAAAAACACAACCCACCAAAAGACAAAAGGTACGTTTAACTGCTCACACTTATTTATATACATTTTAAATGGTGATTCACTTTATACCTCACCACAAACAAACCAAAGTTAGAGATGGAGATGGCATCTTCTGCTCTAGCTGCTGCATTTAGCGATCTCACAAGATAATTATTGATAGAGATAGAGATAAAGATCCAGGCAATCAACAATGGAATTGGGATTTATCTTGGAGAGGTTAAAGCATAAACACTTTTTTTTTCCCCATCAGTCAAGAATAAGAAATATACAACGATTCAGAAATAAATTAATACATAAAAATCCAAACTAGCATATATTCAATATTAAACATATATAAAATGATCCTTTGTATATTAAAAAAAAGTCATAAAATCATATAAAGTTGAAAAAAAAATTCATAAAATCATATATGCTTTATTATATATTAAATAAAAATAAAGTCATAAAATGATTATAAGTTAGCTTTAAGGATCAAATTGATCAATTTTGAAAAGTTTTGAATATGATTGACATTAGCCCAAACCCCAGGTATGTCAATAGATTTTACCCTTTTTTTTATAATTATATGTGTGGTAGTCAAAGGTAATCTAGGTAGGTGAAAAAAAAAAAAAATATTTATTGACCCCTATCTAGCGTAGCACTATAAAGTTGAAATAGTTTTTTCACTCAATAACACCCTATAGGATTCTTCCTCAGTAATTGTAGAACCATCTAGACTAGCCTCATAGCCTTGCTAAGTGAGATGCTGAATCTATTACTACATAAGGTATTGATGAGCTTTGTGACAGTGGAACATAATGATAATTGAATTGGAAACCTCATTAGAGATTAGACACCATCTAATGAGGGCTTACTGTTAGGTTCTAAGAATTTAGGAACTGATGTATTAGAACTTCAATTTATAATGTGTTGGCAAACCATGATCAAAACATAGAGTCTAAGTTTAGGCTTGCTCAAAGTGTGTTCAATTGTAAAATTGAAATCGAGTGATTGCAGAAGTTATTGGACAAAATCTGCAAGGCTTGATCGATCGAAAATTAGACTTGATCGATCAAAACTCAAGTAGATTTAATTTTCTGCAAAATTTCCAATTCAGCTCAAGCCCATATGACGTGTAGGGTTAAATGTTTTACTTCAAAAAGAAAAAGAAAAACTCTAACTATGTTTTAGAGGTCTTTGAAGTGTTGTGTGTTGAATCTTCTGTGAGATCTAGAAGTGTTTTCTTTCATACATACATATAAAGTTGTCAAGATCAAGATTTGCTTCAAGAACTTGATGATTTCTTCAGTTGCTGCATAAAGAACTTTAAAAAAGATCTGAAACCTTTGAGTGGAGTCTCAAAGTCACAAATAGGAGAACTTGTGGTTGCTTTGGATCAAACAAAGAAGTAGTCTGTGGACTCGGAGCTGTCACGTGGTCATGGTAGTAAGATTTTTACTTGAGATAGCAATAGGATGTTAGTGGTCTAAGTCATATTGCACAAATTTTAATTCTTTCATAATGGATCTGTTTTTACCTTGAAGATAGTTAGGTTAAATCCTTCTTGGGTTATCATATCTTTGTGTTATTTACTTTTCCGCTTTATGTGCATAATATGATATTATTGTGTTAACTTAGATCTGAATAATTTAACTAAGTAATCACTTAACTAAATAACTACGTTAAACAACTTGTGTTAAGGGGTCTAAAAATGTAGACTTACAAAGGAAGATAGAGAGACAATGAGAGAAGTGAGAGAGGGAAAAAAAAAAGATCAATGAGAGAGAGAGAGAGAGAGAGAGAGAGAGAGAGAGAGAGAGAGATTGTTTTCCATTAAACAAAGAAAATTTTCCTTTGACCTATTTTTTTATTCTACCAAACATTAGAAAATACGAAAAACTATATTTATATAAGATTTTCCATCAAAACAAACAAAGCATTCTTTTTACAATTTCCCTTGATTACACGTCCATCGAAGTTACTGCCTCAAATGATTTTTAAATGTTTTAACGTGCAATTTCTTTCGACACTCCTTTGATTTTGCTCAATCAAAATTGCTTCCTTGTACACTTCAAATTCCAGCACTTGGAATTTCAACCTAATTACAAAATAAACCCACAAAATACAAAATACAATATATTTACATGATAATTACAAGAAAATTTGGCATGAAATATGCCAACACAATAGAAACCTAACAATTAAATACAGTCATTTGAATTGAAAATTAAAAAACACCCAATCAAAGAGTCATATATTTAAATTAAAACAAAAGGCTATTTTAGTAGCACTTAGGAGATTGTTATGTAAGTGGGAGGGTTTGTTTATATTTTGTTTTGGTTTTTGTTTTTATTTTTTTGTGGGAGGGTGTAGAGAATATTCATGAAATTCCTAGATCTATGAGTTGCAAAAATAGAGAAAAAATATGAGCCAAAGAAAACAATCATACAAGACAATATTTACTTTGTTCGGCAATTTGCTTACGTCAATAGGGTTGTAGTGATTTCACTATTCACAAGGAAAAAAAAAAAAAATACAAGAGGCAGCATAGTTTTTTCTCTCTCTCAAAAGAATACCACAAGCCCTAATTTAAAAAAAAAAAAACGGTATTATCTATCTTGCATAGAGGATTCACAATGGGCTAAAAAAATAGTACAATTTTTTCTATCTCAAAAGAACACCACATACGAGTGCTTTGGCTTGGGCCTATCACCCCAAGCCTCCACTTTATGGATTAAGCCTAGCTCAGAAAATCCTCCATTAAAAATTGTAACCTTTTTAAATTGGATTGGGTTATAATCTGGATCAAACATAATTAGTTTCCACATAGTAAGAGAGGAGAGGTGGGGAGGGACCACTCCATTTCAATTTTTTGGGAGGGACCACTCCATTTTTTAAATTTTATATATACACACACTACTTTAACAAAAAAAAAAAAAATAATAATAATAGGGGGCTATGGCATTCGTTAATCTCTTTATTGGTCTGACTCTGTCTATGTAGCTAACGATCACGCTACAAAAATTATATGTCTTTATAATAACTAAAAAGGGGGAAAAAACTAAAGAAAGGAAGGGATATATACACACACACACATGGGATATAGACTGACTTTCAACTCATTTTGAACATTTACTTCCTAGAAATTAGAGTTATTATCTTCACCATCAATGTATAAACTAGAAAACAGGAGTGGAGTCAAGAATTTATTTGGGGATTGAATTTTTTTATTCTGTTAAGTTGTGGCTTTTCATATTACTTTTACGTTGGCTTTATTCCATGACAAAAAGTGTTGTAATTGCGTTAATTTATTTCCTTGTAATTTGTGGTACTTATTTGTAATGGATTTAGTCTTAAGTGGTGAATATTTGATCAAAACAGCTGAAGGTCATGTGAGGAGCACGTGACGGAAGTTGAAGAGTCAGTGCATCTCGCGACTTGGCCAACCTATGAGATGACCTGCGAGATGACTTGACAATTGGGATTTTAATTGTGACTCTTATGCCCTTCACCCATACTATATATACTTTTATTATCCACAAAATTGTACGAAGGCTATTTAGAAGAAAATCCTAGAAAGAGGTTTGTACAATACCCACCTTGTTAGAGAGAGCTATACATCCTCAAGAGAAAAATTCTTGTAATTTCTTCTCCTTCCCTTTCTCATTGTTATACCTTGAGAGGAAATTTGTATCCAAACATAACCCACATATATTCAGAGTGTAGAGAGTGTTTCAGAGTTTGAGAAGCTTTGAGTATTTTCCAAAATAAGCCAGTGATGCTAGGCAGATGCAATCGGGCAATATTGTAGGATCCGAGAAGCTAGTGAAGACAAGACTCTGAGAAGTCTGTTAGTAGCTGGAGCTTATATGGCTCAAGTACTTTGGGTAGATTAGGCTTAAAGGGTCTTTTTGGTATCCTTGTACTCCAACTTATTCAATAGTGGATCATTTCGACTTGAAGGGTTGCAGAAAGGTTTTTCACTAAGTTCTTCAATTTCCTCTTCAATAGCACGTCTTGGTATTATCTCTTTGTTTGCATCTCTCTTCTCTTACTCTTTAAGCTTTATACTTGTTGTTTATTGTATATGCATATACTTTAGAGTATTTCTAGCCTTATTGCATTACTTTTACTCTTATTATACATCTAGTTAAGTAGGGTAAAAACAATTTAGTTGTAAGTTTAAAATTGGGGGTCTAAATAAGCAATAGTAGTTTGTTTTGTATCATAGTGGGTACACTTATTTTGTATGTTTAGGATGATGTTGATTACATGCCATGCGTTTGTGAAAATGCCTCTATGAGTGTTTATCCTCATGCTTGTAATGACATGTTAGATGAATCTTTAGGTGTTGTTAAAATTCCAAATGTCAAATTCTTGAAGAAAAAGATTCATGAAAAACTGAACAAGCTGTGAAAAGGATGATTTGTTTGCTAAACTCAATAAATCCAACAAATTGGTTGAAAAATATAAGAAACTTGCTAAACATTCTCTTGAAAAATTAAAGGAGTTTGAATGTTTAAATATGCACTTGGATGCTAAACTTGTTTTGTCTAACAAATTTGTTAATGATCTTAAATGTGAAAATGAATTACTTAAGATGCATGCCAAGTGTTTGATTGCTGAACTAATTGCTAAAAAGGAGGAAAATATTTGTTACAATTATGTTGTGAATCCCAATTTTGTGCTTATTGTGAGTTCTATCTCTAAAGAAGAATCGGTGTACATACCTCTATACAAAAGAAATCATAAAGTGGAGAGAAAGACTCTTAAACCAAAACCTTTGTTTAGGCCTAATCCTAGGGATTTGAATGGATCTAAGTCTGTACTTGCTACTATTGTAGTGTAATTGGTCATATAAGACCTCAATGTTCTATGTTGAAGAGATAACAAAACCATGTTGCTAATCCCTTCCTAAAAAGCTTAATGGACCTAAACACATTATTTGTCACCATTATGATGCTTTTGGTCATCCCAAACATCATTGCTCTAAGTTTTAAGCTCTTAAAATAATGAAAAGAAAAGAAAAACTTGAGCTTTTTGGAAGTTGTGTTAAGAAAGCAAAACTAGATTTGGGTGAAAATGGTAAGTTGTTGAAGCATGTGGTTAATGCTCTTACCTCTTTGTTTATGTGTATTTTCAGTTCTCATTCTTCCAATCCTTGTCTTACTTCTCATGAGACACTCACTCGAAACACTAATTCCATTTGGGTGAGAAAGTATTCCTATAATTGAGCTTTTGCTTTTTTCGTCTTTGATCTAATTCTTTCGATCTTTATAGGACTCTTCATGCATTATATGCTATATCCTCATGCATTTGTACATTATGCATCTATTTATATGCACTTTTTTTATCTTACTTTTATGCTTTTGTTTTCTGTGAGCAAAAAATCCAAAACCACATAAAAAATACAAAATCCAAAAAGTTTGATCGTATACGTTTGAGCATATGAGTTTGGCCTAGTGCCTTTGTACTAATGACGTAATGTATTTACGAGTTTAGCTTGTTATGTATGCACATATATTGAATGTGAGTAAAATCTAAAAATCTATGTTTGATTGTTGTAAATAGATCTTTAAGCATATCATAAATGTCTAGCTAATAATCTTGATTGATCTTGATACATGCGTAGATTTATTCTTATATATCTTCTCACATTTAATTTTTTTTCAAAAAACTCTTCAACCTTCAATCTCTAAAAGGAGAAAGAGCTGAAAAAGGCTTACTTTGATAACTAGTTAAACTATGAAAAGGTTGAGCAAAATGTATTAATTTGTATGATGCCAAAGCCAAAGGCTTATTCTTCAAAGAAATATCAAAACTTTCATGGCATTGATGCTAAAAAATTGAGTTGTATTGATAAAAAAATGTATAAATAAAAAAATGGAAGCCTAATGAAAAGCTTTCAATCAATGTAAAAGCTTTGGTAAGGAGTCATATACATTTATTTCTATTAGTGAGATAGGTCTCTTGACTTCGTGCCTTTTGTGTATGACTTGATTGAATTGATCATTAAAACTTCATACTAGACTATAGGCTAATTCACACTTGATACTCACATACAACACATAAGTCTAATGTTCAATGAATATCTATTTCATTTGTGTGATTGTACATGTTTGAATGTGATGTGTCTGTGCTTATTAGCCTTATCATGATTGAATCAAAAAGATTTTTAATCACTTTATTCACTTTTGGAAGTGATTTGTATCTCTCATGTTTTTCAAAGTTTTTAAGTTGATTTTGTGTGAAAAACTTGTTTTTTGGGTGTTTTCGCAACTCATTTTGTGAGATGTCTAAGTCCCAGCCCAGTTGTGAGTTTAAATGGTCCAATTCTCAGGTTTTTCAACTTTAGACAGAGAGTTTTGCGACTTGATTGTGAGTGTTTCGTGACTTGGAACTAACCCATGAAAATTTCACTACTCATTTCACTACTCAGTTGAGTCCCCAAATTTTTCGTGACTGGTTCGCGAGTCAGCTGACTCACGAAATGCCTAGAATCAACTTTTTAAAGAGTAATTCGTGAGTCATTGTTTTAAACTTCTCTCATCTTCTCCAAACCCCTAAATCAAAGTTTCTACATCAAAACCCAACTAAATTCAAATTTTTTTTTTATATATTTATTTCGTGAACATCTCTACTTTAATCTTTAACATCTTTCATTGATTTTAATCCTTAGATTATGTTTTTGGAGGTTTTATGTTCATAGTTGGGTTTTTTTCTTAAATAGGGGTTGGAAAGCTTAATTTTTGTCAAATTTTTTGTATGAGATTTGTTTCTTTTGTTGATTTGCTCTGGATATTGGCCCCTTGTGGCATTTTGATCATGTATTGAGGGTAGATTTCACCATGTTCGTGCATTTCATCATATATAGGGTGTTAGTGTGCACATTAGGTGTTTGATGAATTGCCTTTTAGGCATTTTTTCACTCGTTTGGACTCCGATGAGTATCAAACTTTGGGGTTTTTCATGTTTCCACATTAGGAACATGTTTGGTTTTATTGGTTGTGTATTTTACACATCTTGCCCCACATGTGAATTTCTCATGCCTTGTTCATGCATTGCACATAGTTACCTAATGCACATACCTTTGCTACCCTTGTCATGCCTTAGTCTACATATTGTTTCCTCATTCTTAGCATATCATGTTTACCTTATGTTTTATAGCATTATGTTTTTTAGGTGTTTTGTCTATTTTTTGAACTTCATTTCTCATTAATCTTGTACCCCTCATACATCATTATCATTGTTCATATCTTCATATCTTTCCCTTATTCTTCTTGATTCCTTTGTCCATTCGTGTCAAAAAGAGGGAGAGTATATTAGAGAGTCTATTAGACTTGTGGACATTCTTAGTGGGAGAAATTCCATAGAGGAGATGCATATACCAAGGGGGAGAAGACATCTTTTATAAGAAAACTTTGTTTCACTTTGTTTTACATTATGTTTGTTTTCTTGTTTTTCTTTAGGTGTCTTGAGTTACTTTGGTATCTATGTTTTGTTGTTTTCATCGAATCGTATTTATGTGTTGAACATGCATACACTCTTTATGCCTTGTGCTTTATTGATTGCATGTTCAGATGACCATTTGCTTTGCTAAGTGAACATAGTGGTCATTTCCATATGACTGTCATATGTTTGATCAAGTTGCTTATATGTTTCACATCATGTTTACTTCATCGCATTTTACTTGTTACATTATATTTGTCCTTCTATTACTTGCTTTACCTTGAGGGTCTAATGTGTTTTGTGCAAGTGTTTCAAGAAATGGGCATTTGTGTTTCAAGTTTATCACATGTTTTAGATTTAGGAGTGAGTGAGTTTTGTCATTATTCTCAAACACTCACATTTAAGTCTAGAGTCTGTTATAGGGTGTTTTTGTTAGGGAATAGCCAAAGGGAGAGATTCTTAAGTTATGGTTTTTCACATAACATTTATGTTGGCTTTATTACATGACAAAAAGTGTTGTAATTGCATTAATTTATTTCCTTATATTTTGTGAGATTTATTTGTAATAGGTTTAGTCTTAAGTGGTGAATATTTGATCAAAGTAGCTAAAAATCACCTGAGGAGATTATGCTCGAAGCTGAAGAGTCAGTGCATCTCGTGAGTATCTCGCGACTTGGCCAACCCATGAGATGACCTGATAGCTGGGATTTTAAGTGTGACACTTATACTTTTTACCCATACTATATATACCTTTATTATTCATAGAATTGTAAGGAGGCTATTCAGAAGAAAACCCTAGAAAGAGGTTTCTACAACATCCACCTTGTTAGAGAGAGCCACACATCCTCAAGAGAGAAATCCTTGTTGTCTCTTCTGCTCCCCTCTCCCATTGTTATACTTTGAGAGAAAATTTGTATCCAAACACAGTCCACACCTATTTAGAGTGTAGAGAGTATCTTGAAGCTTGAAAGCATTGGATATTTGCCAAAATAAACCGACGAGGCTTGGTGGATACAATCGGTTGGTATTGTGGGATTCGGGAAGCTAGTGAAGATAAGACTCTTCGCCTCCCCTCTCCCATTGTTATACTTTGAGAGGAAATTTGTACCTAAACACAATCCACACCTATTCAGAGTGTAGAGAGTATCTTGAAGCTTGAAAGCATTGGATATTTGCCAAAATAAATCAGTGAGGCTTAGCGGAATTGGCTGGTATTGCGGGATCCGGGAAGCTGGTAAAGATAAGACTCTGAGAAGTCCGTTGGTAGCTGGAGCTTGGAGGATTCAAGTACTTTTGGTAGATTAGGCTTGGAAGGTCTTTTTGGTATTCTTGTGGTTCAACTTATTTACTAGTGGATTATTTCGATTTGGAGGGTTGCAGAGAGATTTTTCACCGAGTTCTTCAATCCTCTTCGATAACACGTCACTGTGTTATGTTGGGTTTACTATTCTTTTACCCACTGCCCTTTCCATTTTAGCATTGCACTTATTTGTTGATCCATGCAATTGTTGAATGCTTCGATTGATTAATTTGCTAATCACGTATATTTCGCATTAAGTGTGTTAAGCATAAAATTAATCAAGCCGTAATTAAAATTGGAGATCTAAAAAAGCAGTAGTAGTTTTACACGTCAAGAATAACTAAAACCACATATAGTTGTGTGTAAAAAAAAAATATAAATTTTAATTTCTAATACCAACGAAATTCATAATTTGTAAACATAAATTATTAACTCTAATATAGATATCTATACAAGATAATTTTTTTTGATAGAACTTACCAACTTCCTAAACGCTAATGAGTCTATTAAATTTTCTATAGACATAAAAAAAAAAAATACATAAATTAAGAACTTAGCGCCAAGGTTTTGAAACCCAAACTGAACCGGGCGGTCCAACTGGAAAAACCGAGAATCGGATGGAATTTTGGTTTTTTAAGCCTAGAGAACTAGGTATCAGTGGGTTGTGAGAGAACCGGACGAACCGGGGTTCAACCATGAAAACTAGACGAACCGTAGGCCGGTTCAATTGGTCATGGAATAGGGAAAAATTAAAGAGTTTTTTAAGCCTAGAGAATCAGGTATCAGTGGGTTGTGAGAGAACCGGACGAACCGGGGTTCAACCGTGAAAATTAGACGAACCGTAGGCCGGTTCAATTGGTCATGGAATAGGGAAAAATTAAAGAAAAATGCGGCTGCCAGGATTCGAACTTGAGATCTCGCACCTTATAAGCAAGAATGAAGTCATGACCAACAGACCAAGTACTCTTCTTGTGAGCTAATATGTAATATTATTAAATTTATATTAAATTTACATGATTTATAGTTTCGAAACTTTTATATCATCTTTCTCAACATATTAAATATTACTAAATTAACTTTTTATTTAAGAATAATACCTATGCAATTTATGAATTTATTTTAAAAGTCGTTTTTAGTTAATTGAAATCATTTCTCTTAAAAGATTATTATAAAAATTTCTTTTTATGCTTCTTTATGTTGTACTATTTTTTATTAATTTTATAATGTACTATTTTATGTATTTTGTTTCAATTTTTAAGATATTTTTAGTAAATTTTGCTAATATTTACAAATTTAATATATTTATTTATATTTAAATAATTATTGAATTAATTATGACGTCATCACGGTTCAACCTCGGTTCGACCTCGGTCGGACCTCAAAAATCTTGAACCTCTCCCTTTAACGGTTTAATGAATGGTTCGAGTCTGAAAACCTTGCTTAGCGCATCTTCAATCAAAGTTGTTTATATATATATATATATATATATATATATATATAGTTTAAACCTATGACGTCAACTCTTGATGATAACTCTTTATCATCGGACCAAGACACCAACTGTCTTTTAGTGTAGGCAGGGATTAAACTCCAGATCTTTTATTCAATTTTCAGAAACTTTACTAGTTGAGTTAACTGGAACTCACTTTTCAATCAAAGTTATGTTCAATGAATTATGTTCAATGATGATTTTTAATATAATAAGCTTTATCATATTATTTCCATGGTGAAACTCTTAACAAATTTCTTTTCAATATAAATTATCAAATTGTTAAAAAAAATAACTCTATGGGAGAGTGTCATTAATTTAGTCCATAATTAAGGTTGGAATATCTTTTTTAAAAATGGATATTTTGTTAAGAAAGTCATATATAAATTTATTTATCACAATTATATATAGAAACTTTAAGGAGGAAGTGTCATTTGTAGTTGTATTCAAATTTTTGGAAGGAGTTTTGTTTCAATAAATCTAGAGGTTAATATAAATTACAATTTAATCAAATATTGTCGCACTGTCTATAAATGAGTAAAGCTTAGCAGGTAGAAATTTTAATTAAATTTGGAGGAATGGAAGGTATAAATAAAGATTTTATTCAAACTCGTACCTAGTCTAGTCCTAGTCTCCTTGATATTTAAAAAAGTTTTATGATGGCAATTGGAGTATGAATAAGAATAATATGAAATCAAAGTCTTTTTTTATTTATTTAATATATTCAATGATGTTTTCGGAACATGCGAATTAAGAAATGGACACACAAATCCTAATGTAAAGAATGACAATCTCATGGTCTTTATGTTTCTCCATATTTCATCGGAAATTGCAATGTGTCAACTTCCAACCCCATAAAAGAAAAAAAAAAAAAATAATAATAAGAATAAGGAAAGAAAGAAAGTGACTGAAAATAATATGATGTTTATTTAATTTGTATTATTAGTAAGGGATTCAATCTCATACCGAAGGTTGTATCAGTTTGACCAGTAGAATGATATTTCGGTATTGGTCAATACTAGTGTACTTTTTCGGGTTCACTGTTATTTTTAATATTTATAAATATATATATATATATATTATAATAAAAATAAAAGTTTACCATAAAATATTATTTTAATTCAGAACAAATTATTCATGATTTAAGACTTTAGACTTTAGCATATTAAGAAAAAAAAATAATACTAATAAGTTAACGAAATAAGTTACCATTCTACCCTTACCAAAATTCAAAAATTACAAAAAAAAAAAAAAGCTTATTTCTATTCTAGCCGGTACACCCGGTACCGGCCTAAATATCCGAAATTGGCCGGTATTTAAACCGGTACGAAATGTTGATATTTTGGTATCGGTGCACGTATTAGTATAGTACATATTGGGCGGTATGGTACAGTATCAACCACCTTGATTATTAGGATTCCCACTTGTTTTTATTTTAATATATATTGTCAGTTCGTTTAGACCCCTTAAACCCAACAGATTAACCTAGAGAATTAGCCAAGTGATTAACTTAGGTAATTTAAACAAGTCTAGGTTAACACAAATAATCAACGACAATAAAGCAGTGGAAAATAAATAACACAAAGATCTGATGACCCAGGAAAACCAAACCGGTAAAAAACCTGGGGAGGATTTAACCTAGCTATCCTCAAGGTAAAACTGAATTCACTATGAAAGAATTGAAATTTACACAATAAGACTTAGACCACTAACATCCTATTGCTACCCAAGTGTAGGAAACTTACTACCGTGACCCCATGATAGCTCCGAGATTCACGGACTCCTTCTTTCTTGAATTCTTCAGCAATCCACAAGCGCACCTGCTTGTATTTCTTCAAGATCTTTGATTCTGCAACTGTATGATTTACCAAGCTCTAGACATAAGTTTTGAGTATGTAAACCTTAAGTGTATGTGAAGGTAAACACCTCTAGATCTCACAATGAGATTCACAAACACAGCAAAATAGAACTCTAAAAACGTGGCTAGGGTTTTTCCTTATATACTTAGGGCAAAACATAAAACCCTATACATTAAATGGACTAGGGCTGAGTTGGAAAATTCTGCAGAAAAATAATCTGCATGACTTTTGATCGATCGAGTCTAATTTTCGATCGATCGAGTCAGGCAGAAAGTGCACAGTGAATTCTGCATAAAACTCGATTCCAACTTTACATTAAGAGCCATACTTTGAGCAAGTCTAACACACAACTTAAAGAATGTTTTGATCATGGTTTGCCAACATTACAAATTGAAGTTCTAATACATTAGTTCCTAATTCTTAGAACCTAACAAACTCCCCCTTTGGCAATCCGTGACAAAACATAGACTTAACAAAAGCTCAAAGTTTACATAATGAAACAGTCCATTACAAAATAAAAAGCCACTTAAACAATTCAACCTAACTACTATCTAACAGTTGCAAAGTAGACAGCAGCACAATTGAATCAACCTGTATATTCCTGTAACACTTAACAAACACATAAACGTATGTGTGGAAAAAAAAACAGGAAATATATAAAAATAACTTCTTGATTTCACATGACACAAAATAAAGACATATATTATGAATAACATCATAAATATAAATCAATAAGTAGAGTAGCATAGTGAATCAAGAAATATATACATCAAAATGTATCTCAAAAATATCTCCTAATCAAGAGCTAAAAATGTAAATACACAGTGAAGCGCCTAGATACAGTCTAATAACTCCACAAGCTCCGCAGTATCACCACTAAGTACAAAACTCCCCCTAAAATGAAAATCTCCACAAAAAATCTCCTGGATACATAAGAACTACACAATAGAATGCACTCCCCCTTTTTGTGACGAATTGCCAAAGGGCACTCACTCATTATCAAAAGGAGGTGGAGGAGAATGACGAGAACTCGCCAAATCTGCTCGCAATGCACGTAGCTCATCAAGGATGTCCACCAGAAGTTGACCATGAGCCGCCTGAACGGTCACGACAGTATTAAGAGTCCGACGAAGATCACACACATTATCAAACGGTGGAGGAACATCAGCAGCAGTAGCAGCAACAACAGGATCAGAAGACGTCCCAGCTGCAGGAGTATCTGTAGAAGAAGAAGGGGGTGGAGTGACATCGGAAGGCTCTACCCGAGGACGCTTAAAGCTAGCTCGAAGTTGAGCAGCCATTTGCCTCAAAAAGGTAGCACCTATAGGAGCAATAACATGAACAGCCTCAGACGCAGGAAAATCACCTAAACCAAGAAAAAGGAGAACACTATGAATAAAAACGGGAAAGAATAACGCATGAGCCGTAGAACTAGACCGATGAACCTCGTTCAAAGAACGAAGGAACAAATGAGGAAAACTGATAGGAGCATTAGTAACAAGCGCGTACAAAAACACACATCGCTCAAGAGGGATGGTGTGGACATGAGAAATAGGCCACAAAGAATGACACGCTATCCTAAAGAAAAGGTAATGAAGCTCGGAAAGTTCAGCTGAAGTGATCCGAGGATCAGAACCCCACTGGATATAAGACCCAGTGATGTAAGAAAGCACATCATCTAGAGGCAGAGACTCCTCATAAGGAAAAACGAGATGGTCAACAATGGGCACCCTAAGAGCATCAGACACAACCGTAGGGGTAATGCGATACTCTACACCTCGTAACCAAACATTAACTAAGGTGTTGGTATCATAGATGTGGATAGAGAGGTTCGAATAGAACTCTCTAATCAGGGTGGCAGGAGGAGGAGGATGCTCATACTCGAGCAAAGATAACCAACCCCGACGCTCAAAGTTACGTCTCACCTCAAGATCTACCTCATCTAGTATGACCCTACGCTCAGCCCAGATATGACGCCTAAGGTTCAGGGTCTCATAGGTCACTTGGTTTGACTCATTAGGAAACCGATCACTATCAAAAGAAGGTGAAGGGTCAGAAGTCCTATGGGCTCTAGTTTTCCTAGGCTTGGTGCTAAGGAAAGAAAGGAGAGACACAGAAAGAGAAAAGTAAAAACAAATACCAATGGCAGACTGCAAGTTAGCACAGCATAAAAAATATAGAAAAAAAATAAATCTATATGATGCATAAACAAAATATGCAAATGATGCATGAACTAATGCAGTGACAAGTTCAAATATAATCCAAATTAACAAAATTGGCTTGAGCAAGAAATTTTTATCAAAAATACCCAATTTGAAAAACCTAAGTTTTCAAAACACAACAAAGTGATAAATTGATCATCACAACAGTTAATTGACACAATATAATGATCAAATTAATCAATCCAACAAGCCAATTTCATCAATTTCAATCAAATTGAACAAAAACCCCAATTTTATCAATTTCAAGCCCTAAGTTTTCAAATTTCTCACAAAGCACCAAACTAATCAAATTAAACCACATGTAGTGCTTAGATAAGGTGTCCCCATAAAAACCCATGATTAAAATTGGAAAGAAACTCCCAAAATCAATTCCAAAATTAACAAAAACCAAAATGCTGAAAATAGCCCAAAAATGCATGAAAAAAGGCATAAAACTAGAAAATAAAAACAAAGGAGAGGGCAAAAACGTCTTACCGGTCTGGGGAGAGAGAGATTATGCAAAAAGATTTGAAGAAAACGACAAAATCTCCAAAAATAGCTTTGACTGGTTGGTGAGGAGACAAAAGCGTTTGAAAAGAATTTGAAAAGGTGAAGAACGCGTGAGAAAAGATTCTTTATAAAACCACTCAGCCCGATTTTCGATCGATCGAAAAACAGATTCGATCGGTCGAAAATCCTTCGATTGATCCAGAATCAATCGAGAACCGATCGAAACACACAGAGAGTTTACTGAGATTTTAAAAACATTTTCGATCGATCCAAAAACAGACTCGATCGATCAAAAATCTGGAAAAATGAATTTTTTGAAAATTGAAACAAATTAGCTCAAAAACTCCTCAAAGCATTAGATTTTAAGACAAAATGCATGAGTATGAGAAGAAATGTTTTTCCAAAAACCCATGTTTTCAACCCAGATCTCTCAAAGAAGATTTTCTCATAATATCTCTCAACTAATTAGACAAGCAAACATGTTTTGCATCAATTTCCAGAAATACTCAAACTTGGTTGGTCAGGCTAAAAACACACACAATAACATGTACATAGTTTAGCAAAGAATAACTTGTGTAGTGTGTGCAACTAGCATAAGCTTGAGAAACATGTGAGGTGATACGCACATATTGATTAATCACAATTTCTACAAAATCCATCACATGAATTTGAAAGAGACTATTACTTAAAGAGTTACATCATATAACTCTCACATCTCCTATAATAAAAGCTTGCAATCATGTAAGTTTCTTGATTTGCCTCATTATTCAATTTAATTGATTAGAAACTTAATAATATAGCCGGAATAATGTACACACCAATTTTATTTGATTTGTGAGATTATTATAGCCCAATAATGTACACACCAATTTTAATAGAGGCTACACCTTATGTTCTTTTTGTGCATGTGCTACACTTTCTCGAGTACAAAATCTTACGATATGCACTAAGGTGTTTATGATTGGCTAATAAACAGTGGTGAGATGGTTATCTATGCCTTTCTCAATAAGAACAAGTCTGACAATCAAAGACATGAGACTTCAAGATCAAGATCATGTGATCAACAAATATAGCATCTTCCCACACAACATGCACAACAAAACTTTAGCTAGTAAAGTGCAATCGCCATAAGTGCATCAAAGTTAAACAAGGTACATAAATATGTTATGCAAAATTTGATTGACCAACCTTGTTTTCAAATTGAAGGAAAAATAGCAAAAACACAATTTGCAAATTTTTTTTTTTAATTCTATAAAAAAATCCTAGAATGAAATGCATGAATGGTATACAATGCAAATCATAGAAACAAAGGTCACAAAAGATAGAGCAATGAAGCACAAGGACTATGTCAGACAGACTCAATTAGGTTGAGCCTTTTGCATCCAAAACTTTTTAGATGCAACTCTTGCATTGGAGTTATGATTCACATTAGAATTCTGAGCAACTTCAGGATTGAAATAAAGGTTTAACGCCTTTACCAATTCACCAATAAGCACCATTGGATCATGTGCTTGAGGCACAGGTACTTTAGGTTTACTTGCTCGCTTTGCAGCTTGCAGCTTAAAACAATTTGGACGTATGTGTTTAGGTTTTCCACAAAAATGACAAACTCATGCAGGCTTATCATGCAACTTGCCTTTAGTAGAAGTAGAAGCTCTAGAATGAGAAGCTTGAAGATCAACCCTAATCTTCCTAGGTGGAGCAACATCTACAGATTTGACAGGTTCACTCACTAAGGGTTTGACAATCTCACTCTTAAGAGGTTCAGAAGAGGAAACAAATTTAGTGGAAGAAGATTCAAGTACAGAAATACTTTCCTCAAAACCTAAGCCGGTTTTGTCAGAGGGAGACTTTTGAACACTCAGTATGTGATCAAGTTTGGAGCTTACAGACCTATTAGCTTGTTCTCTAGCAACAGATAATTCAAGTTCCAAACATTTGACTTTATCAAGTAAATGCATGTTCTCAGTTTTCACATTATTCAAAAGCTCATTTGCATCAAACAATTTCACAAGTAAATTTTTCTTTTCAAGTTCCAAAGATGCAATTTTCTTCAAGCCTAAATCAACATTCATGGCATCCTTTGCAGCAACTTTGCAAAGTTTATTATAGGCTTCTTGTAAATCTGCATCCTCAGAGAGTTCCCCATCAGAAGGGTTCTTTCCAACAGAAATGCTTTCATTAACTACAGTAGTAGCAATGAAAGTAATGAAGTTTCCATCCTCATCACTAGCGGATTCATTGTCAGAAACTTCATCATCACTAAGGGTTATAGTCTTAGCCTTACCCTTGGGCTTCAAGTATGTAGGACATTCAGATTTCAAATGACCATACCCTTGACAACCATAACATTGTTGTCCCAAAGAATTATTAGAAGGTTGACTTACTTTCTCTTTAGGTTTTTCAGTGTTATTAACCTTAGTGGGATCATTCCTCCTAAAATTTCTAGGTTCAGTAGTGTTCTTGCCTCTTGCCCTTCTGTTATTATTCCTAAGAAAATTTTTAAAGTTCTTAGCAAGATAGGCAATCTCTGTAGCAGAGAGTTCATCATCAAATCCACCATCCTCAACATCATCAACAGATTTAAGCGCCATTGATTTGGATTTGTTTGTCTTGGGTAGGTCCAACTCATAGGACTGAAGAGATCCTACAAGTTCATCAACAGGGATGGAGTCCACATCCTTGCTCTCAGTGATGGCAGTCACTTTGGGTCTAAAGTCCTCAGTTAAAGATCTAAGAATCTTCCTAACAATTTTAGGTTGATCATAGATTTCACCCAAATTATATGCAGAATTAACAATGTCATTCAGTTTAGCATAGAACTCATCAAAAGATTCATCATCATTCATTCTAATGCTTTCAAATCTAGAAGTTAATTGCTGCAATTTATTTATTTTAACTGCCTTTGTGCCTTTATGCACAGTCTGGAGGATTTTCCAAGCAGTATGAGCAACCTCAACATTAGAGATTCTCTTAAATTCCTCCATGGAAACAGCATTAAAAATAGCATTCATAGCTTTGCTATTGAAAGCGGCTGCCTCCTTTTGAGAAGTTTGCCACTCACTCACAGGAGTAGTGGGCTTCTCCCATCCGTACTCAACGGAATTTCAAACTCTCTCATCAATGGATTTCAGGAATGCTTTCATCCTTACTTTCCAATAAGCATATATGTTTCCATCAAAGTGAGGTGGAACAACAAAAGAGTGTCCGTGTTCCATGACAACAAGGGGTCAAGGATCAGCAAAAAGATCAAAAGATCAAACACAAAAGCAACCCGCTCTGATACCACTTGTCAGTTTGTTTAGACCTCTTAAACCCAAATTAACTTAGAGAATTAGCCAAGTGATTAACTTAGGTAATTTAAACAAGTCTAGGTTAACACAAATAATCAACAACAACAAAGCAGCGAAAAATAAATAACACAAAGATCTGATGACCTAGGAAAACCAAACTAGTAAAAAACTTGGGGAGGATTTAACCTAGCTATCCTCAAGGTAAAACTGAATTCACTATGAAAGAATTGAAGTTTACACAATAAGACTTAGACCACTAACATCCTATTGCTACCCAAGTGTAGGAAACTTACTACCATGACCCCATGATAGCTCCAAGATCCATGGACTCCTTCTTTCTTGAATTCTTCAGCAATCCACAAGCGCACCTGCTTGTATTTCTTTAAGATCTTTGATTCTGCAACTGTATGATTTACCAAGCTCTAGACATAAGTCTTGAGTATGTAAACCCTAAGTGTATGTGAAGGTAAACACCTCTAAATCTCACAATGAGATTCACAAACACAGCAAAACAGAACTCTAAAAACGTGGCTAGGATTTTCCCTTATATACTTAGGGCAAAACATAAAACCCTATGCATTAAATGGACTAGGGCTGAGTTGGAAAATTCTTCAGAAAAACAATCTGCATGACTTTTGATCGATCGAGTCTAATTTTCGATCGATCGAGTCAGGCAGAAAGTGCACAGTGAATTCTGCATAAAACTCGATTCCAACTTTACATTAAGAGCCATACTTTGAGCAAGTCTAACACACAACTTAAAGAATGTTTTGATCATGGTTTGCCAACATTACAAATTGAAGTTCTAATACATTAGTTCCTAATTCTTAGAACCTAACATATATGTTATATATTCTCTAAGAAAAAAAATTATATGTTCTATATATTAAAAACAAAATTCAGCCTTATTTTTTTAATCTATTAATTTTTATGATAAGAGGTAATATTTTAAAGAAAGCGATTTGTTCATCCGGCAAGTTTCCACAAATTATTGAAATTAGAGAATTATATTTAGACATGGAAAAATGAGTTAGAATTTTCTGACCCGACTCAACCTGACCAAAACCTAATTTTTTTTACTCGAAGGAAAAACGGGTTGACTTGTGACCTGACTTGTGTTTTTTGAGGGTCAACCTGACCCAACCTGAACCATTTAAAAAAATTTTTTTTTTCGGTAAAAAAAAAATTAAGACAATATTGGTTTAATTGTTTGTTGTGAGTTTTAAGGAAACAATTGAGACATTTACATAACTATATGCAAATTAATTGAAAGATGAATAGTTGAGCATTTTGTAATAGGTAAAGATTTTTAGATATCAAATAGCAAAGTACATGCCAAAATAATCTAGTTACAATAGAGTTAAAAACATAGATTTAAAATTGTAGACATATGTGAGAAACATTCACAAGTGTGAAAATAGTGAAGTCAAAGTATCAAGTTAGCATAAATTATGAATGCTTAGACCTATTTTTTAACAATTTATGTCTAAAATAAATGGCTTTTCAAAATAAGTTATGATATTTTTTTGAGTGTGTGTTACTTAACAATAATATGATATTAATAAAAAAGACCATGTATAAATAAGTAAAAAATCAAACTTTAATGTATATCTCAAATTAAAATAGAGTGTCAACCACAATTGATAATAGATTATAAAATTAATTTTCAAGATTTTAAATTTCTTATATGTTTTTATTCTTTGTCAAAGGAGTTATCCAGTAAGTCATTTGTAATTTGTTTTATATTTTGGGATGTTGATATTATGTAGAAATAAAACTTGTGTATTTGCTTTATTTATCTTTGTGTTATTTTGTTTTAGATAGCAATGTTAGGATTTGTATAATTTTAAAATTATTAAATAAATATTAATAAGTTTAATTGAGTTCATTCTTGATATAAATAGTGAATTCAAAGTAGTGCATTTTACATCAAGTTATTTGTTGCATGAATTTCCAAATAGCAAATATATGTTGTTTTCTTTATTAAAAAAAAAATCATGTGAAAAATACAGGTCAACCCAACCCGACCCAGCACAACCCGATTGACCTGAACTTGTTTTAACAACCCGCAACCTGATTGACTTGCAACCCGTTTGACCCGTAACCCGATTGACCTGACCTGACCCGCATGTTCTGTCATGTCTAATTATATTAGACAACACCAATACATATGAAAAATTAAGAAAGCTTTTATTGATCAATGGTGAAAAATGGAAGCAAATAAGAGAAAGGAAGATACAAATTTCTAATTTGATTCAAACCCTTTATCCTTAATTTTTTCAAAAGAAAATGTTAGAATTATGAATTATTTTACAAACGGTTGATATGATGAGTGTTTATTGTAAGATAAAAAAGTGATGATAGTAGTAAGCCTAAATGAAAACTAATAATAATAATTTGTCACATTAATAGCATGTAAAATTGTTGTAAAAAAGTTTATGTTTGTAGCAATAATTTTAAAGCTTAGGTTAGATGGACCTAGTAGTAAAGTTGAAGTGAGTGGGTTGGTCAACAAAAACTTGAATGGCGTATCTTTAAGTTGATGCATTATCAGTGTTGTGACCAGTCATCTAATCATACTGACATATTGACTAACATCATGGTTTCTTGGCAAAGGGTTTGACGTGAGTCTTGAGTCTAATAGGCTCAATAACCCTTTGACTCTGAGTTGTTTAAAAACCTTGTCCAAAGGCATATATATAGCTCATCAAACTTCCTTCATGGCTTAGGACTTCTATGCAGATAGACGTGATCGAATGAACCGTATTGGCTTTGTTGCTGTAATAACTCCCGAAAAAAAAAAAAAAAAAAAAAAAGGGTATTTAAGTAAATTTTTTGTGAGCTAAATTTTATAATTTATAATTATAAGAGATTTTTTTAGAAAATAAAGCTGAAATCCTAGCTATATATATATATATATATATATATATATATATAAGGACATTAAGTCAACGTATATGGAGAGATGTTTTTGAGGAAGGAGACTACTTAAAGGACTGTAGTAAAAAATAATTGACTACACTCTTAAGGTAAGATCTTAAAAAATCTTATTCTTTTATCAAATTTAGACTTTACGTGGTATTATAATATTTTCTTATGTGAGTATTATGCCCAACAGCGAGATTTTCTTTTGCCATGGCCGCATGGGTCTGTTCCACGAAATTTTCTTAAAAGAATTGAATCGGATTGATGGAGAAAAAAAAAAAAAATGCTTGACGAAGGAACACCAACTCCTTTCTAATATATTATTATTTGTCAATTGACTTGGTAGAGGAAGATAGTGTTTCAATAAAAGCTTGTGGCAGAGCTTGGTTTGTGTGTTTTGTCCTTATGCCAAAAGAAAACTGGAGGCGGCAGTGGCAGAAAAAAAAAAAAAAAAAAAAACAAAAAACACGTGTAGAACTATAGAAGATAGTCTAGGCAGTGCACTTAAATGATTATATGCATCTTAGGTTTTGTTAGTGGCAGCATAGAATATATATATATATATATATATATACATATATATTGAATACATGGATTTTCATTTTTAAGATAATAAAGAAAAATTATTGGACATTTTAGTATTCTTCTTTAAATTATTTAATTATTGAGTAAAAATATTTGAAAATTTTTCTAGGTAATATCTAAGGATTTTAGGAAAAGTGTTAGGTAAAAGTTCCTTTTGGAATAGCTTTTGGAGGTAAGTAACCTTATCCTAATTGGTTTTATTTTGCATCTTTTAATTACTGCAAATTGTTTACAGTTATTACAATTTTATTTCTATTGTATTACTGATTTCAAGTAAAGAATTATTACAAATATATCTGATTACTGAATATATGATGTAATTTATGTAATTGCTTTTGGCTATACTGATTCAAAATAAAAGATAAAGAATTTTCACAAATACATGTGAGCATTGAATATAAGATTTATTTTATTTAATTGTTTTATAGTTGTAATGACTTAAAGTAAATAATATAGAAATATCACAAATAGATTTAAATATTGAATATTGAATATATGATTATATAAATGTGTTTGAATAAGATGTTTTTTTGTTAGAAACTATGATTTCATATATATAGTTATGAATAATTTGATTATGAATTTATTCTGATATCCAGCCAATAGGGGTTATTCATTAGTACTCTGATACCCAGCCAATGGGGGTTATTCATTGGTATTCTGCTACCCAAACCAATGGAGGTTATTCATTGGTACTATGATACCCAGCCAATGAGAGTTATTCATTGGTACACTGATACTGGAGGGTTATTCATTGGTACACTGATACCCAAATCAATGGGGGTTATTCATTGGTACTCTAATGTCCAGTCACGAGAATATAGCGTGACCATAGTCATAAGATTGTTAAGAATATGAATTACGTTTGAATATTTAAACTATTTTGAGTCCTGAAAACTGCATATGTGATTTGGAAATATTTGAGTATTTAAACTATTTTGAGTAACTAAAACTACTTATGTGTTTTTGGAACCTATTATAAAGTTATAGCTTTGATATATAGAAAACTGACTACTTTTTAAACCATCTATGATATATTTGTCAGATTAAAGTATTTGATCTATTTGCAACTTATTATTTTAAGACTACGAAACTGCTTCAGTTATTTTGAAAACACATAGTATATTATAACTTAAAAAAAAAACACATATTACATCTTTTCTTTTACAGATCTATTGCTTGATAGAACTTATTAGGATTTTGGTTACTTATTGAGTTGTCAACTCACCCTCCTCTTTCCCCCTCTAGTTTCAGATTGTGAAGAATATCAAGTTTTGGGAGTTTTGATATTGTGTTGTGAGCAGGAAAAGAAGTTTTGTGATATTGGGATTGGATGGTCTTCTAATAGTATTATATTTATTGGCCAATTGGCATTATGTACATGAGGTTCAGAATTTATTCTTATTAAATTATTGGAGAGCTATTCATAAAGAATTTGTTGAGGTATTTTAGATTTATTTGATTTAATTTTTGAGGATAAATTTTAGTTGCTAAGAAAGCCTTACACACTTGTAGGGTGCTTACTTTATAAACGTGCAACAGTTGTCACGTGCCTATCTTTATAGTTGGGTTCGGGGCGTGACAGTTGCCTTGTTGGGTGCCATGGTTTTCTTCTTTCTCATTTAGGCCCACATGCTAATGTTGGGGCATTTCTTCAAATCTAGGTGAATCATGCAGAGTCTTTTAGAAGGTACAGATCATTGTCTGATTAACCAGGCTGACTAGCAAAGCTGTATGTTGGGCTTGATGATGAAGTCGAGGTTGGGCTTGTAGTAAATTTGGTCTTGGTGAAATTAAAGGGTGTTTGTTTAAGGGTATGGACAGTGCGCTAAGGGAGTGGTTTATGGAATTAACATTTTGTAGGTTAGTTGAGGTTAGACTAAGCTAGGAGAGAGAGGGAATGGACTTAGATGTTGGGTTTGGAGAGTTTGGGCTTAGGTGTGGACTTTACTCTTGGGCAAATCCTCTGACTACGAGGTTTGAATTTTTAATTTTTGATGGGGTATGCGCACCTACGAACTATATGTAAAGTTGAAGGAAAAATAATAGTAAATATTTTGTGAATTTGACAAAGCGTGATCCTACACCATTTTGACTCTTTCGAATTCTTTGATTACAAGGGCCTCAAGAGTTAGACTTAGGCTATTACCCTATTTGGTTTCGGGTCTTAAGATTTCTTTCAAGCATGCTCGTAAGAATTGAACTTGGGCCTTCACCCTATTCAATTTTAGACTCTATAATCCAGTGTTCAAACATGTGCCAAGTGTGGGACTTTGGCCTTAAGCAAGCAAGGGTTAAACAACCGCAAACAACGGCCTAATACAAGTAAATATGAATGAGAAATGCTTTCACAACAAATTTGAAATAGTTGGTTGTTATTGGCTGTTATTGGGTATTATTGGTAGACAAAAAATAATTTCAATGGTGGGTTCAAATTAAAATTAATAACAATCTACTACTTATGATTTTTTCTGAAAGTATTGTAAAAATGTTGTAGACATAATACTTTTTAACGTGAATACATTGATAAGAAGTTATGATTATGGAAGGATCTAAATAAGCCATTATATGAAGGTGAAGAGTAGGCCAAACATTCCAGCTACTTAAAGACATAATATACCTCCCAAACCGTGTGTGATGGGCTGATGGGCACCTGTTGGTCAATATTGCTAGTCCCGTCATAATATAACGTGAATACATTGACTCAAATGGTACTGCTAGTCCCGTCATATACACACTCCGAGGACCAAGGGTATTGTCCATGAGTTGGTAGGCTCACTAAGGATACATTGGTTTAAGGGAGACCACGATATGAGGCTACTATTACTGTGGTTTTCAAGCTCATCATGCAATAGCTAGTTGCAATTGACACGTATGCCATAGATGCTCATGCAAATAACAGTTATCAAAGCAAACAAAGACTGAATCTATTTGCTGCTTTCTGATAATGTAGTACTTTTTCTAAACCATATAGGATTGTATACTTGTATGAGATTAGTTAGTACAACAGCTACAAGGAAACATATAAGAATCCATTTAAATATCAAAATCCACAAATATATTTATATCATTCAACAATGGAAAGCGTTGCATCATAGTAACATAAATACAGTAAAAAAACAAAATTACATCCTTAAAATGAGACTGCGGACTAGCTACCGGCCAATATTAATAGATGAAAAAGACACAAGGGGCGCAGCTATACTACTAGCTGGAGGGACAGCAGGTACATGAACATCATAGTTGGCAACTGGCATCTTCTTCGCAAGATTTGGCAATGCAGCTTCAAAATTGAGAACCTGTATGGCTTCCCTTATGGATGGCCTCATGCTTTGATCTGGATGAGCACACCACAGTCCAGTAATCAACAAACACTCCATCTGTTTCATGTCGAACTCCATACTTAACCTCCTGTCAGCCATATCATGAAGCCTTTCATTTCCGTATGACTCCCAAACCAAAGCAACCAATGGAACATGAGGACCCTCGAATTCGGGTTCTGTTGATCTTTTTCCACATGCTATTTCTAGTGCTACCACACCAAAGCTGAAGACATCTGATCCTTTTGTGGCCTTGCGCGTGCTTATGTATTCAGGTGCCATGTAACCAAAAGTTCCAGCTAACCCGGTTGTCTTGATGCCTAGCTTTTCATCCATAAGCCTCGCTAGACCAAAGTCCCCAAGCTTTGCATTGAAATCTGAATCCAACATTATGTTGCTTGATTTAATATCTCTATGCACCACACATTGTCCCGAGTCTTCATGTAAATAAAGCAATGCAGAGGCAAGATTAAGGGTTATTTTATACCTTGTTGCCCAGTCAAGCATTGTTCTTTCTCCAAAAAGGTGAAAATCAAGGCTACCATGAGGCATGAACTCATAGACAAGAAGGAGATCACCAAATTCATGGCACCAACCAATTAATTGTACCAGATTTTTATGTGTCAACCTACTAATGATTTTTACCTCTGATATGTATTCTTTTTTTCCTTGATTGGAGCGTTTAGAAACCTTTTTAACTGCAACAAATTCATGCAGACCACTCAAAAAGCCTTTATAAACCCCTCCAAACCCTCCTTCCCCAAGTTTGCCATCTTCTGCAAAGTTGTTTGTGGCCCGAACTAGTTCTTCATAAGAAAACCTCTTAGGTCCTGTACCATGTTCGATTTCTCGTTCCATGGAAGAGTCACCATTATTTACACTGTCCTTCGCTTTTTCTCTGCTCCTCCTCCAAACAAATACCAAAATTAAAACTATCCCACAAGCTGAAAAAAATCCACCAATTACACTACCAATTATTAATCCTCTTTGGGAACCTTCTGATGAAAAATTTGTTTCAAACTCCCATGAAAGAATGTCATGCGTTTCAAGATAGAAAGCAGATCCAGCTGAAAAGCCAATGGATACCCATTCAGGCAGAAATGCTGTTAGATTAATAGTGTGTGACAGATTAGTATTCCCACCAAGAAATGGGCTGTCAGGGAAAGTCCATGATACACTCAAATTGTTTTTTTTAGAATCATAACTGATCCTTACATCAATTCTAGATGCATTTTTAATACTTCGGCTCAAATCTGTGCTTACAGCTGACTTGATGGAGTTAATGTTGATACCAACATGTTCACTATCAGTTTCATCCCATGTATTATTATAGGTGTCAAACTCAACAGCAACTAATTCTTTTCTGTGTATAGTGAAATCATTACATTTGCTAATAAGTGCAAGGCATCCTCCTTCAGCATCATTTGGAAGATGAGAACCATTTGGTGCAAGGAAAAATGTAAGCCCATCTTGGCCTGGTGAAGTAATTGTTGATATTTTGAATGAAAAATGAGTAGTGAAGTCTGTGGATTTACCTGTCATCTGATCGAAAAGCTGCATATCTTCAAAATATGTAGCTCGGCCCGCTGCGGTATTGTTAGTGGAGTAACTTGTGAGTGCAAGAATTCCATTTTGGATGGAGGCAGTACCATTTAATTTTAACCTGCCATCTTGTTTAAAATCAGGGAACTTGAATGATAGAGCATGATTTAAAGGAAGATGTAATAGCAAGTAGCAAACAAAGAGCCAGTGATAGAAAGAAAGTGTTCTAAGGTTGATGAGATCCATACTAGGTAGGAAATGCACTGGCAGTTTTGGAAGTATAAAGGAAGTTAAAACAGTGTATAAAATATGAGACGCGAGACTATTTTTAAGTAGTTGCTAGCTTCATGTTATATAGGGAAAGTTATTGTCAGCTTCCTTTTATACTTTTCAGCTTATAAATTGGTATGAGGATTGTCCAAACTCAATGTGTTTCCTCAACTTTGAACTTGTCCAAGTTCAAGTTAGATGGTGCGCTGTTATGCTGGAAATTGATATTTGCTTAATGATAAACGGCTTTGCAGAATAGTCTGAGAAGACTTATTCATTAGTTCCATTCTTTGCATTATGGACATTGAAGTTGAGGGGCTTAAAAGTAATTGAAAATAAATTTTAGTTAAAGCTTTGTCATAAATTTTAAGCAAAGCCTACGTAGAAATTAAACAAATAATCATGTATATTTAAGATAGAGATATAGCTGCTGGGTACCATGCTATAGACTTTTCCAAATGCTGAAATGCGTGCTAAATTTTTCTTAGTTTGACAATATGCACACTATAATTTGGACATAAGCTGCCTCTTGAGTCTTGAGTCTTGACTGGGTACTAGCTAGAAGAATAGAATTCTTTTCATAGTGTGAGATGGCCTAACCTTAATTGAGACTACGAACACGTTTTTTAAACCACCACTTGACCATTTTATGGCTATTTATTTTTTGGGGTCAGTGTATCTGTTATGGCTTTGCTGCCCTGTCGTTTGATTTGGTTTATTTTGATGAAGTAGCCAAGAAAAAAAAAACACTAACATGAAAAAAGAAAATCAGAGTTTTCAAATCGTTTAATTGTCCGAAGGCGACTTTTCATAATGTGACATTTAAATGTCAGAATGTGACTTTTCAACAATGGAGCAAGGCGAGAATGTAACTTTTGGATATTCAGGCAATTCATTATGAGTCTTTGATTCTACAAAGAAAAATTCAAATGCTGCAATAAGTGAATTTCTGCGATATTAGTCTCCACGAATATTATACAAGAGAAGGAAAAAATAAAAAGACTTGTTCAATAGAAGTTTATAGACAATAATCTTTTAATTTCAAGGGCTGATTCTGTTGGCCTCATTAAACAGGAATAAAAACTATAGAAGTGAGCTGGAAGAGGAAGTGATTTTCTTTTATAAGAGAGAGAGAGAGAGAGAGAGTGAGTGAGTGTCAAGAATTTAATTAAAATGGGCTGACATAACAAATTATAACTTGAGATATATAATTATAATTTTCTCTTTTGAAATTTGGAAAAATGACATTTTACCCTAAATTTAAAGGAAAAAATTCACCCTAAATCTTTAATCTTGAAGGAAAAAAAAAAAAAAAAACACTTTCATCCTTTTGACATTCTGTTAGGTTCTAAAAGTTTAGAACAATTGACAAATCGTGAACACAAACTTGTCTAGATATAGATCTTAGAGTCTATAGATATTATTAGACAATGCTCAAGGTGATTCAAGTCAAGATTCAAGAACAAGTAAACTGCAAAAAGAAGAGTTTAGAATCTGCCTGGTTCGACCGATCGAAAAATAGGCTCGGCCGATTGAAACATGTATCTGCAGAATTTTAAGTCGGCCTAAATAGCAGTTTAAGCCTATTAAGGATTAGTGTTCCAGATCTACTTCTTCTAGTATACAAAAGAAACCCTAAACACGTTTTTATAAGGCTTTTCAGAGAGAGAAGAGTGTGTCTCTTTTGTATCTAGGGTTTTGTACCAAAAAACTCTCTTATATCTTCTACTGATGTTATTCCTTGAAGAATCTCAAGATCCGGTATTGTAGAAGTTGCTGCTTTCTCTAATCATCAAAGGTGCTGATGATTTAAACTTTCAAGGGTGGTCTTGGAGTCACAAACAGAAGAGTTTGTGTTTTTTATCACAAGTGTGGGTGCTTGTGTTGCAAAGGCCAAGGAAAGAAGTAGTCTGTGAACTCGGAGCTATCATGAGGTCGTGGTAGTAAGTTTTATACTCGAGGTAGTAATAGGATGTTAGTGGTCTAAGTCTTATTGTACAAACTTTAATTCTTTCATAGTGGTTTTGCTTTTTATCTTGAGAATAGCTAGGTTAAATCATCCCTAGGTTTTTGACCGGTTTGGTTTTCCTAGGTCATTAGATTTTTGTGTTATTTATTTTCTGTTACTTTATCATTTATGATTATTTTTGTTTAACCTAGATGTGAATAATAAACCTAAGTATTTATTTGGTTAATTAATTAGGTTAAACAATCTAGTTTACAGGGGTCTAAAAACTTTACAAGTGGTATCAGAGCGGGTTAGCTCTTGATTTAGGTTATTATACCTAGAGTTGATTTTTAATCTCTGTTATCATGGATAATTTTAAGTGTCTTACTGTTTTTGATTGTGATGATTTGAATAAAAGGGACGTTGTTTCTGTTGATCTTATTGATGCCTGTGAAACTCTCCGTAAGGAATTATTGAAATCTATGAAAATTGCTAAGAAATTCAAGGAAGAGTTAAAATTGGCTAATCTTGAAAAAGAGGAATTGATTGTGAGATTAGACAAATCTAATAAAAAGAATGAATTTTTGAGAAATCAAATTTCCTCTCGAGATGAGAAGATGAAAAGTTTGGAACAGGAGTTAGTTGAATCTAAAGTTAAAATTGAAAATTTGACTAGTACCAAGCCTGCTGTTGATAATAGAAGTGCTTCTGTTTCTCTTAAGCCTAAAACTGAAAAAGTTTATATCCCTCATTTCAAGAGGCATAATAAAGAAAAGACTTATTTTACTAGGTTAGACAAAGGTAAAAATTATGATGTAGACACTGAAGTTTCTAAACATAAGTCTAAACCTACTGTTAGAGAGCATAAAAAATCTGTTTTTGTGCCTACCTATCATCTTTGTGGTGTTGTTGGTCATATTAGACCAAATTGTTCTTTGTTGAGGCAAGAACCAAAGCCTGTGATTGGAAACCCCACTAGGAATACTGGTGTTCCTAAATTTGTTCATGTCTGTCACTTTTGTGGTGTTCGTGGTCACATTCGTCCTAATTGTCATAAATTGAAATTTAAAAATTCTGTATTTCAATCTAGGATATGTGATGATATTTCTCCTGCCATAAATCCATACAAATTGTTTCATATTCTTTTGAAAAGTTTAAGCTTGTTGGCTTGTGAAATGAATTTGTAAGATTTCAGTCATTCTCAGAAGATTGGTGTAATCCCTTAAATACACTTTGCTTCTCATGGATTTTCACCTACAAAGCTGAAGACTCATGTTATATGGGTGAGAAAAGATTCTCTAAGGTGAGTGTTGCTGACTTGTCCCTGATTTAATTCTTTCAATTATTTGTGGATATGTTTTCTTTTAGTTTTTAGTTATTTTATTTTCTTAGGTTGTTTTGTTTTAAAAAAAAATCCAAAAACATAGAAAAATTTCAAAAAGACAAAAATATTTTATTTTGTGTCTAGTTTTATTTTTTCTTGAAGATTACATGAGTTATAATATCTCTCTCTTGATTTAGAACATACTTGACATTGTGGAGAATTTGAATAGTATTTGTTATATAAGTGCTAAGCTATTTCTGATTTTGTGTGAGTATGTACTAGTTTGTACATGTACTCAAGGATTAATTAAGAAATTGATATTTCTTGTTTGTGTACCCTCTTTAGCTTAGTTAAGCATTGTCATGCATTGCATATGCATTTTTAATCATTTGAGCATAATGTGTGCTTTTTTTTTTTTGTTCATAAAATTTTATTTAAACCAAAAAGACTTTTGTGTTTTGTATTATAGATCTTGGATTTGTAATTAAGGCTGGCCATATTATCTTTATAACATGCCTGTATACCTTGTTTAGCTTGAATGAGCTTATTTTTCTGCACTTTGCTAGTTTTAGCTATGTAGTGCATGTTGTGTGGGAATGTTTATAGTTTTTGATCACATGATCTTTATTTTGAAGTCATATGCTTTTGATTGTTATGACTAAAAAATCCTAAGAGAAATGCATAAATAACCATCTAATCACTGTTTACTAACCAATCATGAACACTTTAGTGCATATCATAAGATTTTGAGCTTAAGAAAGTGTAGCACATGCACAAAAAGAACATAAGGTGTAGCCTCGAGTTAACGCTAAAATTGATATATACATTATTGGGATATAATAATTTCACAATAAAACAAAATTGGTGTGTACATTATCTTGGCTATTTTTAACAATTTTCTAATCAAATAAAATTAGTGTGTACATTATGAGACAAATCAAGAAACTTACATGATTGCAAGCTTTTATTCCAGGAAATGTGAGAGTTATATGATGTAACTCTTTAGGTGATAATCTCTTTCAAATTTATGTGATGAATTTCGTAGAAATTGTGATTGATTACTATCTACATATCACCTCACATATATCTTATGCTTTTACTAGTTGCACACACTATGCAAGTTATTCTTAGCTAAACTTAGTACATGATATTGTGTGTGAATTTGTCTTGGCCATTCAAGATTATATATTCTTTGATTTTAATGCAAAATGTGGTTAATATTTGAGTTTTTAAGGACAAATTGGTTGAAAAACTTGTTTTTGAGAAATCTGGGTTGAATTTATGTATTTTTGAAAAACTTTTAATCTCATACTCATGCATTTCATTCATGAAATATTGTGTTTTGAGGAGTTTTAGCATAAAATTGCTCTGTTTTTCAAAAATTTAAGTTTTCAAGATTTTCGATCGATCGATCGAAGCTGTTTCTCGATCAATCGAAATTGTGATTAAAATTTAGGTTTGAATTTGCCTGGCTCGATTGGTGTTCGATCGATGCTCGATCGATCGAAACTGAAAAATTTTCAGTTTCTAAGTTTTTGACCAAACTTTTTTTATGCATCATTTGTGTTTGGGATTCACATGCATTGCATTGTTTTTCTGTATCCATTTTGTAGTTTTGCAGTCATATCTCTCATTGTTTTCACACATAACATGCATACACTTTGCTAAATTGGGTACTCAACTTGATTTAAAAATTGATTGATTAATTTTTGAGTCTTTTGTACAGTTTAATATATGCTATTTTTTATGTGTGATCTGCATAAAATATTTTTCTTAAGAGATATGATGGATAATCAATGTGCAAGTATTTTTTCTACTCATGTATATGTTCAAGCTTGCATATATTGAAAGAGAGAATATTTTTCTTCATGTATATCCTCAACTTAGTTTTTATGTTTGGTTTGTGTGTCTTTATTTTTCCCACCTCCTAAATTTTCTCTAAAACTGTTTTTCCCAAAACATGTTTTGTTTTTCCTATTTTTATAGGGGGAGAAATCTGTTTTTAAAACCTAACAAGTGTTCATAAGGGGAGTTGTTGCTCTTCATTTGTTTCCTTGATTCTCTATTTTTTTTTATTCTTTGTTGTGTATGTTTTCTGTTTACTCTTTGTTTGAGTTGTCTTTATTAATACGTGACAAAAAGGGGGAGATTTAGATGAAATGTGGGAATATGTGGAAATCCTGTTTGTTTTGTTTAGGGGGAATTGAAATTGTTTTTGAAAGGGGCAGAAAATAATTTTTTTTTTATGTATATAACTTAGGGGGAGAGTTAGTTTGCATATTTGTTTAATTGCTTTAGTTTGTTTATTTTGTTTTACTTGTATTTTTCACACATGCGTTTATGTGTTTGTTGAGTGTTTCAGGAATATACATGTTCATTCAGTCGTGCTGCTGTCTACACTAGCAACTGATAGATAGTAGTTAGGTTGAATTTTTTTTGGGCATTTTAATTTTTAATGGGTTGTTTGTAACTTTGAGCATTTCAGTTTTGTAATGTGTTTTGTCACGAATTGTCAAAGGGAGAGATTGTTAGGTTCTAAAAGTTTAGAACAATTGGCAAATCATGAACACAAACTTGTCTAGATATAGATATTAGAGTCTATAGGTATTATTAGACAATGCTCAAGGTGATTCAAGTCAAGATTCAAGAACAAGTAAGCTGCAGAAAGAAGAGTTCAGAATCTACCTGGTTCGACCGATTGAGAAACAGGCTCGACCGATCGAAAAACGTATCTGCAGAGTTTTAAGTTGGCCCAAACAGCAGTTCAAGCCTAGTAAGGATTAGAGTTTCAGATCTACTTTTTCTAGTATATAAAGGAAACCCTAAGCATGTTTTTATAAGGCTTTTCGGAGAGAGAAGAGTGTGCCTCATTTTTATCTAGGATTTTGTACTAAAAAGCTCTCTTATATCTTCCACTAGTATTATTCCTTGAAGAATTTCAAGATTCGGTGTTGTAGAAGTTGCTGCCTTCTCTAGTCATTAAAGGTGCTGATGATCTAAACCTTCAAGGGTGGTTTTGGAGTCACAAACATGAGAGTTTGTGTTTTTTATTACAAGTGTGGGTGTTTGTGTTGCAAAGGCCAAGAAAAGAAGTAGTCCGTGGACTTGGAGCTATCATGAGATTGTGGTAATAAGTTTTATACTCGAGGTAGCAATAAGATGTTAGTGGTCTAAGTCTTATTGTACAAACTTCAATTCTTTCATAGTGGTTTTGCTTTTTACCTTAAGGGTAACTAGATTAAATCCTCCTCAGGTTTTTTACCGGTTTCGTTTTCCTAGGTCATCAGATCTTTGTGTTATTTATTTTCCGTTGCTTTATTGTTTATGATTATTTGTATTTAACCTAGATCTGAATAATAAACCTACATATACACTTGGTTAATTAATTAGGTTAAATAATCTAGTTTACAGGGGTCTAAAAACTTTACACATTCAATTGACTTAACTTTGTTAAATTAATATTAAAAATGTTTATAAAAAAAAATTAAAAATGTTATGTACTAATCTGCCCTTTGCTTAATAGTGGGCTTCAAAAATTGTCATCCATTTCATAATTAAAATTCTTTATTTTAAATTTTTAATTAAAGTGTATTTTAAAATTTTAAGTATGAATTTTACTTATTATTATTATTATTATTATTATTATTATTATTATTATTATTATTATTATTATTACTTTTTTTCAATTGGTTATGGAAATATTGACTATCGTAAGTGTTTTTGTGCTTGATAAATTTTGCATTTTTATTTTAAATTTATCCGTTTTATTTTTATTAACCATGGTTAAACTTATGTAAGGAAATTCACGTAAAAATTAGAAATATTTCATTACTTTGAAAATAATCTAAAGGCCATGTCATTAATGTGTGGAAATATCGTAAATTTTTTAGAAATTGATGGATTCTTCAGCATCAATAAACGACCCTCTCTCTGTATATATAAAAAGAGCCAATAAGCTCATGAACAGTATTTTTGGTTTAATGAGTTGTCTTTTTCCTTTTTTATATATATTTTGTTCTTCAAGTTCACCAATTTTTTTTTTAAAGGATCTTTATATGTTTACTTTGTACTTGCCATGTAAGCTTACATTGTATACACACAAAAAGTGGAAAATATTATATACATTTGCAAAAAAAAAAAAAAAAAAAAATTGTACAAATTTTACAAATGTGTACAACATTTTCCAATTCTTATGTTTTTACAATATAAATTTACATTTTAAGTACAATGTATATTTCTATATACAAAAAGGGTGAATGGAAAAAGCTACAGTAATTTTGCTACAATAGTTTTGGTTTGTTCAATTCTACAGTGATTTTTTTTCCAGTCATGTGCTCAACACGTGGCTACTTCGCTGGTTATCTTCTCGTGAGCTTCTCGCGAAATCCTCTTGATCTTCAATATGAGCTTGAGTCTTCACACTCCCTCTCGCACACAACCCTTGCAATAAAAATCCCACAAAAATGTAGGGAAAAAATGATTGAATATAATTACAATTACATTTGGCATAGAATTAGAGCCAACACAAAATAGTTGTAAATAATAACTTTGCAATCTCCCCCTTTGGCTATTCCATGACAAAACCCCTAAAACAGACTTTAGACTTAAATGTGAGTTTGGGAACAATGACAAAACTCACTCACACCTAATTCTAGAAGTTGTGAAGCACTTGCATCGTATATACTTGTATTTTGAAACACTCGCACACAAACAAAAATTTCATTAAGCTTATGACAAGTTGAGCACAAGGTACGTATAGGAACAATTAAAATGCGATCAAAGTATTAAACAAGATATAATATGTGAAGCGTAACTTGATCAAACATGAACAGTCATTAAAGAATGACTACAATGAACATTTAGCTATTAAATGATCATCCAGACACACAATGCAATTAAGAGCAATGCAATCAATTGCATGTCCAACACACAATCAATGCAAAACACTAAGGTGTTTGCATCAAGGATACAAGATCCAACAAGGGCACAAGTGTAGAGTACTAAAGATAATGCATACATAATCTATAAGTACTAATACGCTACAAAGCAAAGGTACACAAACAAAGTACTAAAGATTCAAACTAAAGTACTTTAAAACTTTAAAAGAAAGCAATGTAAATAGCATCAAAACAAAATATTAAATGTAGGCTTTTCTTGCTCTTGCTTTTCATCTCCAATGCTCCCCTTTCAATCTAGCTCTTTCTCCCCCTATAGGTGAATGCCTTTGAGCTTCAAAATTTTTGAAATGAGACAACAAAAAGGAAGGCAGTTCCTTGAGGCAGTTCTTTCAGCAGTATTGCTCAAAATGTGGAAGATATAAGAGCAAATGTCGATTTCTTCATCAATGATCAGGTCATGAAGGAATAAAGCCCAACCAAGATTCATGTACAGGTGCTTGAGAGAGGATAGAGGTTGTGGAACATGATTGTTGTGAGCAGCCTCAATTCGGGAAATAGTGATGAAACACTAACTAATTTCCAATTGGTAGAGAACTCCAAGTTTTCTTTGAAAGTTTCCTGAAGCAAATCCACCTCCAGATCCAAGTCATCATACATCGGTGGTTTTTGGAACATTAACCAGTTGATGTGCAAAATGATGGCAAGATATGAAGGTGTCACTATGAAGTCATTTCCTCTAACCCAACATTTCAATTCATCCCCATTATAAATGGCATTTGCATAGAATTCCTTTACCAATTCTTCGTACTTTTCGTCAAAGTTGGATAGAAGAAAATTCCAATCCTTGGGGGTGAACCATTTCGTAATGTTCGTATCAAGAAGAGACGCTTGCTCAACCACCTTTTCAACCAGCAAGGGGGCATCCTTGAAGTAGTTCTTATAGGCTTGAAATGTTGCATATGATCTGAACTTGTCGACATCATAAAATCCTGTCGATGATCGAGTCCTTTTTGACTTTGGGGTGAGGCTATCAATATCAATTACCAGTTCCTTTCCTTTGCTACTACCTCCTTTCACAGTTGATTTCTTGAAGGGGGACATCTGCAAAAATAGTAACAAGCACAAAGAAACAAGTAAAAATCACAAAACAAGAACACAAACTTGATTAGTACCAAGTTAGTCCATAAATTAACCACAACGTCCTATAAAAGAATGTAAACAATATCACAAGATCATGTTGTAATTGCTAAACATGTAATAAAACTTATCTAGCATGAGTGATATGCAAGACATGACGAGTGAACAAATGTGTGCATCAAGTGTGCATATGTGATGCATGATCAAGGCATGACTAAGCACACCTAGGTCAAAGTGTGTAAAACACACAACCAATGATCAAAACTTGATAAACGTGCATAATCATGGTAATCCCCAAAGTTTGGTACTCATTGGAGTCCAAAACAACATCAAAATGCCATTTAGGCATTTTATCAAACACCTAGTATGCACAAACACAACTAACATGTAAAACAATGCATGAACATATGAAAATCTTGCCTAAATACATGTTAGAATGCCACAAGGGGCCAACAAAAACACAATTAAAGACAATGGGACAAATCCCAATCAAGAAATTCAAAAGATTTTGCACAAAAATTAAATTTTCCAAACCTGTTCAAAATATACCCAACCTATGAAAACCTAGAATCTAAGGCTTAATCTAAGGAAATAAAGAGAAAAGAATGATGAAACATACCTAAGTGAAGACTTAGAGTAGATTGAACTTGAGTCTTTGTTGGGTTTTTTGAGAGAAAAATAGTTTAGGGTTGAGAGAGGCTCGAAGGAGGCAAAAGGTGTGAGTTTGAAAAACTGTCATATTCTACCCTTTAAAAACTGAAAACACGAAATTTTTGCGGGTAAGCTTCTCACGAAGTTACTTGCGAAAATGCCTTTGAAGCATTGAAATTGTTTTGTGAGTAGTAGTTTCTTGCGAGACAGTCGCGAAAGTTTTTGTCTGAATTTTGGTGTTTTCAATTTTTTCCATCCTCATTTTCGCAGGAAGAGCTAACTCATGAAACTTCTCGCGAAAATGCCTCTGAAAGAGTTTTTAGGGAAAACAAGAAATAGGCAATATGTACAAAAACTCTAAACACACGAGAGCATAAAAACACTTTCAAAAACATATAAAAAGCGCAAAAATATTTTTGGGTTTGATCTACAAGCAATTGAGTATACACACCACATTTGAACACGTACAATCATACAAATGGAATAAGCATTCATTTAGCATTAGACTTGTGTGTTGTGTGTAAGGATTAAGTATGAACTAGTCTATAGTCTAGTATGAAGCTTCAATAATCAATTCAATCAAATCATACACAATTAGTACGAAGTCAAGTGACCTATCTCACTTGTAGAAATGAACATATATGACCCCTCACCAATGTGATTACACTTGAATGAAAGCTTTTTATTGTGCTTCCATAATACATACTTTTGATTAAAACAACTCAAATTTTTGAGAAGCGATGCCATAAACATTTTGAGATAACTTTGAAACTTTAGCCTTTAGCTTTGGCACCATACATTTTTAGTACAAATCGCTTTCCTTTTTCCCTAGTCAAATACTAGTATGTGCAATGGCTTTTTCAGCTCAAAATTCTCTTTTCGAGATTGACATTTGTAGATCTCTTGAAAAAGAAAAAAAATGTGAGGAGATATATAGGCACAAGTTTACGCATGTATCAAGATCAAGCAAGTCTACTGACCAATCATTTATGACAAGGTTGAAAATCTATTTACAACAGTCAAAACATGGATTTCTAGATGTTGCTCACACTTTGAAAATGTGCATACATAACAAGCTAAGCTCGTAAATGCCCTACGCCATTAGTACAAAGGTACTAGGCCAAACTCTCATGTGATAAACACAACACAAGCGATCAAACTTTTTGGAGATTTTTCAATTTTATGGGTTTTTGAATTTTTTAATGTTAGGATTAGTGCCCTTAAACCTATTGTAATATGTCATATATGATATTATGTATGACATTATGTATTAAATGATGTATGACTTAATATTGTGATTAATAAAGTTGCTTTATTCTTATCTAAAATAATGGAAACATGAATATTTGGACATTATCATATAGTCCATGAGATGCATATTATGTGATTTATGTGATTTAGTCACGGAAGATATAAATCACAAGTTCTTTGCAAACTCAGAATTATAGTTCATAGTCGGTGATGAAATTGGACATCTCATCTGCGAAGACTATAACATATCAACTAAGATGATTTGTCTTGATTATGGAAGTGAAGACTTCTAGTTAATATGTTGATATGTTTTAAGAGTTAAGATATATTGAACTAGACCGCTGTGAAATTTATCATTCTCCTAATGACTGTTAAATGAATAATAAATCTCACGACTTATATTTACATGATCTCTTAATCTTGAAAGAATAATGGACCTGATCATGAAGTGTAGGTTGTTTTAATATATCAGGAGTGAGATCTAAAGTATTGGTCAAAATCTCAGTATGTTGGGCAGCCATATTTAGTGTTGATGAAACATATATTCTCAAGATGGAATTCATAGTCTCTTAACGGAGATATAAAATATTCCTTTGAGATAAGTTTAATTGGTTCAGTTATTCAGAGAGTTAGGCCTAACCACTTTAGTAAGACTAAAGTATATATTTATGAAATTAGATTTCATAAATATATGATGAATAAATTTAAAAGGATTAAACCGGGTACTCAAGGATTAAGATGTAGTAATTCACAAAGTGGCAGTCTACATTCATTACTTTGTATTACTACGAATATTTTATGAAGGGGTTGCATGTATAATAAAGTCATGGGATATAAATTATTAATAAGGCCTAGAGTGTAATTATATTTATATAGTGATATTAAATATAATTAATAGTAACTTTGGACTTGTCAAGAGTTGACAAAAAAGCCCAAGGCCCATTGGAGCTAGTGTCTTATTTGTTCTCTTTTGGTCCCACTTCAAGCTACATACTAAAGCTCAATTGGAAAAGCCCAAAAGACTAGTCTAATTAGATAATCAGTTATTAAGGGAGAAACATACAGAATTTTAAGGGGGAGACTTCTTCATGAAATGATATGTATGCGAGTGTTGGACACTTTATTATTCTCCCTAGAACAAACACATATAACTGATTGAGAGACCACACATCTTGGGCATCATGTGGAATTGGAGTGAAGATTAAAAGTATTCCCGAGTACTTCTGATCTTCGGTTTTGAAATTCACCATACCAAGGTACACTCTCTTGATTCTATATTCTAAAACTTACATAGTGCTTGTTATCAATTCCGAATGAAGTAGATCCGTTAATTTTCCGCTGCGTATGTTTTGTATGTTATACAAACATGTTTATTTCCAACATTTAACACGCTCAAAAATAGAACATGAAAAGTAAAATTAACAAAAAAAAAAAAAAAAAAAACAAGTACAAAATAAACTTGAAAAAAAAACATGCTAAAATGAAAACATAAGCACACAACCAAACAAAGTCACAACATATCGAAAGAATTGATGCATGAACATGTTTTAATGCTTATGCATGTGTACCCTTCTTCACCCACATGACACGTGCATTTGGGGTGATATCCTTAAAGGATTGGGTACTTGAGTTGCGATTCTCAAACCTTAGGGTGAAGTTTGCCAAACAAGAAGTGATGGTATCTATCATCTTCATCACATTACCAATACCGGTATCGACTTCTCGCCCTTTTGATTGCTTGGCATTCCAATTCCCCTTTCCTCGTCCTCTTAGCCTTTGAGAATCTGCCTTCTTCAATGCGTGAAGCTTATGACAATTAGGTCTAGTGTATCCTCGAATTCCACAATGGTGGCAAAAATGTTGAGTTTAAGGACCTCTTTGTGACTTCGTTAGAGACTTCCCTTTAGTCTTGGGTTTGGCCACAAATGGATTTTGAGGTTTTGTCAAAATCTTTTGAGTAATCACAATTGGCTTCTTCTCAACCTTCACATTCTCAACAATTGGAGTTGCTACCACTGGTTCCTTAGCCTTAACAAACTTCATCTCCTTGACACATTGGCACTTGAGTTACTTTCTCCAGTATATCCTAAGCCACTTTTGTCAGAAAAGGCTTTTGATGTGCAAGCACTTCATCAAGTTTCTTGGAGGCAACATGCTCCACTTTGGCACTAGCTTGAATCACTTCCAGCTCAAGAAACTTGATCTTGGAATAGGCTTCGGTTAGTTCTTCATTCAGCGCCTCAACTTCACACTTCGTTTCTTTGTACCTCACGAGTATGCTCTTGTAGTCTTGCTTTACTCTCTTCATTTTTCTGATGGCTGCTTTAGCCACTCTATTATACTTTCCAGACTTCTCAAGAAGAGAATTATACGATTCTTGCAATCCCTTTACTTCTTCATCTTCATCATCGGATTCCTCCCCAATCCCCATAGACTCTACTTCGGTGTGCTCACCGAGTTCTTCCACTAGAAGACTCAAATCTTTCGAAGAGTCCCTGGGTGCAATAGCCATAAATGCGGAGTAGTTTCCTTCTGTTAGGTTCTAAGACTTTAGGTTTAAATGTATTAGAATTTCAATTTGTAATGTTGGCAAACCATGATCAAAACGTTTAGTCTTGTTTTAAACTTGCTCAAAGTATGTTTAAGTGTAAAGTTGGAATCGAGTGTATTATAGGATTTATTGTGTAAATCTGCCTAGCTCGATCGATCAAAAATTAAACTCGATCGATCAAAACTCGTGCAGATTATTTTTCTACAAAATTTCCTAACTCAGCCCAAGCCCGTTTGACGTGTAGGGTTTTATCTTTTGCCTTAAGTATAAAAGGAAAAACCCTAGCCATGTTTTGGTGTTGCTTTTTATGCTGTGTGTGTGAATCTCTTATGAGATCTAGAGGTGTTTGCCTTTACATACACTTAGGGTTTCCAATCTCAAAATTGATGTCGAGAGCTTGGTGATCAATTCAGTTGCAGATTCAAGAGCTTAAAGATATACAAGCGGGAGTGCTTGTACTCGCTGGAAATCCAAGAAAGAAGTAGTTCGTGGACTTGGTGCTGTCACGTGGTCGTGGTAGTAAGTTTTCTACTCCAGGTAGCAATAGGATGTAAGTGGTCTAAGTCGCTATTATGTAAACTTCAATTCTTTCTTAGTGGATTTATTTTAACTTGAGGACATAGCTAGGTTAAATCCTCCCCAGGTTTTTTACCAGTTTGGTTTTCTTGAGTTATCATATCGTTGTGTTCTTTATTTTCTACACTTTACAATGATATGATATATTTATGTTAACCTAGATTTGATAATTTGACTAAGTAATAACTTGGCTATTATGAGGCAACTCAAGAAACCTACATGATTGCAAGCTTTTATTCTAGGAGATGTGAGAGTTATATGATGTAACTCTTTAGGTGATAGTCTCTTTCAATTGTATGTGATGAATTTTGTAGAAATTGTAATTATGTACAATTCACATATCACCTCACATGTTTCTCAAGCTTTTGTTAGTTGCACATACTACACAAGTTACTCTTTGCTAAACTTATTACATGTTATTGTGTGTGATTTTATTGTGGCCATCCAAGATTGAGAATTTCTTGGTTTTTAATGCAAAATGTGTTTGAAGTTTGAGAATTTAAAGAAAATTGATTGAAAATCTTAATTTTGGGAAATCTGGGTTAAATTCAAATATTTTTTGAAAAGCATTTCATCTCATACTCATACATTCTATTCAGAATGCTTTAAAGTGTTTTTGCACAAAACTGTTCTGTTTTTTCAAAAATTGATTTTTTTTATTTTTTATTTTTTATTTTTTATTTTTTTCAGATTTTCGATCGATCGAATCTGTTTCTCAACCGATCGAAAATGCGATTAAAATTTTGGTTTGAATCTGACCATTTCGATCGCTGTTTGATTGGTTCTGGATCAATGGAATGTAATTTTCGATCGATCGAATCTAATTTTCGATCGATCGAAAATCGCATGGAGAGTTTTTGTTTTGAAACCTTTAGCTTTTCACGTGTTCATCACTTTTTCAACTTTTTCAAAAGCTATACTCTTTCTCTTCAATTGGTCAAGGAGTCAATTCAAAATTTTTGTCATTTTCCACCAAATTTCTTCAAGGGTTTTTGTCCTCTAAGGCTGGTAAGGCCTTTATACCCCTTCTTTTTCTTTTATTTTCATGTTTCATGAATTTTGGGGATAATTTTGAACCTATGAAAAATTGGGGTTTTTGTTGATTGAAGCCTTTTATTTGGAAATTGATCAATGGTTTTCTGTTATGGGATGTTATTAAACTGTTCTTTGGTGTTTAATTTGATCAATTTGTTGAATTGGGAAAAATTGAAAATTCTAGGGCTTGAAACTACTCGATTTGGGGGTTTTGTTCAATTGAGCTTAATTTGATGAAATTGGCTTGTTAAACTAATTGATTTGATCATTATTTTATGTTATCTATCTTGTGTAATGATCAATTTGGTCAATTTATTGGTTTTTTGAAAGTGGGTTTTTTAAACATTGGGGTTTTTGATATAAACTCTATGCTCAAGCCAATTTTGTGAATTTAAAGTCCAATTGAACTCATTCTCACTGCATTAGAGCATGCATCATGTGTTGAAATTGTTCATGCATCATATAGATTGTTATTTTCTATATATTTTTTATGCTAACTTGCAGTCTGCCCTTGGTTTTTGTTTTTTGTTTTTTTTATTTCTTTCTCTGTCTCTTTTGTGTCTGTCTTTTTAATCCTTAGCATCATGGTTAGGAAGACTAGAGCTCAGAGGGTGTCCTCCTCTGCTCCTACCTTTGATAGTGAGAGGTTTTCGAGTGAAAAAAAAAAAAAAAAAAACCAGGAAGCTTATGAGAAGTTGAATATTCGTAGGAAAGTCTGGGCTGAGAGGAAGGTTTTGTTAGATTAGTTAAATGGTGAGATTAGGAGAAACTTTGACCGTCAGGCCTGGTTACCTTTATTAGATGTTGATCATCCTCCTTCGGCTACCTTGATAAGAGAGTTCTACTCGAACCTCTCTATTCACACCTATGATTCCAATACTTAAGTCAAGAGTTGGATACGGGATGAAGAGTTCACCATTACTCTTTCCATAGTGGCTGATGCTCTTGGGGTGCCACTGGTCCAGCATCTTGTTTATCCGTACGATGAGTCTCCTCCCTTGGATGACATTATGTCATTTATTATTGGTACTTCTATCCAATGGGGTTTTGATCCTTGGATCACCTCTAACGAGTTGACCAAGACTCACTATCTCTTTTTCCGAGTTTCTTGCCATTCCATTTGGCCTATCTCTCATCTGCACACTATTCCTTTGGAGAGATGTGCATTTCCGTATGCCCTTGTCATAGACGCTCCTATGAGTTTTCCTTATCTCTTCATTCGTTCTTTGATTGAGGTAGTTTTACTGCTCATGCTCTTTTCTTTCTGGTTTTTATTCATCGGATTCTTTTGCATTTAGGATTAGAGCAGTTTCTTGTGCCTGAGCCCGTTCATATCATAGCTCCCATAGGTGCCACATTTCTTAGTAGGCAAAGGGCTCTTCAGATGAGAGCAAGCTCTAAACGCCTTAGAGTTGAGTCTTCTGGTGGTGCACCTCCTCTTTCCTCTACTACAGGTGATATTACTACTGAGGAGTTTGTCGATCCTACTGCTGCTACTGTTCTTCCACCTTCTGCTTTGGATGATTCAGACATTCGTCATACGTTAGAGACTGTCATGACCATTCAGGCGGCTCATGATCAGCATTTGGTGGACATGCTTGATGAGCTTCGTGCTTTGCGAGCGAATTTGGAGCGTATTAGACGATCACCTCTGCCACCTCCTTTTGATGATGATTGAGTGTCCTTTGGCAATTCGTCACAAAAAGGGGGAGTACATTTGTAGAAGAGATTTTGTTGTTAGGGGGAGATTTTATTGTTTTGGAGCTGTGGAGCTTTAGATTGTATCTAGGTGCTTTATTGTGTATCTACATATTTTTTGCTTATGATATGATAGGGGGAGATACTATGATGTATTTATATATGTTTCTTGTTTTACATTGCTTATTGATTTATTTTTATGAAGTTATTCATGATTATATGTCTTTATTTTGTGTTATGTGAAATCAAGAAGTTATTTTGTATTACTTGTATTTTTTACAAATGCGTTTATGTGTTTGTTAAATGTTTCAGGAATATACAAGTTGATTCAGTCGTACCACTGTCTATACTTGCAACTGATAGATAGTAGTTAGGTTGAATTTTTTGTGTTGGGCAATGATATTGTATTGGGTTGATTTTTTGTAAACTTTGAGCGATTTGTTTTGGTTTGTGTTTTGTCACGGATTGCCAAAGGGGGAGTTTGTTAGGTTCTAAGACTTTAGGTTTAAATGTATTAATTCTTCAATTTGTAATGTTGGCAAACCATGATCAAAACGTTTAGTCTTGTTTTAGACTTGCGCAAAGTATGTTTAAGTATAAAGTTGGAATCGAGTGTACTGCAGGATTTACTGTGTAAATCTGCTTGGATCGATCGATCGAAAATTAGACTCGTTCAATTGAAACTCGTGCAGATTGGTTTTTTGCAGAATTTTTCAACTCAGCCTAAGCCCGTTTGATGTGTAGGATTTTATGTTTTGCCTTAAGTATAAAAGGAAAAACCCTAGCCATGTTTTGGTGTTGCTTTTTATGTTATGTGTGTGAATATCTTGTGAGATCTAGAGGTGTTTGCCTTCACATACACTTAGGGTTTCCAATCTCAAGATTGATGTCGAGAACTTGGTGATCAATTCAGTTGCAGATTCAAGAACTTAAAGATATACAAGCGGGAGTGCTTGTGCTTGTTGGAAATCCAAGAAAAAAGTAGTCCGTGGACTCGGAGCTGTCACGTGGTCGTGATAGTAAGTTTCCTACTCGAGGTAGGAATAGAATGTTAGTGGTCTAAGTCGCTATTGTATAAACTTCAATTCTTTCATAGTGGATTTTTTTTTTACCTTGAGGATAGCTAGGTTAAATCCTCCCCAATTTTTTTACCAGTTTGGTTTTCCTGGGTTATCATATAGTTGTGTTCTTTATTTTCTACACTTTACAATGATATGATATATTTGTGTTGACATAGATTTGATGATTTGACTAAGTAATAACTTAGCTAATTAACTAGGTTAATCTGGTTGTGTTTTAAAGGGTCTAAAAATGCACACCTTCTCCATCACAACTTTCTTCCGAATCCGAATTGGAGCCTTCTGAGTCACTAAGGGTAGTAGCAAAGACTTTACCCTTTGTTTTCAAGTAAGTGGGGCACTCTTTCTTCACATGTCCATGCCCTTTGCACTCATAGCACGTGACCGCTTGAGATGGAGAAGAATCTTTGGAATCCTTCTTCTTGAAGTTTTTCTTATCCTTCTTGAAATTTGAGAATTTCCCCTTCTCAAAAGACTTCCCATCCTTCTTGAATTTTAAGAACTTACGAAAGTTCTTAGCAAGGTGATGCGAACCTCAATCGACACGCTTTGAGACCCAACAAACAATATTGGAATATTTTCCCAAGAAAGCTAAAATTCAGATTTTGATAAAACCCTGACCCAACGTTTAAAAGAGAAATGCGAACCAAAGGTATAAGTAACAAATCTCGACCCAATGATTATAATGGAATCACGATCCGAAGGTATAAAGTTTAAATGCCACAAGAAAGAATCCCTGATAAGTTCACAGTTCTTGAAGAACCAAATAAAAGAGCAAAGCCTCACTTTTTTCTGATTTTTATTCAATAATCTTTTCTATTACAATGAGTGCATGCTATTTATAAGGCATGACTGAAAGTTGAAAATATAAAAAACGTACTAAATAATAAAACCCTAATTAAAAGCTGATTTGGTTTGAAAATAGCAGATCCAAAATAGGAAAATAGATAAAAAAACGTTCTAAATAATAAAAGCCTAAATTTAAGGTAGATTTGGTCTGAAATTAAAAGTTCCAAAATAGGAAAAATGTCTATTAACTAATATAGAGCTAGAAAGCCAATCAGCCATTAATCCACGCTATAAATAACGCCCAATTAAGTCAGATTAGCGCTCAATAGCTTGGATTAAATTTATTATGCCTTTATCTTCTTTTGGGCCCAACCTGGAATGGCTTGTGTTAGAATCAGTCCAAATCTCTTGAATCAGCCCATTAAGTGCTTTTTTGATCTTCTTGGATCTTGCTCTTGTAATAGGCCCAACTGGAACATGCAATGGATCTTTAAATACTTATTGATTCTAATCATGAGATGGAGAAGAATCTTTGGAATCCTTCTTCTTGAAGTCTTTCTTATCCTTCTTGAAATTTGAGAATTTCCCCTTCTCAAAAGACTTCCCATCCTTCTTGAATTTGAAGAACTTACGAAAGTTTTTAGCAAGGTATGCCACTTCCTTCTTGACCTCATACTCATCTGAGGAGTCTTGAGCTTCCAATCTCTCATTGATTGTCTTGAGAGCAAGAGATTTGCTCTTTCTTTGTGATGGTAGAGATAGCTCATAAGTTTGAAGAGAACCAATGAGTTCTTAAATTTTAATCTTATCAAGGTCTTTGCTCTCTTCGATGGTGGTAAACTTTGCATGGAAGCTCTCTGGTAGGGATCATAAAATCTTCCTCACAACCTTAGAGTTATCCATCTTTTCACCCAAGTTGAATTTGCCAATCACCACTTAATTTAGCTTCCCATAGAAGGAGTCGAATGACTCATCTTCGCTCATCTTTAGTTCTTCAAAGCGAGTGGTGAACATTTGATACCATTTTTGAATTGTGAGCTATGTCATTCCACCTTGAAATCAATTGGTGATAATGAAGGCATACTCAAATCTTTTATGGCATTCGACATCACACCACGCGGGTCTGTTTTTAGAGTGGTTGTAGGGAGTCAAATTGTGGTGCCCCCAACAATTCCTCCCTCACAATGACATTCCCGTGACTCGAACCCATGACCTTGGCTCTGATACCAATTGAAAGCTCGAATTTGTGTATAAACATAAGAGCTTGTTTAGATCCCCAATTAAAAGTTATGGCTCAGTTTCTTTTACCCTAACTTAAACTAAGTGCGGAATAAGAGTAAATGCGTGTGAACAACTGAAAAACTACTCTAAGCCATATTCATTTAATATCAACAATAAAAGAAAAGTTTAAAGAGTAGGGAAGAAGGATGCAAACACAAGATAATACCGAGACGTGTTATTGAAGAGGAAACTGAAGAACTTGGCAAAAAACCTCTCCGCCGCGTTCCAAGCGGTAAATCGATCCACTAGAGAATAAGTTGGAGCACAAGAATAACAAAAGACCCTCCAAGCCTAGTCTACCCCATGTACTTAAGCCTTCCAAGCTCCGGCTACCAATTGCCTTGACGAAGCCTTGTCTTCTCTAGCTTTTCTAGATCACGCAATTCAGCCCGATTGCATCCATCAACGATTGGTTTCTTCCAATGCTTCCTAGCAGCACCAAAACCTCACTTGGCACTCAGATCGAGTGTGGTAAGTATTTGGGCTATCAATCTCTCAAGGATTTAGATATGGAGAGGTAGGGGTAGAGGAAAACTACAAAGGAATGTATAGATGATTGTAGGTATAACAGTCTCTAACTCTCAAGTGTGTATGCTAGGGTTTTCTCTCTGAAAAGTACTCCTTTCAATATGTGGGTAATGAGGGTATATATAGTGTGGGTAAAGACTTGGTGGAGCACAAATGACAAAATAGAAAAACAGAATGTTTCGTGAGTATTTCGCGGGAAGACCTTACCCGCGAGACACTCGCAAAAACTCTAGTTGTCTTGACTCTTCGCATTCCAATCATGTGTTCAACATATGACTACTTCGCGGGTTAGCTTCTCGCGAGCTTCTCATGAAATCCTCTTGATCTTCAATATGAGCTTGAGTCTTCACACTCTCTCTTACACACAGCCCTTACAATAAAAATCCCACATAAATTCAGGAAAAAAATGATTGAATAGAATTACAATCAAATTTGGCTTGGCATGGAATTAGAGCCAACACAAAATAGTTGTAAATAACAACTTTACAAGGTACTTATTTTAAAGTATATATTCATTTTTATGTTTTAATTAAATTCTTTTCAAATGTTTTATGAACTTCTATGATTGTTGGTTCTAATTCTTTAAATTTCTCATTTAAGGTTAATTTATGTGCCATCTTCACATACAAAAGAAGTGCTTTCTAGATACTTTGTTGGAGTGAAATATTGATAGGAAGTTATCTACTGTGACTATGAATAATTGTAGTACCAGTGATGCAGTTATAAACATTATCTTAGATAAGCTTCAACGTGGTGCACTTATTATGTGTGGATTAATGTTGCATATGCATTGAAAAGGTAATTGGATCATGCATTGAAAAAGTTTGAGAAAGTGTGGGATTTTGGACTACATCAACAAAGAGAAGGTAGAAGTTTGATGAGACATCCCGACAAGCACATGTTAAATGTACCAAAGAACTAGCCCTTGATTGTAAGATTCGTTGGAACTCTACCTATCTCATGCTTTCTATTGCTATAAAGTATCAAAATGTCTTTTATTGATTGAACATATGTGAGTCATCTTATAAGTGCATTCCAATGGAAGAAGAATGGGAGATGGCAAGTAATATATGTGAGAGATTGGCAGTGTTTCACAAGGTTACAAAGCTATTCTCGGGAACCTTATACATAGCTAATCTTTTCTTTCCTAAGGTGTGTGAAATAAAATAGCTTTGAATTCTTGGTTTACAAGCGCAAGTGATGTGATTAGGAGTTTGGCATTTAAAATGTTGGAAAAATTTGATCATGATTGGAATGTGATTCACGTTGTTGGAAAATTGTGATTCATGGTGTTATGGCCATGGTAACCATTTTAGACCCATGATATAAGATTGAATTGTTAGAATATTATTTTCCATTTATGGTGATGAAGCTGACAATGGAATTTAAAGGGTTAGAGATATTTGTTATGAAATAATTCGTGACTACAGTTCTGGGAGAATGGCTAGGGAAGGTACTTGTGGCCCTTGTGTGGGAGAGGATCCACAAGTTGATGACTCCCTTATGGACTTTGAAAGATATCTTAGTTAGAAAAAAAGGAGTGGGAATATTAAATTAGAGTTGGACCATTACCTTGAGGATGATTTAATGCCAAGAACTGTGGATTTTGATATTTTGGCATGGTGGAACTCTAATGGGCCAAAGTGTTTGAAACTGTGAAAAAGTTAAGATAGAAGAGAAAAACAATCAAGAGGCTAAGGTTATGTTTGGTAACCATTTTTGTTTTTTATTTTCAAAAACTTGTTTTTGGGAATATAAGGAAAAAAAATTTCTTGTATTTTTGAAATTAAAAAACATGTTTGGTTAGTTGAAATTAAAACAATAGTTTTTTGAAAAAAAAATAGTAAATACTAAAATATGTTGTTACTAAGATTTGAACTCTAATGCTAACTCATTAAATGAGACAGATTTATTAAATCAAATGCATAATTTTATTGAATTTTGAAACTAGATACTAAAAACAACCTTTTGCATGTTTTCAGTTTTCTTCACAAATTAAGTTTTGAGAACAGCTTTGTTTTTCATTTATTTTGGGTTGCCAAACAAGTTTTTTAATTTCAAAAATAGAAAATTGTTTTTGAAAACAAAAAATAAGGAGAAAAAATAGTTACTAAACATAGCCTAAGGTTTTAGTTTGATATAAAAGGTCTTAAATATTATTTTTTATTATTATGATGATGTGGATACCCTAATTCAAAGGAAATAATTGTGTGGCAAAGGCACCACGGGGAAAAAAAATTGCAATCGCTTAAGAGCACGTAGCAGAAAAAAAAAAAAAAAAAAAAAAAGGAATATGGTTTTTAAGTGGGACTCACAAAACATTGTTTTGTTTAAGAAGACAAATGAACTTATGGAACGTTTGTGTTATTTCTTATGGAACCTATATATGAAAAAAGACAAAATAGTGTTATTTGTTCTCCAAGTATGGAACGTTTGAGGTCAAAATGGTAGGTATTGTAAATTGCAATACTATATAGGATTTTTTTTTCGGAGGTCGGGGGGATACGACTCCCCCTACATCCTATTGTGAAAGAAAGTGACTGAGAATAAAATGATGTTTTTCTCCGAGTATGGTTGCTATTTCCCATTTGTTTTTATTTTAATATATATGTTCTATATTCTCTAAAAAAAATTATATGTTCTATATATTAAAAAAAAATCATCCCTTTTTTAATTTATAATTTTTATGATAAGAGGTAAAGAAAGAGGTTTGTTCATTTGGCAAGTTTCCACAGATTCGAGTATTATATTAGTCAACATCAATACAGTTGAAAAATTAAGAAAGCTTTTATTGATCAATTGTGAAAAATGGAATCAAATAAGAGAAAGGGAGATACAGATTTCTAATATGATTTAAACCCTTTATCTTTTATTCTTTCAAAGGAAAATGTTAGAGTTACCAACTATTTTCCAAATGGATAATGTGATGAGTATTTGTTGGAAAATAAAAAAGTGATGATAGCTAGTGATGTGCCTAAGTGAATTAAAACTAATAAGAATTTATCATATTAATTAACAATTCGTAAAATTGTTGTAGAAAAGTTTGTGTTTGTAGCATTACTTTCATTGTTTCAATAGCTAGGTTAGAACGACCTAATGGTAAAGGTGGAGTAATAGTGTTTTGGTCAACAAGATCTTGAATGGCATCTTAAGTGGATGCATTTATCAGAGTTGTGACCAGTCATCTAGATTGATTAACATCATGGTTTCTTGGCAAAGAGTTTGATGTGGGTCTTGATTCCAATAGGCTCAATAACCCTTGGACTTGTTTAAAAACCTTGTCCAAAGGCATATATAGCTCATCAAACTTCCTTCATGGCATAGGACTGCTATGTAGATAGACGTGAGAATGAACCGTATTGGCTTTGAAGAACTGTTGTTGGGTGCCGTGGTTTCTTCTTTTTCATTTAGGTTCTTAATTCTTATGCTAAAGCTGGGGCATTTCTTCAATCTAGGTGAATCATGCAGTGTTTTAGAAGGCAGATATCATTGTCAGTTTGGGCTAAGGTGTGGACTACTTGATTCTTGGGCTAATCCTCTAACTTAGGTTTGAATTTTGAATTTTTGATGGGGTATGTGCACCTATGTGAATTTTATAAAGCATAATCCGACACCATTTTTTTTTTTTTTAACTCTTTTGATTTCTTTGATTATAAGGGCATCTAGCACTGGACTTAGGCATTCGGCCTATTTGGTTTTGGGTCGTAAGATATCTTTCAAGTTTCAAGTATGCGCATAAGAATTGAACTTAAGCCTTCACACTATTTGATTTTAGATTCTTTTTTTTTACTGAGATTTTAGATTCTTAAAACTAGCGTTCAAACATGCGGCAAGCGTTGGACTTGGGCCATAAGCAAGTAAGGGTTAAAACAAGAGCAAACAACGGCCTAATACAAGCAAATATGAATGCAATAATTAACGCGTTAAGCTATCATAATGGAAGGATCTAAATGAGCCTTTATTGGAGGTGAAGGTTAGGCTAATATCAGGGACGGACCCAGGGGGGGGGCCAAGGGGGCCCGGGCCCCCCCTGGGCCCAAAACAATTTTGTTTTAGCAGCTATTTTTTTTTTTTTTTTTTGAAAAAGGGCTTGGGCCCCCCCTTGGAATTTTTCTCTACCCCCCTGGAATTTTGCTCCGGCCCCTGCTGGAATCTTCCTCCGGCCCCCTCCTAGAACCCAGCCCATCACCAGCCGACCAGCCCATGACCCGTTTAAGTGTTAAAAAAAAAAAAAAAAAAAAGAAAAGAAAAGAAAAGAGAAGAAGAAGCCCTCAGCCCAAACGGAGAAACCAAACACACAAAGCAAAAAAAAAAGAAAAAAACCAAAAGAAAGGAAAGTGAGACTTCAGTGAGAGCACTGAGAGGTGCGACAGTGCCACACACACAGGGAGAGACCGAGAGAGTCACAGAGAGAATTGAGAAGAGAGTACTCACAGAGTGAGAGACCCACGCCTGCGCCGGCGAGACCCACGCGAGAAGACCCACGGTCCCACGCCGTGACGGTGACACCGTGAAGCACGCGAGAAGACCCACGCGAGCCACGCCGGCGAGACCGCTCCACCCACTTGCTCCGTTGCTCGATCTGCTCCAGCTAGGACCAGCCTTCACAGCCACAGGTAATGTATTTACATTTTAGTATTTTACTAATTTACTCTATCTCTTGCAGTCTTGCTTCAAATTTCAAAACCTAATAAAATGTTTGTGTTTGTGTTTGTGTTTGTGATTTGACTCATCTGAGAATTTGAGATTCATAAAAACTGTGCTTGTGCCTTGTGATTGTGGACTAGTTGTGGGGTGTTTCATGTTTGTGTTTTTACTGTGAATTGAACCCGCTGCTGCCGGTGGTTTTTTTTTTTTGTTTGTTTGTTTGTTTGTTTGGCTTTGTGACTCTGTGATTCTGTGTTTGTCTGTGTGTTTGTAACTCTCTTTGTTATATAGATAAGAAAGATACAGAGACAGTAGAGATTAGTTTTTTGAGTCAACAAAGAAAAAAAAAATTTCTTTGTTGACTGGTAGTTGGGCATAATAAGGACAAGGACAAGTGGAGGTAGAGTTGGGCAACAACAAGTGACAGAAAAAAAAAAGAAAAAAAAAAAGAAGAAGTAAAGTTTAGAAAAGTTTTTGTTAGTTGTGAAAGCAAATAGATTTGTCGGTACTAGTGGGATTCGTTGGCTTAGTGAGTTAGTAACAGAAAGATGGAGACAACACAACATAAAGACACAAAGATAGAGACAACACAACACAAAGACATAACATCAATAAAGGCAGATCAAACATAAAGACATAAAATAAAAGCAGACCAAAGACAAAAAGAAAAAAACAAATCATATAATATAGACAATTGTCACACAAATTTAAGAAAAGAATGGTAATTCTTATATGATTATTATTTTATTTGTAGATCATGAAAAAATCAACTACAATGCTTGATTTTTTCAAAAGAAAAGGTTCAACTTCAAATTCTTCCGATGTCAACGTGGAATTGCCAACAACTAATGTTGCTATTCCAATTCCAGAAAATGTGGAGGATGTTCCAATTCTCTCAATTCCGGAAAATGTTGATGTTCCAATCTCTCAAACACAATTTCAAAGAATTGACCTTGATTCTTTGGATTATGATCCCGGAACTCGCAAACAAATATGCGAATATCATGTTAATCAACGTGATGAAATTCGACCCCCCCCCAACTTAAAATACTATATGGATGCGTATTTGAATTTTTTTTTTTTTTTTTTGCTTATCTCCGGCCCCCCCCAACTTAAAATCCTGGGTTCGTCCCTGGCTAATATAAACAATATTCCCGCTACTTAGGACATAATGTACCTCCCAACCCAAATCATGTGCGATGGGCACCAGTTGGTCAAAATGGTACGGCTAGTCCTATCATACTCACACTCAGACGACCAATGGTACGGATTTTCCTGCCGCTTGATTGGAGGATGGGGGATTATAGGTCTATGTTGGCTACTTGAAGAAATTACGTAATCACAATGAGAGCGAGAATGGAGTTGGAGCACATGGTGGAGTTGATGGAACAAAAAGGAAACCGAACGAGCCAAGTGAATTTCATTTCGTGCTTGACGAGAATTGGTTCAAGGACATTGTCTTGGCAATTGAAGAGAACAGCGAGGTCTATGCGGTGAGGATGGGAGGTTCGTTTATGCGATTTGCGAGCTCCAAGAAGAATGTGACTCTAGAGGTTCATTGATCTTGAAGAAGTACATGGAATTAATTCAGGAAGTTAGGCCGGTTATCATTGGAGATCAATGCGCAGAAAAAGAATTATTTGCCTGCAGTGGGAGGAGGATCCGAAGGTCCAGACCCGAGGGAGATCGAATCATACTTGGAAGAGATACTATCGTTGATGCAATACGGAATTCACGGCGTCAAAGATAAAAGCCTTAATTCAGTTGATTCGTGCCACAAAGGCATTTCGGAGTGGAAGCTTTAGCAAAGTGGTGCAAGAGATCACCGGGTTCTATGTGGTTCTAGAAGGTTTCTTTATGGTGGAGAATGTGTGGAAGGCGATAAGGATTGACGAGGAGGTGCCGGATAGTATGACAACTTCAATGGTAGATGATGTGTTCTATGTTCTATAGAGTTGCTAGCAAAGGGCAATTTCCACCTCCAGTATCAGCTCCGATCGCGATCCCTCGTTGCGGTGCTCAGTGGTGCTAATAGTTTGTTGAGCCAATAACCTTTGGAGCACAAGACCAGAGAGCCACATGAGGTTCTTCACTTTATTAGGAACTGATAAGCTCCAAATAAATTTCCGAACTCCCTGTTGCTGCAGCATCTGTTAGGGTGCACGGTTGCACCAAGAGTCCAGCACAATTGGGAATGCACGCATTGAAGACTCCTAATTGTAATAGGAAAAGGAATAATTGGCTTGCGTGCATAAAACTCCTATTCCTAATTAGAATAGGAGTGTTAGGTGGCTTGAAAGTTTTTATATAAAGATTTGTACGTGGGTTTCATGAATAGTGAGAGAGATTTAGAGAGAGACTGAAGAGTGAAACACAGATTTGAAACTAACTGAAAAAAAAAATTAGTGCTTTGTGCAGCACTGAGGGAAAAAAGAAAATGTGATTTTTCTTTTACTCAAGACACACAAGGAAGATAAGTCTCTAAGATGATTATTTGAGTGTTACAATCATGGAGAATTGAAGTATTTAGTGTGGAAGATCTTGCTATCGGCTTTTATGGTGAGGTTGTATTTGTTCCTACAGGTATTATTGTATTTTCTCAATTTATTGTGAACTCAAGTTTTGGGTATAACTTAAGTGTTGTAATCTCTATTTTATTATAGTGGATCAATTGGATTTGTCCCGTGGTTTTTTCCTCTACATTGGAGAGTTTTCCATCTAATTTCTAGGTGTTTTTGTTGGTTGATTTTTTTTATTGCTTCCATTGATTTCTATTTTCTTTATTGCTTGGGTTATATTTAATTTAATTCACACATAGACGGGTATTTATCCCAACAAGTGGTTTCAGAGTTTTGGTTGTTGGATGTGATTGTCTTGTGTTGAATTAAGTAGAAAATTTAAATATGAATATGAGCACTATGACTAAACTCATGGCATCAAATTATTCGATTTGGAAGCCGATGATGGAGGATGTCCTTTATTGTAAGGATTTGCATGACCCTATTGAGGGTGATAGTACTAAGCCAAACAAGATGTCTGATAAAGATTAAGAGAAGTTAAATAGAAAAAACCATTGGATGTATTAGATAATGCATTGATGTGAGTGTGTTTCATTATGTATCTCAAGAGACTAATGCAGAATCTCTTTGGGAAAAATTAAAGGGTCTTTATGAAAGAAAGACAGCTCAAAATAAAACTTTTATGGCTAGAAAGCTTGTGAATTTGAAGCTTAAGGAAGGGAGGTCCATTGCCAAGCATTTGAATGAGTTCCAAGACTTGGTGAATTAGATAGTTACAATGAAGCTGATAATTGATGATGAGCTTCAAGCTTTATTACTTCTGAGTTCCTTGCCTGACAGTTAGGAGACTTTGGTGGTATCACTTAGTAACTTTGCTCCAGATGGTGTGCTACAACTTGCAATGGTCAAGGATAGCTTGTTCAATGAAGAAACAAGAAGAAAAGACATGGGCAAGGATAATGCATAGGCTTTTGTCACAAAGAACAGGGGGAGGAGTGAGACTAGAAATTCTATGGGGCATGGTAAATCCGGAAGTTAGTCAGAATCAAAAGGAAAATTCAAGTGTTTCTTTTGTGACAGAGAAGGTCACATAAGAAGAAATCGCAACGCTTGGAAGAATAAACAGAAAGATGAGAAAAATCAGAATAAGGTGGAGGAAGAGAATACCATTACTATTTCAATAATTGAAGATGTGGTGCTCACTATAGGAGATGATGAATGCTGCAATGTTTCCCATCCTTGTGTTGAATGGGTGATTGACTCAGCCTCTTCCTGCCATGTCACTCTAAGAAATGAGGTCTTTACTTCTTACAAAGTAGGAGACTTTAGAAGAGTGAAGATGGGCAATAACAATTATGCTGACATTGTAGGAATTTGAGATATTTGTGTTGAGACTAACACTAGATACATCTTGGCATTGAAGAATGTACGACATGTGCCTGATATGTGCTTGAATTTGATTTCTACTCATATTCTGGATAAAGAAGGCTATGGCAACTATTTTGGAGATGGTAAATGGAGACTCTCTAGAGGATCATTGCTGCTTGCTAGAGGGAAGATTTGTTGTACACTTTACAAGATACAAGTAATGGTGTGCATAGATGTTGTTAGTGCAACTCAGGAAGATTCTACGCCTAACTTGTGGCATAGGCAGCTGTTACACATGAGTGAAAAGGGGTTGCAGATTTTGGCAAAGAAGTCTCTCATTCCTTTTGCCAAAGGTATGTCACTTAAACCTTATGATTATTGTTTATTTGGAAAACAACATAGAGTGTCTTTTCGCGTTCCCTCTACTAGAAAGTCCAATGTGTTAGATCTCGTTTATTCTAATGTATGTGGTCCCATTGATGTGGAGTCCTTAGGTGGCAATAAGTATTTTGTTGCTTTTATTGATGACGCTTCACAAAAGGTGTTGGTGTTTTTTTTTTTTTTGAAAACTAAAGACCAGGTATTTGAGCACTTCAAGAAATTTCATGCCATGGCGGAAAGAGAGAAAGGGAAGCCTTTGAAGCGTCTCCATACTGACAACAAAGGTGAATATACGTCTAATGAGTTCAAGAGTTACTGCTCCGAGAAATGTATTAGACATGAGAAGACGATTTCCTTTGAAGCGTCTCCATACTGACAACAGAGGTGAATATACGTCTAATGAGTTCAAGAGTTACTGCTCCGAGAAATGTATTAGACATGAGAAGACGATTTTTGGTACCCCACAACAAAATGGTGTAGCAGAGAGAATGAACTGCACTATTGTTGAAAAGGTCAGATGTATGTTAAGAATGACTAATCTGCCTAAGTCATTCTGGTGTGAAGTTGTTTAAATTGCATCGTACCTAATTAATCGATCTCCATCAGTTCCATTGAAGTTTGATATTCCAGAGAGAGTTTGGACAGGGAAAGATGTTTCTTACTCTTACATGAAGGTATTTGGGTGCAAGGCATTTGCACATGTGCCTAAGGAACAAAGATTGAAACTTGATAGCGAACTCACTTATTGTATATTTGTTGGATACGGAGATGCAGAATTTGGATACAAGTTATGGGATCTTAAGAAAAAGAAGATGATCATAAGTTGAGATATGATTTTTCATGAGAATGAAAATTTGGCAGACCTTAAGAAAACTGAAAAGACAAAGGAAGCTATTGTAGGTGTTTCCGACCTTACACCTACCTCTTCTTCCTCCAATCATGCCACAAATAAGGAAGAGGTGCAAGATGAGAATCTTGGTGATGATCCAATCGCAGTTGATGGTGATGTGCCAGCAGGAGTTGATGGTGATGATACTTAAGATATTGAAGATGTTGAATAGGGGGAGCAGCCTATTCCACAAGAGATGGAAGAACCTTAAGAGATGAGGTCTACTAGGAAGCGTCGTACATCGATTAGATATTCCTCTTTTGAGTATATTTTGCTTACTGATGAGGGGGAGCCAGAATGCTTTCAAGAAGTAGAGTCTCATAAGGACAAGCAGAGCTAGATGAAGGCTATGCAAGAAAAGATAAATTCTTTGCACAAGAATAAGACTTATGAGTTGGTTGTGAATAAAGAGAAGCTTGAGCTTTTTGCCAAAACGGCTGGCATGAATTTTAACTGAAGAGTTGATATGAAGATCTCTTTCCTCAATGGGCTGGAGGGGGAGATTGTTGGGATGCACGGTTGCACCAAGAATCCAACCCAATTGGGAATGCAAGCATTGAAGACTCCTAATTGTAATAGAAAAAGGAATATTTGGCTTGTATGAATAAAACTCCTATTCCTAATTATAATAGGAGTGTCAGGTGGCTTGAAAGCTTTTATATAAAGCTTTGTACGTGGGTTTCATGAATAGTGAGAGAAATTCAGAAAGAGACTGAAGAGTGAAACATAGATTTGAAGCTGACTGAAGGAAAAAGATTAGTGCTTTGTGCGGCACTGAGGGAAAAAAGAAAATGTGATTTTTCTTTTGTTCAAGACACACAAGGAAGATAAATTGAGGGTTTTCTCTAGGACGATTATTTGGGTGCTACAGTTACAGAGAATTGAAATATTCAGTGTGAAAGATCTTGCTACCGGTTTTTGTGGTGAGGTTGTATTTGTTCCTATAGGTATTATTGTATTTTTCCAATTTATTGTGAACTCAGGTTTTGGGTATAACTTGAGTGTTGTAATATCTATTTTATTATAGTGAATTGATTGGATTTGTCCTGTGATTTTTCCCTCTATATTAGAGGGTTTTCCCCGTAATTTTTTGGTGTTCTTGTTGGTTGATTTTTTTTATCGCTTCCGTTGATTTCTATTTTCTTTATTGCTTGGATCATATTTAATTTAATTCACACATAGACGGGGATTTATCCCAACAGCATCGGATTACCACAAGCAATGGGATTTGTAAAACTTTCTTTTAATTTGCCATAAAATTATTCCCTGACTTGACTGAATAAATACCTAAAGATGTAAAAGGCTAGATTAATTTGTCCTTAATCGTATGGCATAAAGGGATACTGAGAATCAATTCCACTTCCTGAGGAATGTTATGCGTCTCAAAATAGAAAGCAGATCCAGCTGAAAAGCCAATGGATACCCTTTCTGGCAGAAATGCTGTTAGATTAATAGTGTGTGGAAGACTAGTATTCCCACCAAGAAATGGGCTGTCAGGGAAAGTCCATGATACACTCAAATTGTTTGTTTTAGAATCATAACTGATCCTTATATCAATTTTAGATGCATTTTTCATACTTCGGCTCAAATCTGTGCTTACAGCTGACTTTATGGAGTTGATGTTGATACCAACATGTTCACTATCAGTTTCATCCCATATATTATTATATATAGGTGTCAAACTCAACAGCAACTAATTCTTTTCTATGTATAGTGAAATCATTACATTTGCTAATAAGTGCAAGGCATCCTCCTTCAGCATCTTTTGGAAGATGAGAACCGTTTGGTGCAAGAAAAAATGTAAGCCCATATTGGCCTGGTGAATTAGTTGTTGATATTTTGAATGAAAAATGAGTAGTGAAGTCTGTGGATTTAACTGTAATCGGATCGAAAAGATGCATATCTTCAAAATATGGCGCTTGGCCCGCTGCAATATTGTCAGTGGAGCTACTTGTGAGCGCAAGAATTCCATTATGGATGGAGGCAGTACCATTTAACTTTAACCTGCCATCTTGTGTAAAATCAGGGAACTTGAATGATCGAGCATGATTTAAAGAAAGATGGAATAGCAAGTAAAAAACAAAGAGGCAGTGATAGAAAGAAAGAGTTCTAAGGTTGATGAGATCCATACTAGGTAGGAAATGCACTAGCAGTTTTGGTAGTATGAAAACAGATAAATATGATACGCCAGACTATTTTTAAGTAGTTGCTAGCTACATTTTATATAGGGAAAGTTATCGTCTGCTTCCTTTTTTACTTTTCAGCTTATGAATTGGTAAAGGGACTGTCCAAACTCAATATGTTTCCTCAACTTTGAACTTGTCGGAGTTCAAGTTAGATGATGCGCTGTTATGCTAAAAATTGATATTTGCATAATGATAAAAGGCTTTTCAGAATAGTATGTAGGAGAAGCATTATTCATTAGTTTCATTGTATGAATTATCGACATAGAAGCCGAGAGGCCTAAAAGTAATTGAAAATAATTATGAGTCAAAGCTTTTACGCCATATCTTAAAGATACATAATTATGTACCCAAATATTTGGCACTAGCAGCTTTTAGTCCAAATATTTGTTCCATTTCTCTACGTAGGCCTAAAAGTTCAAATGCTGGGTACATAATTATTTGTTCCATTGTATACATAATTTTCAGGCAATTGACTATGAGTCTTTGATTCCACAAAGAAAAATTCAAATGCTGCAATAAGTGAATTTCTGCAATATTAATCTCCACGAATGTTATACAAGAGAAGGAAAATGTTAAAAAAAAAAAAAAGAATTGTTCATTAGAAGTTTATAGACAATATTGCTCTTTTAATTTCAAGGGCTGATTCTATTAGAAGTCAAAGAAACTAGAGCAGTTGAGTGAATCACACGAGTCCAAAAGTCCAGGTAGCTGTAGAGCTGAAGCAGAGATCAACGACTAGTAGTTTATGCATAAAAGCTATATGTAGTATAGTATTAGTTAGTGGACATGTGACTTACACGTGACTGATTTAATTGTACACCTCTGTTAGTTAGTTAGGAAGTTTGTTAGATCAGATAAGTTAGTTTTGGCTTGGTTTAGTTGCTTAGTGATGCTATATAAATACTTGTAATTATCTCTGTTTTACTCAGATCAATGAAATCATTTTCTTAGCAAATTTCATATGGTATCAGAGCCTTCCTGCTCTATTTTCTCCCAAAATTTCTAGGGATTGTTCTTGAGATCTTTGAAGCTTCGTCAATGGCTAAAGCAACTAATACTTCGTCTTCTTCCTTTGTGCAAGATCCTGCATTCATAGAGGATATCTCAAATCCTTTGTTTCTTCATCACACTGAAAGTCCTAGAGCCATGCTTGTGTCTGAACCGTTGATTGGTGAGAATTACCATGCTTGGGTTCGTTCAATGAGGAAAGCATTGGTTGCCAAGAACAAGTTTGGCTTTGTCAATGGTAGCATTACTCTCTCTTCACCATTGATAAAGTCTCCAGCAGTAGTTGATGCTTGGATTTGCTGTGACAACATGGTAGGTTCTTGGTTGATGAAGGTTGTGTCACCTCAAATTCGAGTGAGCATCACTTACGGAGACACTGCTCTGGAAATCTGGAATAATCTCAGGGATACACATTCTCAAGGGAATGGACCTAGGGTTTTCCAACTTCAGAAAGATATTGCTTCATTGTGTCGGGGTGAGTCTTCAATTACTAATTATTTTACTTAGTTGAAGCTATTTTGGGATCAACTTCAGAATTTTAGGCTTACTCCTACTTTTTCTTGTGGAAAGTATACCTGTAATTTGCCTCAGAAGCTTGAAGATTGGCCCTCTCGTGAAAAATTTCCCTTGGAAGTTTCTTTTGAAAAATTTCCCATCCACCATCTTGAATCTTGTTGCATACTTCTTTAGCTTCTCTCTTTTTAATCGATCAGTAAGTAGTACACCTTTTAAAAGGTATCTCAAGTACGGATCTTGCCAATCTTCTTCTTGTACTTCACTGTTCAACACTTCTGCTTGATCTAGGGGTATGATAAAACAAGTCTTGCGGTCTCTCTGTTCTCCCTTGGCATCACTAGCCATCATCAACCAAAAAACCCCTAGCCTTTATAATCTTTTGTATAGGCCGACATCAAGGTTTACTCCACAAGTATGATGGTGTAACCTATGCAACTGTGTTAGCCCTTCTTGCCTTGAGACACATTTCATTAGCAATCCTTCTACTCCTTTGAAAAACAAGTCCCCATTGATCTTAAGGAAGTCTTTCATATTTGATGGCAAGTTCGCCCCAATGTCCTTGCCTTGGACCATTGCCTTTAATAAAGGTTTTTACTAATCTTTTGGGAGGCATAACCTGCCTTTGATCAGGACGGGCTGTTTCTCCACCTGAAGTGTGTGGACACAACAGAGAGTTACCATATAGTTTTTGCAATGGCCTAGGAACCATATATATAGCATCCTTTCAAGGAAGGACCTTTTGATTTTACTACCAGAGATATGGGTTTAGAGTTTAGGTACAGTTTTGGGAAGGTTCTAGGCACTCAAAATCACCCAACCGTAGGGTTGGTTTCTCTCATTGTGTTTTATGTCTTAACTCTATTAAAGGCATAGCCAATATTGCATTCTAACTCACACACACACACTAGCATACATCTAAGCATACAACATGACATTAATCATCCCAAAAACCTAATCATTTATCCATTATAGCATACCACAACAACCTAGCATTCATCTAACATGGCAATCTCAAATCAACCTAGCATTCATCTAGCATCATGTCATCATATCATGTTCAAGGCAGAAGCATAGGCAATAAGCAAATCTTGGCAGAAACACATGCATGTAATGATCTAAATAACATATGATTGCTTCTACACATCAAGAATAACTCACCTAAACAAGCATGTTCGTACTCATCATCAAAGCAAGGTCATATTCAAAAATGCATGTTTATGTGAATGCATGACTTACCTCACTTACCTTATTGCGTCATAGCACCTATGGCATCAATGCATGAATATGTGAATGTGTGTTCATGGCATTTAACGCAAATAAGCACAAGATAAACCCTAATTTAAGATGAAAAGCAAACAAGCAATCAAACAATGGATTAGAGGCTCATATATACAAAGGACGATCAAAACAGAAGCATATTTATGCAAGGAAATAAGAAATAGAATCAGAAAAACTTGGGTTAGGGTTTCTGGACAAGATAATGCATGCACATGAACAAGTCTGCATATGCATAATCTAGTCTGAGCACGCATGCAGGATTATGCGTATGTGGGTTCGGCCATTGAAACCCTAGCCATGAACACAGCAACGCAGAAAACAGAGCAGGATTTCAAAACAGTAAATCTAACAACCTAAAATGCTTTAAAACATAAAATAACATAAACCTAAACTACAAAAGCATATTAGAACATATAACAAGCAATGAAACCATATTAAAACAAGATAAAAGCAAGAAATAAAAAGAAAAGCTTAGAATTTAATACCTCAAAACAAAAGCTCTTTAAACTTGATTTGACCATTTCCCTTAGATTTGAAGGAATCTTCAAATCTATCCATATGATTTTCACAAAGTCCATAATTGAATAACTAATAAGCCATACAACACCAATTCTCCAGCAAATCAAACCCAAAAACCCAATAAACAAACCAATCTCCAACAAACCCATAAACCTATTTTTCTTAGGAACTAAACACAAAAAAAAAACCCAAAAAATTTAGCTCAAATACAAATTCATAAATCCCAAAGCCCCCATTTTCTCAAACCTAACAAAATCATCAAAGATCCATAATAGGCCACACCCAAAATCTCCATTCCTTTTCTTGTTCTTCTTCCCTAGATCCACCACTACCGAACCTAGATCCATCACAACCAAACCCTAAAACCAATTTCAACCATAGCTCAGATATATTAACCATCAAACAACCTAAACCCTCACACTATCACAGATCAAAGAAGGGAGATTGAGTGGGTGAGAAGCTGGATGAGAATCCCGCGGTGTTGCCTTTTTGTTCTTATTCTCTCTCAAGTCTAAACTTCATATCCTCTCTCGTCTCGTGTGCTCCTTCCCTTAAAAAAACTCAGATTTCTTCTTCTTTGTCAATTTCTTCTCTTCATTCCATTGGCGTCCTCATTTACTCACTGTTGAGGATTTCTTAAGGAATCAAATTGTTTTGATTTTGTTTAAGGTAAGTATAAAAAAAAATCCCTAATTTCTCTGTCATTGTTTTGTTCCCCTTGAAAGAATTTTGGAATTTTGCTCTTAAATTTCATTTCACTATAACGTTGGCACACTTCTGCGCTAGTGAGGTACCAATTTTGTTCTTTCTTATAAGTGGCATAGAAAGTATTTGTTGAAACGCTTCTTAGGGATCTAGTTTTTCCAAAACTTGTTGTGGCTTTATGTTCTACTCATTAGGGGGTGTGGGTTCTTGTTAGTGTGGTGTTGAAATTTTATTTTGTATTTTATATTTCATTGGTTAGTAGAAGAAAGAGGCAACACCTGTGATTGTTTAATTTGGTTTGCATTGAATTTGGATTGCATTTCATTGGTTTGTGTTCTTAAATTTGGGTTTGTATTATTGTAGTTTTTGTTCAAGACACACTTAGATCTCAATTCATGTGATTTGTGGTTTTTAGTTCTGTTTTTAATTTTTTTTAATTTAGTTAAAATTAATACATTAATTTTTTTAATTTAGATGCTGATGTGGCATTTTTTAATGCCAAAATAAATTTTTTTATTATTATTTTAATAGTTCCGTCTGCCACCTAGGACTTTGCCATTAGGGCACTGACAGAAATGACTAAAATGAATGGCGTTTTTCTAAATAGGGACTAAAAGTGGTAAAAATAAAATCTAGGGACCAAAGTGAGAATCGCCTGAAAATGTAGGGATGAAAATGTAGTTTTCGCCATTGTTTATTGATGTCGAAGAATCCATCAATTTCTAAAACCTTTATGATATTGCCACGTATTAATGACATGGCCTTTAGGTTTTTTTTTTCAACCGTTAGTAATGAAATATTTTAAATTTCTATGTGAATCTCTTTACCCAAGTTTAACTATTGTTAATAAAAAAAATTATAAAAAAAAGTAAAAAAATAATTGATAAATTTAAAAAAAATGTAAAATTTACAAAGCATCAAAACACTTGCAACAACAAATTTCTCCATAACCAATTAAAAAAAAGAAAAATATAATAATAAGCAAAACTCATACTTAATATTATAAATTCACTTTAATTCAAAATTTAACCTAATGAATTTTAATTATGAAATGAAGGATAATTTTTGAAACTTGTATTTAAGCAAATGACAAGTTAGTAAACAACATTTATAATATTAATATAACAAAGTTTAGTCAATCTAATGTTAAGTGTTTGTATATAGCTTAGTTTAGTCTAGCCCATCGGGCCTAACCCAGTATACTGTACTTGTAGCACACTCATATTATTTGTGCTTCACACATACTTAGCTTATATAAGGCTCTTTATTGTACAATGTTATTTACAAAGAATATATAAACTATTCAGTGTTTCTCTCTCTTTTTATATTCTTAACATGGTCTCAAAGCCAATGCTTTGACATTCTGGTTCTTATGGTTATCTTCGGCGCTCTTTCGCTGCCCTCGCCTTCATCCAGTAGCCATTGTCAGAAGCGAGTTACCGCCGTCACATCCACAGTCCCTGCAACTCTTGGGTCTCATCATTCTGTTCATCAAACTACTAAAGCAAGGGCATAGCGTGACAGAACTACCAATCCCAAGCAAAACCCAACCAAGAACAGCCAAAAAGTATCGGACATGCACCCACACGCATTGCCTGAAGCTTCTGACTGTCAAACACGTGCTCCACGCGCCACCACTCGCCACCAGCAGCTCACACGCGCTACGGGCGCTGGTTATTGCGCCGCCACATGCCTGTGCCTGTTAGCGTCACTCCACATCAACCCTAGGGTGACGTCATCTTGCACACATCAACATCTGTATCATCAGCTTATGTCAACGCCTCGCGTCATTAGCTTACATTAACACACATCAGCTGTTGACTTTGCTGCAGCTGACTGTTGACTTTTGACCAAAAGTCAAAATTTTTCAACAGGGCCTATCTTGCTTAGTTTTTTGCGTAGATTTTGATTTTTGGTTCCGTTTCTTCATTTGAGGTCTCTAAATCCCTCTTTTTGGTCATTTTCTTCATTATGGCTCAAGAAAACGAACGAGACATTGTACGTTTTATCACCGTTATCCTGGATGGTGCTACTACTTATCATGCATGGTCTCATAATATGACTGTCTTTCTCAAGGGTTGCAAACTATGGTGTTATGTAACTGGTTCAATTCCCAAGCTAGTGCCAATACCTAAGTCCAAAGCTACAACTGATGTCGATGCTTCTAAGACTATTGTTGTGGAGGATGATTATGAAGTACGTCTAGAGGAATGGGAAAGTATTCAGTGTAAGATTTTGTTTTGGTTTATCAATACCCCTGTACCCTCCATTCATAGTCTTCTTCCTCGTCTTGGTACTGCTGCAGTTGCTTCGATATTTCTGTCAAATCGCTACAATTGCACTAATGATTCAAACCTGGAGTTTCACATTGAATCAAAACTTTATCAAATGTGCCAAGAGACAGGTCAGTCTATTTTTTATTATTATTCTTAGACTACTTCTATGTGGAAATAACTTTCTGTTGCAGATCCTCCATTACGGTATCCTGAGGACATTGAGCTCTTTGCTAAATATTGGGATCATTGTCAATTTATGCATTTCATGATGGGTTTACGTGAGGATTTTGAGCCTACTAGAGCTTTTTTACTTAGCTGGTCTCCTACTCTTTCTCTTGATGCTGCAGTTAAAGAGCTCATCTCTAATGAGAATCATCGACCTACTTATCACATGTCATACTCTGACCATGTGTTGGCTACACCCTCTCTTCCTCCACAGCCTTCCATTGCTGCTATCACTGCCCCTCCATGATTCAACTCTGGGTGTCCCTCTTCTCAGTCTATGAAAGGTACTCATTGTGAGTTTTGCTGTGCCAAAGTCCATGATATCTCTGTTTGTTGCAAACTGCAGAAATTCATGCAAGATCAGAATAAAGCTCCTCCTCCTCGGGTAGCTACTATGTGTCCCTCAAATCTCCAAGAGTGCTGATTGGCCCTCTCGTGTGCCGAGCCCTACTTCCAATTTTGGTTCAATTTAGACTCATTTTTAAGGATTTTTTGAGTCGGGAATTGCATCTAGACATGTTTTTAACTCGTATTCTAAAATTAATCCCTTCTATTTTGATAATCAGGTCGTTAAAACAATAATTATTTGATAAATAAATATTTTAAAAAGACTTAATTATCAACAATTCACTTGTTATCTGATTATCCATTTTATTCCCATGCAAGCAGGCTTATTTTTGACAAAAACAAACAACCAATCACAAAATTATTTAATTAATTTTAATTGTTTAACCAATCAAAATTAATTTCAATAAATCACTCGTGATCAGTTTTACCCAAACAAAATGCATGCAGACTGTGAAAACTTGATCTTGTGATATATGTTAATCCAACGGTCCGATTTGAGAATCGGGAATACCGTCGCGACCGTAAGAATCTCAAGATTATTCTTATGATATGCAATGAATGAATTAATGCATATAATGCAACTATGATTTTTGGGTGTATGAAACGATCATTTTTGCCATCTTCTAAGATTAAATTATGGGTGCAAAATCGAGTGTCTACAAGACCCTTTCCCATTCAGTTATTTCATATTTTACTATTCATGATATGCAAGCAAAGTTCAATATCCTAACTGAATAAAAACTTAATAGAGTTTACAAACAGAGAAGTCTTCCATGACCATAAAATATTACAAACTTGAAAATTAAACAATGTTTGTAAGATTAGTGATATTTTCAAGAGAAAAATCTAGATGACTCAGAGCACCTAGCTCTATGACGCCCCTAACCCAGAAGGGTCCAAAGCATGAGAAAGACGTCTCAAGTACCTGTAGAATTTTTTTTTTTGGCAATTCAATCCACATAAATCATATCAAGTACTAACATCAAGAATTACCACAATAATTTCATTGAATATACTCTCAAAGTAAGTCTGAGCTCTAAGCAATAATTACAAAGACTATTGGCCACAAAAGAATAGAGGTCTGAATATATAGTTACACATCATCAACTTGTCCCATCAGTGGGAATAACATCACAACCACTATAATATACAAAAGCATTAGTCAAGCCTATTCTAAGATGTACAACATCTAATATATCCACTACAAAAGTTCAGCCTCCATCAGTAGTTAGTCTAACTACTATTAGCCACCAAAAAGCTGTCTCAAAAGATTGTTGCCTACTCTAAAATGTTTATAAAAATAATGGAATGAGACAAAGCCCAGTAAGTAGCATAATTAATAGGGGTGGGGGAAATGCAAGTTCCATTTTCAATATTAATAATACAATATGACAAGAATGATTTAGTAATGAAACACAAGATTTCTCAAAATAAATACCACGAAACTATATACCATAATCTGTGAGCACTAACAATATAGTTTCCAAAGCCATAAAATTTAACATACGGTAATTTCTCACAAATATACCACACTACCATATAGACCGGTCAGGGGATTCACCCACTCATAACTGGCATGATATTGTCCTCTCTAGTATGCAGACTCTTGGCCCTATGGACAGCAGTCTCACCCATATCGTCAAGATTTTTCTCTCCCCCCATGGGCAGCAGAGAGAGCGCGTCAAATAGGACCTCTCTTGCATGTGGTCTCTTGGCCCCATGGACAGCAGCCTCATCCCCACAATCAAGGAACCTCTTCCCCCCATGGGCAGCAGGGAAGAACGCGTCATCCAAAGTGAAAGAGCACTGACCTAGATTTGATTCCGTTATCACAAAGACTACGGCAACCAAATCGGGTGATCACCGGAAAATCACACATGGCATGTTATTAAAACCACATAAAGCTCACAGGTATACATTTCCTTGAAACACATAGTTCATATCCAGGTAGTTTTAGAAAAACCTTAAATAGTCTAACTTCCAGAAAGTTTGTAAGGTTTTCAACTTCATTCATGTCAAGAGATTTTCTATCAATTTTCCAAATAATACAAGACAAGATAAGCACCTTTAAATATTTCAATATACCATAAAATCAATGACTTTCTTATCAAAGATTAAATAAAAGATGCTCATTTTTCCATATTAACAATTCATGCATTTCCCCAAATACAATACCAAATATGATGCATTTTCATATATAATAATATATAATAAGGTCACAACACAACACTTTTAAGAAAACATATATCCATATATAATTTCCCAAAATTTGTTTGACCAAAAAAAAAAAAAAACATCATTTACAAGACATAGTTATTTTCCAAAAATATCCCATTAAGAAGCTACTTACCTCGCAACCGTAAAATCCTAATTCTCTAAGCTCCAAGGAGATTAGCTAGAACCTAAACAATATCAAGTAAACCTATCACAATAAGCATAGAGCTTGAAATTGCATCTAGCTACAATTTAGGAATTTCCAAAAGAGCACTTAATTAGGCAAGCCTATTATTTAACCTCATCAATAATAATATATCCTACTTCCAAAGTTTCTAAACAAATTGACTCACAAGGCATAGTCTCCAATTTTTAAAGTTTACCCATTTAATATCATCTCCAACATCATGACTGGCTTCCATAAAATTTACACTACATTATTAAAAGACCCATGAAAGCAAAATCAAAATATCCTCCAAGACAAGATATTTAGAACTTCAACTAACTACAAATAAACCCAATGGCAATGGAAAATTTTAATTTACCAACCATCACATGATATAACTCAAAAGCCCTAAATTTTCCACCATACATAAACTTTATGTAGTCATCATTAGAACAAATTATATACCCACTCACCAAATAATTCCACCAATACAAAATCCATACATACAAACACATAAATATCACTTCTAATGCTTATAAATCACATGGGTATCATTATTAAAGCTTAGATAACAATAATCTCAAGCAAAAGTGTAAAACCCACCAAAAAGATTAGAAATTTTTACCTCAAATAAAGGATGTGAAGGTGTTTATAGGTTCACAAAATTTTCCAGTGATTTTGTTGGAAGAATGATGGTGAAATAGTGTGATTTGGAGTGGAGTTCGGCGGTGAGTGTGTGTATGTGTGTGTGTTTAAGTAAAAAGAAAAGAAAGAAAATGAAAGGAAGAGAAGAGATGGCCGGTTAAAAGAGAGAAAAGAGATAAGGGAAAAAGAAGTGGTGGGGAAGTGGGTTAGGTGGGGGAGGCACGTGGGAACACACAAAATTTGACTTTTTTTTTTTTAACTGACGGGACGTTACATTCTTCCCCTCTTATAAAAATTTCGTCCTCGAAATTTTACATACCTTGATCCTGAAAAAGGCTTGAGTATCTCGACAACATATCATCCTCACACTCCCAAGATGCCTTTTTCAACGAATGATTCTTCCAAAGCACCTTTATCCAAGATATTGTTCTTTTGCGTAGCACTTGCTCCTTACGATCCAAAATCTCTACTGAAACTTCTTCATATGATAAATCATCTCTAATCTGAAGAGGCTCATAGCTCAAAACATGTGAAGGGTCAGGAATGTATTTCCTCAACATAGACTCATGGAAAACAATATGAATTCCTTACAGGGCCGGTGGTAGGGCAATTATATATGCAAGTTCACCCACTATCTCCAAGACCTCAAAAGGCCCTACAAACCTAGGGCTTAACTTACCCTTTTTGCCAAATCTCATTACTCCTTTCATAGGTGCAACCCGTAGGAAAACTTTATCTCCAATTTCAAGTTCTAAAGCCTTCCTTTTAATGTCACAATAGCTCTTTTGTGTACTTTAGGCTGCTCGTAGTCGGTCACGAATCATATTTACCTTTTCACAAGTCCTTTGAATAATCTCTGGCCCCAAGATTTTTCGTTCTCCAACCTCATCCCAACAAATTGGGGATCTACACTTTCTTCCATACAAAGCCTCATAAGGTGCTGCTTCGATACTTGAATGGTAACTATTATTGTAAGTAAACTCCACCAAAGGTAAGTGACTAGCCCAACTCCTTTTAAGATCCAAAACACATGCTCTCAACATATCTTCTAGAGTTTGAATAGTCCTTTCAGACAGTCCATCTGTCTAAGGGTGGAAAGTTGTGCTAAAATTCAATCTAGTACCCAAGGCCTTTTGCACACCACCCCAAAAATGAGAAGTAAACCTTGGATCTCTATCTGAAACAATAGAAGCAGGTACCCCATGAAGTCTCACAATCTCATCAACATAGAGCTGAGCTAACTGATCAAGGGAGTAGTTCATTTGAATAGGGAGAAAATGAGCTGATTTTGTCATTCTATCAACAACCACCCAAATAGCATCATGACCCATAGGAGATCTTGGCAATCCTGAAACAAAATCCATAGTGATTTTCTCCCACTTTCATTGGGGAATAGGAAGTGGTTGCAACAAACCTGAAGGTCGTTGGTGTGACACCTTAACTTGCTGACAAGTCAAACATTACTCTACAAAGTGAGCAATCTCCCTTTTCATATTATTCCACCAAAATTTTTTCACGAAAATCATGGTACATTTTTGTACTACCCGGATGTATTGTATATGGGGAATAGTGAGTCTCCTCTAGAATCTCCTTTTTAATCAATGGATCATTTGGCACACAAAGTCTACTCCAAAATCTCAAAGAACCATCCTCAGAGATAGAAAATTCAAATTTCTTTCCACTATGCACCTCATCCATGATTTTCTTTAAATGTGGGTCATCGGCCTGTGACAATTTAATTCTTTCCACCAAAGTTGGTTGAACACTCAAACTAGCTAGGTAGGCCTCAGAATGGCCCATAACATCCTCAATCTCCATCCTTTCAAGATCCCGAATAATTTCTTTTCGAGTGGTGAGCAAAGCAGCTGAAAAACTTGAAGTCTTTCTACTAAGAGCATCAGCTACAACATTAGACTTACCAGGATGATAGTTAATAGAGTAATCATAATCCTTAACCAATTCCAACCATCTTCGTTGCCTCATATTGAACTCCTTTTGGGTAAAGAAATACTTTAAACTTTTATGATCAATGAAAATCTCGCATCTTTCCCCATACAAGTAATGTCTCTAGATTTTCAAAGCAAAAACAACTACAGTCAACTCCAAGTCATGAGTGGGGTAATTTTTCTCATAATTTTTCAACTGACGAGAGGCATAAGCCACAACCTTCCCATTTTGCATCAACACACAATCAAGTCCCTTATGAGGAGCATCACTATAAATGACAAAACCCCCTGTACCTAAAGGGATAGTTAGCACTGGAGCTGTGACCAATCTCCTCTTTAGCTCTTGGAGGCTTTTCTCACATTCTTCCTTCCACTCGAATTTAACATTCTTTCGAGTTAGTTGTGTCAAAGGAGCTGCAATACGGGAAAATCCCTTTACAAATCTTCTATAGTAACCAGCAAGGCCCAAGAAACTTCTAACCTCACTCACATTTGTAGGCTTATTCCAATTAACCACCGTTTCTATGTTATTAGGATCCACTGTAATCCCATCCTTAGATATCACATGACCCAAGAATACTACTTGATTCAACCAGAATTCACACTTCTTCAGCTTAGCATACAACTTCCTTTCTCTTAGAATCTGTAAAACAATCCTCAAGTGTTCTTCATGCTCTTCTTGACTCTTAGAATAAATCAAAATATCATCAATGAATACAATGACAAATCGATCCAAATACTCATGAAATACCCTATTCATTAAATCCATAAAAGCAGCAGGGGCATTAGTTAATCCAAACGGCATTACCAAAAATTCATAATGACCATATTTAGTCTGAAAGGCCATCTTTGGTATATCCTCACCCTTAATCTTCAACTGGTGGTAACCAAAACGAAGATCAATCTTAGAAAAGACTTGTGCTCTTTACAACTAATCAAATAGGTCATCAATACGAGGCAAATGATATTTATTCTTTATGGTGACTCTATTAAGCTCACGGTAATCAATACATAACCTCATAGACCCATCCTTTTTCTTGACAAATAAAACTGGAGCTCCCCAAGGCGAGGCACTAGGGCGAATAAACCCTTTGTCCAGCAATTCTACCAATTGCTCCTTAAGTTCTTTCAACTATGTGGGTGCCATTCTCTATGGTGCCTTAGAAATAGATGCAATGCCAGGAAGGAGATCAATAGAGAACTCAATCTCACGATCTGAGGGCAACCCAGGTAGATCATCAGGAAAAACATCCGAAAATTCCCTCACAATTGGAATGTCTCCTATCTCCAATTCTCTACAATGTAAGTCCATTACACTAGCAAGGAATCCATGACATCCCTTTCTAAGCAAGCATTTTGCTTGTATGCATGATATCACAGGAGGCATAAAAGGCAAACATGAAGCCTTAAATAAAAATTTTGATTCACCTGGAGGCCTAAACACCACCTCTTTCTGAAAACAATGCACACTAGCGTGGTAAGAAGCCAACCAATTCAAGCCCAAAATACATCAAAATCATGCATATCTAGCAACACCAAATCAGCCAATAACTCTTTACCCTCAATACAAATAATACAAGATTTAAGCACAAGATTAGTCATTAAAGTATCACCAACAGGGGTAGAAACCGATAACTCAAAATCAAGTAATTCGGGGCTCTTATCATGATTCTTAGCAAATGCACAAGAAACAAAAGAATGCGTAGAACTAGGATCAAAAAGAACTTTAGCATGTGCAGAGAACAAAGGAAGTATACCTGCCACCACTGTATCCATAGCCTAAGCATCCTGAGTAGTCAAGGCATACACTCTACCTTGCACCTTCTTCCCATTGTCATTACCCTTTGTAACTTGAGATGAGGAAGAGGAACCCGAGCCCTTAGAACTTGGGCAATCTCTAGCAAAGTGTCCGGGTTGCTTACAAGTAAAGCAAATCTTGACCCCATCACAATTTTGTCCATCATGAAGTTTACTACAACGAGAGCAAGACTATTTATCACTAGAATGAGGATAGGCACTCTTGCTATGCCTAGAAGATTGTCCTCTATTACCCGAGTTTTTAAAGAATCCCTTCTTATGCCCTTGACCCTTACCATGTAGAGAATTAGAAGGCCCTTGCTTCTTTTCAGTCTCCTTAGAATTGGGGTCATACTTAAAGTCTTCTTCAAGACTCATTGCCCGCTTCACAGCCTCAGTAAAAGTATTCACTCTAGAGGCTATAATGAGAGTATGAATCCTACCATTAAGGCCTTCCCGAAACTTCTTCACTTTCTTGGACTCATTCGGAATCAAGTAAGGAGCAAAGTGAGAAAGCTCAACAAACTTAGCAGTATACTCCTCCACTGTCATAGCCCCTTGAACCAAATCAGAAAATTCTCTTGCCTTTCGATCCCTCACTGCATCAGGGTAGTATGTCCCATTAAAAACTTCCTTAAACTTCTCCCAAGAAATGGGAGTGTCCCTTCCCAACTCCATCCTCAACAATTGCTCAGTGCTTGACCACTATCTCTTAGCAGAACCCTGAAGAGCATAAGCGGCATACCTCACTTTCTGAGCATCAATGCATTCAAGGGCTCTCAGTAATTTTTCCATCTTTAGCAGCCAATTCTTTGCTGCCATAGGATCAGGTCCCCTATCAAATGTTGGAGGGTTTTGCTTACGGAATTCCCCAAATGTGCAACCCTCCCTCCTACGTTCACCACCCTGTACTGCTCTAGCAATCCTAGCATAAATCCTGTTTGCCACCTCATCAATTTCATCACCATTAGGAGTGACAGATCTCTCACACTCTTGGCGTTGCCTATGGCCATGCTCTGGAGCTATACCCAAAAAACAAGCAAGTAAATCACAAGGCAACATAGAAAGTTAGCATAGACAGGATAGATAAGGAAAAAGGAATAGCAGGTGGAAGTTGAAACAAAGGTACAAAATAAAGAATTCATCAAACACCTATTGCTCTGACTTAGATCAAAATCAATTCCTAGTTTCAAAAGTCTACAGAATCATAACCTAAGCTCTGATACCATAACTGTCATGCCCTAAACCCAAAAGGGTCCAAAGCATGAGAAAGACATCTCCAGTACCTGTAGAATTTTTCTTTTTGGCAATTCAATCCACATAAATCATATCAAGTACTAACAACAAGAATACCACAATAATTTCATTGAATATACTCTCAAAGTAAGTCAGAGCTCTAAGCAATAATTACAAAGACCAATGGCCACAAAAGAATAGAGGTCTGAATATATAGTTACACATCATCAGCTTGTCCCATCAGTGGGAATAACATCACAACCACTATAATATACAAAAGAATTAGTCAAGCCTATTCAAAGATGTACAACATCTAATATCTCTACCACAAAAGTTCAGCCTCCATCAACAGTCAGTCTAACTACTATTAGCCACCAAAAAGCTATCTTAAAAGATTGTTGCCTACTCTGAAAAGTTTATAAAAATAATGGAATGAGATAGAGCCCAGTAAATAGCATAATTAATAGGGGTGGGGGAAATGCAAGTTCGATTTTCAATACTAATAATATGAAATGACAAGAATGATTTAGTAATGAAACATAAAGTTTCTCAAAATAAATACCATGAAACTATATACCATAATCTATAAGCACAAACAATATAGTTTCCAAAGCCATAAAATTTAACATACGGTAATTTATCACAAATATACCACAGTACCATATAGACCGGTCAGGGGATCCACCAATTCACAACTGGCATGATATTGTCCTCTCTGGTATGCAGACTCTTGGCCCCATGGATAGCAGCCTCACCCATACCCTCAAGATTTTTCTCTCCCCCCATGGGCAGCAGAGAGAGCGCGTCAAATAGGACCTCTCTTGCATATGGTCTCTTGGCCCCATAGACAGCAGCCTCACCCACACACAATCAAGGAACCTCTTCCCCCCATGGGCAGCAAGAAAGAACGCGTCATCCAAAGTGAAAGAGCACTGACCTAGATTTGATTCCGTTATCACAAAGACTACGGCAATCAAATCAGGTGATCACCGGGAAATCACACATGGCATGTTATTAAAACCATATAAAGCTCACAGGTATACATTTCCTTGAAACACATAGTTCATATCCAGATAGTTTCAGAAAAACCTTAAATAGTCTAACTTCCAAAAAGTTTGTAAGGTTTTCAACTTCATTCTTGTCAAGAGATTTTCTATCAATTTTCCAAATAATACAAGACAAGATAAGCATCTTTAAATATTTCAATATACCATAAAATCATTGACTTTTTTATCAAAGATTAAATAAAAGATGCTCATTTTTCCATATCAACAATTCATGCATTTCCCCAAATGCAATACCAAATATGATGCATTTTCATATATAATAATATATAATAGGGTCACAACACAACACTTTTAAGAAAACATATATCCATATATAATTTTCCAAAATGTGTTTGACCAAAACAAAAACATCATTTATGAGACATGGTTATTTTCCAAAAATATCCCATTAAGAAGCTACTTACCTCGCAACGGCAAAATCCTAATTCTCCAAGCTCCAAGGAGATTAGCTAGAACCTAAACAATATCAAGTAAAACTATCACAATAAGCATAGAGTTTGAAATTGCATCTAGCTACAATTTAGGAATTGCCAAAAGAGCACTTAATTAGGCAAGCCTATTATTTAACCTCATCAATAATAATATATCCTACTTCCAAAGTTTCTCAACAAATTAACTCACAAGGCATAGTCTCCAATTTCTAAAGTTAACCCATTTAATATCATCTCCAATATCATGACTAGCTTCCATAAAATTTACACTACATTATTAAGAGACCGATGAAAGCAAAATCAAAGTATCCTCCAAGACATGATATTTAGAACTTTAACTAACTCCAAATAAACCCAATGGCAATGGAAAAATTTAATTTACCAACCATCACATGATATAACTCAAAGCCCCTAAATTTTCCACCATACATGAACTTTATGTAGTCATCATTAGCACAAATTATATACCCACTCACCAAATAATTCCACCAATACAAAACCCATACATACAAACACATAAATATCACTTCTAATGGTGATAAATCACATGGGTATCATTATTAAAGCTTAGATAACAATAACCTCAAGCAAAAGTGTAAAACCCACCAAAAAGATTAGAAATTTTTACCTCAAATAAAGGATGTTAAGGTGTTTATAGGTTCACAAAATTTTCTGGTGATCTTGTCGGAAATATGATGGTGAAATAGTGTGATTTGGAGTGGAGTCCAACGGTGAGTGTGTGTATGTGTGTGTGTTTAAGTAAAAAGAAAAGAAAGAAAATGAAAGGAAGAGAAGAGATGGCCGGTTAAAAGAGAGAAAAGAGATAAGGGAAAAAGGAGTGGTGGGGAAGGGGGTTAGGTGGGGGAGGCACGTGGGAACACACAAAATTTGACTTTTTTTTTTATTATTAACTGACGGGACGTTACAAGCTCGCCTTCCAATTTTTCAATTTCTTTATCTAAAGAATTCTATTCTACTATGACACCTTTCAGCTAAGTCTGAAAGGCAGAATTAGATTCTTGTGCAGATGACAAGTCCTCTTGAAACTTGGCAATGGATTCCTAGAACTGGGTGATTAGAATGCTGCGCACCTCCATGGTTGACTTTGTTTCCTTAGCTTTGTTGATATAAGAGATTCTCTTATCTCTCAACTGTTGAAGCAAGGACAAAGATCCATGCCCAAAGGGTCCCACCTTCTTCAGGTCCCTTAATGTGATGATATGGCTCTTCAGCCACTCGACATTGAAACCTATGCCCTCAGCATAACGTAGTGTAGAAAGGAGTTCCTCAAAGGAAAGAGTCAGACTATCCTCTTTACCTTTAGACTGCAGTTGGGATTTAACAAACCTAATTTTCCCCAACTTAAAGCCCCTAAGAGACAGTGTCCACTTGTCAGTATCCCCCATCCTTTCAGGATACTTTAAAAGTAGTTTGGAGCATACTGCTTCAAAGGGGGAGAAAGCAATGAGAGTAGTGGATGTTTGCCTCGGTACTTTCACTCTCTTGATCTTTGGAAGTAACTTCTGAAAAATCTTCTTTCTCATGGGGATTATCTGTATACACCTGATTCAAATCCCCCCTTTCAGCATCAAATTATGTTTCCTCCTTAGAAACCACTTCCTAAACAAAGGTACCTAATGCCAAAGGAGTGCTTTTGCTTTGGTTTTGAGGTTGGGGAACAGTTTCCTTAACCTGTCAAAGGTCAAAAGAGAGAAAGAAGAAACGGAGGTCACATTCGCCATTGAACAAGAAAGATATTACAAAAGAGACAAAATAAAGAAGGAAGATACCTAATCTTGGTTTCTTCACAACAGGAACCTTGACGTTCTTCCCTTTCCTTTTGATGGCTGAGGGTTTGGCTTTGGCATGGAGTTTCAAAGTCAGATCACCATGAAAGATAGGTGGAATGCCCACACGCTGGGACCCATTCTCTCTAAAATTCCTAACACACTCCCTAATACCAGACCACCATGATTTGAACCTGGGTGAAGGTAATTCAACTCTAGAAAAGGAAGTAAAGGGGATTTTGGGACCAGGCATAGCACCTTAATGGGGTTCCCATTCTTAAAGGCTAATGATGCTAATATAGCAAGTAAGGTTGGAGTGGAGAAATGCCCCAATACACTTTGGTCAAAACCAAATTGTCTGGCAAATCTCTGTGGGTTATAACCTTGGGTATCAAAATCATCCTAAAAACATGCCTGAAGGTGGGAAGTAAAGGCACAAGCAACAAAAAAAAGCTCCTTCTTAGACCAAGGAGCATCTCTATAACGAGAGACAATTTCATTTTTCAAAAACTAGAACAAAGGAGGGAATCCACCCTCAAGAGAGGAATAAGGTCTGGCTATCCAATTAGTGGGGTCATCCAGCACCTTGCAAAGGAAGCTGTCAGAAGAAATCACAGCCTTATTCCAACCCTATGATCGTGGTAATTCCCGGGGTGATGGCAAACTAGTCTTAAAGGAATTTAAAACTTTGGGGACAGAAGTATAGTTCCTAAAGTGCTCCCACAACCAGATTTGCAAGAAGGCCACAAGTACAAATGTCTCGACTTGAAATCTACCCTAAGAATATTGTAAGTCAAGGGTGAAACGATCTAAATGAGAATACAAAGTCCCTAAGAAATAAGGGGCAAAGGGGAAAGAGTGTCCTTTGGCTAGCTTAATAGCTAAAGGGAAATGTCTACTTAGAATTTTCTCTTGGGGATATCCTTCAAACAAATGGCGAGATAACAAGAAAGCAATAAAGACTTCAAGTTCATAAGGGCTAGAATTACCTTCTCCTACAATGAAGTCTGTTCCCTCCTTTAGAGAGTCCGAGTTGGCTTCTTCATCTACGCCGTTAGCATACTCTCTCTAGAAATATCTAATCCGTCCTCAAAAGTTGGCCCTAGAACTTTTGTCACCACCCACACTAGTGTCTTTTGGTACTTCCTCACTAGGGGCTTTCCCTTTCCTTGCCCCCTTCAAGACTGGCTTCATCAAGGTTTTCTTTACTACATTCTCAAGGAACTTCACAACTTTGGCCCCATCAGAAGACATGGTAATGTTGACTACCTCCCCATCCCCAAATAGGAGAAGTCTCAATATCTTATAAGCATCTTCAAGAAAGGGGAGACTTTTTGACACCCTGTAAAGAAGGTATAAGTGGTAGAATTCCATCAATACAAGAGAGAAATGAGACTTTCACTATCCTTGCTAATGTCTAGGCTAGAGAACACCAACACAATATGCACAAGATGCACCTTTTGTAGGATATCCATGAAGGGAGGATGTGTTAATACTCTTCGGCACTTGCTCTTCCAGCCTTTAGAAACAGAAGTATGAGATTTAAAAACTCCGTCCGTAGTGGGAGCAAAATCGCCTCTACAAGTTCCAAGCCAAGGAATGTGCTTCAACTCCAAATCCATAGTCAGAAGATCATCAGGCTCTCCACATGTTGTTTAGGGAAGATTTGCAGAGCAAGGAATGGACTCCTAATCAAAAAATTTATCAAACAAGTAGTCTTCGAAAAGGGGGGGATGATTCATTGCTAGGAATGACAACGGGTCGGGTTCGGTGCAAGTTTCTTTATGCCTAAACTCGACCTGCAGGCCCGTACCTGTTACCCGAACCCGACTCGTTTAATAAACAAGTTATTTTTGTTGCACCTAAGCCCTCCCCATCGGGCCCCAGCCTAAAATTACAAACACAAAAATCAACACAAACCTAAAGTCACAAATCATAGAATATATATGTAACGAACCCAAAAATAAATAAAAATAATCACAGCATTTCCTTGGTAATTTTCTTGCCATCCAAACGGATGCCAAGGTCTGACAAAACAATCTGTACAAAAAAAAAATCCAACAAATCCCAGAAATTTCAAACCTAAAAATTAAATTAGCAAATCTGAAAATCCCACCAACAAAACACAAAAAAAACCCAACAAATTTGGCTTGTCAGCGGCAAGGATTTGGGATGATCCGTCGGTGAAGAATTTTTTTTTCTTAGATCTTGTTTTCTGGGCTTGGTTATGGATGTGGTGGTTTGGATGAGTTGTGTGGTGGTATGATAGCATGTTGGCAGGGGAAGAGAAATCAATCAAAACACAATTAGAGTGAGAATGTAGGTGAGGGTAAGAAGCGAGTTGGCCTTGACAGCGAGGTGAAAGGAGGGCTTGAGGGGGGTGGCCGGCAGCGGATTGAGAGAGTGAGAGTGAGAGTGGGTCGGTAAGAGTGAGAGTGAGAGCTTAAGGGGCGGCGAGAGTGGGAGCTTGAGGTTGAGGGGCGACGAAAGTGAGAGCAGAGAGTTTAAGGGGCGGCAAAGTGAAAGCAGAGAGCCTAATAGTGAAAGATTGATTAGGTTCAGGGTTTGTAAGAAGGTATATGTGTGTGTATATATATATATATATATATATACAGAGAGAGAGAGAGAGAGAGAGAGAGAGAGAGAGAGAGAGAGAGAGAGAGAGAGAGAGAGCTAGGGCATTTTAGTAATTTAATTATAATTGGGTCAGGTTTGGGTTTGGGTTCAGGGCAGGTATCACTAAAACCCGCACCCGACCCTAACCCATTTCAGGTTTTATTTTTAAAACCCAAACCCGACCCTACTATTTCACGGGTTGGGTAAAACCCGACCCATTAGGGTTGGTTCTAGCATAATTTGCCATCCCTATCCATTGCTCCTCCGTGGAAGGATTCTCTTCTCCCTCTAACAATGGCATGTTTATTTTGGGAGTTGAAGGTTCTAAGATCTCCGAAGAGCTAGATCTCAGGCTGCGTTTCGCACCCATGGTTCGTTTTGTGCTTATGGAGATTTCTAAAATTTGGGTTCGAGAAAGAAGATAAGAAAGAAATGAGAAAGATAAGGAGAAGGAGGCAGTTCCTTTTCCTTTTATACTTTGGGCAATTACTCTTTTCCCTCTAAAAAGAGTCGTTCAAAAGTAGGGCATCTTTTAAAAATAGTTGACACATGTCAGCAAAGGGAAGAGTCAGAATGTCTGACAAAGGCAATTAGCAAAAGAATAATAAATAAATAAATAAAAATCCTTTACGAAATTAATGAAAAGGCGTGGCTCTTCATCAACAGGTTTAATCCTACACTTTGTCTTATGCTTTGAATAACTGACATGTCTGTGCGTTGCTTTCTTTTCTTTTTTTTTTTTTTTTTTTTTTTTTTTTTTTTTTTTTTTTTTTTTTGCAAAGAGCCAGAACCCCTGAAAAAATCTATTAACAAAAAAAAAAAAAAAAAACAATCAAAGGAAACCGCCTTTACAGAAAGGATGAAAAGGCGTGACCCTTAATCAACATGTTTTATCTTGCACCTTGTGTTATGTTTTAATTAACTGATATGCTTGTATGTTGTTCCTTTGTATGGAAGTACAATGATAAAAGGAAAACATATAAATGCATAGCTATATTTAGAGCAAACTATATATTGTTCATATATATATATATATATATATATATATATTCAAAAAAGAAAAGGGAGATTTACATTGTATGGCCTTTTTGGCCTATCATTTTTCCATACATTAACAAAAAAATTATCATAACAACAAAAAATAAAAATAAAAATAAACTACAATAATATGGCCTGCTTACAAAAACAACAAAAAAAGAAAGGATACTTGAACAACAGGTTTGAAGGCGAACAAACTAAGGGGAGCGAAGCTTGAAGGCATCTGAGTCTCTCCCCGAATCAGATTCTTCTTGGGGATAGCCTGGGGCAAGATCTTCCTCCTCCTCTTCCTCTTCCTCTTCCTGAGTCATCAGAAGAGTTTGACTCCTCTGAGTCAGAACCAGAACCATTAGAGGCTGATGCGTTAGAGTCAAAGCTTGTTTGGAAAGCCCTACACCTTCTCCTACAACTTGGAACATTCCCCAAGAAAGTGTTGTAGGCCTCATCCTCAGCATCTTCTTTAGCCTTTAACCAAAGCTCCTTTGAGTCCTCCTCTTCCTCTTTTTCACTGTCTTCCCATAGCTAAACCTCTTGGGGAAGGAAAACTTGAGGGAGAAGGGGAAAGATAGGAAAGGAGAGTGGAGGAGGAGGAATGGTTGGTGACACATTGCTGGCACTCGGAGAGCCCAAGCCACTGCTGGAAAAGCTTGAACTGCTCTTGGAGGTGTTGGAGCCTTCGGATGAAAGGTTGGCCATTTCGTTGACAATGAAGTTTTTTTTTTTTTTTTTTTTTTTTTTTTTTTTTTTTTTTTTTTTTTTTTTCTCTAAGAAGAAGTAGGAGATACAAGGATACAGAAGGAATGAAGAATAAAGGAAGATCTTTTCCTTTTAAAATCACCAACCAGAGTCAAGCGAAGGGACATAACATTTATGAAGAGTAATGTCTGTCTACCAAGCACGGGAAACGAAGAAACGCCAAAATGGCTAGAAACGCCCGTTAATGCCACGTGTCCTGACTTTAACTGTCACAAGGTATGATTACACGAGCATTGAAGTCTAATACAATATGACTATCAAAGGCTTTGACCATTAACGCCATTGACAGCTAGGGGGCTAATGGACATTACACCAGCCAAGGCATGTGAAAATGCTGGCATGGTTGGATCCAGGCCGTACACATGGAATGGCAGTGAGCAAAGGAAGAGGAATGCTGGCTGTAGGAGGAATTTTTAGCCCGTGCCAATGGCGTGACCAGCTTAGGGAAAAGTGAGATTTGCACCTGACATGGATAACCAGCACTGGCACAAAAGGGAGATAGTGACCCCCTATAGTCAAATGCTACAGAACACCCCTTATTGGCTGGGCACGTGCTGGACCACTGTTGGAAAAATGTATATCACTCTTAAAATCCCTAGGGTCCCTTTCCTTGTCCTAGGTTTACTCCCCACTATAGACACCATTTTGTACCCTTTACGACTCGGGCTCCCGTTCCTTAATGATGCTGAATTCTAAGACTCAAGGTTGGTTTAGGATACAATCAGAAGTTAAATTGACTTGAGAAATGTTACAATGAAAAATGTAACTTTTTAACGATCAAATAAATCTATTTTTGAAAAATAAGGCCAAAGAAAACCCTTGCTATGCATATGCAACTTTCTGCATGTGTACATAAGCCCAATCTGGCTCACGCATAGCGATTTCCAGAAACTATATAAGACAAGTTTTCTACATTAATGTTGAGGTTTGGAACAAATCCCACATCGTCTGGGAGTCTTTCCAAACCCCCTTTTTTACACTATAAGTAGCCTTGCACGGTGTATTTTCAAAACACACAGAAATCCCACGGGAAAACACTACGATTCACTAGAAATAGTGAATCAAAGAGAGAGTTTTTCACAATATATCCTTAAGTCAATTTTCTTTTGATTAGGGTCTTTTCTGGCCTTGATCTTGAGTTTAAGATTACTAATCACTGTTTTGTTGAATTGTGCATAGATTTGATTGAGGAGAACGATCAAAAATCAAGCTTGAAGAGCTTTTCTTTGAAATATTAGTCTAAACTTTTTTTTTTCCTTTTCTTTTCTTTTTATGCTTTAAATATTACTGTTTTCTTTATTTGTTTGTTATAAAATGCTTTAACACGTCTATCTAGCTTTGGTTTATATAGTTGTATTTTTAAATGTATGTTAGGTTATTAGAATTCCCGTTTTGAGGTTCTGCCCTGTTCTTGTGTTTTTAGGGTTTCTGGGCAAAAACCTGCACATGCATAATCTTGACTGCATAGGCAGGCTTGATTATGCACACGCAGGATTGTTTATGCGTACGCATAAACTTGCCCAAAAACCCTAATTTTATTTTGTTTGTTTTATTTTTGCTTTCACATGTTTGTTTTGTTTAGCTTCTTTCCCATGCTTTTACGCTTTCAATGTCTATGTGTCACATGTTTGTTTGCTTGTTTGCTATCACATGTAGAATTAAGGTTTATTTTGTGTTTTCCTTATTTCAATGATATGAACTTGCATTCACATGCTCATGCATAATGCCATAGATGCTGAGTTGTTGCAAGGTTAGTAAAATGTAAGTCATGCATTTGTAATTTGCATGCATTTGTGATATGATCTTCCTTTGATGATAGAGATGAATATGCTTGCTTGGATGTGTATATGCAATCATATGTTGCTGAGATCTTTCTATGCTTGTGTTTCTACCATGATTTGCTTGCTGCCTTGGATGAATAACATATGATTTGTGATGAAGCATGTTTTAGATGTATGATGCTAGGGTTTATGATGATGCTTTGATGCCATGATTAGATGTATGGTAGGCTTTGTTTGTGAGCATGATAGATGAATGGTTAGGGATGTTTGATGCCATGTTGATTGTTACATGTATGCTAGTGTGTGTGTGTGAGTTAGATATAATGTTGAATGTGCCTTTAATAGGGTTGAGTCATAAGACACAATTATGTGAAACCAACCCTAGGGTTGGGCAGTTTTGGGTGCCTAATACCTTCCCAAGATCGTACCTTAACTCCAAACCTATATCTCTGGTAGTAAGATCAAAAGGCCCTCCTCAAAAGGATGCTATATAAATGGTTCCTAGGCCATTGCAAAATCTAGGTGGCAAGTCCTAAACACAAAGCGACCCCCCGTTGCGTCCACACCCACGTAGTGGCAGAGCCACCCTCAATCCCACTACTTTAACATTGGCGTGCTTTATCTCTCCTCCAGCCGCTACATAGTACAATAGCTATTTTAAGATTCAAATGCAGGAATCACGGTTTGACACCTGTCCTTATGTACTTGGTAGCATTCCTCAAACTATAAGAAGCACATGTTGCTGAACCATTAGGGCAAGAACCAAGAGAAAAACTAAGAGAAAAGCTAGAAAGTTTGGATGGGAAAGTGAGGTAGAGAGGAAGGTGTCCTTCAAGAAGGAATATTACCATGGTATAACACCTTCATTTTCTTTACATAATAGAAAACAGAAGAGAGCAAAGGTCATTTCCTTTGCTCACCCGTGGTTTTTCATCCCTTTTAAAAGGTTTTCCACATACATCTCATTTCTCCTTTACTTTCCATGTTACACTTTTTCTTTCTCTTGACATCAAAGTGTTAAAACTTTCATTTTTAGCATTCTAAGGCTTTTTCACTTAAATGTGTTGTTAGATGTGTCACACACCCTTTTACACTACCTAAAAATCTAACTTGCACGTACAACTCTTTTACTAATTCATATCTTCAAAACAAACTTATCCAAATTTTTTATTAAAAAAAAAATGACACTTGACCAAAAAAAAAAAAAAGCCTCATCGCACACGCAAAGTGCGTACTATAAGGCTAGTGTGTGTCTATATATATATAAAAGTAGAGACCTCATGCGGGAGTACATGAGCTCTTGCCATGTGACGCTCTAACTTTGTATTTTGCCCTTTTACCCTCTGTTAGGTTCTAAGAGCTTAGAACAATTGGCAAATCGTGAGCACACAAGAACATACAAGCTGCAGAAAGAAGATTTCAGAATCTGCTTGGTTCGATCGATCGAAAAACAGGCTCGACCGATCGAGAATCGTATCTGCAGAATTTTAATTAAGCCCAAACAGCAGTTCTAGGCCATTAATGATTAGGGTTTCAGATCTACTTCTCCCACTATATAAAGGAAACCCTAAGCATGTTTTTATAAGGCTTTTTAGAGAGAGAAGAGTGTGCCTCTTTTGTATTTAGGGTTTTGCTCCAAAAACCTTTCTTATTACTTCTACCGGTGTTGTTTCTTGAAGAATCTCAAGATCTGGTATTGCTAAAGTTGCTGCCTTCTCTAGTCATCAAAGGTGCTGATGATCTAAACCTTCAAGGGTGGTCTTGGAGTCACAAACAGGTGAGTTTGTGTTGCTAAACCTTTGAGTGGAGTCTCAAAGTCACAAACGGTGGTGTTTGTGTTTTGCAAAGATTAAAGAAAGAAGGAGTCCGTGGATCTCGGAGCTGTCACGTGGTCGTGGTAGTAAGTTTCCTACACTTGGGTAGCAATAGGATGTTAGTGGTCTAAGTCGCTATTGTGTAAACTTCAATTTTTTCTAGTGGATTTGCTATTTTACCTTGAGATTAGCTAGATTAAATCCTCCCCAGGGTTTTTACCGGTTTGGTTTTCCTGGGTCATCATATCGTTGTGTTATTTATTTTTCCGCTGCTTTACTTGATATGATTGTTATTGTTTTAACCTAGATCTGAATAATAAACCTTAAGTATTCACTTGGTTGATTAATTAGGTTAAACAATCTAGTTTACAGGGGTCTAAACGAACTGACAAGTGGTATCAGAGCGGTTAGCTCTTTTGTTTTAGATCTTTTGATCTAAGAGCTGATCCTTGATCCCTGTTATCATGGATAATTTGAAGTGTCTTTCTACTCATGTTTGTGATGAATTGAATAAAAAGGACACTGTTGTTTCTGTTGATCTTTTTGATGCCTGTGCAACTCTTCGTAAGGAATTATTGAAAACTATGAGAATTGCTAAGAAATTCAAGGAAGAATTAAAATTGGCTAATCTTGAAAAAAAGGAATTGATTGTTAGATTAGATGAATCTAATAAAAAGAATGAATTTTTGAGAAATCAAATTTCCTCTCAAGATGAAAAGATGAAAAGCTTGGAATAAGAGTTAGCTGAATCTAAAGCTAAAATTGAAAATTTGACTAATACCAAGCCTGCTGTTGTTAACAGAAGTGCTTCTGTTTCTCTTAAGCCTAAAGCTGAAAATGTTTATATCCCTCCTTTCAAGAGGAATAATAAAGAAAAGGCTTATTTTGCTAGGTTAGACAAAGGTAAAAGTTCTAATGTAGACGCTGAAGTTTCTAAACCTAAGTCTAAACCTACTATTAGAGAGCATAAGAAATTTGTTTTTGTGCCTACTTGTCACCTTTGTGGTGTTGTTGGTCATATTAGACCAAATTGTTCTTTGTTGAGGCAAAAACCAAAATCTGAGACTAGATTTGCTGTTAGGAATACTGATGTTCCTAAATTTGTTCCTGTTTGTCATTTTTGTGGTGTCTCTGGTCACATTCGTCCTAATTGTCATAAATTGAAATTTAAAAATTCTGTATTTCAATCGAGGATATGTAATGATATTTCTCCTACCATAAGTCCAAATAAATTGTTTCATATGCTTTTGAAAAATTTAAGCTTGTTGGCTTGTGAAAGGAATTTGCAGGATTTCAGTCTTTCTTAGAAGATTGGTGTAATCCCTCAAATACACTCTACTTCACATGGATTTTCACCTACAAAGCCGAAGACTCGTGCTATATGGGTGAGAAAAGATTCTTTAAGGTGAGTGTTGCTGACTTGTCCCTGTTTTAATTCTTTCAATTATTTGTGGACATGTTTTGTTTCTGTTTTTGGTTGTTTTTCTTTTTAGGTTGTTTTTTTTATTAAAAAAAATCAAAAACATTGAAAAATTTCAAAAAGACAAAAATATTTTATTTTGTGTCTTGTTTTAATTTTTCTTAAGGATTACATGGGTTATAATATCTCTCTTGATTTAGAACATGCTTGACATTGTGGAGAAACTTGAATAGCATGTGTTATATAAGTGCTAAGCTATTTATGATTTTGTATGAGTATGTACTAGTTTGTACATATAATCAAGGGTTAATTAAGAAATTGATATTTCTTGTTTGTGTACCCTCTATAGCTTAGTTAAGCACTATCATGCATAGTTTTGCATTGTTCATTTAGCATAATGTGTGCTTTTTGTTTTTGGTCATAAATTTTTTTAAACCAAAAATATTTTTATGTGTTTTGTATTATATATCTTGGATTTATAATTAAGGTTGGCCATATTATCTTTATATAACATGTTTATGTACCTTGTTTAGCTTGGATGAAGCTTATTTTTATTGCACTTTACTAGTTTAAGCTTTGTAGTGCATGTTGTGTGGGAAGATGTTTATAGTTTTTGATCACTTTGTCTTGATCTTGAAGTCACGTGCCTTTGATTGTTGGACTTGAACTTATTGAGAAAGGCATAAATAACCATCTCACCACTGTTTACTAGCCAATCATGAACACCTTAGTGCATATCGTAAGATTTTGTGCTCGAGAAAGTGTAGTACATGCACAAAAAGAACATAAGGTGTAGTCTCGGTTTAAATGCTAAAATTGGTGTGTACATTATTGGGCTATAATAATTTCACAATTCAATTAAAATTGGTGTGTACATTATGAGGCAAATCAAGAAATTTACATGATTGCAAGCTTTTATTCTAGGAGATGTGAGAGTTATATGATCTAACTCTTTAGGTGATAGTCTCTCTCAATTGTATGTGATGAATTTTGTAGACTTTGTGATTGATTACTATTCACATATCACCTCACATGTCCCTCAAGCTTTTGCTAGTTGCACGCACTACACAAGTTACTCCTTGCTAAACTTTGTACATGTTATTGTGTGTGATTTTGTTGTGACCATCTAAGATTAAAAATTCCTTGATTTTGATGCAAAATTTAAGTTTTAAGGACAAATTGATTGAAAATTTTAATTTTGGAAGATCTGGGTTGTATTCATGTGTTTTTGAAAAACTTTCAGTCTCATACTCACGCATTTCATTCATGAAATATTATGCTTTAAGGAGTTACTGCATTAAATTGCTCTGTTTTTCAAAAATTTGAGTTTTCCAGAACTTTGACCGATCGAAGCTGTTTCTCGACCGATCGAAATTGCGATTAAAATTTTTGGTTTGAGTCTGCCTGGCTCGATTGGTATTCGATCGATACTCGATCAATCGAAACTGAAAAATTTTCAGTTTTTACAGTTTTTGACCAAATATTTTTCATGCATCATTTATGGTTAGGATTCACATGAGTTGCATTGTTTTTTGTATCCATCTTGCAGTTTTGCAGTCATATCTCTCATTGTTTTCACACATAACATGCATTCACTTTGCTAAATTGGGTACTCAACTTGATTTAAAAATTGATTGATTAATTTTTGAGTCCTTTGTACATTTTAGTATATGCTATTTTTCTTGATGTGTGAACTGCAGAAAATATTTTTTTAAGGGATATGATGGATAATACTGTGCAAATATTTTCTCTACTTATGCAACTATTTATGGGTCACATAGTGTCAAGTTTGCATTTGTTGAAAGAGAGAATATTTTTCTTCATGTGTATCCTCAACTCAATTTTTTTTTGTTTGTGTGTTTTTATTTATCCCCACCTCCTAAATTTTCCCAAAAACTGTTTTTCCCAAACTTGTTTTGTTTTTCCTATTTTTATAGGGGGAGAAAAGTTTTTTTTTTTTTAATTTTTGTTGTTCATAGGGGGAGTTGTTGCTCTTCATAGAGGGAGTTGTCTCTATTTTCTATAGAGCTAAATTATTTTATGTTCCCTTGGTTCTCTTTTCTCTCATGTTTACTGTCACTCTACTCTTTGTTTGAGTTGTTTTTTGTCAATACGTGACAAAAAGGGGGAGAAATAGATGAAATGTGAGACTCAATCCTGGTTGTTTTGTTTAGGGGGGGATTTAAATTGTTTTTAAAAAGGGGGAGAATATAAAAACTTTTTGATGTATCTAACTTAGGGGTAGAATTAGAATTTACTTTTGTTTTTATATTGTGCTTCATTTTGTTTATATGTCTTTCTTTCCACACATACGGTGATGTGTTTGTTGAGTATTTCAGGAAAGACAGGTACATTCTGATCAAGACCTTCTACTTCTTCTTACAACTTCTAGGTTAAGTGTCTTAGATTGGGATTTGTGATGTAATTGGGCATTTTATTGTATTGGGTTGTTCTTGTATTTTAACATTTCATTTTGTATGAAAGTTTTGTCACGAATTGCCAAAGGGGGAGATTGTTAGGTTCTAAGAGCTTAGAACAATTGGCAAATCGTGAGCACACAAGAACATACAAGTTGCAGAAAGAAGATTTCAGAATCTGCCTGGTTCGATCGATCGAAAAACAGGCTCGACCGATCGAGAATCGTATCTGCAAAATTTTAATTAAGCCCAAACAGCAGTTCTAGCCCATTAAGGATTAGGGTTTCAGATCTACTTCTCCCACTATATAAAGGAAACCCTAAGCACGTTTTTACAAGGCTTTTTAGAGAGAGAAGAGTGTGCCTCTTTTATATTTAGGGTTTTGCTCCTAAAACCTCTCTTATTACTTCTACCGGTGCTGTTCCTTGAAGAATCTCAAGATCCGGTATTGCTGAAATTGCTGTCTTCTCTAGTCATCAAAGGTGCTGATGATTTAAACCTTCAAGGGTGGTCTTGGAGTTACAAACAGGTGAGTTTGTGTTGCTAAACCTTTGAGTGGAGTCTCAAAGTCACAAACGGTGGTGTTTGTGTTTTGCAAAGATTAAAGAAAGAAGGAGTCCGTGGATCTCGGAGCTGTCACGTGGTCATGGTAGTAAGTTTCCTACACTTGGGTAGCAATAGGATGTTAGTGGTCTAAGTCGCTATTGTGTAAACTTCAATTCTTTCTAGTGGATTTGCTATTTTACCTTGAGGTTAGCTAGGTTAAATCCTCCCCAGGTTTTTTACCGGTTTGGTTTTCCTGGGTCATCATATCGTTGTGTTATTTATTTTTCCGCTGCTTTACTTGATATGATTGTTATTGTTTTAACCTAGATCTGAATAATAAACCTTAAATATTCACTTGGTTGATTAATTAGGTTAAACAATCTAGTTTACAGGGGTCTAAACGAACTGACACTCTCTTTTCATTAAAGTTTTTTAACTTCTACCCAATAGTTTATAATAACTTCTTTTTACTATTATCCAATAAATCATAGTAATCCCAAAGTTTATCGCTAATCCCAACATTACGCTTTCACCTCTTGCTATTCTAGTGCTTATGTCTTTTCTCTTTTCCTTACGTTTGATCATGCAAGAGGTTTTGTCTCAAGCTTTAAGGAATGAGTGCAGAAGCTAAATAGGTTAAACAATCTAGTTTACAGGGGTCTAAACGAACTGACACTCTCTTTTCATTAAAGTTTTTTAACTTCTACCCAATAGTTTATAATAACTTCTTTTTACTATTATCCAATAAATCATAGTAATCCCAAAGTTTATCGCTAATCCCAACATTACGCTTTCACCTCTTGCTATTCTAGTGCTTATGTCTTTTCTCTTTTCCTTACGTTTGATCATGCAAGAGGTTTTGTCTCAAGCTTTAAGGAATGAGTGCAGAAGCTAAATAGCCCTCAAATCCACCACAATCATGCTCTCCACACTTACAAAAATTTATATATCCTTCACGCTCAAGCTAAGCCTTGCTTGATCTCTTTGTGTGTCTGTGATTCCAACTTCCGAAAGGTCAAGTTACTCTTTCTTTTTCCATTTTCGTCACCTTTCCCAATGTTCTCGAATCTACTCTTATCTCCTCATATTTCTTTATATACGTTCCATGCATGATTTGGACCCTTTTTTTATTTATTTTTGGTTTCCCACAGTGTTTCTTCAAAGCTTTCAACCAGAGACTAATCACTGTTCAAGACGGGTGGGCCCATAGCGGGAAAAATTGCTAGCCTATGGAGTTTTTTCAAAGTGCTGGTGCCTGGACTTGAACTAGGGAGCTCCTAGTCAAACCCAAGACAGCCACTTTGAGACCAAGTGTCCAACCATTTAGCCAACCCCACTGGGTTTGATTTGGACCTTTGTTTCTTATGTTTTTGGATTTGCTTTATCATATTTGGTATCATCCTCATCTGTCTTCCTTAAAATTGTCTTTATTAATTTTACCACCTGTCTTCCTTAAAATTGTCTTTATTAATTTATTTGGAAAATCAATAAAGCATAAAGAATAGAATTCTTAAAAGTTTAAGTTCTTCCATTAATTCTTAATTAATCCGTTTTCTCAATTAGCAAATAGTAACCCAAAGTTGACTTTCTTTGTAAAAGGCGGGGGTGTGTGCTATGTTTACCCACACACAAGTGGCATGAATGCTTCAAAGCCAGGAGAAGCACATAGAAGGTCCAAAGTCCAAAGTCCAAAATTTACAGCCATCGCAGAAAGGCAGAAAAACCATCATGTCATTTTTTATCGATGCATAATATCCGACGCCAGCCAAACCACGCTATCGCGTGATCAAGACCTAAACAACATTCTATTAGCTATATTATATTTGTGTCTCCAATGAAAGTTTATTCTAACCATCTGCCTTTCGCTCATTTCCTTATGGATTATGAATCCTCATATTCCCTTCTCTTCCTTTGTGTCTTCTTTTGTTGCTTCTCTTTCACCTTCTCTGTAAAATTTTCCTATCCTAACTTCTTGGATGACAACAACATTAATATTTCTGGTACAGCCAGTACTAGAGCACAAGTTGATTCAGTCTGGTCGATACGACTCAGCGATAACCAGATCAGCGGCGATGTGTTTAATGCCACAGGTCGAGCATACTATTCCCAACCCATTCAACTGTGGGATCCCATCGCAAATGTAACGACAGATTTCACAACTTCTTTTGAGTTCATAATGAGAGCACGTCCTAACGATTCAAACTCAACCTCTGGTGGCATTGCATTCTTTATCACTTCAGAAGATTCCGTTGATCCTCCTGGCAATTCCTTTGCAGGTTGGTTAGGTCTCTTCAATGAGACAACCGACGGCAATTCATCAAATCATATGGTAGCGGTGGAGTTCGATTCGTGGCAAGATACATGGGATCCTAATGACAACCATGTCGGTATCAACGTAAACTCCATTGTCTCCAAGGTAAACGAAACTTTTAAAGATCGTTTCACCTCTGGGGACATTATGGTGGCAACAGTCTCTTATGATTCAACCTCCGAGAATCTCAGTGTAATATTGAAATACATAGATGTTCCTCTGATAGCTAACCAACACTTGAATCTTACTCATAATGTAAAGCTGAGAAATGTTCTACCAGAAAAAGTGATAGTGGGTTTCTCAGCATCAACTGGAAGTGCAATCCCAGTTCAAGCAATCAGAAGTTGGAATTTCAGTTCAACTTTGGATCAGGTTTTGACTCAAAATGGAGCGAAAAGGAACTCTAAGACGTGGTTAGTAGGATTAATAATAGGAATGGTGCTTTTAGTTGCAGGGATCAGTTTTGGCTCTTATTGCATTTTGTGGAGAAACACTAAAAGAAAGCAGGTAGAAGAACATGATGAATATGAAGATGAAGATGAAGAAATGGGGATGATGGACCCCATGGCTGAAGATCTAATAGAAGGAACTGGACCAAAAAGGTTTGCCTACAAAGACTTAGTTGTGGCAACTAATAACTTTTCAGAGGAAGGGAAGCTTGGGCAAGGAGGTTTTGGAGGCGTCTACAAAGGTTTCTTGACAGAAATGAACGTTGAAATTGCGGTGAAGAAGATATCTAGCAGCTCTAACCAAGGAAAAAAGGAGTATATTTCTGAGGTGATGACTATAAGCCGTTTGAGACACCGGAATTTAGTACAACTTGTTGGTTGGAGTCATAAAAGGGAGAGTTTTGTATTGGCTTATGAGTACATGCCTAATGGAAGCCTAGATTCGCATTTGTTTCACAAGAAAACTCATCTCTCATGGCCAGTGAGGCACAAAATTGTTCGTGGGTTAGCCTCTGGATTGCTCTATCTCCACGAGGAATGGGAGCAATGTGTGGTACATAGAGATATCAAATCAAGCAATGTGATGTTAGATTCAAACTTCAATGCCAAACTTGGTGACTTTGGTCTAGCAAGGTTTGTGGACCATGGACTTGGCTCACAAACAACGGTTGTAGCTGGGACCATGGGCTACATGGCTCCTGAATATCTTATCACAAGCAAGGCCAGTAAGGAATCAGATGTGTTTAGTTTTGGGGTGGTGGCATTAGAAATTGCTTGTGGGAGGAGAGTAGTGGAGCCAAAAGCAGAAGAATTAAAGATTAGTTTAGTCAATTGGGTGTGGGAACTATATGGAAAGGGAAGGCTTCTGGAAGCAGTGGATGAGACACTAAACGGGGATTATGACATTGACAAGATGACATGTTTAATGACTACTGGGCTATGGTGTGCTCATCCAGATCACACTTTAAGACCTTCTATAAGGCAAGCAATTAAGGTTCTTAATTTTGAAGCACCATTGCCTAGCCTTTCATCACAAATGCCTGTGCCCATGTATTCTTACGCCCCTGAAAGAATAACCATTGCCAACGAAGTCTCTATCACTTTGACAAGCGAGGAAAGGAGCACAACTGCTACACCCTCAATAAATTAGGTGAAGTTTCAACATGTCGTACCTAGCAATTTCTTCCAATTTTCCTCTGTAAAGTGTTTACATGGAAGAGTAATTATGATTTGTATCACCCTTTGCTTTGAGTTGAAATAGAATTTCTCAGACTCTTTTACCAGACAAGTGGAAGAGCCAAGAATACTATGAGAGCCTTCCTATATATGTTCCTTTCGATTTTGTTTTTCATACATTGTAATTATTCTATCTAATTTTTTTAGACTACTCTAAAAGATTGCATCTTCAATGTGGAAATGATTTATTCATCGTTAATATATTTTTTTAATCAAATAGCGCGCATACATAATATTGTGTTATTTAAAATTATAAATAATGTGATACAGACTCATATTTAAATTTGTAATTTTTAAACTAAATTATTAAATGGATCAATTTAACTATAGAGGATCCTATTCCAATAAATTGATGGAAAATTCATCTAGTTATTTCAACTAAGCAATTCTAACGAAGCCTTTATATGAGATAGTTTGAGGATGTTAGGTCGATTGTATACAATTAATGTCTCATGACTAGTAGGATCTATGGTTGTGTGGTGTTCGCCAACTATTAGACATCGGTTGCATGGGAAATGGTTTATTTATCGATAATATTTTATTCTCAATAGCAATAACAACTCTCCTACTATCATCAGTTCATGTCATTCTAATATATAAGATCCAGATAACACTTGGAAACTATTCCTTACCTAAAGTTATCATGTCCTATTCATACACTTTTCATCATTGATTAATTAGGTGATTACTATATCTTAATCCCTCCACAGAAATAGCCTCTTTTTAGAGAACGTATTCCAAACACCCGGTGTATTACACCTCCCTCTCACATAAGGTTGGTGCAATTTATCTTTAACTATAGTATAATATTGATATGTTGTTCTTATTATTTGAATTTTTTTTTTAATGGTATGATAGTTGGGAAAAAAGGGATTTGAATCCTGAAATTTTTCGTTGAAAACATCATGAGGTGACAATCAGTTGAATTAAAAGGCTTTTGACTTTATTATTTGAGTTTATTACTGTTAAATTACCAATTGTCTCAAAAACTTAAATTATTGGGATATGATTAATTTAATTATACAACCACACAATTTTAACAATTACAACACAAACGAAGTTGTAGTTTTGAATTTTATAGCATGGCAACCCGAAAAAGTTATCTGCAAAGAAACCAAAATGAATGTAAAAGATAATGTAGCCTGAATTCTACCTTAATTCGAAATTTGAATTTATTCTTAACTTGTGCGAAAGGGTTTCGCGGATCAATTATAATCAAATAAATTAAAGTTAACAAGCTTGACCGAGCTACTTGGAATTGGTCATTATATATAGGAAAGAAAATTCAAATTCCTTTTAGTTGGTCAATAAGAAAGAAAGTTCAAATTTCAATTGGTATATGAAGTGGACTAAAAAATAACTGAGATTTTTTTTAAAATACACCTAGGTATTTGCCATAAAATAAATTGATTTTCATATAAACCATATCAAAACAAAGAAAGAAAACTACTTTTATCAAAAAAAAAAAAAAAAAAAAAGCCTAAAAGTAAAGGTTGGCACAAAACTAAGGAAAAATTTTGGATACAAACTAGTTTTTAGTCAATGCTTAAAACTCCCACTAAAAAAATTTAGAATGATTACATATTTTGAAAATCTAGTTTTTCGCTTTTTTTTATATATGTTCTTAAGACAAATGTCAAATTTTATGTCAATTAAATATTATTTACTATTCAATCTATAAATTTATTATGCATAATTTTGACTGCAAAATACGTAGTAATATTACTTTTTTTAGTGAGAGGTAGCCATACTTCGTAATTTTTATTGTGCAAGTAAGATGTTTGAGCCAGTCGAGCCTTAATGAGAATATTAGATTTGGTGTTTACAATTAAGTATTTAGATCTGGTAAAGTAAAGCACAGGATCAAATCAGCATGATCTATTGCAAGCCTGAAACATATTTTTCAAACGGTGGGAAGTAAAAATCACTATATATACTATCAAGGGAAAGCTCTGTTTATTGTCTCCACATAAAATACTTGCTAAACGAAAAACTCCAATGCTGTGGCTTTAAGCAAATCATTATCTCAACATAGAGAAAACCAGCTATGAATTTATGTGGTTGAACATAAATTGATCAAGTTGTGTGTGTGTGTGTGTCTATATATATATATATATATATATATATATATATTATGGATGAAGTATTATACATTTTGCATCTTTTGTAGAATTTTTTTTTTTTTTTTTTTTTTTTGAAGATGTGTTTATATTGTTAACATGTTAAATATGATGTGCTTAGTGGAAAACAAAATAGATTTTTTTTTAAAGAAAATTTTTTACAACAAAAAATACTATTGCGGTAATCTATTGCTAAAAAATGTTTTGTTACAATAAGTTTCCATAGATAATTTATTGCAAGAAATATTACTGTTGCGGTAACCTATTGCAACAAAACTTTTGTTGCAATAAATTATAGCAACAATATTTTTTGTTGCAATAAAGTATTTTTAATAATAATAAAAATATTTTATCGCAACAAAATGCTATTGGAACAGAATTTTTGTTGCAATAGCCTATTGCCATAGACTTTATTTCAACAGTAGGAAAAAAAAAAATTCTTGCAATAGGGGTAAGGAGTATCACGGTTGCTATGAGTCAACCATGTTTGGATACACCCAACATGGAATGCATGGCTACATGCAGGAACCTCAGCAATACTTTCACACTATACAAACTCTCCAAGGCAGATAGGGCAGTGTGTAGTGATGAATCCACCACAGGCATGAAAAGGTCGTTGTGGGAGTTCTAGCAAAGGAGGGCACAGGAACATGCTCTACGTTGGCATGTTCAAGTTGTGCATAGTGGCACTTCTTCTAGCAAAAGTGGATGATCCCTGGAAAAAGAATAGCCGCAACAACAACACCCACAATCCCCAGAGTCTCAATGGCGTCATGGCTCCACTCTAACCCAAAGAAGTTAGTTGTGGTAACCTATTGCAACAAAATATTTTGTTGCAATAAGTTTCCATAGATAATTTATTGCAAAAAAATTAATGTTACGATAACCTATCACAATAAAGAGATTTGTTGCAATATATTTCCAAATTTAATTTATTGCAACAAATAATACTGTAGCAGTAACTTATCGCAACAAAAATTTTGTTGCAATTAATTATAGCAAAAACAATTTTTTTTGCAATAAAGGCAATAAAGTATTTTTAATAATAATAATATTTTATTGCAACAAATTTATTGCAACACAATGCTATTACAACGAAATTTAGAGAGGGGCTTAGCCAATAATTACAAATAAAACTAGAAATAGAGAGATAGGCTTGCAAATATAGGAAATTTAGAATTTTATTATAGTTTATAAACAATGCAAATTAAGACATTCTTTAAGATCACTAAGCATTTAAGACAGACTAGCCTACCCTGTAAATGAGACAAGGAATAGCATGGTTGCTATAAGCCAACCATGTCTGGATACACTCAACATGGAATGCATGGCTACATGTAGGAACCTCAGTAACACTCTCAACCTCCACAAACTCTCCAAGGTAGATAGTGCAATCTGTGGTGATGAATCCAGTACCAGCATGAAAAGCTCGTTGTGGGAGTTTTGGCAAAGGAGGTGGAGGAACAAGCTCTACATTGGCATGTTCAGGTTGTGCGAAGCAACACTTCTTCCAACAAAAGTGGACGATCCCTAGTAAAAGAATGACCGCAACAACAACATCACGATTCCCAGAGTCTTAATGGCGTCTTTGCTCTGCTCTAACCCAAAAGAGTTAGTTGCAGTAACTTATTGCAACAAAATGTTTTGTTGCAATAAGTTTCCATAGATAATTTATTGCAACAAAAATTAATGTTGCGGTAACCTATCGCAATAAAGAGATTTGTAGCAATAAGTTTCCAAAGGTAATTTATTGGGACAAATATTACTGTTGCAGTAACCTATCGCAACAAAAATTTTGTTGCAACAAATAATAGCAACAATATTTTTTGTTTCAATAAAGTATTTTTAATAATAATAATAATAATAATAATAATATTTTATTGCAACAAATTTATTGTAACAAAACTCTATTGCAAAAAAATTTTGAGAGGGGATTAGTTAATAATTAAGAATAAAGCTAGAAATAGAGAGATAGGCTTGCAAATTAATATAGGAAATTTTGGAATTTGATTAATTGTATATACAATGCAACCATGATACTCCTTGTCCCATTTGTAGGGTAGGCTGGTTTGTGTAAGTGTTTAGTGCTCTCAAAGAAAAAAAGAACATGAACAGGTGTCTTTGCATTGTATATACAATTAATCAAATTCCAAAATTACCTATATTTGCAAGCTTTATCTCTTTGGATACACTCAGCATGGAATGCATAGCTACATGCAGAAACCTCAACAACACTCTCACCCTCCACAAACTCCCCAAAGCAGATAAGGCAACTTGTGGTGATTAATCCTGCACAGGCATGAAAAGCTCGTTATGGGAGTTTTGGCAAAGGAGGCGGAGGAACAAGCCGTATGTTGGCATGTTCAAGTTGTGCGGTGTGACACTTCTTCCAACAAAAGTGGATGATCCCTAACAAAAGAATGACCATAACAACAACACCCACAATCCCCAGAGTCTTAATGACGCCATTGCTCCACTCTGACCAAAAGGAGTTAGTTGCAATTCTCTTGCATGGAGGAGGCAACAGAGTCAAAAGAGAGAAAATACTACTCCCATAGCCATGTCTACTGAAAATGTGAATGAGAGAGAGAGTCCAAATGGTCATTTTCAAAAAAAAAAAAGAAAAAAGAGAGAGAGAGAGAGAGAGAGAGAGAGAAGAGAAAGAGACATATGATTGGTAACTAGGGCCATTTTTGGTAACCAGAACCCGTAAGCCATTTTTGTAAAAATTAGAAAAATGGGTGAGAGAGAGAGAGAGAGAGAGAGAGAGAGGGAGGGAGAAATGAGAGTTTGAATTGTCATTTTCAAAAAAAAAAAAAAAAAAAATGAAAGAAAGAAAAGAAAGAGAAAGAGACATTGATCAAGGACCACGGGCCATTTTTGGTAGCCATGGCCATTTTTTGGTAACCAAAACCTGTAAGCCAATTTTGTAATAGATAATTCAATGTGGGTTATAAAATAAAAAAAGTAAGTTTTCATGTTAGATGGAAAATTTGAGACAGACTGATGCGATTGCTATTACCCACATTTAGCATTCTGGCTAATAGCATGACCAACGGAACAGATATGCTTCTTGCAGTTAAATATGAAGTAATATTAAATTTATATTATTATAAATTAAAATCTTGACCCGTCTACCTGGTCAAATAACTTAAAAAAAAAAAAAAAAAAAGCTTCAGCTAGCTGGACTTTGACATGAAATAAATCGATAAGAAAATTATCAATAGTCAAGATTGGGCTCAAAACTATTAGAAAGAAAGAATAGGTTGGCGGAAAGTGGAGGTCACGGAGGAGATATTTTTATGGAAAATGCTAAAGTTTGTGGCTTAGCATTACTCTTTATTGTGAAGTTAAGATGTTCAAACTCAAAACCTCCTGCTCCAATACCATGTTAAATTACCGATTGTTTAAAAGTTTAAGTGTCTATTTGGTTAGGATGTTTGAACAACAGTTTTCAGTGTTTAAATATGAAAACTGTGGGCCAAAAAAAAAACACATTTGGTAAAGGTATTTTTTACTAGAGTGCTTGAGTTTCATTGCTAAGTTTATGGTGTTTAAACATTGAATTTAGAAAACTCCTCTTATCAGTTTTCAGGGGAATTCTAGCATTTTGCCCTTATTTTTTAAAAAAATTAGCAATATGTCCCTGTTTTGAAACTATTTAGGTTCGTGCCCCTATTTTGAAACTCTATTTTAATAAAATCAAGTTTCAATCAAAAACTCGATTGGTTTAAAATCGAGTTATGCCAAATGAAACTTAAACTCGATTTTTTTTTTTTTTAAGTTTGATCACCCCATACCTATAGCTGCGTTCAGGGCATCCTATAGTAGCGTTTTAAATGGAACTTGAGCTCCATGAACTTGAGTTCCATGCGAGTTTTTTTTTTTTTTTTTTTTTTTTTTTTTTTTTTTTTTTTTTTAAGTTGGATTGCCCCATACCTATAGCTGCGTTCAAGGAGTCCTATAGTGCCGTTTTAAATGGAACTTGAGCTCCATGAACTCGAGTTCCATACAAGTTTTTTTTTTTTTTTTTCTTAAGTTTGATTGCCCTATACTCGATTTTCTACAAATCGAGTTTTACATTGAAACTCGATTTTGAGAAAATCGAGTTTCAAAACAAGGGCATGGACCTAGATAGTTTCAAAATATGGACATAATGCTAAATTTAAAAAAAAAAATCAGGGCAAAATGCTAGAATCCCCCAGTTTTCAGTTTTCAAACAACGTTACTTGATTGCACTTTTATAAATATTAGTCGCTAACTTGTGCGATGCACGAGAAAATCTTATGAAAGTATAGTTTATACATTAAAGGTTTTTAATTTTACATGAACTATCATAGTTTTAATAATATTTGAAAAATAAAATAAAAAGTGAAAACTCAAGCCAATTCAAGATGAACCACTGCAATAACAAAGGCAATCCTCCCATTCGTTTTCAGCAAGCAATATCAAGTAAAAATCACATTTGCACAAAACCTAAACAGGCATAAACAATTTTACTAAGTTTTTTGCTAACTTCATAATAATTATGGAACACCTTGCAAGCTTTAATCAATGCTGGTACATCATTGATGTTGAAATTTATATATGTTTTGCATGTGGTATGAAGTCTTAGGGTTTTATAGATGTGGCAGCCAAATGATACCTGGAAAGACTTTTATCACATAATAATGATGCAGAAATCAATATATAAATATATTGTGTGTAACAACATTTAAAAGGAACATATAAAAAATAAGTGTACTCATTGTTTTGAATTATCCATTCATCTTCATCAAAATTTAACAAACTAAATTTGATAAAATAGTTTTCAAATGAATAAAACTTTATAAAGCTTGAGTATAGTTCCTCTTATTTGCAAAAGTTTCCACATAATTCATCCAAAAAAGTCTACAACTCTTCCCAGACCTTTTTTGGATAAGTGAACGACTCTTCCCAAGCCTTACCAAACCTCAAAGAAAAGATTGAAAGAAAATTTTAAATCAAATAATCATTCAAAGGAACAACTGCAAACAACCATGAAAATTTTATGACTTGAGTTTTTATTCATTCAAATTGAACATTTACATGTTTCCTACCATAAGGTTTTGGATTCTAACTCCAATTCCAAACGCCATGTTGCTTAATGTAAAGTTGTAAACTGTCAGCTTCTCATCTTTTTTAGGAATCCATCACCTCTTCTCAAGGCATCATCCTAGCACACTGAGCTTTCACCATCCCTGTTTAACTTTAGCCCAAATAACTATATAAAGATGCTTGGATTTTTGATACACTAAATAAAAATCCAAAACTTATCATATGTATTATATCCCTACACTTTCTTCATAACCAAACCGAAATTACTTAAAAAAAATACAAACTTGCACACAATGATACAAAAAGAGAGCGTTTTTAAGATAATACCCAATTGTACTAATCAGAGTCCACTGGCAACCCATGTAAAAAATACTTGTAGTCAACAATAGTGCAATGCAATCTGCTAGATAGATTAAGATCATTCGCCCAAAAAAAAAAAACAAAACAAAAAGTGCGAAATGGGAAGGGACATAGATAATAAACTTGAACATCTTAGTAAATACTATGAATATTTCAAAGTAATTTGACTTTCAAGGAATTTAGGATTTTGAACAATATTGAGTCAAGATCTGTAAAAATGCACAAAATAGTCCATGAGATTTGTGTAGACAAATCATCAAATTTAAATGGGATTAGTTCTAAAACTATTAACATCAAATGGAGGAGAAAAGAGAACTTAATGGGAATGAAGATAAACTCACTCTTCTATGTTTCGCTCATCGCAAGTAATTCTGAAAACGAAGCACACATCTTTAACTCTCATTGCACCTTTGCAATTAGACATGGAAAAATAGAAGAAAAATGTTTAAATCAAACTCAAACACTTCAACAAAACAAAATAAAATAAATATATAGAATAGATTAAAACCATCTTTTCTATAGGAAGTAAGGTTAGTTTAAAAACACAAACTGGTCAAGTTTTAGATTACCAATATTGATGCAGCAAAAATTAGTAGAGATCGTCACTTATATCAATAGCAACAACAGCTCCTTAAATCTCAACCATTTCAAATAAAATATTTTCTCTCACTTTGAGTAAACATGAAAAATCCTTACCAAAGTTAACAAAATGCTTAATTGGACATGTGAGAACTCTAAAAGAAAACTGAAAGAAGCACACTTAGCAAAAAAAAAAAAATTAAATATCTCCTCCCAAATGAAATATCAAGGTAGCTTTGATTATACCAAAACGTGCATAAATATTAATTACAGCTGCTGCATGCAAAGCAGTGAAATTGTCTAATTTTGAACAGTTCCATAGTGGTGCACACTACACAGTACACTCACTTGGCCTTCCTGCTTGGTTTGAATTATAGTCTTTTACGTTCTAATATTACAGGACAGGTTCAGAAATGTATTGGGCAACTTAGAGAGAATATCTGATCTCATAAAAGCGAAAAACAAAGGTTTGAATCTCCCTCCCTCACTTAGTATAACAATTGTATTATTTAAAAAAAAATTGACAATGAAGAATGAAGATGATGATAATGTCTGAAAAACTCCCAAACAAATTCTCATATGAATCCTTAAATGAATAAATATATGTGTCTTTGCATCATCTACAAAATAAATTTTTCAATACCATTTATCACAATCCAAGACAAATGTTAGTCACATCTCAAATTACAATTAAGGATTTTCTTGAATCATCTATATAACCAATTCCTACCTAATAAACACTTGGCACACATTTGGAGAACTAATTCAATAAAAATATAAAATCCATATCAGCCGGGTCTCATAGTAAAGTAGGTTCATCAATTTTACTAAGATCTAGTATTGTGTTTGACAGTCACCTTAACAGCAAATCAATAAAAAAAAAGTAATAAACAAAAGAACAAAAAAGCTATGATTTTATATGATTGGCAAAAGGACAATGTCTTATACTTTCAATGACCATAAATATAATTCAAGCTTTCAGGGTGCTATGATTTCACTTTAAGTAGTAATGTTTTCAGTCTGCAATTCTCAACTTCTTCCCTGAGCAATCCACAACTACAATACTACTTTGGAAGTGGGCATGGCTAAACTCCCAATTGTAGTGGCTTTCAACCACAAATCAATAAAGTAAGAACACCCAAAGTATTTGTCCATTCAAACAAAGTCTAAAAGAAGATCAGCTTCAATTCATGATATTATGAAATCCCCTTAAATCCTCTCTCCCTCAAAACATCCAAATAGGGGAAGGGTAACTCCCCACCCATTCCTCATCTTTCCTCTTCTCTCCTATCCTTGTAAACACACCCGAGTCAGGGATGGGACTTAGCTGAATTGGCTTCCTCATTGGTTTTGTTTTGTTTTTTTTTGTTTTTTTTTTTTTTTTTTTTTGGATCAGTAGATGTAAAGCTTTATTGGAAATGAAAAAGAGGCAAAGCAAAAAAAAAAAAAAAAAAAAAGAAGAAGAAGAAGAAGCTAGGTAAATAGAGTGTACAAAGGGAAATAAAGCACTATACAAAACTACATAAATATTGAAAATCAAACTAAGCAGATACAGGAATACCACCTAAGCCAAAAGTACAGTTTCACCACAACTAATTAGGTACCAATCCAACTATAGCTTATTTCATAAATTAAAACCTAACTTTAGCATAAAAAATAAGACATAGAAAAGAAAAACGGTAAGAAGGAAAGTATACAATGTTTTGCCAAAGCACACTTCGTATTCGATATAGATAAGATTTAAAGAGCGGACTGCCTATGATAGCAGCTATCAATCAAGTTGCCAAAGCACAGCACAGAGATATAGATAATCTTTAAAGTGTCCATATCAGATCAATTTTCCTGGGCTTTTCTATCTCTCTCTATTTCTCAATTAATCAATTATATATCCATCAAAGTCCCAAACTCTCACAACAATAATAAAGATTCAAAACCGAGCAGCAAACCAATCCATATAACAAAATTTAATAAGGGAAACAAAAATCACCAAGCAAAAGAATGGAGCAGAAAAGAACTGAGATTTAGAAATAACTCAATTAATGCAGGCATTGTCAGTATTTATACACCGTGTGGAAAGGAAGACAGGAAGGAAGGAACTTAGAAAGGCAACCATTAATGCGAAACAGAAGAGCAGGAAGGTGGGGAGCACAATTTCAGGCTCTCTGTTTTCCTTCATGGTTTCAATCACTCTGCTTTCCTCACGTTATATCATGCAAAACCCTTCAGGGTTCCACACTTCCACCTTTCAAAGTTTTTATTTTTATTTTTATTTTTTGTTTTTCCTTTTCACCTTCCACGGTTTTTATTTTTATTTTTTTCCCCTTTAAGCTGAAAATGCTTTGAGTTGGGCTTGATAGTAGAAGTAAATAAATAAAAAGTGGGCTGGGATTTATTATACAAATTTATTATAGGGCTGGGATTTATTATGCAAGAGTTACTATAATTCTGAAATTTGTAAAAACCATTTTCAAATTGTAGGACAAATTAAAAAAAAAAATTGGAATGACATGGCTACTAACGTGGCACAACCTGAATATAGCAGTATTAATCGCTATACTTCAGCTTTTAGTAATATGTACATGTTGAAAACCATAGAGCTCACTCGATTAGACAACACATAAAGCTTCGTTCTTCAATTCCAACCATGGGGCCCACTTGTTAGCTTTTTTTTTTTATATATAAAAAAACACAAACACATACCAAACACACAATTATGTTTTTTCACACACTGAAACATATTATTTGAAACATGGTACCAAACACATTTTTTACTTTATGAATACTATAAACACGTGTTTTCATAACACTTTTTAAATCACAGTTTTCACATATTATTTGGATTGCGGCGCGTTTGCCGCGTTTTGCGCGTTTCAGCTCTTCTTTTTTATTTATATTTTTCCTTTCAGCTCAGCGTGTATGGCACTGTTCATTGGCCATGAACAATGAAAATAGGCCAATGAACAGTGCAGCATAGTATTTTGAACAGTAAAAAAAAAAAAATTTTTATTCTTTTCAATTTCAGTTTTCAGTAAAATAAACGGTATCTAAACGCATACTAAATTTATTGTAATAAATAAACTTTAATCATTTAACCATATACTTCTAATAAGTTCTCACTTAAGAATTAAAGAGGCTTATGCCAACACCACATATCACTCTAATAATGTGATCTTATATTCAAGTCTTCCAAAACTCTATTTGGTCGAGTAGTTCACTGTGAATATCCTCATTATCAACAAATACCTTTAACGAATCTATGGAGCAGTGAGCACTAACTAAAATGAACGAAATAAGATCATTTACATTCCTTTAAAGAGAGATTGGAATTGATCTCTTTTTAGGTTTGGTTACACCGTGGATGAGTCAATCCTGTTTAGTCTGCACACAGGAAGAGATATCTTTCTAGGTAAAGTTGAATTTGTCATTTACATTGTTGACAATATCCACTTCCCAACACAAAATGTGGTGGATTATGCTTGCTATAAGTAAGGGAGACATTTTTTTGTTTATGGTGTGGTCTTTGGGATTCAGCCTAAAAAGAATTCATTTTTTCGCGCTTTATATTGCACTGAATTTCTTGCCATGTAAACCATTTACCAACTCCCACAATTCTCTCTCTCTCTAAAAAAATAAAAATCCTTTCCTTTTCCTTTGCAGAAGTTCTGATATTTTTTTTCTTTTTCTATTTTCCACAAAAATACAACCCTTTATGGCTTTATGTTTGGTAATTGCACTACAAAAAACGGGGCCTTTAGGCCCCGTTTTTTTGGGCCGCGTTTGCAAAAACGCGGCCCAAAAGCGACTGAAGCCGCGTTTTTAAAAACACAGCTTCAGTCAGTTCAATGGGCCGCGTTTTTTTAAACGCGGCCAAAAATGAACCATGCGGCTGCGTTTTTTAAACGCGGCCCAAAATAAAAGTTTGAGGCCGCGTTTAAAAACGCGGCCTCAAGCTTCTCCTGAAGCCGCGTTTTAAAAACGCGGCTTCAAGATGGATGGGGCCGCATTTTTCCAAACGCGGCCCAAAATTTTGCCTAAAGCCGCGTGTAAGACACGCGGCTTTAGGCTTTGTATATTTATGCTTTTGACCGGGTCTCCCACACATTATTCAGCCTACACCCACACATTATTCTGAAGCTGAGTCTCCCACACACACACACACATCGGAGCTTGGAGATCGGATCGGAGGTGGAATCCTCCATCTCCGATCCGATCAGAGATGGAGGATTCCATCTCCGATCGGTTCGGAGATGGAGTCCTCCATCTCCGACCCGATCGGAGATGGAATCCTCCATCTCCGATCGGATCGGAGATGGAATCCTCCATCTCCGATCGGATCGGAGATGGAATCCTCCATCTCCGGTCCGATCGGAGATGGAGGACATCGGAGATGGAGTCCTTAGTGCTGGGTTTCGTTCCGATTTGTTGGTGCTGGGTTTGTGTTCTTCTGCAAATATTTTCTTGTTCTTGTTTATTTTCTGGGTTTGTGTTTATTTTCTGCAAATATTTTATTGTGTTTATGTTCTTGATCAAATATAACGTGTTCATGTTTATGTTCTTGTTCAAATTTTACTGGGTTTAATTTTTTGCTGGGTTTGTGTTCTTGTTTTTGCTGGGTTTGTGTTTGCTGGGGTTGTGTTTGCTGGGGTTGTGTTCTTGCTGGGTTTAATTTTTTGCTGGGTTTGTGTTCTTGTTTTTGCTGGGCTTGTGTTTATTTTCTGGGTTTGTGTTTGCTGGGTTTGTTTCAAATTTATTAGTTTTTTTTTCCAAAAAAATATTGCATTTATATTTATTGCGTGTTCAGAATTTTTTTTTTTTTTGAATATTTTTGGCAGTAGCCGCGTTTTAAACGCGGCCTAAGGTAGAATCTACGGCCGCATTTTAAGCATGGCCATAGGCGTTGGTCTTAGGCCACGTTTTAAACGCGGCCATAGACTTTGGTCTTAGGCCGCGTTTAAAACGCGGCCATAGACCTTGGTTTTAGGCCGCGTTTGAAAAAGTGCGGCCATAGACCCCGAAGGCCTATAGTCGCGGGGTTTAGGCCACATTTAAAAACGCGGCCTAAAAAAGCGTGGCCATAGTCTATGGCCGCGTTTTTCGGACTTTAGGCCGCATTCTAAAGTCTTTTTTTTGGTAGTGTTGGTATAACTCATTTTGACCAGATAAAACTCAAAAGTAATCTGATCATGAGTTGGACTAGAACTGTAGAACACATCTGAAAAACATGAGTTTCGTAATTAGATGTTAATTGATTGTTGTTGCTCAAACCATGCATCATTCCTTTCCTGTATTAGAAGAAATGCTGTAATTACTAATTACTTCAATTTTTACTCATAGTCAATGACCCAATATGTACTATACTTATTTTATCCTCCTTTTTTGTTTTTTTAAGAAACACCTGATTTTACCATTTGATCATTAAAGTTGGTGCTTTTCTCCTTCGGGGTTATAGTCAAACTACATATACTATTGAACCAGAAGAGAATTGATGAACTCCAATATCTCCACTACTATATTATTGAAGTTTTCTCCTTCGGGGTTATAGTCAAACTACATATCCTATTGAACCAGAAGAGAATTGATGAACTACTCCAATATTGATAAATTACCGATTGTCCCAAAAGCTTAAGCTGTTAGGAAATGGTGAATTTAATCACTTAACTATAAGTCTAACACTTCCCCTCACTTATGGGCCTGAACTTCCCCTTAATAAGTGAGGCCCAACAAGTGGAAATTTAATATTTTAAATGAGAGGTAGAGTAAATCAGGAATCGAACTCAGGATCTCCTGTTCTGATACCATGATAAATTACCAATTGTCCCAAAAGCTTAAGCTGTTAGAAAATGATAAATTTAATCACTTAATTATAAGTCTAACAAATATCTCCACTACTATATTATTGAAGTTCTCAATTTGCCTTTTTATCACATGAGATTTCAAAATTAGCTTTCTTCAATGAAGGCAGTTTTTTTTTTTTTTTTTTTTTTGGTAACTATAATGAAGGAGAGGAGATTTGAAAACATTAAAAAATTTTCAGTTGAGCTATAATACTTTTAGCGTTGAAAATGTTAATTAAGGTAAATGCAATCACAACAAGATGGTCACAAACTTCCGCAACTCCACTTTTCCTTGCCACATTGTCTACTGTCTCTTCCTTTTTTTTTTTTTTTTTTTTCTTTTTCACAACTTGACAGTAAAGCAGGTTGTGCTAAGCCACATGACTCTTGTCAACTATACATGTGTATTAATTTGTATTAGTTAAGGTTGAATTAGTAGGAATGTAATTAGGTTGACATTAATTATTACCTATAATTGGCTTTCTTTTTATCATTAAAAAAAATTGCATTACAATTTATTATTAAATTATTTATTATTCCTCTACATATGCACTTAGAGCATTCTTTATTAAAACTCTTACCATTTATAGAGTTGAGAAAACGAGGTTTACTCTTTTTTCTTTTTCTTTTTTTGATAAAAGGTTAGAAGGGTTAAAAAAATTTATAATTAAAAGACGATTACAATAAATCAGATACAAGAAGAGTTATAAAACAAGGAGGTAAATCCTCCAATCAAACATATTCAACAACCAAGTATTTAGCCTTATTTGCTTGTTATTTTTATTTTTGGTAAGCAACACTATTAAAAGATTGACATACAGATAAAGTATCACTAAAATGCATGTCTTCATAATTAAATGACATCCAAAATATGACCATATATGTAGTGAACTAGTGATAGAGTTTGTTCTAGACTGAATCACTTTGACTGAAACCAAATCATCCCATTCAAAGATTACATCAAAGAGTCCAAGATAAGGACAAAAACTAAACTCATCCACCATTGCCACAACATATTCTTTATATTCTTTTTTGTTTTTATGGAAATATATTCATATATTCCAATTGAAAATATCCTAAAATGAAGTTCTTGTTGGGGTTTATGCCTTAAAATCCAATTTATTGGCATGTTATAAATAATTAAATTGTTTAATTATATAAGATTATTTATAAATGAACTAATGGGACATTATCTTAGTTCATGAGATGCATAGTATGTGATTTATGTGATTTAGTCACAGAATATATAAGTCACAAGTTCTTTGTAAACTCAGAATTTTAGTTTATAGTCAGTGATGAAATTGAACATTTCATCTATGAAAACTATAACATATCAACTAAGATGATTTGTCTTGATCATAGAAGTGAAGACTTCTAGTTGATATGTTTTAAGAGTTAAGATATATTGAACTGGACTGCTGTGAAATTTATTATTTTCCTAATGACTGTCAAATGAATAATAAATTTCATGATTTCTATTTACATCAACTCTAAATCCTGAGAGAATAATGGACCTGATCATGAGGTGTAAGTTGCTTTGATATATCAAGAGTGAGATCTATAAGTCACAATCAAAATCTCAGTATGTTGGGCAGCCGCATTTAATGTTGATGGAACATATATTCTCAAGATGGAATTCATAATCTCTTAACGGAGATATAAAATATTCTCTTGAGATAAATTTAATGGATTTGGTTATTCAAAGTGTTGGGCTTAACCACTTTAGTAAAGAGTTACTAAAGTTTATATTTATAAAATTGGATTTCATAAATATATGATGAATAACTTAGAGGATTAAATCGGGTACTTAAGGATTAAAATGTAGTAATCTTCAAAGTGACAATCAACATTCATGACTTTATATTACTACGAATATTTTAATGAATGAGTTGCATGTATAATAAAGTCTTGAGATATAATTTATTAATAAGGACTAGAGTGCAATTATATTCATATAGTGGTATTAAATATAATTAATAGTAATTTTGGACTTGTCAAGAGTTGACAGAAAAGCCCAAGGCCCATTAGAGTTAGAGTCTTATTTATTTCCTTTTGGTCCCACTCTAAGCCACATACTAAAGCCCAATTAGAATGGCCAAAAAGGCTAGCCCAATTAGATAATCAGTTATAAATATATATATATATATATATATATATATTTATATAAGGGGAGAAACATACAAAATTTCAAAATATAAGGTTTTTAATAAGAGAATTCTAATAAGAGTTTTTCATCAGTGTATGTGAGTGTTGGACACTCTCTTATATTGAGAGACCACACTTCTTGGGCATTAAGTGGAATTGGAATGACAATTTAAAGTGTTTCTAAGTACTTTTAATCTATTGTTTTGAATTTCACCACACCAAGGTACGCTTTCTTGTTCTTAAATTTTGGAACTTAGTATTTCTTGTTCTTAAATTTTGAAACTTAGTATATGTTATCAATTGCGAGTAAAGTAGATCCGTTAATTTTTCACTGCGTATGTTTTGTATACGATATAAACATATATTTTTCTAACCGTTCTCTTTGAAAAATTAATATATAAATTTCCCAATATACTCTTACTTTATTTTAAAAGTCAATATTTTTCTTTGACTAAATTAAATTTTAAGGAGGATAGTTTTGAAAACTAGTACTTTTATGTAAATGACAACACATAATGATGCTCCTTTACAAATTTATATTTTTGAATATATACTACAAAATGGGATAGAATAAGTATCAAATTACAAAAAACAATTCCCTTGTCTTAGCTAGGAGAGCAGTTCATTTTTATGGTTTTTTTAGTTTGGATTGAGGATGTTAAATAACAAGAAACACTTGAGAGCAACAGAATCAATTAACCATCAAGATCATGCATACATGATTGATCAAGATACTACTAGAATATGGATTGAAATTAGGTGCAATACCTAGGGTATTACAACTGATACAATTGGTGTGAGTGGTTAAGATTTAAAGTTACAAAAAGTAACTTTAAATCTCAACTATTGAATAAAAAATTAGAAAAAGTAAAAAAGTAAGATTAGTAAAAAAAAAAAAAATGGGCAAAGATGGTTGCAGCAAATCCTGCATAATGTGGAAACGTGAGAGAGAGAGAGAGAGGGGTGAGAAACACTAATAGAAAATTTCTTTGAATTTGCATTGGACATGTGTCATTCTAATATATTGCCAGATCCACCATTATGCAGGATTTGCTACAACCAAAGTTGCAGCAAATCCTTGCCCAAAAAATATTGTGAGAGAAAGTAGCATAAATTGTGTGGTGCACTGAATCTCAACCCTACCGTATTATATAACACCCCCAAAAAAAAAATTTATTTACTGCTGCCAAAAGACACATTACCCATGATCTTTCCATAAAATAACGAATTTGCCACTCTCGCGCAAGTGGAGTTAATGACATGCCCCATCTTTTGGGTGTACCGTTGTACTATGTGGCTAAAACTCCTGGCCTTCAACGGTAAGAGGCATTAAAAAGTAAAAACAAAGATTAAAAAGAATATTTGCAGTCATGAAAAATACTAAAGCCTTAATTTTCAAACTATTTTATAAATTTTTCTACATACTAAAAATGAATAGTTATTGCAAAGTAAAAAATTGATATCAATTATGAGTTCAAATGAGAATCATTAAAAATTTGTTACGTTAATAATTTGTAAAAATATTATAAAAAAATTTGTATATATAACATTACTCCAGCACAAATTATAGATTAATTGCTTGCAAATAATAACCTCTGTAATAATATTAAATTCAAAGTTTATTAATCTCCATCAAATACATTTGATTTTCTTCTTTACGATGATTTTTCTGATGTAATTAGGTCTATTTCTATTTTTATAACTAGACTAGATCTATGTCATTTATTTGGTATCATATTTTATTTTTCTACAAATTTTATCTTTATATTTCTTGTTCTTGATATATTTCAAATTTTAGGATGTCTTACTCTTACGTTTACTCTACATAAGATTTTTTTTTTTTTTTTTTGGATTTTAGATGAGCTCGCGATCTTAATACTTGAGACAACCTAAATATTTTGTATACATATACAGTAAAAACTAAAAGTGCCAATTTGAAATTTATTTCTGTATATCTTGTGACTTAAATTTTGATTTGGATTGTTTTTTTTTAGAGGAAATAAATAAATGCAGATAATCAGAAAATTAAATACTATATCAAATTTATTGGATAACTGAACTGACTCAACATGTTGATGTGTCGGAGCATCCTTGCGGTCCGTCCAATATATATCTCCACACTCTCTCCCTCACTGACACGATAGATACATTCCCATCTCTCTCTCTCTCTCTCTCTCTCTCTACTGTAGAATGTTAGTGGTACCATACTTCTACTCCTCTATGTAACTTCCTTCTTCACGGTTCCAAATAGAAACTCTTATTGTATTTCTGTCGTCGTTCCTTCTTCACAAACTCTCTTTTTTTCTTATTTTCTTTTTATAAATCATAAAGTTTCTTTTTTGTTTCTTGCTTATACCAAAAGTTTGAGCATTCCAACATTGAAATCAAGGATCTTAGAGTGTAAGCCATTAGACCCACATGCAGATTCTGAGTCATTTTTGCTTATTGGTTGTCATTTGCACTGTTCTTAATTTGCATAAGAGGTTTTTGCAAAGCTTTTTGGGGTTTCTGGTTATGGACTGCGCTTCATGTTTGACATTTCTGATTCAGGGAAATGGGTTTGGTTGTGGGTTTTTCGTGTTTGGGTATTTCTCACATGTTTTCAATTTTTTGGGGTTGTTTTATATAATTGGTTTGTGTTTGAAGTTTTTGCAATTTGGTTGGCACGGTAAGGATTTGACGCAATTCTGGTGTGAATTCAGAGGGAAATCAAGTGGTTTGAGAAATGCGGTTCCTCTAAAAAATGGTGCGGGTGAAGTATCTGATTCAAAGATTATGCCTTGTGAGCGTGAATCGTTGAAATTGTTGGAGAATTCAAAGTCACAGAAACAGGCTGTGAATTCAAATGGTGATGCTTTGGAAGAGAATGATGATGACAAAAAAGAATGCCATGGTGAAGATGAAGAATTTGATGTAATGGCATTGAGAAAATTGGTGAAGATAGAGAGGCAGCGAGCAAATGGCTCTTATGCAGAGCTTGAGAAGGAAAGAATGGCGGCCGCATCGGCAGCAGAGGAGGCAATGGCCATGATTTTGCGGCTTCAAAGAGAGAAAAGCTCAATAGAAATTCAAGCCAATCAATACCGCAGATTGGCTGAGCAGAAGCAGCAATATGACCAAGAAGTGATACAATCTTTGCGATGGATTGTGATGAAACACGAGTCTAATAGGAGTTTGTTGGAAGATCAATTGAGGTTTTGTAGGCAAAAGTTGAAGCTTTGTTCTATGAAGGGAAATGAAGTGGATCATGGACCTGAAGCAGTTGATGCAAGTATGAGATTTTTGAATTTTAGTACAGAACATGGTTTTGATGATGTGCTAATTAGTTCTCTTGACATGGATTCCTCAATGTTGTAAGTTATTGAGCATATCTTGAATAATACATTGATGTAGCCTTTCTTCCAATATAAATTTTATTTTATAAATGTAAATTTAGCCTTCTTTTTGTTTTGCCTTTAATTCGATAATTTAAATTTTTAAAAATGTTACTAAATGTTTAGGAATGTATTAACGATTGACTTATTTTTAAGAATTCTGAACAATTACTTTGTTATTTTCTAGTGAGAACTGAAAACGAAAGTTCAGGAAATTCTACTTTGACGAAAGAAAGTCCAGGGTATTCAGTTCTTTTTTGCACAAGGGTATTAAGTTTTTGACGTTTTGTTTTTTTTGTTTTTTTGTTTTTTTTTTTTTGGATAAGGGTTAATTTAGATCATTCATTATAATCTGGAATTACTACATTTTTCAGAACAAAAAAAACCTAAGGGTGTAATGAGTATTATGTGTAGTGAAATAATTTTTCATCACACCTCTAGGTTTTTTTATTTTTTATTTTTTATTTTTTGTAATTGAAAAATGTAGTAATTCGAAATTATAATGAATGCTCTAAATTAACCCTTACCAAAAAAAAAAACCTCATGCACGTGCTCAAAGGCTAGTAGGATTCTAAAATCCTAAAATTTAGGATTTTTTTTTTGTTTGAAATTGTAAAAAAAATAAAAATAAATTGACGTTCAGCTTAAATTTGAAAACTAAAAGGGAGTGGTCCTATTTTATAGGTAATATTTTTGTGAGAGTTAAAAAAACGTAGTTTTACCAAATTATCTTTTAGTGTTGTCTCTACTTAAACCTAGGAAAATAAGGATATTTTGGAACAAAAAAAATCCGGTCCAAACAGGGGCAGCCCCTTAAATAGTAGTATAGATATCTCAAAAACGTAGTATATTGTTTTTCAAAAAAAAAAAAAAAAAACACATAGGACACATTTGATAAACTGTAATAGACACTGTAATGTAATAAATATTCCTATATCATAACTATTCGGTTGTTTGGTTATGTTTTTATTACAATAAATAATTATTTCTTATGAATAGTTATTCTTCAAAATGAGGAATAACTATTCCTTATCAAAAGTACTGAATATCTATTCCTTCACCTTATATAATAACTTTTTAAAAAAATTTCCTAAAAAACCATTAGTTGTCATGTCTTCAAAAGAAAAGAAAATAAATTTTCCTTATTGTTAATTATTAGCTCTATTTTGAATACCTTAAAATAAGTGTATTTTAGGAAATTTAGCTTAAAAATGATTTAATTACACATTCTTTTTATACTCTACTAAATTGTGGATGTATATTCAGGATTCTATTATAGTGTACCAAATGTGCCCATAGTATATTATAACCTTGGAGATAGGTAGAATGCCATTAATTAGGTCCAATGGCCCTTGACTTTTTTTTTTTTTTTTTTTTCTCCTTTTCTTTCAAATAAATTTGATATCTTGGCACCATTTATAATTTTATTTCAAACAAATCTGAGGTCTTAGAAACATTGCTCTCTTTTTTTCTTTTTTTAACAACTTATAGACCATAAACATTTGATTTGAACAATTAATCTCCTGAAATTTTAATTTGAATAATTAATTTCATCGATACCAGCTTAGTCACAAATCAAACATTTTGTTCATATTCTATATATATATATATATATATATTAATAGATAAAATTGAGAGAAAATTCAATTAAATTTAAAATTGGAATTCAATTAAAGTATAATTTTGTGTCACGTGTCCCATCTAATTTAAATTTTTAAATTTTTGTACCAAACTAATTAATTTAGTATAAAAATTAGAATTTAATTAGAGTTTAATTTCGCGCTACGTGTCTCATCTAATGTAAGTTTTTTTAATTTTTGCGGCAAGTGAGTTAATTCAATGTAGAAAACAAGGAGTTTAATAGAAATAAACCATAAAAACCCTAATATATATATATATATATATAATTAGATAAAATTTAATTATATTCAAAATTTAATTTTTCTTTTGTTAGCTTTCCATACATATTAAATTGTTTAGATTTTTGCTGTTATTTTTACTCTGAACTAATGAGCATATTCTTTATACTATTTTCATTCAGATATTTTGTATGCTGGGATCTTAAACGTAACAAATTGTAATTGAACTGAACGATCTTATGCACCTATCCTCATTCAATTTAGAATATATTATTGGACCAATTTATTTTTTTATTTTATGTTGTATTTAGTAGAATTTCACGGACAGTAATTGTGAATTGATATTGTATATGTAGTATTCAATAGTAATTTTCAAAATTATATGCATAATAGCAGTATAATAAGAAACTTGGCGTAACCAATATCATGAAAATTGCAACAAAAACTATTTTGGTACCTCCAAATGTCCTAGTTGAACTAATATTCTATGTGTTTTATAATTTAAGTCAATATCAATAACACCATTACAATTCATCATTACGCACAGGTTGCATACTAGTTTCTATTAAAGTCTAGCAAATTTAATTTGATAATGTGCAATCTTTTTGTTTTGATAGATGGTGAGTGGGGAGAGGCAACATTCGAACCGGATATATGGGACACCATGAAGCATGTCATTACCATTGCATTATCACTTAAACCCCCCACGTTAGTGCATTTATTTTTACACTTTCATTTCTTGAGGTTTGAGGAAATGATACTCAGCACAAAACTTGAAGGAAAAAAACTTCCTCCCACTTTGACATCTGATTGACCAAATATTGTTAAATTAATATTACAAAAGTTTAAAAAAAAAAAACATTTAAAATATTTTGTACTGACCTCTCATTTACTTAAGGGCAAGTTTCCAAAATTATCTTATTTCATAATTAAAATTCATTGTTTTAAATTTTTAATTAAAGTGTATTTTAAAATATTAAGTATGAATTTTGCTTTTTTGCTCTTTTCTTTTCTTTTTTCAACGAGTTATGAAGAGACTTTCCATTGTAAGTGTTTTGATACTTGATAAATTCTGCATCTTATTCTAAATTTATTAGTTATTTTTTTACTAATTATAATTATAGTTTTGTAAAGAGATTCTTATAAAAATTTAGAATATTTTGTAAGGGTGAAATTTATCAACCATTTTGTTGGCTTTATTCCGTGCCAATTTGCTTGTATTTTCAGCATTTAGAAACCCTGTATTTAGGTGGGAATCATATAAGGGTAGTGTTTAAGGGAGTGTGAAGAATTGCTCAAGACTGTGCTGCAGAACAGGGACTCGCGACTGGACTTCGCTGGTGTCTCGCGACTGGCAAGCCGCCAGATGTTGCACACGAGAGAAGCGTGCAGAGGAGAACTCGCGACTAGAAAGCTGCCAGAATTTGAACCATCGTGCCAGCTGTTGCACTACAAGACAAAAATTTCAGACTGGCCTTTCAGTTTGTTCGCAGCTTGAACTCGCGACTCAGTCAAGCCGCCAGCCAACTCTGTTATGAAAAATCTGTCTCTTCGCATTCCAAACACCCACCAGTATATATACCCCTTATACCCACGAAATGTAGAGAGCTTCTAGAGAGAATTTTGAGAGAGAAACTCTAGAGAAAAACAAGATTGACTCATCCACAATCTTTGCCTTGTGTCTCTTCAAATTTTTCTACTCTCTTCCTCTCCATTGTAGATCCTTGAGAGGTACTTTAGCCAAAACATTTTCTCACCTCACCCATACCTGTGAAAAGGCTCTTTGATACTTTGGGAAGCAGTTAGGAAGGAGCCAATTTATATTGGTAGATGCTATGGACTAGTAGCGGGATCCGGGAAGCTAAAGAAGAAATAGGTTCGGCGTAACCTCGTTAGAGCAAGAAGCTTGGAGGGCTTAGGTACCTGGGTAGATTAGGCTTGGAGGGTCTATTGCTGTCCTTGTATCCTAACTACATTCTTTAGTGGATCATTTTGACTGCTTGGAGGGCGGCGGAGAGGTTTTACGCCGAGGGCTTCGGTTTCCTCTTCGATAACACGTCTTGTGTTGTCCTTGTGTTTGCATCTCTCTTCCCTTTATTTTTGTCATTTAATTTCTGTCATGGATGTGATTTTATTTGACTTAGATGTTTTATCAATTCTGTTTTAGGCTTTAATTCATTTTCCGCACGTTTATCGTTTATGTTAAAGCTTGAATTGATAATTTGTAAATTGGGGGTCTAAACATTCATAATGTTTTATACGCTATTTGAACTTTCATATTTCATTAATAATATATATAAAAAATGGGAGAATTTTAATTTCTTCCAAGCTCAAAGGAGGGGAGTTTTTTTTTTCTTCAGGTTTATGGTGGAGTGTCATTCCTCCAAACCTCAATGGAGGAGTGGGCAATTATGCCTACCAAATTTTGGAAACTTATGAATCATAAGTCTTAACTATCAAAAAGAAAACTCCCCAGTCTTCATTTTCAAACCCAACTGTCAACACTAAATGAGTAAATATTTTAACAAAACTATCTTGAAAAGCCAAAACAACACTCCATACCATAGTTAGTAAAATATGGGGCCAAAATGGCATTTGCCCCTTTCGCTCAAAACAAGTAGTAAAATGTCAATGTTCTGAAATTATCAAGCAAAATGCCCCTATTTTGAAACTTGATTTTTAAAAAATCGAGTTTCAATGAAAAACTCGAGTTACTTGCAAAATGTTACATAGAACTCGAGTTCCATGTAATTTTTTTTTTTTAAGTTTTTTGCCTATAACTCGATTTTCTAAAAATCGAGTATTTCATTGAAACTCGATTTTTAGAAAATCAAGTTTAAAACAGGGGCATATGACTAAATAGTTTCTAAACAAGAGCATTTTGCTACTTGCTTTGGGCGAAAGGGGCAAATGCCCATTTTGGTCTAAAATATGGTACATATATAATAAGGTAATTATACTAGCGGTATAATTTGGCATTTTCACAAAAAAATCATTTAAAACTTTTGGCAAAAGAAAAAATGAAAATAAAAAAAGAATGATACATATATAGTATAGGTATAATATGTTTATTTTTAAAATTTTCATGTAAAATATAGAAACGATTATATACATTTTTAATGATAAATAGAATAATATTAATATTAGAAATTATTTTCAACACTTTAATTTGAAAAATATACTATAATGGACAAAATTATTTAAATAAACATGATTAAATGAATATAAATATTCAATAAAATAATTCGTACCAAAACTATTTTATTATTAGCTAAAATAGAATAATAAATATTCAAAATTATTCCAAAATTCTGTTATATGGAACTATAAGATTAATCTCATATACAAAAACTATAAAAATTAATCCTTGGGAAAGTACTAAAACTACAAGATGAATATATATTATAATAATAAATAAATAAAGAGAAGAAAGTACATGAAATTGTGGTTTAAAGAAATCAAGATCTAAAAGTTATACTTTTATAATTAAAAAGTGTGGATATTTTGATACTTCGGCTTAAGAACACTAAAAATTGTGGAAGTTTCCTACGAATTATAATGCTTCTCCTTTTGTTTTATGTAGCCTAAAGCATGTGATGGTTTTGACATATGGCTTTAGAAAAAGCCACATGCTAAACATGCATTCCCATGACTAAGCAAACATCAGTGAAGGCCGAGGTCAATCTGTGAGTGTTTGTCTTCAACACACAAAGAATCTTATCAACACTCCAACAAAGGAATGAAGAACTGTTGACACTCCATTTTGCAACCCGCATTTAACCTTACATGAAGGGTAAAAGAGAAATTTCACCTTGGAAATATGCATCTTAATTCTAGTCACTAGATGCTTAATCTCATTTCACCAAAATGATCTTGATGTTACAACGATCAAATCGACTGGTTATAAGCCCTAATCAAACCATCAGATTGAAAGTTATCATAAAATCAAGTTTTAATGGCCGAAATGCATTATCACAAATTGAGTCCGACTATATGTGATTATGAACAATTGATTCCAATTTGTTATTATTATAATCAATTTGAGATTAATGATGTGTCATAATTTGATTGGTTAGGACCACATTTTATGGTAAGGTTGCACACACCTAATTAATTAGATAGTTAAATATTAATTATTCAATGAGTAATTTTGCAATTATCTTTTAATTAGGGTAAATTTGGAACTATTTAAGTCTGAAATGGGAGTGACTGGAGCCTATTAAGGTTAATTGGGAACTAATTTGGGACCTATTAATGTTAATTGTGCTGAAATTATTTTCTGCTAAATGCCCTTTGCTCACTATTTCCTTGATATCTCTCAAAATATTTTAAATCTGTGAATGACGTTAATTTTCCCAGAAACTAGATATCTGGGGCTTCAATTTGAGCACAAGAACAAGACAATTCCGATCAAAATTGAGTAAGATATGATTTTTTGAAGTTGGCTCTATAAGTTGTTACAGTAGCTGCAGGAAAACCGAATTTTGATTGCTTCTCACTCTCACCAATCTCTACATTTAATGCACCCGATTCCCCCAAAGGCTAAAATAAGGTCTAGGTTCATGATTCTTTTTCAACCCTCATTAAATGACATTCCATTCATATTTTCTCTACCACTACTATATAAACCCCCATCTCCTCCATTCCAAGACACAAAATCCCCCTCTCTTCTCTTCTCTTGAGGTCTAGCGAAGTAGAGTAGTCTTGTCATATCTTGATCTTCTTGACACTTAAGGTATTGAGTGAGACTCACTCTCTTTCTCGTAACTCTTCTTTTCCTCCACCCTTAGGACCTCTACCAAGAGTCTCCTCCTCCACCGTATGGATCTTGCATGGAGGTATAATCTCTTTCCCTAACTTGTCTTTTGTGTTGTCATGATGAGAATTTAAGATTAAAGCATGATAGTAATTATTTAAATTCTCTTGAATATGTTTGAATATTCTTAAATGTTCTTATGTGTTTTTCACATGTTATTGGTTGTTCATCACATGTTCATGCATTACACTAACTTTGATTTTAAATCCACATCAAAAATATGAAAAAGATGTTTGTTTCATAATTCTTTCAAATCCTTGAATCTAGAATATCACCATCCACACACATTCACTAGAATTTATTTTTCAATCCAAATGTAGTGCTTAATAAATTGAATTAGGGTTTATCACATGCACACACATCAAATTCAACACGCAAATTGAATGACATATTGGATGATATGATATGAATGTTGGCCACCATAGTCTAAAAAACCAGTTTCACCGGGCAAGATGGGTGCCTAACACCTTCCCACCTTATAACATAGCCTCCAAGCTTAGATCAAGGGTTAGTATATCAAATGCTTATCCATGTAATTTTCAATTTCTAAATTGTAATTAGGAAACAAAGCCATGTACTTTATTTTAGATTGTATCTAGGACCAAAGCTATGTAATTTCCTATGATCAATGTAAATTCATTTGCAAATCAATAAAATGAGGAATTTTTTAATTTTGGTTTTCTTATTTATTCCAATAATTAAATAAGTGGTGACTCCATTGTAAAACCCTTAATCTAAAGGGGATAATATAATCAGTGGAACCTCCATTTTGAGAGACAATAACACGACTCCACCCATTCACGTAGGTTTGGCCTAACATTCCATAAAAATCAGGCCAGGGGCGCAGTCTCTCACAAGAACAGTAACAAGCCTTTGATGCAAAAAAGCTAGCAGCCAATTAGCCGTTATAAAACAAATGGTGCATAGTATATACTCTTCATCGCCACACTCCTAAGTAAATCAAGACCAACCTAACAAATTTAGTGATGATGAGAAGTACTACGTCTAAAAAGTTTTTATAACACTTTTATAAAAAAATTTAAAGGGTTAGTTATTATTGGTTCTAATTTAAATCCACCACTTAAATTACTTTTTTACCCACTTATAACAACCAATAACAATTTACTAATTATAATTTGTTGTGAAAATATTGTAAACAAAAGATTTATTAGCAATGATAAGCAAGGTCTATACCTTTTTTCCCCTCTATTGAGAGCAGCTAAAGTCTCAATTCTCCCAACTCCTACACCATTCTATATTTAGGGTAAATTACAGATTATCCACATGTGGTTTGACCCGAATTTAAGTTGACTATATGTGGTTTAAAAGTTGGCACTTTGCCCATCTACAGTTAGTTCCGTTAAGCTTTCATAATCCACCATGACTTTTATGTTAGAAAAAAACACATTTTAATTTGAAAACATAACAAAAAATTGATCTAAAAGTTAGGGTTTAAAATTCTATGAACATTACACATGAAATTTCAAATAAGTACAAAATGCAAGGTAAGTACAAAATTTTAGACTTTTAGTAGACCATTTGCAGGGCCCCCATCTACCACATGCAACCCTTTTCAACCAAATCTACACCGCCTAAGCTTTAACCTTCTCAATAAACATCATTTTCTTCTTTGTAGAGACATAGAGATATTCATCTAGCTGTAGTGGGTCTCATGGAGCATGGATTTAGGCTGGGCTTGGAAGAGAGATTTATCCAGCCGAAAGGCTTTTGGGAATTTGTTAGGAGGTAGAACAAATGGAAGTATACAAATAGAGCAAATACTTCAAGTTGTTTTTTGCTCATGGTAGATCTATTACTAGTAAAAGGCTGAAATCAGAAAGAACGGTTGGGCTAACAAGGTGCCTCAGTTGTGAAAAAGGGATGGAGATTGGAACTAGAAATGGCATTAATTCTGCTGCAATTCATCAAATGAAGCAAAAAGGAAGAAACCAAGACCAAGAGTAAGAGATTTAATTTTAATCCAACAAAAAAAAGAAGAAGAGAGTATTAAAAAAAAATTTCAAAGGAAGAGTCTTCTAACGGAAAAACTAGAGGAGAGTTACAGAAACTTAACGAAACTTATCACAGGTGGACAAAGTGTCAACTTTTAAATCATGGGTAGGCAACTTAAATTCATGCAAACCACATGTGGGTAATCTGTAATTTACCCCTATATTTATAGGTCAAGAATTCATCATATAGAACCTATAATCCTATAGTACCTTGAACTAGCTAGCATGTCATTGATTTAATTTCTATCTATAAATAAACAACCAAGATAGTGCGAAAAAATTTCATAGTGCTAAAAATAGATAAAATGACAACAAAGTGTTGAAGAGGAATTCCGCATCCAATGCTAATACTGATAAAAGAGTTACCTTGTTCCTTACTTTGGACAAAATGTAGCAACACCCTAAACAATATTCCATGCAATACAGTCGCAAATCACAATATATTAGGTTTTGAAAATATAAAAATATACATAATAATTATTATGTTTATCTTGGACTTTTTTAATAATTGTTATGCTATATTTTTTCAATATATGTTAGGTTTAAACATTTTTATAGTTTATGTTTGTTGTGTTTATACTTTTAATTATCAATTTTATTCTTAGAAGATTTTGTTAGAATAAGTTTCAAAAAAACAAATCATGTTTATCATTGTTAAAATTGTGTTATTGTCGATAGTTAAGTTATTATCAACATAGATCCCAGAAATATAATGCAATGTATTTAGAATGGGTCGCTTTTGTAACTAGATAACCAACACCAAAAACCGGTTTTAATGTAAATGTTAAATGATGATTTGCAATATCAGTCAAGATCCCTGTTGAAACATTTTTCAAATACATTAAAACTTCAAGTCTCTGAGGTCCTTTTGATGACCTATGTTGTGTTGAGTGTATATCTATATGATCTGATTGAATGCATTTTTAAATAATAAATTGTTATTGAACATTTTTCACTGAAGCTGTTATGTTTAATTTTCATCATCAGCTGGATTAGGTAACCTTATATTTGCTGAAATTACTAATGTAGCGATATAACCTAGCTTCACAATTTCTACTCTACAACATGTGTTTATATTTTTAACATTTTAAAATTTAACTGTTTCATAAGAATTGTAAAAAGCATATTAAATTCGGTATGTACTTACCATAAATTTTTATTCTAAAAAAAATAGTACAAAGACAATATAAATATATGAGACAGAGAGAGAGAGAGACAGAGGCTATACAAATTCCATTCATAAGTTAATTCTTCAACAAAAAAAAAAAAAAATCTAGGTTGGTTGGTGCCACATTTTAGGATTTGTTGCCTTGCAAGTTATTGTTCAACTAATATTGTTTCTCTAGATGTTTGAGGTAAGTTTGTTTTTAGAAGCTATCTTTTATTAATTAACTAGTATGAAACTCACACACACACACACAAAAGATACTTTTATTTTTTTGAATGGAAAAAGATACATTTATTTATTTATTTAGAATCATGATACTTTCATTTAGGCCAATATACACTATTGATTTGTAAAATTTATTAACTTGTTTATGTTTATTATCATTTTTTTTATTGAAAAAATTATTCTTGCTGAATTTTGTGAGAATGAAAATAAAATTTATCATGTTTAAACATAAGAAACATTAAATATTTGACTGTTAAATTTTGAAAAAAATCAAGAATAAACATTATAATTATTATGTATATGTTCATATTATAATTTGAGACAGTAATATTGTATAGAGTATTGTTTAGGATGCTGTTAACTTTTGTCCTAAGTTATGGAAAAAAATAACTCTTTTATTAGTATTAGTAATGAGTGAAAATCCATCTTCAATACTCTGATGTCATTTTTATATGTTTTTGGTGTTAAAAACTTTCTTTGTGTTACTATTAGTTGTTTATTTATTGGGAAAAGTTAACGAATACTTTAAGGGCATTGATTTAAAATTTATTTTTAGGCATTTTTTACAGAAAAAGAAAAAAAGTAGCTGATTTTTTTTTTAACGATTTTTTTATTTATATTTCCCATAAAAAATAATATCGAAACTTTCTTAAAATTGTTTATTAACAAATGTCCTAAAGGTGCCCTTATAATTAGAATTAAATCTCTTGAATGGTTAATTTTTTTAATTTATATTTTCTTTTTTAGGGTATCTCAATGATCTAGGCAGCATCACTCTTCAATGCTCACCTTTTCAAAATTCATTTGGGTTGCCAATTCAATAACCTTGCTCACAGCCTATGCTTTGACCACATTTGATTCTTGAAGAGAGATTTATACCTATTGAATCTCAACACAAATGTTTTTTTCCATATGGTTACAATATGCCACAATCAAATTGCCTTCCCATCTTTCAGCCAAGTAGCATCCACATTCACTTTAATCTAACCCAATTTACACTTTGCAGGCTCCAAACAAAGGATAATTTAATTCAATGGACAATGACACATACACATTTGATCTTTGCTTTTTTTTTAATGAGTATAATAGCTATGTTTAACCTATTGGACTCATTACTAAGGCCATTGTAACATTTTTTTCTCTAACTTATGAGATAGTTTTATAAGAATTTTATAAATGATTGTTAAAGGTTAGGCACAACTCATCATGTAATTATTACTTGCATTTAAAGTATTAAACCTTTCCTAATTAAAGGTCTAGTGACCACTTATACTTGTTTTTGGCGCCTTTAAAGTTTAAACTGCTTATTTTAAAAACAACACTAGCTTGTAGCCCCATCCATATGTATGGATGCATTTAATGACGAGTATCCTTATGCTTATGCCTAACCATTTGAATTTCAACTAGCACTAGATGACTACACTAATGTAGAAAGAAGTAACGCTTTACCAATACATCAAACCCATATAAAATTTTACCATGAGCATATTATATTCATTGGGCAAATATATGTTCGATCAAGATTTTTTTTTTCTTCATAGTACTAGAACCAGTAGCAAATTTTAACAAATTTGAGTTACCTATTTTAACAAATTTTCACTTCGTAAGAAGTTTGATATAGGGAGTTAACCATTCTATTGGGTTAAGATAGCTTAACCTCGGTTAATTAATTCAATTACCCAAGTTGATTAATTAGGTTCAATTGCATACAAATTGTAGAGGCACCAACAAATCACCAAAAATACTAAATGCAATAGAAAATAAATTGGACACAGTGATTTGTTGACAAATGGGAAAAACCTCGCAAGACAAAAATCCCACCGGGTAATTTTAAGATCATCACTCCCAAAAATCCACTAATCAATAATCAAGCAGTTACAAGTATAAGGAATCTTACCAACTACCCTTAGCCTATCTCAACATACCAACCTACAGTTAAACCTTTGCTCCAATATCCAATTGGACTTGATCTTATAGCGGCCTTCTTTCCTTTGATGTATAAACCTCCAATTTATGACTAACCCTTTGCACAGATCCCAAGTACATGACTAACTCCAATAACTTGAACAGATGTTATTGGTTGCAAAGTTCTTCACTTCATCAATAATGAAGATCTGGAAGTACTCGGTTATAAAACCCTATAGCGTACAAACGCAGTAGCTTTACACAGAGAATATATGTCTCTTGGTCTCTGTATCCATGTGTGACGGCCTTTAAAATAATCCTTATATATGTCTAAGGTTGTGAAAAAAGAAACCCCAAACAAATATACAAGATTAGGCCGAATTTCAGATCTGAAAATTCTGAAATTGTAATTCTCGATAGACCGAATTGCTGTCGAGCTATCTATCGAGCTTCATATTAAGGGTGTGTTTGTTTGGAGGTGAAATAAGAAGGATGGAAAACTTTGAAGAGAAAATGAGAAGGGAAAACTTTTTAGAGGGTGTTTGGTTGGGAAGGGGAGAGGAAAATAATGTGGTGGGGCCTGGGTGTTTTCTTTCGGGCCCACCAAAATGTTTTCTCCCCAAATTGGGAAGAAAATTAGAGAGAACAAAAATTGACAAAAGCACCCTTGTGCAGCTGTGCTATTGCTCAAAGTTACTTGGGTTTTGTTTTCTCTTTTTCTTTTTCTTTTTTTTTTTTCTTTTTTTTGATAAGCAAACTGGGTTTTGTCTTTAGTGTCTTTTTTTTTTTTTGACATTTACTGTTGAACTATTACTTTTTTTTTTTATAATATATTTCATTCCCTACTTTGGTTTTTATTTTTTTCTATACTTCATATATTCAGTTGTTCTTTTTTTCTTTTCCCGTGTTTCATTCGTTTCTTTTTTTGGGTTCATCCCTTCTTCCTTCTTCTTCTTTTTTTTTTTTTTTTTTTCTAATTTGCTACTTTTTTTAATTTAGCAGGGACATAAAGTAAATCTACTACATTTTCTATCCTTCCATTTTTCCACCCTAAACCAAATACCAAGAGGGAAAATTGAAATATTTTCTATCCTCCCACTTTTCCACTTCTCTAATTAAACGGATCCTAAATCTCGATAGTAGGCATCTGTCAAGCTATCTGTCAAGACTTAATGAACAGTTTTTCTTCACTTATTTCTTGGATCAATCTTCATATCTTTAATACTTGACTTGAAAACATGTTTATTGAAATACTTAGATCTACCCAATTACAAGTAAAGTACATTTTGTCATAGGATTAGCCAATTACAATAAAATATGACCCAAACAATCTTCCCCTTTGTCAATTCGTGACAAAACCGCAAAAAGCAATTATGAGAGAAGTTTAACACCACTATCCCATAATATACAAAAGTACATAAGTCTAACCCTAATACGAACTCTTGAAAAACTTTGCAAGAAGAGAGATCATGACATGGTAGACTTGCAACCTATCTTAACTGAAACACTTAAACAAGATTCATTAAGGCATCAAGTGTGAAACATAGACAAGTTGTATACAAGAAGAAACATGTGTATAAAGATAGAAAAAGAAACAACACATGTGAGATAAAGATGAAGAAAACATACATCATCATATATATTGTTTATTCGTTTAGGCCCCTTAAGCTAGATTGTTTAACCTAATTAATTAACCAAGTTGATTATTGGGTTTATTATTCAGATCTAGGCTAAACAAGCATATATCATATCATGTACAAAAGCGGAAAGTAAATAACACCATGATATGATGACTTAGAAAAACCAATGAAACGAACTGTTTCAAGGTAAAAACTTAGGTATGAGTTGACCTAGCTATCCTCAAGGTAAAGCAAATCCACTATAAGAGTATTGAAGTTTTTACGATTAGATTTAACCCTAAATCTATTACTACCTCACGTAGTAACTTACTGACATGATTACGTGCAAGCTTCGAATCCATGGACTCCTTTTCTCCTTATATTTACAGCAACGCAAGTAGCCTTGCTTGTGACTTTGAGATCACACTCAAAAGTTTCAGATCACCATCAATAATGATCTTGTAGCAACAACTAGGTTCTACTACCGCTTGATTGTAGATCTTGCTCTGGTAGATTCTTGTTTAGTTAGAAGGTACAAAACTGCTCAAATCTCACAAAGAGTAACACACAAGTCTTCCAAAAGTCTGAAAAATGTAGCTAGGGTTTCCCTTTTATATGTGGACAAGTTAGAATGAAACCGTAAATGTTTTCAAGGAATTTGGCCTTATATAAACATTCTTTGGAATATGATTTTTGTGATTCTCGATCAGTCAAGCCTAATTTCTCAATCCGTTGAGCTTGGCAAAGAGTGACTCCCTTTTTTCTGCAATCAGCTCGAACTTAAAGCTTGAAACCTACACCTTTAAGCATTGCCTAACACATAGACTAGACATGTTTTGTTCTCGGTTTGCCAACATAAATAAAATATGATTCTAAATATTTAATCCTAAATCTTCAGAACCTAACATATATATATCAAAGAATACAACATATGTAATAAAATTGGTCACAAGACCGATGTACATGTAATGAGAAAAAATACATCAAAACCTCACTACACCCCTTAAACACACTCAAAACTACTCTCCTCCTATCTAGTATGTCTTATGCTAGCTTTCCCCTTAACAAATAGACTACTCTCATCTACAAAACTACTCCCTCTTTTTATCACGTGTGACAAAGGGTGTATCACTGATAGGTCGTCATCTCATCATCATACTCCGAGCCAAAAGCAATGTCATTATCATCTCCACCATCCGAAGAAGAGGACTCCTCAGCAGGCTCCGGTAAAGGTAAGGACACAAAACCACCAAGCCGAGATTGGCGGCAAGCAATGCAATCGATTTTGGTGTTCATCTGACACATCTCATCGAATAGGTGGTCCAAACAACTACCAAAATCATCACGCATATGCTGAAGCTACTCCATGATTTCAACAAGGGAGACAGCGGCCCGAGATAAGGAAGAAGGGGCAGAGGATGAAGAAGGTCGAGAGGAAAGAGCTGCAGGATCTGCTAGGGTTGCAACACAAAGTTCCACCCATAGCTACTTTGCAGCAAGCTGTGCTCCACTCCACCGACTAGACTCCTTACTAATGGCACCCATAACATAGAAGTGAGGAGAGGAAGGGATAGTGATGTGCAGGTGTAAGGATATGCATGATAGCCAAAGAAAAGACGAGCTTATCACATGTAACCGTGTCTATTGAGGACAAAATTTTCACGCCACATGGCTTTATTTCATTGGCAACCCGCACCATTTCAACATTATCATGGATTTTGGGAAAATCTATTTTAAAACCCAAAAGAGCCCATGTTCACACAAAATGATGCCAAACCCTATGGTCCAAAACCCATGGCGATATTATCTCATCAAAGCCCATGGTTCAACCTCATGGCACATTATTTCAGTTTCGACTCATGATCCAAGCTCATAAGTCTCATTGGGGGAACATTGGGAGTCGTGGTTTGGAGGGCCAAGAAGTATGTTTTGTAAAGCTTCAGCGGTTCAAAATTAATAAAGGAAATATGTTGCTTGGCATGTCTTCCCCGATTCCCTGAATTCTGACTTGTCAATGTGCAACAGGTAGCATCTGGTAAGCTTTTCATATCACATATCACTTAAAATGATAAAACTCCATATGCTCTTTACATAAAAATTAATGTTTATCATATAATATAAGTTTAAAAATGTAATTATATTATTTCATATAAATTATATTATTATTTTCATTTAAATCAATCCCAAGCACATAGCCAAATCTATATTAATATCTCATATCTAGCATTAAATGCTCTCATTGCTCTCCAAGATTTGGTCAATATACAAAGAGACCATAATTACATCTCTAAAACTTTATCAAATATCAACCAACTAGTTTATTACTTACCAAAATTATATTGAAATAAAATCATGAACTAAACATATAATTTTTCAAAAGGGGAAACTTAGCCAAAAAGTACAAGCAGCTACTCTAGCAGAAGCTGTAGTAGCTCCAACAGAAGTCGCAGTAGCTCTAGTAGAAACAGCAACAGATCCAGCAGAAGCTGCAGTAGCTCCAGCAGCAACTTAAACAATTGACACATGTCCAAAATGACATCATCAACCCTTTAATGTCTATTCTCGGCAACTTGCTGCCGTACCCAAAAAAGCAAATATCCTATAAAAGAAATCCTACCATTTTAAGCTAAGATCCTTAGCTTCTAGCTACAGTACCAGAAATAGGAAGATCCCATAAAAGTTATCTTACCATTTTTAGCCAAACACATGAATTTAATGCAAAATATTTTCTCCAGCAGAAGACCTCACACAGCTAACATCATCCAACTGTGTCAGGACAACTTTTATTGTAAAGCTGTCAGCTTCAATAGCTACTCTGTGTCAACTGCAGTATAATTGCAGCAGCAGCCTCAAAGTTTCATAATTTCTTCTTTTAACTAAAAACGAAAAACCCACTAATGAAATCACTTACTTTTTCAAAGACTTTTCTTTCTTTGCTAAATTTCCCTTCAACTAATTCTAATCTAATTACATACTTGGCTCTACAAAAAAAAGACCAAGCCACACACTAACACACCCACTATCCATCTCTCTCTCACTCTCTTATTCTGAAACTTCATCATTTTATTGCCCATAAACATATCTTCATATCCTTCTCCATCTCTCTTACAAATTTCTCTTCTTTGAAGGCAACATAACCCATGACATAACACAAAAAGTCTGTCCAGCAGTATCTATAATCTCATATATTTACTATATTTAACCTCAATATCTCTCATACTTCCCTATATTCTACAAACACATTCCTCAAAAAATATCCATACATACTTCTCATATATCTTTAAACTCCATGTCTCACAAAGTATATATGTATATATCTACAAGATCCATATTCAACAAAGTGTCTACATATACTTCCCATACATATTACAAACACCATTTTTCACAAAAAATATATATTTCTTTTCATCTCCATACACCTTAAAAGACATCAAACACTCTTTCAAGAGCATATTACAAAAGCACTTTCTCATGGAAGGCATATGAACATTAAAGACTAAAATCCCTTCTCCTAGAAGGCACAATGAGTTTATATTAAAGTCATTCTCATGAAAGACATAAATTTCTAATGCCAAAAGTCCTTCATATGAAAGGCAATAGCACTCAAATTTGACTAAAAACTAAAAGAGTATTACATAGGAAAAATCATTTAAGTGCATGATAAAAATGATGAACTTAACCAACTTATGCACACGGCTGGACATGTGCTTTCTCCCTCTAGTTACATCCATTTTTCCCCTGTTAGATTCTAAAAGTTTAAAACAATTGGCAAATCGTGAACACAAACTTGTCTAGATATAGATCTTAGAGTCTATATGTTTTATTAGACAATGCTCAAGGTGATCCAAGTCAAGATTCAAGAACAAGCTGAAGTAAGAAGAATTCAGAAATTGCCTGGCTCGACCGATCGAGAATCGTATCTGCAGAATTTTAAGTTGGCCCAAATTGCAGTTCTAGCCCATTAAGAATTAGGGTTTCAAATCTACTTCTCCCACTATATAAAGGAAATCCTAAGCACGTTTTTATAAGGCTTTTAAGAGAGAGAAGAGTGTGCCTCTTTTGTATTTAGGGTTTTATTCCTAAAATCTGTCTTATAACTTCTACCGGTGTGGTTGCTTGAAGAATCTCAAGATCCGGTATTATTGAAGTTACTGCCTTCTCTAGTCATCAAAGGTACTAATGATCTAAACCTTCAAGAGTGGTCTTGGAGTCACAAACAGGAGAGTTTGTGTTGCTAAACCTTTGAGTGGGATCTCAAAGTCACAAGCAGGTGAGCTTGTGTTTGTGCAAAGGCCAAAGAAAGAAGTAGTCCGTGGACTCGAAGCTATAATGGGATCGTGGTAGTAAGTTTTCTACTCGAGATAGCAATAGGATGTTAGTGGTCTAAGTCGCTATTATACAAACTTCAATTCTTTCTAGTGGATTTGCTGTTTTACCTTAAGAATAGATAGGTTAAATCCACCCCAGGTTTTTTACCAGTTTGGTTTTCCTAGGTCATCATGTCATTGTGTTCTTTATATTTCCGTTGCTTTGTATGATATGATTGTAATTGTTTTAACCTAGATCTGAATAATAAATCTAAGTATTCACTTGGTTAATTAATTAGGTTAAACAATTTAGTTTGCAGGGGTCTAAATTCTTTCAAGTGGTATCAGAGCGGGTAACTCTTTTGTGTTAGATCTTTTGATCTAAGAATTGATCTTTGATCCCTGTTATTATGAATAATTTGAAGTGTCTTTATGCTCATGTTTGTGATGATTTGAATAAAAAGGACACTGTTATTTCTATTGATCTTTTTGATGCCTGTGAAACTCTTCGTAAGGAATTATTGAAAACTATGAGAATTGCTAAGAAATTCAAGGAAGAGTTAAAATTGGCTAATCTTGAAAAAGAGGAATTGGTTGTTAGATTAGATGAATCTAATAAAAAGAATGAATTTTTGAGAAATCAAATTTCCTCTCAATATGAGAAAATGAAAAGCTTGGAACAAGAGTTAGTTGAATCTAAAGCTAAGATTGAAAATTTGACTAATACCAAGCCTGCTGTTGATAACAGAAGTGTTTCTGTTTCTCTTAAGCCTAAAACTGAGAAAGTTTATATCTCTCATTTCAAGAGGAATAATAAAGAAAAGGCTTATTTTGCTAGGTTAGATAAAGATAAAAGTTCTGATGTAGATGCTAAAGTTTCTAAACCTAAGTCTAAACCTACTGTTAGAGAATATAAGAAATCTATTTTTGTGCCTACTTGTCATCTTTGTGGTTTTCTTGGTCATATTAGACCGAATTGTTTTTTGTTGAGGTAAAAACCAAAATCTGAGACTAGATTTGTTGTTAGGAATACTGATGTTCCTAAATTTGTTCTTGTTTGTCACTTTTGTGGTGTTCATGGTCACATTCGTTCTAATTGTCATAAATTGAAATTTAAACATTCTGTGTTTCAGTCTAGGATATGTGATGATTTTTCTCCAGCCATAAGTCCATATAAATTGTTTCATATTCTTTTGAAAAATTTAAGCTTGTTGGCTTGTGAAAGGAATTTGCAGGATTTCAATCTTTCTCAGAAGATTGGTGTAATCCCTCAAATACACTCTGCTTCACATGGATTTTTACCTACAAAGTCGAAGACTCGTCCTATATGGGTGAGAAAAGATTCTCTAAGGTGAGTATTGCTGACTTGTCCCTGATTTAATTCTTTCAATTACTTGTGGACATGTTTTGTTTCTGTTTTTGGTTGTTTTGTTTTTTAGGTTGTTTTTTATATAAAAAAAATCCAAAAACATTGAAAAATTTCAAAAAAACAAAAATATTTTATTTTGTGTCTAGTTTTAATTTTTCTTGAGGATTACATGAATTATGATATCTCTCTCTTAATTTAAAGCATGCTTGACATTGTGGAGAAACTTAAAAAGTATGTGTTCTATAAGTGCTAAGCTATTTTTTTGATTTTTTTTTAGTATGTACTAGTTTGTACATGTACTCATGGGTTAATTAAGAAATTGATATTTCTTGTTTGTGTACCCTCTATAGCTTAGTTAAGCATTGTCATGCATTGCATTTGCATTTTTAATCATTTAGCATAATGTGTGCTTTTAGTTTTGGTCATAAATTTTTTTTAACCAAAAAGATTTTTATGTGTTTTGTATTATATATCTTGGATTTATAATCAAGGTTGGCCATATTATCTTTACATAACTTGTTTATGTACCTTGTTTAGCTTGGATGAGCTTCTTTATTGCACGTTACTAGTGTGAGCTTTGTAGTACATGTTGTGTGGGAAAGATGTTTATAGTTTTTTATCACGTTTTCTTGATCTTGAAGTCACATGCCTTTGATTGTTGGACTTGAACTTTTTAAGAAAGACATAAATAAATCATCTCACCACTGTTTATTAGCCAATCATGAACACCTTAGTGCATATCGTAAGATTTTGTGCTCGAGAAAGTGTAGCACATGCACAAAAAGAAAATAAGGTGTAGCCTCGATTTTAATGCTAAAATTGGTGTGTATATTATTGAGCTATAATGAATTCAAATTAATTAAAATTGGTGTGTATATTATGAGGCATATCAAGAAACTTACATGATTGCAAGAGATGTGAGAGTTATATGATGTAACTTTTTAGGTGATAGTCTCTCTCAATGTATGTGATGAATTGTGTAGAAATTGTGATTGCTTACTATTTACATATCACCTCACATGTTTTTCAAGCTTTTGCTAGTTGCACACACTACACAAGTTACTCTTTGCTAAACTTTGTACATGTGATTGTGTGTGATTTTGTTGTGGCCATCCAAGATTATATGTTCCTTGATTTTGATACAAAATGTGTTTAATGTTTGAGTTTTGAGGACAAATTGGTTGAAAAACTTGTTTTTGAGAGATCTGGGTTGTATTCATATGTTTTTGAAAAACTTTCAGTTTCATACTCATGCATTTCATTCATAAATCACTATGCTTTGAGGAGTTACTGCATTAAATTTCTCTGTTTTTCAAAAATTTGAGTTTTCCAGAATTTCGACCGATCAAAGCTGTTTCTCGACCGATCGAAATTGCGATAAAAATTTTGGTTTGAATCTGTCTGACTCGATTGGTATTCGATCGATTATCGATCAATCGAAAATGAAAAATTTTCAGTTTCTGAGTTTTTTACCAAATTTTTTTTCATGCATCATTTATGTTTAGGATTCACATGAGTTGCATTATTATTCTATATCCATCTTGCAGTTTTGCAGTCATATCTCTCATTGTTTTCATACAACATGCATACACTTTGCTAAATTGGGTACTCAACTTAAATTAAAAATTGATTAATTAATTTTTGAGTCCTTTGTACATTTTAGTATATGCTATTTTTCTTGATGTGTGAATTGCAGAAATTTTTTTCTCAAAGAGATATGATGGATAATAATGTGCAAATATTTTCTCTACTCATGCAACTGTTATGGATCACATAGTGTCAAGTTTGCATTTATTGAAAGAGAGAATATTTTTCTTCATGTGTATCCTCAACTTAATTTTTTTTTTTTTGGTTTGTGTGTTTTTATTTATCCCCACCTCTTAAATTTTTCCAAAAACTGTTTTTCCCAAAACTTGTTTTTTTTTCTTTCTATTTTTATAAGGGGAGAAAAGTTTTTTTTTTTTTTTTTTTTTTTTTTTTTTTGCCTTTGTTGTTCATAGGGGGAGTTGTTGCTCTTCATAGGGGGAGTTCTCTCTATTTTCTATAGAGCTAAACTGTTTTATGTTCCCTTAATTCTCTTTTTTCTCTCATGTTTACTGTCACTTTACTCTTTGTTAGAGTTGTTTTTGTCAATACGTGACAAAAAGGGGGAGAAATAGATGAAATGTGGGAATCCTGTTTGTCTTGTTTAGGGGGAGATAAAATTGTTTTTGAAAGGGGGAGAATATAAAAACTTTTTGATGTATCTAACTTAGGGGGAGAGTTAGAATTTATTTGTGTTTTTATATTTTTGCTTCATATTATTGTTTATATGTCTTTTTTTTTTCACACATGCGGTGATGTGTTTGTTAAGTGTTTCAGGAAAAACAGGTACATTCTGATTAAGACCTTCTACCTCTTCTTACAACTTCTAGGTTAAGAGTCTTAGATTTGGATTTGTGATGTAATTGGGCATTTTATTGTATTGGGTTGTTCTTATATTTGAGCATTTCATTTTGTATGTAATTTTTGTCACGAATTGCCAAAGGGGGAGATTGTTAGGTTCTAAAAGTTTAGAACAATTGGCAAATCGTGAATACAAACTTGTCTAGATATAGATCTTAGAGTCTATAGGTTTTATTAGACAATGCTCAAGGTGATCCAAGTCAAGATTCAAGAACAAGTAAGCTGAAGTAAGAAGAATTCAGAAATTGCCTGGCTCGACTGATCGAGAATCGTATCTGCAGAATTTTAAATTGGCCCAAACAGCAGTTCTAGTCCATTAAGAATTAAGGTTTCAGATCTACTTCTCCCACTATATAAAGGAAATCCTAAGCACGTTTTTATAAGGCTTTTTAGAGAGAGAAGAGTGTGCCTCTTTTGTGTTTAGGGTTTTATTCCTAAAACCTGTCTTATAACTTCTACCGGTGTGGTTGCTTGAAGAATCTCAAGATCCGGTATTGTTGAAGTTGCTGCCTTCTCTAGTCATCAAAGGTGCTGATGATCTAAACCTTGAAGAGTGATCTTGGAGTCACAAACAGGAGAGTTTGTGTTGCTAAACCTTTGAGTGGGATCTCAAAGTCACAAGCAGGTGAGCTTGTGTTTGTGCAAAGGCCAAAGAAAGAAGTAATCCGTGGACTCGGAGCTATCATGGGGTCGTGGTAGTAAGTTTTCTACTCGAGATAGCAATAGGATGTTAGTGGTCTAAGTCGCTATTGTACAAGCTTCAATTCTTTCTAGTGGATTTGCTGTTTTACCTTGAGAATAGCTAGGTTAAATCCATCCCAGGTTTTTTACCGGTTTGGTTTTCCTGGGTCATCATGTCATTGTGTTCTTTATATTTCCGCTACTTTGCATGATATGATTGTTATTATTTTAACCTAGATCTGAATAATAAACCTAAGTATTCACTTGGTTAATTAATTAGGTTAAACAATTTAGTTTATAGGGGTCTAAATTCTTACATCCCCTTCAATTGTGAAGTCACCATGAAAGGACTTATAATATCACATTGTATAGTTAAACTCATTTTATCATGATGTTCAAATGTTATAAGTCCACTGATGCTATATGGCTAAAGTTACAAATCATATAAAGAATAAAGTGATGCTATATAGCTAGAGTCAAAAATATACAAGATAAGTCAATATTTCTCTATCTTCAAGATTACATTATTAAGTATATGTTAACTCATCACTATTGAATTGCACTGCTGGATGCAAACTACTTTAATATTGTCTCACTATTTAATAAGCATGGATTCACTATTGCTTCATTAATCAATATATATATAATGATAAATTGAATCTATCTCACCATTAGACATATATCATTTGGACATGAACCACCGTCTGACATATATTATTCAGACATAAACCACCACTGGACATATATTATTTAGACATGAACCACGGCTCGATATAAACTATTTGACATACATTATTTGGACATAGGTCATTGCTGGACATACCTTATTATGTTGAACATGAACCATGAACCACAGTTGGATATGGACTATTTTGGACTCATCCCATTACTAGACATATGACACTTAAGTAATTACTTTCTAATATTGAACATCACTTAATATACATAATAATGATGTTCAACTAATCATTTAATCAAAGCTATTCAATTAAATATATAATTTATTTATTTCAACCATTATCATGATTTTAAGACTTTGGGCTTTATCCATTTTGTAGGCTTAAAAATGCATCGGAAGTCATTAGTCTATGCGACCCAATGTCAAGTTCCAGATTAACCTCTCCAAAACAAATCTAGGCCTAGCAAAGTCACCCCTCCAGCAGAAGACACATGACTATGCGCAAAAACGGCCCCCAATAGTGTCACAATAGCAATTGATGATAGGCTCTATCATGTGTGAAGGAAAGTCTATAGAGAGACCTTCCATGAGGGAAAGAAGAAAACAAGCATGAGGCTTGGTGATAGTGTTATAATGAGACCGTGGAGTGAACAAAGGTCATCACCATATTAAGGATCCGTGGACCCTTAGCAAATTCAGTTGTGGAGAAATTAAGGGTATCTCCCCCACAACATGGCCTTCTTACAGAAAAGTAAGGTCAACTCGTCTCTAGAGATGGAAGAGAGACGCTCGTGACTAGGGTAATCTGGATGATCCGCCCTAGGGACAAGTATGTTGGGATTAGTGCCCTTAAATCCTATTGTATGATACTATGTTGATGCTAATTATGATAATATGTATGACATTATGTGAGAAATGATGTATGACTTAAAATTGTGATTAATAAAGTTGCTTTATTCTAATCTAAAATGATGATAACATGAATATTTGGACATTATCAAATAGTCCATAAGATGCATACTATGTGATTTATGTGAAAAGTCACAAAAGATATAAATCACAAGTTCTTTGTAAACTTAGAATTATAGTTCGTAGTTGGTGATGAAATTGGGCATTTCATCTGCGAAGACTATAACATATTAACTAAGATGATTTATCTTGATCATGGAAGTGGAGACTTCTAGTTGATATGTTGATATGTTTTAAGAGTTAAGACATATTGAACTGGACCGCTGTGAGATTTATTATTTTCCTAACGACTGTCAAATGAATAATAAATCTCACGACTTCTATTCACATGAACTCTTAATCCTGAGAGAATAATGGACCTGATCATGAAATGTAGGTTGTTTTGATATATCAGGAGTGAGATCTAAAGTCATGGTCAAAACCTCAGTATGTTGGGCAACCACATTTAATGTTGTTGAAACATATATTCTCAAGATGGAATTCATAGTCTCTTAACGGAGATATAAAATATTCCTTTGAGATAAGTTTAATGGGTTCAGTTATTCAAAGAGTTAGGCCTAATCACTTTAGTAAGACTAAAGTATATATTTATGAAATTAGATTTCATAAATATATGATGAATAATTTAAAAGGATTAAACCGAGTACTCAAAGAAGATGTAGTAATTTACAAAGTGTCAGTTTATATTCATGACTTTGTATTACTACGAATATTTTATGAAGGGGTTGCATGTATAATAAAATCTTGAGATATAATTTATTAATAAGGCCTAGAGTGCAATTATATTTATATAGTGGTATTAAATATAATTAATGGTAACTTTGGACTTGTCAAGAGTTGACAGAAAAGCCCAAGGCCCATTGGAGCTAGTGTCTTATTTGTTCCCTTTTGGTCCCACTCCAAGCCACACACTAAAGCCCAATTGGGAAGGCCCAAAAGGCTAGCCCAATTAGATAATTAGTTATGTGGAGAGAAACATACAGAATTTTATATTAGAATGAAATGGTTTGTATGTTGTGAAAAAACGAGATACTCCTTCATATTCTCTCTAGAACAAATACATAGAACTGATTGAGAGACCACACATCTTGGGTATCAAGTGGAATTGGAGTGAAAATTAAAAGTGTTTCCAAGTGTTTTTCTTCATTCGATTTTGAAATTCACCATACCAAGGTACACTCTCTTGCTCATATGTTCTAAAATTTACATAGCACATGTTATCCATTGCAAATGAAGTAGATCCCTTAAATTTTCCACTACATATGTTTTATATGTGATACAAACATGTAATTTTTCAATAATGTAGTACTTCAGAAATGAAATCTGGGTTGACTACAATATGTGTACCTTGGAATACCATAGTAAACCTAGGTACAGAGGTATCGATGGCATGCATGTTGGAGTAAAACTCCTGTATGAACTCGTCGGGACACTTCAAGGGTTTCTCACAAAGAGAAGCCCATCTCCGAAAGCTAAATGCACTAGGTAAAGGAGTGTCTGAAAAACCAAACAGAATGACCTGGTGTCATGCCCCAAACCCCAAAGGGTCTAAGGCATGAGAAAGACGTCTCAAGTACCTGTAAATTTTTCCTTTTTGACAATCCCATCCACATAAATCATATCAATTATCAACATCAAGAATTACCACAATAATTCCATTGGATATGCTCCCAAAGTAAGTCAGAGCTTTAAGCAATAATTACAGAGGCCATTGGCCACAAAAGAATAGAGGTCTGAATATATAGTTACATATCATCAGCTTGTCCCATCAGTGGGAATAACATCACAACCACTAATATACAAAAGAATGAGTCAAGCCTATTCTAAGATTTACAACATCTAGTATCTCCACTACAAAAGTTCAGCCTCCATCAGTAGTCAGTCTAACTACTATTAGTCATCAAAAAGCTGTCTCAAAAGATTGTTGCCTACTCTGAAAAATTTATAAAAAATAATGGGATGAGACAAAGCCCAGTAAGTAGCATAATTAATGGGGGTGGGGGAAATGCAAGCTCCATTTTCAATACTAATAATATGATATGATAAGAATGACTTAGTAATGAAACACAAGGTTTTCCAAGATAAATACCATGAAACTATATACCATAATCTGTGAGCACTAACAATATAGTTTCCAAAGCCATAAAATCTAACATACAGTAATTTATCACAAATATACCACATTACCACATAGACTGGTCAGGGGATCCACTCATTCACAACTGGCATGAGATTGTCCTCTCTGGTATACAGACTCTTGGCCCCATGGACAGCAGCCTCACCCATACCCTCAAGGTTTTTCTCTCCCCCCATGGGCAGCAGAGAGAGCGCGTCAAATAGGACCTCTCTTGCATGTGGTCTCTTGGCCCCATGGACAGCAGCTTCACCCACACACAATTAAGGAACCTCTTCCCCCCATGGGCAGCAGGGAAGAACGCGTCATCCAAAGTGAAAGAGCACTGACCTAGATTTGATTCCGTTATCACAAAGACTACGACAACCAAATCGGGTGATCACCGGGAAATCATACATGGCATGTTATTAAAACCATATAAAGCTCACAAGTATACATTTCCTTGAAACATATAGTTCATATCCAGGTAGTTTCAGAAAAAACCTTAAATAATCTAACTTCTACAAAATTTGTAAAGTTTTCAACTTCATTCTTGTCAAGATATTTTCTATCAATTTCCCAAATAATACAAGACAAGATAAGCATCTTTAAATATTTCAATATACCATAAAATCAATGACTTTCTTATCAAAGATTAAATAAAAGATGCTCATTTTTCCATATCAACAAGTCATGCATTTCCCCAAATGCAATACTAAATATGATGCATTTTTCATATATAATAATATATAATAGGGTCACAACACAACACTTTAAAGAAAACATATTTCCATATATAATTTTCCAAAATGTGTTCGACCCAAAAACAACATTTATAAAACATGGTTATTTTTCAAAAATCCCATTAAAAAGCTACTTACCTCGCAACCGCAAAATCCTAATTCTTCAAGCTCCAAGGAGATTAGCTAGAACCTAAACAATATCAAATAAGCCTATCACAATAAGCATAGAGCTTGAAATTGCATCTAGCTACAATTTAGGAATTGCCAAAAAGCACTTAATTAGGCAAACCTATTATTTAACCTCATCAATAAAAATATATCCCACTTCCAAAGTTTCTCAACAAATTGGTTGATAAGGCATAATCTCCAATATATAAAGTTAACCCATTTAATATCATCTCCAACATCATGACTAGTTTTCATAAAATTTACACTACATTATTAAGAGACCCATAAAAGCTAAATCAAAATATCCTCCAAGACAAGATATTTAGAACTTCAACTAACTCCAAATAAACCCAATGGCAATGGAAAATTTTAATTTACCAACCATTATATGATATAACTCAAAACCCCTAAATTTTCCACCATACATAAACTTTATATAGTCATCATTAGCACAATTTATATACCCACTCACCTAAAATTCCACCAATACAAAACCCATACATACAAACACATAAATATCACTTCTAATGCTCATAAATCATATGGGTATCATTATTAAAGCTTAGATAACAATAACCTCAAGCAAAAGTGTAAAACCCACCAAAAAGATTAGAAATTTTTACCTCAAATAAAGGAGATGAAGGAGTTTATGGGTTCACAAAAAATTTTCGGTGATCTTGCAGGAAAAATGATGGTGAAATTGTGTGATTTGGAGTGGAGTCCGGCGGTGAGTGTGTGTATGTGTGTGTGTTTCAGTAAACAGAGAAGAAAGAAAATGGAAGGAGAGAAGAGAGGCCGGCCAAAAGAGAGAAAAGAGATAAAGGAAAAGGAGTGGTGGGGAATGGGTGGGGTAGGTGGGGTAGTTGGGTGGCACGTGGGAACACCCACAAAGTCTGACTTTTCCCCCTTTTTTTTTTTTTAAACTGATGGGACGTTACACCTAGTATTCCAAATGAATCACCCGGTCAGAAAAGTTCTCAGAGAAGTCATCTTGTGCTTTTCATCACGGAATCGGAAAAAATTAGGAGGAAAAGAAGAAGATGAAGAGCCATGATGAATCAGGTTTTTAAAAGGAACAAACTTTTTGGGTGCCATGATAAGGAGACTAAACGATAGAGACAGACAGAAGAATAGAAGCCTTAAGGCACAAGAAAAAAGGAAAAAAAGAACGTGCAATACAAGAAGATGCATGAACATGTGATGGGCAAAAATAAATTGCATCATGGGCAAAAACCCAATCCAACCTAACAGTTTCACAAGATATTATCAAGCACACAATCCTAGAATGCATGAAATAGAGTTATGATGAACTTAGAATGTAATGCATGATCATATGAGTTCATTTCAATAACAACCAACCCAAAATTTTTGACAAAATCACAAAAACCCCAAAATTTTCCCAAAAATTGAAAACTTAGGTCAAAAGATGTATGAATGCATGAAGAAAAGGAAAAGGAAGAGATCAAGAACACTTACCAAGTAAGAGCAACTTGAATTAGGCCGAAATAATGATGGGAGGAGTGATTTTTATGAGAGGGAGGTGTTTAGGTCACAAGAGGAGAAAGAGATCGAAATATTTGAGAAATGGCAAAACTAGGTCGGACCTCAAACTATATATAGAGAACATAGCTAGATAGATCGAGGAGGTATTGAGCTTCTATCGAGAAAAAAAAGCTCCATAGATCGAGAGGTATCGAAGAGGTGTTGACGGCAAAAATTCTCGATAAATCGAGAAAGGTATCGAGAAGCTACCAAGCAAACAGAGACCTTAAAGAATTTGGATTGATGGATCGAGCTATCTATTGAAAGGTATTAAGAAAAACCCAAAAAGCTCGATAGAAAGGCTTGTATCGAGAAGGTGTCAAGCAGGTATTAAGGTATTCAAGAGCCCTAAAGAAGAGATTTTGAGGAGGAGAAACAATACAAGATGAATACAAACAAGATAACCATCAAAGTAAGCATTCAAAGAGCATGTTTAAGCATAGAAACACAACCTCAACTCTAGAAACAAAGCATTCCTAGATCAAAACACACTAAACATGTTTAACCAAATTTTATTTAAAAAAAAATGTTTGGACAATTTAGAGAGCATATATTACCACATGTATTCCTTGTGATGTCCAAATCACATTGTACCTGTTCAATAGTATCCAGGGTAGCAAAGATTATGTGTCTTGTGTGTGAAACTTTTGCTAGATAGCAAGAGCATCATTATATGACAAGTAATGATATAGGAGAATCAAACACAATTATACACAATCATAACTATTTGATGGAGAATATCACCTTCGAAGTACATCATATAACTCCTACATCTCCTAAAAACACGCTTGCAACCATATTAAAAGCATTTTGATTCTTTTTGCTTTTCATTTTCTTTGTATATTTTTCTTTTAAGCGTATCATGCATGGGTATATAAGAGAGAGAAAAGAAGATACCCAATTATGTAAACTTGAACATCCTTATTTTGTTATGAAAGTGCTACACCTTACCGAGCACAGCTTTCATGAATTGCACACAGACGTTTTATGATTGACAAGTTTTAGTAGTGAAATGTTTATTTATGCCTTTCTCTTAGAATTTATTAGTCCATCTCGTCAAAAAGAGTGATTGAAGATATGAAAGATAAGAAATCAACCAAATCATACAAATCACATAAAATGAGCCACAAAACTCACATTGCTTAGTTATGCATGAAGATGTTCATCTAAGCTACAAGTGATATAAAGTTGGGAAACTTTATTTCAAAGGCCATCAAAGTTACACAAGTACCAGTATACACAAACACACATTGTTTTTGTATTTTTCTAATTATTATTTTTGTTTATTAAAAAAATTAAAATAAAGCAAAAACAAACAAACAAACAAGTACAGCATCAAAACTAGACTGACTCAAACCACAACACAAACTAAGCAAGAGATTTGAAAAGAGAAGAAATCACTTAAGATCTGTTTCCTTCCAGACAAGAGACCTGGAGGGAAATCCTTTCTTCTACATGAACTTTTGTCCAAATGGATAAGGAGGAGAGTTAAAACCGTTGAAGTTCGAAAGAAGCATAACCGCCTTAAGAAGTTCACCAAAAGGGGCTAAAGAGAGTTGGACTTGATTTTGGTTCCCCAAAGATGACACACTATTGCTTTGTTAAGTGGATAACCACTTATAGCAATTTGGACGAGTGTGCCCAGATGCTCCACAGTAATGACAAAAATGAGACTTCTTTGGTGGAGAATTCTTGTTGGTGGAGTGTTCATTTTTCTGCTTAGTCTCTTTCTTGCCAACCTTAGGAGGTGCTCTTAAAATGGATTTTCCCTTATCAATCCTATCTTCACTTACATTCTCAATTTTAATATCAGTTACCTCATTGTTTTCAACATTATCATTATTAATAAAAGGAACAAAAATAACTATATTAAAAGCATTAGAGGAGGTATTACAAGATGAAAAAGAATGATCATACTTGAGACCTATTCTGTCAGATGTTAACTTTTGAAAATTTAGCATTTCATCCAGTTTGGCACTTGAAATCCTTTCCAGCTATGCTCTAACCTAAAATAGTTCAATATCCAACTTCTTGGCCTTTTCAACAAGAAGATTGTTCTCAAATCTCAGTGCTCCATTGGTCTGATTAGCTTCATAAAAATTGTTGTAGAGTTCCTCACGTTCCTACTCCACTTCACTCAGCTTTCTTGTGGTCAACCTGTAGAGCTTTTCATGCTTCTCAAAGAGCTTGTAGATGGTGTAAGCAGTGTGGATACTATCTTGATCATCTATCTTTTCAAACTTTGACTCCATCAGCTCTTCTTCATCATCAACTACCTCTACTTCTCCCTCAATAGATTCAACAGTAGCTGCAAAAGCACTTACAATCCCTTCTTGATCACTCTCATCGAAATCTGCCACTGGTTCTGAATCACTCAAGGTGGCAGTTAGAGCTTTGCTCTTGCCAATGGATTTAAGGTATGTAGGACACTCTTGTTTCATATGTCCAAATCCATGACACCTATAGCACTTTAGTCTAGCAAGAATACCGTTGCCTTGACCAGCATCCTTGGATTCTCTCTTACCCTTGTCTTGGGACTTATATTGAGAGAAAGCAATCTGTTTGTGGTGTGCTGTCACAGGCAACCAAAAATAAAACTTATACTCCTAAAAATATATGTAGTGGTGTGAGTAAGGATTGTTCCCACAGAGAGTATCTAGCCTATTTTTATGCTATGTGAACAAGGATGAGGGGTTTGAGTCTAACGAAAAAAATTTTAAGAAAAACAATTAAGGAACAATTCAAATTTAAATATTGAAATCAATCAAAAGAACAAACCTTGGTCTAAGTCAACATCCACCATCAGAATTTTACAACTGATTATCAATGCAAGTATATATCAATTCAGACTTTGAATATTCACCATTGGGACTATTTTCCTATTTCTCCTTAGTCACAGTTACTTAGAAAACAAGCGATCTAATTAACCCTAACTACTAAACAACCCAAGACAAGCACTTAAGGTTTAATCTAGTAGCAGCCTTAAGAATTAGAGATATCGAGGAAACTAAACAACACAAGCACAAACAGTTGTATTTAATTTAGTTGAGCGTTCTTCCTAAGATCTAATAATATCTAACGCAGCAAATCATTAAATCTTGGTTACTTCACAAATTAGAGGGATCAAACAATTACAGATTTGATATCTAACCTAGCAGTAGATTGCAACGAATTATAAACTAGTAGGCCTCCTAGTAATTAAACGAGACAATCATGAAAATAGGCATAGTAGAACATCTGATACTCAAAGCATAAATTGAACAATAAAAAAAAAAATAAGATCTCACAGTTTTATTGATTCTGAGGTTTCTGTTTCCTTCAACCAAGTATAAAAGTTTTGCCAAGCAGAGCCATGATGAAAACTTGAGGGAGAAGTTAGAGAAGAGGGGAGAGAGAGGCGTGTGTCTAGTCTGATTTCTCCTCTTCCTTTTACACATTAATTCCCCCTTTCAGCAGCCTACAAAATCTCCTAAAAATATTCTAAATAATAATATCCAAATCTAACTAACTAAGGAAAATCTTAAAAATAAAAAAAGTCCTAATATAACTAGGAAAGTGGTGTTTTCAGCTGGAATTTTCGTTCATCAGATCTGGAAACTTCTAAAAATAAACCACGTCAAATCCGCATATTAGAATTGTAGGCTAAGGAACATTCCAGAATGTCAGCAGTGCAAGTGCCGTAACTTTAAGCCCGATTTCGACCTTAATGCAGCCAATATTTCTCAAAACTCAAAACATGAAAGTTGTAGAGCTTTTTCTTGGAGTTCCATAGCATCTTGAATCATCTCAATCAGAGCTCAGATGAGAGAGTTATGCTCAGATTATGAAGCAATGTCAAAACTATCCAGAATCGCCCAATTAGCTTCGTTTTGCAGTTTACACCTCCATTTGCATCCTAAATCAAAATATAAGAATAATAAGTACATTTAGGCACCAAATGAGTATAGAAGACTAAACATTAAGGGAAAAAAATATGACATTTTGCATTCTCATCAGTTTGAGATCTTTATCACTAGCTCTCCCCCTAACAAAAAGACTTCTCTCATCTACAAAACTACTCCCCCTCTTTGCCATGAGTGAAAAAGGGTGTATCACTAAGAGGTCGTCATCTCACCATCCAACTCAGAGCTAGAAGCATCATCATCATCATCATCTCCACCATCTGAAGAAAAAAGATTCCTCAGGACGCTCCGTTGAAGTTAAGGGCACAAAACCACTAAGGTGAGACTGGCGGCGAGCGATGCGGCCAATTCTGGTATTCATCTAACACATCTCATTGGATAGATGGTCCAGACGGCTACCAAAATCAGCACACATGTGTTGAAGCTGCTCCATGATGTCAGCAAGGGAGACAACTAGCCCAGATGAGGAAGAAAGGGCAGAAGAGGAAGAGGGTCGAGAGGAAGGGGGCTGCAGGATCTGCTGGGTTACATCTGTAGGCTCCACACGCGGCTGTTTTGCAGCAAGCTACATTGCACTCCGCCAGATAAACTCGTTACTAATGGCACCCATGACATAGAAGTAAGGAGTAGGAGGAATAGAGATGCGCATATGTGTGAGGATACGCATGATAGCCGAAGGAAAGATAAGTTTATCACGTGTAGCCGTGTCGTGATTGCAATCTATAATAGATTCTATCATGTGTGGTGGAAAGTGTATAGAGAGACCTTCCATGAGGGAAAGAAGGAAGCGAGCACGAGGCTCGGTGATAAGTGTTATAGTGAGATTGTGGAGTGAGTACAAAGGTCATCACCATATTAAGGATCCGTGGACCCTTAGCAAACTCAATTGTGAAGAAATTAAGGGTACCTCCCCACAACATGGCCTTCTCACAGAAAAGTGAGGTCAACTCATCTCTAGAGATTGAAGAGAGACGCTCATGAATAGGGTAATCTGGATGATCCACCTTAGGAACATGTAGTGCCTCGGAAATAAGTTTCGTGGTGACTACGATACGTGTACCATAAAATACCGTAGTAAACCAAGGTACAGAGGTATTGATGGCGGGCATGTTGGAGTAAAACTCCTATATGAACACGTCGGGACACCTCGAGAGTTTCTTACAAAGAGAAGCCTATCCCCAAGAGCTAAACGTAACGGGTAGAGGAGTGTCTGAAAAATCAGACAAAATGACCTGGCATTCCGAATGAATCACCCAGTCAAAAAAGTTCTCAAAGTAGTCATCTCGTGCCTTCTCATCACAGAACCGAATAAACCCAGGAGGAAAAGAAGAAGAAGAAGAAGAAGAAGAATAAGAACCATGACAAATTAAGTTTTTAGAAAGGACAGACTTTTTAGGTGCCATGATAAGAAGACTAAACGAGAGAGAAACAAAAGAGAGAAACAAAGTCACAACATAAACTTATGGCTTAGGAAAGAGAAGGAAAGAAATGTATAATGCATGAAAATGCATGAGCATGTGATGTGCAAAAACAAATTGCATCATGGGCAAAAACCCAATCCAACCTAATGGCACTCACAAGATATAATCAGTCATACAAACCTAGAATGCATGAAACAGAGTTATAATGAACTTAGAATGCAATGCATGATCATGTGAGTTCATTTTAACAAAACCTAACCCAAAAATTTTGAAAAAATCACAAAAACCCCCCAAAATTTTCCCAAAAATTAAAAACCTAGGTCAAAATATGCACGATTGCACGAAAGATGAAGAGAAAAAAAAAAGATTAGAGAGACTTAGCAACACAATGAAGCTTGGATAAAGCCAAAATTGAAGAGGGAAGAGTGATTTTAGAGAAAAGAAAGCTTTTAGGTCAAGAGAGAAGAGAGAGAGAGAGAGAGAGAGAGAGAGAGATATTTGAAATGGTTCAAAATCGGGTCATACTTTAAAGTATATATAGAAAACGCAATTTGATAGATCGAGGAGGTATCGAGCTTTTATCGAGAACAAAAGCTCGATAGATTGAGAGGTATCAAGGAAATATCAAGGTATCGATCGAGAGCCCTAAAAGAGAGTTTTCAAGGAGGAGAAACAACACAAGATAAATGCAACCAAGATAACCATCAAAGAAAACATTCAAAGAGCATGTTAAGCATAGCAACACAACCTCAACTCTAGATGCAAAGCATTCCTAGGTCAAAACACACCAAACATGTCTAACCAAATTTTATTTCAAAACAGGTTTGGACAGATTAGCGAGGATATACTGCCACATGTATTCCATGTGATGGCCAAATCACATTATTCCTATACAATAGTATTAAAAGCAGCAAAGAGTATACGTGTTGTGTGTGAAGCTTTTGCCAGAGAGCAAGTACATCATTATATAAAAAGTAATGATATAGGAGGATCAAGTACACTTACACACAATCGTAACTGTTTGCTGGGGACTATCACCTTTGAAATACATCATATAATTCTCACATCTCCTAGAAACACGCTTGCAACTATATTAAAAGCAATTTGATTCTTTTTTCTTTTCATATTCTTTGCATATTTTTCTTTTAAGCATATCATGCATGGGTATATAAGAGAGAGAAAAGAAAATACCCAATTACGTAGGCTCGAACATCCTTATTTTGCTGTGCAAGTGCTACACCTTACCGAGCACGGCTTTTATGAATTGCACACAGATGTTTTATGATTGACGAGTTTTAGTGGTGAGATGGTTATTTATGCCTTTTTCTTATGATTGTCTAGTTTTTTCCGTCAAAAAGAGTGATTTAAGATATGAAAGATAAGTGATCAACCAAATCATACAAATAACATAAAACAAGCCACAAAGCTCACATTGCTTAGCTGTGCATGAAGATGGTCATCTAAATTACAAGTGATACAAAGTTGGGAAACTTTATTTCAAAGGCCATCAAAGGTACACAAGTACCAGTATATAAATACACACACTGTTTTTGTATTTTTTTTGTATTTTTTCTCTTTTTTATTAAAAAAAAAAGTTAAAACAAAGCAAAAACAAACAACAAAGCATTAAAACTAGACTAACTCAAATCACAACACAAATCATGTAAGAGATCAGAAAAAGAGAAGAAATCACTTAGGATCTTTTTCCTTCTAGACAAGATAATTGGATGGAGATCCTTTCTTTTGCACAAACTTTTATCCAAATGGATAAGGAGGAGAGCTGACATCGTTGAAGTTCGAAAGAAGCAAGAATGCCTTAAGAAGTTCACCAAAAAGGGCTAAAGAGAGTTGGAGTTGATTTTGGTTCCCCAGAGATGACACGCTATTGCTTTGTTAAATGGCTAACCACTTAGAGCAATTTGGATGAGTGTGCCCTGATGCTTCACAGTAGTGACAGAAGTGAGGCTTCTTTGGTTGAGACTTCTTGTTGGTAGAGCGATGATTTTTCTACTTAGTCTCTTTCTTACCAACATTAGGGAATGCTCCTAAAATGGATTTTCCTTTATCACTCCTATCCTCACTCACATTTTCAGTTTTGATATCAGTTACCTTAGTGTTATCAGAGTTATCATTATTAGCAGGAGGAACAAAAATAACTCTATTTAAAGCATTAGAAGAGGTACCGCAAGAAGAGAGAGAGAGAGAGAGAGTGATCATACCTGAGACCTGTTCTGTCAGATGCTAATTTCTGAACATTCAACTTTTCATCCAGTTTGGCACTTGAAGTCCTTTCCAGTTGTGCTCTAACCTGAAATAGTTCAGCATCCAGCTTCTTGGCATTTTCAATAAGAAGATTGTTCTTAAACCTCAGTGCTCCTATGGCCTGATTAGCATTTTTGGATTCTCTTTTGCCCTTGTATTGGGACTTATATTAAGAGAAAGCAGTCTGTTTGCAATCCTTATCACCAGTTTTGACATTTGCATTTTTGATAAACTTTTTGAATTGATAGTGATATATGACTTCAGATTGGTATCCTCATCATCAAATGACTCATCATTGTCATCATTCTTGGTCTTCAAGGCCATGTTCTTGACTTTGCCACCTTTGCCAATCCTTGCTAACCCTAGTTCATAGATTTGCAAATATCCAATCAGTTCTTTCAAAGGAATAGAGTCAAGGTCCTTTGATTCTTTAATGGCAGTGATCTTGGCGTGAAATCTCTCTGGAAGAGATCTAAGGATTTTCATAACAATCTTAGGCTCCATAATCTATTCTCCAAGATTGAAGGTTGAATTCGCTATATCCTTGAGCTTGGCATAGAATTCATCACACAATTCATCCTCATCCATCCTAATTTCCTCAAAACTGGTAGTGAGCCTTTGAAGCTTAGAGTTCTTAACAGCTTTAATGCCCTCCTAAGTATTATGAAGAATAGTCCAAGTTTCGCTAGCATTGTCAATGGAAGAGATCTTCTTGAATTCTTCATTTGTTATCGCACTAAATAAAACATTCAGTGCTCTACTATTAAAGTTGGCCGCCTTAATCTTGGCATCATCCCATGTTGCGGGTGGCTCTTCGGGCTTTTTCCAACCTACTTCAACTGCCAACCAAACTTTCTCATCTAAGGATTACAAAAAAGCTCTCATGCGTACTTTCTAGTATGCATAGTTAGTACCATCAAATAAAGGAGGAATAATCAAAGATTGTTCACGATCCATAACAATGAATTACACAGTAAAGATTAAAACATATTCAAAGTGTGCCCGCTTTGATATTACTTGTTGGGTTAAGATTTCTTGACCCCGATTAATTATTTAATTACCTAAGTTAATTAATTAAGTTTAATTTGCATGCAAAATGTGAAGGCACCAACAAATCATCAAAATACTAAGTGCGGTGGAAAATAAATTAGACACGATGATTTGTTGACAAATAGGAAAAATCTCGCAAGACAAAAACCCCACCAGGTGATTTTTTAAGGTCTCCACTGCTAAGAATCCACTAAACAACAATCAAGCAATTACAAGTATAAGGAATTTTACCAACTACCCTTGGCCTATCCCGAAATACCAACCTACAGTTAAACCTTTGCTCCAATACCCAATTGAACTTGATCTTGTAGTAGCCTTCTTTCCTTTGATGCACAAACCTCCAATTTATGACTAACCCGCTGCACGGATCCTAAGTTCGTGACTAACTCCAGCAACTTGAACAGATGTTGTTGGCTGCAAAGTTTTTCACTTCGTCAACAACGAAGATCTAGAAGCAATTGGTTACAAAACTCTATGGCGTACAAATGCAATAACTTCACACAGAGAAAATAAGTCTCTTAATCTCTGTATCCGTGTGTGACGGCCTTTAAAACAAGCCTTATATATGTCTAGGGTTGTGAGAAAAGAAACCCTACAAAAATACACAAGACTAGGCTAAATTTCAGATCTGGAAATTCTGAAATCGTAGTTCTCGATAGATCGAGCTGCTGTCGAATTATCTATCGAACTTCACATTAAGTCTCGATAGCAGGCATCTGTTGAGCAACCTGTCGAGATTTAATGAACATCTTTTCTTCACTTTTCTTGAACCAATCTCCATGTCTTTAATACTTGACTTGAACAACATGTTTCTTGAAGTACTAAACCCATTTTAGATCTACTAAATTACAAGTAAAATGTATTTTGTCAAAAGATTAGCTAATTACAAAAAATATGACCCTAACAACCTCTTTTTAGGATATGTTTCCTTACAAGTTGGTGTTCAACTAAAATTGTTTCTCCAGACATTTGTGGTAAGTTTGTTTTGAGAAACTATCTTTTATTAATTGACTAGTATGTTTAGAATCATGATACTTTCATTTAGGCCAATATACACTATTGGTCTATAAAATTTATGAACTTGTTTATGTTTATTATCATTTTTTTATTGAAAAAAATTATTCTAGCTGAATTTTGTGAGAATGAAAATAAATTTATCATGTATATAAATAAGGAACATAAAATATTTGACTAATATATTTTGAAAAAAAAATCAAGAATAAACATAACAATTATTATGTATATGTTCATATTATGATTTGAGACAGTAATATTATATAGTGTGTTGTTTAGGATGCTGTTAACTTTTGTCCTAAGTTATGGAAAAACTAGCTCTTTTATCAGTATTAGTAATGAGTGAAAATCCATCTTTAATACTCTATTGTCATTTTTATATGTTTTTGGTGTTAAAAACTTTCTTTGCACTACTCTTAATTGTTTATTTATTGGGAAAAGACAATGGATGCTTTAAGGGCACTAGTTTAAAAAAAATTACAATTTTTTATATTTTGCATAAAAATAATATCAAAACTTTCCTAATTGTTTATTAACAAATGTCCTAAGAATGCCTGTGAATCAGACCATTATTTATAATTAGAAATTGAATCTCCTGAATGATTAATTTTTTTACTTTATATTTTCTTTTTAAGGTTTAGGGTATCTTAATGATCTAAGCAACATCGTTCTTCAATGCTCACCTTTTCAAAATTCATTTGGGTCGCCAATTCAATAACCTTCCTCACAGCCTGTGCTTTGACCACATATGATTCTCAAAGAGAGATTTATACCTATTGAATCTCAACACAAATACTTTTTTTCCATATGGTTATAAGATGCCACAAACACAACTGCCTTCCCATCTTTCGGCCAAGTAACATCCACATTCACTTTAATCTAACCCAATTTACACTTTATACTCTCCAAACAAAGGATAATTTAATTCAATGGACATTGAGACATACACATTTGATCTTTGCTTTTTTTTTTTTTTTTAAATAATTATAATAGCTGTGTTTAACCTATTGGACTCATTACTAAGGCCGGAAATTCTAACATTATTTTCTTTAACTTATGATATAATTTTAAAAGAATTTTATAAATGATTTTTAAAGGTTAGGCACAACTCATCATGTCATTATTACTTACATTTAAAAGCTTAAACCTTTCCTAATTAAAGGTCTAGTGACCACTTATATTTGTTTTTGGTGCCTTTAAAGTTTAAAGTGCTTATTTTGAAAACAACACTAGCTTGTAGCCCCATCCATATGTATGGATGCATTTAATGAAGTGTATCCTTATGCTTATGCCCAACCATTTGAATTTCAAATAGCACTATGACCACACTAATGTGGAAAGAACTAAAGCTCTACCAGTACATCGAACTCATATAAAGTTTTGCCACGAGCATATTATATTCATTGGACAAATATATGTTCGATCAAGCTTTTTTTTTCTCCATAGTACTAGACCAATAGCAAGCAAGAGGGATTGACTCAAGGAAAGTTGAGTTTACCTATTTTAACAGCTTTTCACTTCGTAAGAAATTTGATATAGGAAGTTAACCATTCTTTGCAAAAATCAGAAATCTTTCTTTTTGTCTAAAAGCATACATAACTCTTGATTAACTATTAGCGTTTAAAGGATAAAGGAATAAGACATATGCACAAAACAAATATAATCGTCTACAAAAATAAAAATGTTTGATTTGTGACAAATGAGTTAACTATATAATCATCTACAAGCAAACTATAAGACCAAATTGACAATCATTTATGGTGATGTTTGTAAATGCTACATACACAACAAATTTTGTTGACAACTTCTTTCACAGCATATAAGATGGTAGATTTTGATTAGTACATCACTTTTACATGAGACCACCATTGACATCACTCTTATCATACATCAATCACAACTTGTCACCTTATTTAATTATGGGCCAATCAAAATTAATCACCTAGCTTCAAATAGATTGATCTAATAAAGTACAATGCATCCTAAGAAACCATTATAAATAGAGGCACCCATAACTCATTCAAATGAGATAAGCAACATAAAATTGACCCTAATCTTAGGTGGGTAATTTTACATAATCCCTATTTAATATTTATAAATTTACGCTTTGTAGAAATTAATTGATACTCTTAATTGGATAAATTTTGAAATTGAAATCCAAGCCAATTAGTTTGGAGAGTCTCATGCTCGTCCAAAACTCATCAAAAGGTCCCCCTTATAAATAGAAGGGGGATTCATAGTTCAAGGTACCACACTTCCTTAGAGTTCTAGAGGAAGCTTCAGAGCATAGTCATAAAGTAGTTGGTGATCCTTTGTTTAGTGAGCAACCAAGTCTTTAGTTGTAATCCTCTCTAGACTTATAGCTTGGGAAACTCAATAAACTTGGCCAAATTGTCAAAAATATCCATTCTATGCTGGTGGGGATAAAAGTTTCAAAAAGGGGGAAAAAAAAGTGATTTATGAATAATTATAAAATTGTCAAGAGTCCTGTAGTTCAACTTAACTGGCAATTTTTGATGTTTCCAACTAAGATGGCTAGGTCTCAAATCCCCTTACTCCTAACTATTGATGTAAAAAATGAAAAACAAAAAACAAAACTCTAAAGATAGTAAGTTGAATTGCAAACTTGCTTCGGAATCCGAATCTGTTAAGTTATTTAAGGACTCATGTGAAGCGTATTAATGTACATAAACCCACCTCAATTTGATATAATTTTATCTACAGATGTACTAAAGGTGTCCATAGTCCATATTCAACATCTTTGGGTTTTTTTTTCCTCATTTAAAATATCTATGTTAAAAAAAAAAAAAAACCCTCTAATATGTATTTAAGATTAAGAGTACACTAGAGAAAAAGAGGGTTTTCTTCTTCTTTTTTTTTTTTTTTAGTTAGCATTCTTATATTGTTTAGTTTAGTTTTTATTTATTTTTTTATTTTTTTATCTAACTTGTGAAGAATTTGAATTTTTAATTATTTTTTTAAATGTCCTTTTAATATATAAAAAAATTATGAACACAAATGTAGATTGTGTGTAGAGACTAGGGTTAAAAATTACAAAACTATTCCTATCACATATACTATGCTCATGCTTAGAGGGCTCTCTCTCTCTCTCTTATAAATCCCAATTAGAGATTTATGCACTTGTCAATCATAGTTGGGAGTGGGATCTCATGTGCACGATAAACTAAATTTAAATTTATGATATTATGACAATGCCATTTTATAGGTTTTTTGTTTTTATTTTTCAATTATAGGGTGCTACTTTTTCTTTTTATTTTTTCTAGTAACCTATTTTAACATGAGTTTTAGCAAAACCTCAATTGGACATATCTTTTTCAAATTTCTTTTAAAGATTTGATGACTCTTTTTTCTTTTAGGGAAATCATGCAAAACTTTTTATTACTAATAAATACCAAAAAAATTGGCCATTACACTCACTAATTTCAAAGCAGTCCCAACCTTAGTTTCCAACTATTGCATGAACTAACAATTAGTTTAAAGAAAGTTATACAATACTCCAAGAGTAGAAAAATATTATATTTTCTCCTCTTAATTAAATAGTAAATCTAACTATGAATTTAATTAGTATGATAACTATCATATGAAATAAGGGAGTACGACATTATTGTATTCTCAAAGTATTGTATAATATCTCCTGGTTTAAGATAATAAAAAAAATGTGTTATTTATTATAAGAAATGAAAGTATTAGAAGCATGACATCTGCTCCTGATGATGGCTCTTTATCATCAGACCAAGAAACCAATCGGTTTTGGTGTAGGCAGAAATTGAACACCAGATCTTTTATTCAACCATCAGAGATTTGCTCCTAATGTTAACTCTTTATCATCAGACCAAAACACCAATCGAATTTTTGTGTAGGCGGGGATTGAACCACAAATCTCTTATTCAACAATCAAAGACTTTACCGGTTGACTAATTGGAACCCACTTGATTAACCTTATTATATTTTGACAAATAGCTCTTGAGATCTCACAATTTTATAAATCATGATGAAATTTTTTTTTTTTTTTTAGAACGAAACAAGCTATCATATATTCATTGAAACTGAATCCTGGTACATAGCTTCCAAAGCAACTGGAGGTGCATCTTCCATCCAGTACATATCCTCATTTAAGCTACTAGCAAATCTAGCTAAGATATGGGCTACCCTATTACAATCTCTTTTGAATATCAGTAACCACATTCCCAACAACTGACAGGTCCGGACTTGAAGAAGAAAGTTCTTTCATTACATTAATGCTATCCCCTTCAATTATTAGCTCAGTGAAACCCGCATCAACAACAAACTCCATGGCTTTTCTACATGCTAAAATTTCTGCTTCTTCACTACCCGAGACTGATGGCCCTATAGCAGAAAGTGCATCCATTACTTCTCCATGCTCATTCCGTATCACAGCCCCAAATCCCAACTTTCCTCTCTCTTTAAATATGGCAGCATCGAAATTCATTTTGAAGAAAGGATGAGGTGGTGGATGCCACACATTTCCTCCAGTTTCCCTCGGTGTGACAGCAAGTTGCTCTTGCGCCTGTGCACTCTCCTCCAGCCATTCCTCAGCCTTTCTATTCAGCCATCCAGGATCCTTAAGCTTCCCCCCATGCAACACATAATTCCTTTGATTCCATAACATCCAAGCTTGCACTAAGAATAACTCCATCTCCTCTAGTTCCAACCTGTGCATTAAATAGTCAAATAGCTGTAACACATCTGTCCAAGTGGGCATTTCTGCAACTTTGTTCGATTTCCAACCCACACGTCTTGTGCAGTAGGGCAATCCCATATCCCGTGCACCTCATTCTTTGGGCTTTGCAAGCAAATCGAGCAGACAGTTTCTGCAATAATATTACGTTTTGCTAAATTGAGGCGGGTTGGCAAGATTCCATGGCAAGCTCTCCATTAGAAGATTTTGATCTTCTTAGGAACTTTCATCTTCCATAACGCCTTCCACACCTTCTACTCATCATTCCCCCTTGAACTCTCTACCCAATTCTCACTCCTCATGACTTGCTGTGCCACATAATATCTAGACTTCACATAATATCTCTCATTCCTATTATGTAGCCAAATTATTGAATCATCCACCCACCTTCAACTTAAGGGGATTCGACAAATGGCCTCCGCATCCTCCTTACGTAAAGTTGTCATGATAAGATCTTGCTTCCAACAATTTATACCCGGTTCAATCAGGTCTTCCACAAACCACTCTCCCACATCCATATTAGTCGGATACAGAACCCTGTTTGTAGGGTGTTAAGGAATCCATTTATCAACTAGAATTTTTATTGATGCCCCATCACTAATCCTCCAATAGCAACCCGCCTTTAGAATAGGTAGGGTAGCCATAATACTTCTCCAAACATAGGAGCAATTAGGCTATTCAACAGCATCTAAAAACTGAGACCGAGGAAAGTATCGGGCTGAAAAACATTTGTACAAAAGCGAGCCCTTTTGTTGCAACAACCTCCACCCTTGCTTGGCTAGCATAGCTAAATTGAAAGTTCTCAAGTCACAGAAACCCATCCCACCTTCCTTCTTTGCAATAGTCAGCTTCTCCTAGCTTCTCCAATGAATCTTCCTTTTGTTCCCCACCAAAATCTAGCGCACATAGAATTCAACTTATCACATAATTTTATTGGTAATTGGAATATTGCCATAGTATAAGTGGGAATAGATTGGGCCACCGCTTTGATGAGTACTTCCTTACCTGCCCTTGAAAGCAACATTCCTTTCTAACCTTGTAGTTTTTTCCATACTCGATCCTTTAAGAAAGAGAACTTTTGGTACTTGGCACGCCCAATGAGAGTAGGCAGCCCCAAATATGACTCAAACCTCTCCACCTCTTTAACGCCCAACATCTCCATAATCTCTAGCTTTTTGTCACTCTGAGTATTACTACTGAAGTACACTGATGATTTCTCCAATTTATGCTCTGACTTGAAGCCTTTGCATAAACTTAAAGGATATCAGCAATTGCCTCAGCTTCATTACGGGTTTCCCAATAAAATAGTAGAGAATCATCTGTAAATAACAGGTAAAAATTATTGGTGCTCGTCTACAAATTGATACTCCATGGATACGCCCTTCCAATTGTGCCTTTTCCGATAGGGAAGTAAAGCCCTCTACACACAAAAGAAACAGATATGGTGAAAGAGGATCTCCTTGACGGATTCCTCTAGATTGATGAATATTACGAAAAGGCTTTCCATTAATAAGTACAAAAAATGTAGATGTAGTTACACACCCCAACACCCTTTTAACCCACCCTTCCGGAAAACCTATCCTTTGCATAATGCCCTGTAGGAAAGACCCTCAACTCTATCATTGGCTTTGCAGATATCCAGTTTCAATTCTATCAACCCCTTCTTGCCCTTTTTCCTGCTATGCATGGCATGTAGAGTTTTATAAGCCATTAGAACGTTGTCTGTGATGGGATGACCAGGTACAAATGCACTCTAAGTAGAAGAGATTATATGGGGAAGAACCTATTTCAATCTATTTGCAGCACTTTAGAAATAATTTTATACATGACATTACATAAGCTAATAGGTCTGAAATCAGTCATTTTGTCAGGGTTCTTCACTTTAGGGATGAAAACAATATTGGTGTGATTAATTTCAGGAACCATAACACCATAATTCAAATAATCCAAAACTGCAGCTATTACACTATGACCCACTATATGCCAAAATTTTTGGTAGAAAAGAGCATTCATACCATCAGGTCCAAGAGCCTTAGTTGGTCTTATTTGGAACAACGCCACTCTGATCTCATCTACACTAAATTCACTGGATAAAATATTTTGCATATCAGGGGTTACCTTGCAAGGCACTGCATCAAGACACTCATCCATCTAGTCACACGGTCCTGCACTAAATAAATTCTCAAAATAATCTAAAGCCACCACTGCTACATCCTCCACATCTTCCACCCATTGGTTCTGTACATTTTTAATCCCTTGAATATGATTCCGCCTCTTCCGCTGAGATGCTTTGGAGTGGAAAAATTTTGTGTTCTTATCCTTATATTTTAACCAAGAAATCCTGGATCTCTATGCCCAATAAATCTCTTGTTTGAGTAGAAGCTCATCCAACCGCTTACTCACTTCCAAAAATTCTGCCCTATTCTCTGCTGTAATCTTTGCTTCATTCAACATCTCAATCCTTTTTTGCATTTGATTGATCTCTTCATTGTCCGAGTTGGACCTACCTGATCCCTAAGCAAATAAATCAGCCCCAAAAGTCTCTATTTTTCCTTTATTGAGCTCAGCTCTATGACCAACTCGATTCTAGGCAGCCCTTATCACAGCTTCACAATCGTCCAAAATGAGGCAGGACTCCTCAAACTTGAACTTCCTATCCTTCCTAAATTTGTTCAGGCCGAAGCTCTTGGTTTGGAGTATAATAGGCAAGTGGTCTGAGGCATGAGATGAGAGATGTGTGACTGAGCTTAGCTGAAATTTCTCCCTCCATTCCTTTGTAGCCACTGCCCTATCTAGCCTCACCTTAGTATTTGCATCCCCAGGCCGCCTGTAATTCCATGTAAAGGGATAACCTCTAAACCCCAAGTCTTCTAACTGACACAAATCCAATGCTTCTTTGAATGCAGCAACCTATCCATGTTGTGGTGGCCGCTTACTAAGTTTCTCAGAGGAGTTAAGGAATGCATTAAAACCACCTATGCAAAGCCACAGACCATCAATAAATGATTTTAAGTGAGCTAAAAGTTGCCAAGACTTCTCCTTCTGATTTGCTTTAGGCCAACCATAAAAACATGTCAAATACCACTCGAAACCATAATCTTCCTTCACTTTAGCTAATATGCGATTAGCCGTGAAATTTATAACCTCCAACCTTACATCATTCTTCCAAATTAAAGCCAATGCTCCTCCTGAATTCGGGTACATCACAATGATTCGGTTCGGGAAAGGTAGGTTGTCATACAGTCGTACCAAGCCTTTCTTATCCAACCGAGTTTCCATTAGAAAGCACATCGTGGGAGCTTGTTCCCTCACAATTCTACAAAGGTCTCAACCTATCCAAGGGTTCCTAAGCCTTTGGCAGTTCCAACTTAAGAGCCTTATTTCTCCCGGCAAGGGTGGGACACCACCCCCGCCGATATATCATCCTCCCTTGCACTGCTCTCATTAAACCTGTCACGCTTCATAACTTGTTCTCCCTGACCAAGGCTGATATCTGTTTCGGTCCCCAGATCTGAGCCTCTTTTCCCAAGTGTTTGTAATTTGAAGGCCTTAGTAATTCCACTCAGCCCAAAATTCATCCAATTAAGCCTTGTCCATTTGCCTTGACTTTGTGATGAAGAAGGCCCAACACCTTTAGAGGCCCAATGAACCACTGGCTACACGGGACTGCTCTCCTTATTCAAATTTAAATTATCCTTAATCATTGCCGCAGTAACCTTATCAGCTCCTTGTCCTACATTAGAATTATCCTCAATGCATGCGACATCAACTCCCTTAAAATTAATATCAATCCCTTTATTTTCGTGCTGCTGAGATTCAGGAACAATCCCGTAATTCACGGGATTTCCCTCATCGTGACAGCAGTTCACGTGTTCAGTAGTCTCCCTCTTTGCTGCTAGTAGCTCCACCACCACCCCTGTGTGGTTTGATTTCTACCCTAGAACATCCTATGCATCAGCATCAAAATGTCTTCTAGAGTTTGCACTCTGTTTAGAGGGGGACTTAGCACGACAACCCCCTGACTTCAGCCATTCTCCATACTGGTAATTCACCCCATCTCCATTCTTCTTCCTTGCAAAGTGTAATGCACAATGGTGCAAATCGTGGCCAAGCAGTCCACAATAGTGACAAAACATGGGTAGTCTCTCATATTTAAAGGTCACCCATGAGCGTACTCCATCCAATCCTGCTATAAAACCACCTCGTCGTAACGGTTTCTCAAGTGGTAGGGCAACTCTAACACGCATAAATAAATTCTGATCATCTTGTTTGCGTCTTCTTTCCACATCCTCCACCACCCCTAATCTGTTTCCTACCTCTCATGCAACCTGAGGGGAGGCCATATCAAATGGAGCTCCCCAATATGCATGAGTCCACTTTATATTGCCCACATTCATCCCTTTCCTCCAACGTTGAAGCATAAGAAGTTAATTATCAAACGTCCACGGGCCACCCGTAATCACTCTATTCATATCAAACTCCGATTGGAATTTGAATTGGAACAGGTTTGCACCAACCTCCAAGACCTGTAATGTGTCCTCCAATCCCAGGATATTTTTTGCTGCCCTTCTATTGAAAGATTTGCACGTAAGGAACTTACCAATGAGGCTAAGAGTACAACTTTCAATCGCTTCCATTCGTCCTTCATCTGAAATTTCTATAACCTCTTCTTGCTCAACTGTCAGTTTCATATTTTCCAATCCATGAATCACATCCTCAGCCATGATTAGAGAATCTAGCGTAAGAAAACCAAAAATATACCTTCAGGGCAGGCCTAAGGGAGGGAGAGACTCGATACTAGTCGAGGGAGAGAGCTCCTATGAGGGAGAGAAAATACCTTCGTGATGACATTATATATTGCTTTTAAATTTTATTCTATATTCAGACCTAATATTATAATTAATATATATCTAATCTATCTATACTACTATTTAAGGGGCTGCACCTGTTTGGACCGGATTTTTTTTTTTGTTTCAAAATACCCCTACATCCCTAGGTTTAAGTAGAGACAAAAGCAAAGGATAGTTAGGTAAAAATACATGTCTAACTTACACTAAAACATTGCCTATAAAATAGGACCACTCTCCTGATAGTTTTCAAATTACTTTATTCATTTATAAAAAAAAATTTAATTAAATTAAAACAAACACACGTTTGTTTGTGAATATATCTGCCATGATAATTGATAAAAATAAAAAGTAAAAAACACACACACATCAACCGTTATTGCAAAAAAAAAAAATCAATTACCTCCATAAAAAAAAGAGTCTATTATTCAAACTACCTCTATTTCCCATGTTTCATGTTTCCACGTTCTTTTTCAGTTTTTTTTTTTTTTTTTTTTTTTTCATTACCATCTCCATTTTAATTGCATCGTTTAAATTGTTAATGAGAAAGGACTGAAATTGAAATCATCTATAAGGCGTAACCGTGTAGAAACAGAGAAAGAGAATGAGAAATCTGAGGGCCCTACTACCGTTAAGCAAACGGGCACCCACATTCAGGCCGGCATCCCACAACCATAACTAATAAAGAGATTTGGTTGTTTTGGTTTGATTGATTTGATGGTGTCTGTGATGAAGGTTGACCGGCTCCGCAAGAATCATATGCTGGCATAGGTATATTTCTTTGAATAGAAAAACCAAAGCTTCACTTCTTTCTTCTCCCTCTCTCTGAATATGTATAATGGTCTTCTCTGAAATAACCCCAATTCCCAAATCCAATTGTGCTATTCTAATTCAATTCGGTTCTCTCACTTTGCTTGGAACGTTCCATCTCCTTCTCGAAGTTGTTTTTCATGGCCTATCTCTAACCCAATCGAAGCATGATTCGATTACCTTGATTTAACCCTTTTAATTTAGGTTTTGATTATTTTTACTCTCTGAAGCTTTACTATTTGTGTGTCTGTCTACCAATAAACTGAATGTTGTATCAGACACTTAATTCTAACCCAATCGAAGTATGATTCTCAAAGTTGGGTATATAATCTCTACAAAATCCCCTCTCTCAATAATTTGCTTTAATATTTTGTTGTTGACGTAACTAACAAAAAATTTTGTTACTTGCATGCAAATTGTTTGATAATATACCCGACTGTTTTTTTTTTTTTCCAGAATTTCATTGATTTTGTACAATGTCCATTTTGCAAGTCTAATAAGTAGACATGTATTCTTCTTGCTATAGTATACACAAGGTCTGACCAGAGTCAATAAATTAGCAAGAGGTTTTCTTCCTTCTTCACGTTCGTATCAATTTATTTTAGATTTTCTTTTGATTTATGTGTAACAAACTTCATATGGTAGAATTGTTTTCTTGGTTTTAATGTTATGTGAAATTAGGAGTGTGGGCAAGAAAACAAAAGTTGAATTGTTTATTTTGTGGTAAGGCTTGGAAGTTTGAGATTTGATTATTGATCGAGTAGAGTGATGGGGATACTGGGTCTTTTATATTTGTGATTGGCATTTGGGAATGGATTGATAAATTGGATTTGTTATCATTATGATATTGTGGTTTGGTAGGGCATTTCAAACGCTCATTTTTAGTTTTTAAACAACATTAAACACATTTCTACATACTTTTTCACCCACACGTGTTTCAAAAATCTACAAACAACACTACTCAAACTCCTCTATCAAACGGGCATCCTCCTCAACAGTTTCCAAGAAGCCCACATAATCAAAATTGGGGGCTAACATGAGTATATAAGCAGAGATACCTAGACTATTTGTCTACTATTTCGAAGTTTTGAATTTTGTGTTTGAGTTGCTTCTTATGAGAGAAAGTGGCATAGTGCCTCATGTGTTTAGGTGGCATATTATTCCTTGGCAGCAAATGCATGGTCTTGCTATGCTGTCGTGAGATTGTCTACACATTTGTATATGCAATTTATCAATAGTAATTCCAAATTATAATAAATGCTCTAAATTAACTCGTACCCAAAAAATAGAAGAGCGTCTGAGCCTGCGCGTAAGCGCGTGCTCAGAGGCTAGTTTTCAAATTATACTTTTTAAAGTTAAGTTATAAATTTTTAAGTAAAATAAATACTTTTAATTTTTATTTAACTATTTCTAGCGTCACAAACATACTTATTAATAATAATCAAATTTCATATTTTTTTAAAAAAAATAAAAGAATAAAAATTCATTGTTTAAACATTCCGGTGCATCGCATTTGCACGGCTTATCCATTAGCTGTTACATGGTAATTATACTACCACGTTTGTTTAAACACTTAAAACACTTTTTTAACGCATTCCCACGTGGGTCTAAAATTCCACTCTATCATGTAACGCCAAACAACGACTTCACTCGTTGAATTCAACAAATAAGTTGCATTGCATTTGTAAAATTGCATTCACAAACCTCTCACTGCACTCTTCACTCACGGACCTACACGTAACCGAACTCCGGCCGATCGCCGTCGCCGGTAAGAATTTCTCTCTCCCTCTCTCCACCCTGTTTGGTTTTATAGATAGTGTGGGAAAATATATGGAAGAGAAAACTGATATACTTGTTTTGTGAAGTAAAGTGTGGGAAATGTTTGTTCCATCATTTTGATGCTTATGACTCTAAATTGGGTCCTCATATATCTTAAAATTCTGCAATAATTTATTTTCTGAGGTTGTAAAGATCATAATTTGGTGGGTTTTTGATGCTTATGACTCTAAATTGGGTCCTCATATATCTTAAAATTCTGCAATAATTTAAGGCTTATTAGTTATTTTTGTTTTACTTTTAATCCTATGTTTGGTGGCTGAGGAATTGTAGGAAAGAAATGAAACTAAAAACTTGATTCTGAGATTTTTGGTTGGTTATGATTGAAAAAACACACATGGGTTTTTTCATGGAATAAATTGCAGAATGTGACAGTGAGCTAAAACAATCAATGATGACTATTGCAGTCAAAAGTGAAAATTTAAGACAATAATAAATGTAGGCCTGTTCTCTCCTTAGACCTGAAGTTTTCTTGCATAATTTTTTGTTTTTTTTTGTTTTTTTTTTTTTAATATGGTGGTTTGCCATTTAGTTTAGACGGTAAGCATACGGGACATGCTTTAGTAGGCGTGAAAATAATCTTGTTTAATCCCATCACATCAAAGTGAAAACTTCAGTTTTACAAGTGCTTCTCTTTACATTGGATGAACATGGTAGATACATTCCGTCCTTTTCGTTTTTAGGAAATGTTTTCTTCCAGGCTTGTTTAATGCCATAATTCGCCTTTTCTGTCGCTAGATAGCTTCCTTGGAGGAAATAAATGGGACCTTACCTTTTAGGGTGAATTGCACTTTCTCTTTCAACTTTGTTTGAACTATTGTAGCAAAAAGCACCTGTATTATCAGTTTAGATTGAATCCTGATGTATCTTTCATGTACTACATCAAGTGTATTCCAAAGTACTGGTATATAAACCATCAAGTCAGTGAATCATAACATTTTTAGTTTAAATTTGTGTATAAGGGAAAAATACATTTGATTGTGCACTATTTTTGAATGAAGTAGTATAACCTCATTTTCAAATTTAAATTAGGAAATTGGATTTTGGACACCTGAGAGTTGAGTCTTCTTGTCTGAAAATTGAAATCATGACATTCATCAATTGTCATTATGAAGGGGTTACTTTAACTTCTAATTTTGTGACTGGTAAAGGAAGTGAGCAGGTTAATATCTAGCAGCATATTGTAGTTTTAATAAATTAGATAAACTATTATTAGTGGATGAAGTGGTAATGGTTATAACCTCTCACACAAGAGTATCATGCCAAGTTATGGTTCATAGTTTTGTTGTTCATATGAATATTATTTACACACATCCCTTAATTAACGGCTGCTGTGTATAATATATGTATGAGATGCTATATTGTTGGTGATTAGGAGAAAAGGTACATGCAAAAGTAGTACATGGTGATGCTTTCAAATTCTGAGGATTCTGTAATAGGGAGAAAAAATGCTAGACAGTGTGCGCATGTATGTGTGTGTGCTGGTGTATCTTTTGTGTGTGTGTGTGTGTGTGCATGCATGCACTGTGTGTCCGATGTAAATTTCTGAAAGGCATGTAATGGCACAAAATGTTGGTTTATACTTATTCCAAAAGGACGGGATAAAATTGTGGCTATGTGCATTACGCGTATTTATATCTTGGATTGTTTGAAATTTGTATAATCTATATCAACTTCCTTTTTTGACAGGGGACTTTATAGGGTATGACGTCTTTTGTTTCAACTGAAGGTGAAATGCTGGCGGAGGAAGATATTGGTGCTGTTGTATGAGGTGTTTTTGTTAAACTTTTTCTGGATTCATGCATTATGGGCCTTACGACGGTAGTTTTACAATGATATGAGATTCAATAGACATGAGAGGTGATAACAGTATTTCACTTCTGAAAATTTCAAATAGAAGAATGGGTTTTTGGTTTTGTTCTCAACCAGACATGAAGTATCTTATCTGCAGATACAACAAGTGATAAATTTGCTGCAGCATATACATTTAATGGTAATTCCTAAAATTACTTTTCTTTACGCTAAGTGGAGCCTTAGTGCTCATAAGTTTGGTATACGATATGAAGAAAATTAGATGTAAGGTGATGATCAAGTCATAATGCAGGCTTTTTCTTGCGGTTATTGATGATGGACGTTGAAAGCTGCACAGAACTGAATGAATTCCCACAGATGCTTCCACCTCCACCTGGAACATTTGTGGATCGTGAAGAACTTATCCAACATGTTGGGGACTTTGCCGTGTCCCAGGGATATGTGGTTACCATTAAGCAGTCTAAGAGGGATAGGGTGGTTGTCCTTGGCTGTGACAGAGGAGGTGTTTATCGTAACAGGCGGAAACCTGCTGATGAATCATCTGCTGAACGCACTCGTCGAAGAAAAACTGGTTCTCGGCTTACAAATTGTCCTTTTGAAGCTGTGGGCAAGAAGGATGATGGCTTGTGGATCCTTACCATAAAAAACGGAACACACAACCATGAACCCATAAAGGACATCTCAGAGCATCCCTCTGCTCGTCGCTTTACGGAGAGAGAAATTGTGCTAATTAAAGAAATGACAGAAGCTGGATTGAAACCTCGCCAAATTCTAAAGAGACTAAGGCAAAACAATCCAGATCTTTTATCAACTCCAAAGCATGTGTACAATGTTAAAGCTAAGCTCCGACAAGGAAACATGACAGGTGTGGTCTTCGTTTGAAGTTGCACGTCCTCAAGCACTCTTTCTTTGACCCTTTTTTTTTTCCTGTAATTACCTCATTTCTCTAAATCATCATTTTCACCTAGGCCTAATTAAAGAACCAAATTTTGTTTAGCTCTCCTTTCTTTTGAGCCATCTTACACTAGATAAGTCCTACTGAATGGAAATTAAGTGTTAATTTTTTTGTTCCCTTCCTTGACATGCTTGTGGAGATTTTAGAATTGGAATTCAAACTTAGGTTTAGGTATTGCTCTTTTTATTTCTCACCAGTGAAGCTAGCAGATCTTTTCAATAGATAGGTTGGTTAATTTGTTGATATCATAGGGTAACGCATGTAATGTGGTCATTGTGGTACCCTCATTTCCTAGGTACAATATATTGGAGTATGTTTTGACATATTCTTCTGATAAAATTTAATAATCTTGATGCTGAGTGCTGCTAAGGATAATTCAAAAAGGTATGGGTGCTTTTTAATGCTCACTGCATCTATGTTAATGATTAAACAATAATTTCCACCATCATCCCAATGTACTAGGGTTTCACCCCTTTATGCACTTTTTTGAACACATTCTTTACTTGTCAAAAAATGTTTGGCCTGATATATGGTCCCTGTAGAACATGGTTGCTACATATTCTTATGAATTTTGGGACTAATGCTTGCCAATTTCTAGAATGGAGCTTCATTATGTTAGACTTATGGGTATTGAATTTATAATTGTTTATTATCCAGGAGGCCAGCTGGTTAAGTGACAAAATAGGTTCCTGAGCCTTTGCAGGGTTAGCCAATAGCTGTTGGATCCCCTATTGCCTTGTTTTTCTTTCCTCCCATTTCCTCCTTTTCTTATGTTCAATTGACACGAATGAATTAAATGACAGCGGGCTTGATATAAATTATTACTTATAACTATATGGGTAAGCTCCTTTAATAAATGTGGTAATTACAAGCATAATTAGGTACCTTTATGCGACATCAGGAGATATCATCATAGTTGGCCAATTACTAATTGCCATTACCAGGTCAGAGAGCTGCCCCAAAGGCTATATGATTGTGTTTTTTAATTGCTGAATCTCTTCACTCTTTGGTTATGCTTGGGAATTTCATTTCCAAATGAGGAAGTTCTGGCTGTCTATAGTATTGAGGATTGTTGCCTTCGTCAATTTTTGGATGGTTTTGGAATTCAGGTTAAACTTTAACTGTTGATTTTTTTTGGATAGGTAATAAGAATTTTATTGATATAAAAGATCATCATGTTCACGATGATGAACACTCTGAAAAAGAAAAAATGACTGCTTATGGCCATATGAGTTCAGAATTGTTAGAATAAAAAATGGAACTTTTTTCCCTTTTCCCTTTTGGTTTCTTCAGAGGGCATTATTTAACATTGTAACTCTATTGTTTATAAGATGATTAGTCTGAGAGAGTAACAATCAATTTTTTGCCCTCTTTTCAGTTGAAACCCTTAGAAATTCTCTGCAAATCAGTAAGTATATGTACAACCTATGGCAAAAATTTATTTAAAAAAGAAAAAGTGTGTCAGTTTCCTTACAGTGGAAGACGGCATGTTTATGTTGCAGTGAGGAACTTCAAGTCATTGAGACCTCAGAAGTCTGCTGTAAGAAACAATTATCTAGCAGTTACCGAGCCATCTTGGAGGCAGTGCAACCCTCCGGTAAGCTTTGATGTTACTCTGCTCAAGAAGTCTTATCCTTACTACTTGGAGGAGAGGAAACCATATAAAAGAAAATGGAAATAATCTATTTCTGTTAATGCCTCCTGAATTGCTCTGTCTTCTCTCTTTCTTTCTCTATCCCCCCCCCCCCCCCACCCCACCTCCCTGGCCTTCCTTTTCATTGGGGTTTTTTCTTACTGTATTCTTTTTCTTGTAATGTATATTAGAGGGTTCCCAATCTCATTGGAGGTAGATTTGTCGATTCACAGTCATTTGTATCTATTGATGTTTTGAACCCTGTAAGTGTAATATATGTCTTCAAAATCTAATTTTCCAGTATTTTTGTATCAATTTTAAGTCAATAATAAATTATTTTCTTCCCCTAATTGATAGGCAACACAACAAGTTATTTCTCAAGTTCCTTTAACTACAAATGAGGAATTCAAAGCTGCAGTATTTGCAGCAAAACGGGCTTTTCCATTGTGGAGAAACACACCCATTGCCACTCGTCAGCGCATCATGTTCAAGTTCCAAGAGCTAATTCACAGAGACATTGTTAGTGATTGGGATTTCATTGTTTGACTCAAGTCAAGTTACGACTTTTTGGTTGATCTGTTATTAGTTAATATTTATCTTACCAATCTTTTTTCTAGGATAAGCTTGCTATGAATATTACTGCTGAGCATGGAAAGACGTTAAAGGATGCATATGGTGATGTGTTACGTGGGCTAGGTTAGTCTCTTTGTGGTCTTTAAAAGCTCAATAGGTGTCAGTTATGCTTTGACAAGGTATTTGATTATCATTCATAGAGGAGGTGGAACATGCTTGTGGATTGGCAACGCTTCAAATGGGGGAATTTGTTTCCAATGTATCTAATGGTATTGACACCTACAGCATTAGAGAGCCACTTGGTGTTTGTGCCGGGATTTGCCCCTTTGACTTTCCGGCTATGATTCCTTTATGGGTAACCTCACTATACTTCTGTTTTCACTATTTATTTGCTCTTTGGTTCTACGCGGTAGTTTTTGGTCTAGGCTGTGTGCTCTTTTTCTGCTTATGAATGCGGTTATGTATATCACTCATGTTGCCATTTAGAGAACAAGTTTGTTGTTTAAATCATGTTGGGACATTTATTTAGCTAATATTATTTTTAGTGTGCTTTTCTGTCTTCTTCTTCTTCTTCTTCTTCTTCTTCTTCTTCTCCTTCTTCTTCGTCTTCTTCTTTTTTTTTTTTTTTTAAATATTTGTATCTTAAAAAAAAGAAAGAGAAAAAAAGGGGGGGGGGGGGGGGTATGTGCTCTTTATTGTTGGATTTTGTCAGCTGCATGAAGACTTTTGTGATTTTTTTTTTTTTTTTTTGAGAAGAAAGACTTTTGTGAGTTAATCAGGGCTTATTCAACTGCTTAGGAATGGCATTATGCTTATAACATAAGAGCTGGAGAAATATACTTTGAACTTGTGATTGGTCTCACTGACAAAAAAAAACAGTAAAAAGAAGGGGTAATTACATAATAAACCCTAGAGTTTGACGCTAGTTCCAAATTAAACCCTAAAGTTTTTTTTTTTTTTTTTTTTTTTTTTGATGAATTATTCATACCAAACAAGGGTTCACAAATCATCCAGATGCCTACGTAGAACTTAATGCTCAAGCTTCACCAATCACTAACGATAAGAAACACACCCTGACTACAAACAGCCTACATACTCAAAAACACAAAGTGACTGCTGCAGATGCAGTCAAAAACCACTGCATCACAAATCTAAGTACTTTACACCCACAAAATAAATGGATCTCTCCGCTACAAAATGGAGGTGTTCTTACTTGCTTAGTGCAGAATTGAATCCCCCAATAACAGCATAGTACCGTGTTCCTTGTAGAGTTCTTGAACTGCCCTTTTTCAACTACTCAGCACTTGACTTCCCAAGTCCTAGCATTGTGTTGACAATAACACATGGTATACAACAGCCCCCATACTAATTTGCATATAATTTCCTTCTGACTTTCCCCTTTATATATATATATATATATATATATATATGTATATATATATTAATAATATAATGTAGATTCTAATCAACCAAACTGGACCACTCAACCTCAGGCTTCCTAATCAAACACCTCTTCATCACCTGCTCCTAGATTGTCTTAGAAAACCCATACCTAAAGAACAGATGGTCCCTGCTTTCCACACAACCCCAACAATATAAATACGGAGAGGGTCACCTTTGTGGCTCCATTTGAGTAACCTGTTGCAGGTATTCAATCTATTCCTAAAAGTCAATCAATTTGTAAAGGCATGTCTTGGAGTTGCAGCTAAGAACTAGATCAATTTCCACCAATTTACTTCTAAAAACTTTAATTTAACCTATCAAAAAAAAAAAAAAAAAAAACTTGACTTTAATTTCATTCCAAGTTTCGGCAGTTGTGTACTCTCTTGATTTAGCTGGAATTTAAATAGGTTTGTCCCTCCCTCCAATCCCAACTCGAGGAAGCATACTCTGAAATTAAATAAATCATTAGACATCAATGGCTTCTAAGTTCTAACACCAATCACTGTAATGATCACACTAGGCACATTGACTTCCATACTACTTTATGCATCGCATACCATCCCATGTGACCATGTCCAAATATGGTCTATAGCACCCCTAAAGGATACTACCAATCATGCCAGAGAGAAATATGAGAGTTTTACGCCCTTCAAACCTTATAAAAGGCCTTTCTAAGCTCTTAAGTTCAGAAGTTTCCTCCACCGTCAACTGCAGCTATGAGGGAGCTTCACAGTTCACAAATCCTGAAGTTTCAATTGCATTATTTTTTACCCTGTTGTTTCAAAAATTTTAGTTGGATCTTTAGTTGGCCTCTATTGACCCATGAGATACTGGGGTTCTAGAAGGGCTCACTTCCCTTGGAGGAACATATGGAGTCTAAGGTATCTCGAAAGATTCTCGCAGGGATAACAACATTGGATAAAATTTTAACGGTGGATAATATACAGAGATGATGTGTGTTTGTTGTTGATTTGTGTTGTATGTGTCAGAACAGTGAGGAGTTAGTTAATTACCTTCTTCTTTTTTTGTTCAGTGGCACAAGATATTTAGCCTTTTGTGTTTGCATTATATGGCGTATCCAATTAGGCTGAAAATGGTGATACTGGATTGCTGGCACGGAAGATTTCAATGTCATAGGAGTTCAAAGATATGGAAGGCTGTTCCTTTATGTGTGATATGAAGAATTTGGTGGGAGCAAAATAGTAGAACGTTTGATGGTGTCAAAGACCCTAATCATGTTATTAAACAGTCCATGTTGAGATGTTTGTATGAATAGATGACTACCTTGGGTAGCATCCGTTCGGATTCTTGTTTAGAGTTTTTAGATCTTTTGAGTTTGAGATACTAATTCTTTAGGAGTAGTTTGATTCACAATCTTTTGTGTGAAAATCTCCTTTAGTGAAAAAAATCTTGTAATATATATGCTTAAAAAAAAAGGAAGATACCAAAATTCCTCCATATGAATTATAGGTAATGTTTCAGCACCTAAAAGGCTCACAAAATAGCTTACTCACATAAAGTAAAAATAAAGGAAACTTGCCATTGTTAGATAAAATAAAAGTCCAGTGTGCATTGATTTTGAAACTACAAATTGTAATTGCAACTTCATGGATTAATTTGAAATCAAGGTCAGGTATTTTTTTTTTTTTTTGTTTAAATCTAATTACCCCTTCAAAGAATTGCAACAAATTTGTCATCAAGATGGAGTTAAGAACATTATTACATATTTGTAATTCAATACGGCCATCGTTCTGCATCATAGTTAATTTTTAGTATTTTTATTGCATTTCAAACTTTATTTGGAATATGAGGTATTCCATGGATTGTTTTCTCTCATTTATAGATGTTCTCAAATTCAGGTCTTAAGCTGTAGTTCTTCATTTTATTTGTTTTTGGGGGGGTGTTTCCATATGCATATTGTGTACTTGGGATATGTCCCCTTTTAATACTTTCATTAATTATCCCCCTTCGCCCTCCAAAAAAGATGAAGAACTAAAGAAAGGTTCAATAAATTTTTCATGGGTTTCAATGGACCAATTGGAATCTCCTCCCTACCTTTTTTTTTCTTGTGCAGATGTTTCCTTTGGCAGTCACATGTGGCAATACATTCATTCTGAAGCCATCAGAGAAGGATCCAGGTGATTGTCAAATCCTTCCTAGTATTGTAATATATGAGATCATAGAACTTTTGCTCCTCATTACAATGATGCACTAAATAGTAGAGTACAAGGGATTAATAACTCTCTTCTTTGGTCTCAAATGACAACATGTAAAAAAAACACCTATCTTGAGGAGGATCACTTCGTGATGTGTTTGGTACTCGGGATAAGAGGGCTGATAATTTATAAATTATCCATTTTGTGGTGTTGGTGAGAACCAACTATTGGACATATGTAGCCTTGCACTTCCTATATAATATAAAAACCATATAAAACAAGGGGAGGGAAGTTATACCTTGCTGAACGTCCCAATAGAGAGAAGGGATAAGTAATGCCATGGATCTTGAACTTTGATCTTGCCTTCTACCTCAGTGACTCCACTGTTGGGGATCTTGCCATTGATCTCGCCTTCTACCACTGATATTTTTTTGTAGTTGGCCGGGAATGGTGTGTGGATGGACTTGTGCTGAAACTGAGCTAGACTTGTAGCAGCAGAGGTGAGGGCTTGACAGCATGGCATTTAAATTGATTTGTTTGGTTGTGGGTGATGGTGGTTATGAGGGAAGCAATAGTGCTGTTGGTGGAGAGGATCTATGGGTTTAAATTGGTAGTGAAGGAGATAGGTCTAGATTTTGATATTAACATGTGGCAGTGGTAGGTGAAGTAGATGGGTGGTGTTGATCAATCCTGGAAGGATAGGGTCCTCTTCTCCCCATTATTCTTAGAGTTCCTATTATTTAACAAACGGAAGAGGCAAGGAGGTTGAAAAAAAGAAAAAGAAAATCATATCCAAACTCCAATCCTTTCATGCACCAGACATTGAATGTATGTATGTATTTAACTTTTAATTTTGCTGTGGTAGGTAAATTGTCAGTTTCAATTTTTGTAATTTGTTCAATTCTTATAAATTTCGTTTCCCATTAGGAAAAGATTTTGTGCTTTCAATGACCAGAAAATAGAGGTCTTTTGAGATTCTAATGCTTTTATCTTGGTAAGTAAATAGTCATTGTGAAAAATGAAAGTAAAGCTACCCGGGTAAATGGTACATGTACATAGACAAAGCTACAAGCAGTCTAGAAAGCATTCGATTCTAATGCTTTTATTCTTAAGAATTGGACTTACTGGCTCATTCATTGTGCATGCAAATGACATTAATATGCACACATTTGTGCTTAATAACCTACTTGGTGTGTGTGTGTGTGTGTATACTTTCCCAGGGGCTGCTGTAATGCTTGCAGAGTTGGCTGTAGAGGCTGGTTTGCCTAATGGTGTCTTAAATATAGTTCATGGCAGCAATGTAAGGCTTCTAATAATTGTTTATCAGATTTTGTTCACTCCATTAATACCTTCCTTGATTATGGTATATGTAATTGATCTTTACATTAAAGCCATCAGTTTTTCCAATTGAATACGTTACAAAATTGTCTACTTCTGTTTGTTCTACTATGCCTTATGATGAACATGGTTTTATCTTCGTGCTCAACCAAAATGGTTTGAGTTTGATGCTTTTATGATGCTATCTGCCTTATCACAAATGGATTTTTTTTTTCTTCTTTTTCTATCATCTTTTAGCTTTTCACTTTCTTCACATTGACTTGGGACAGGAAATTGTTAATGCTATTTGTGATGATGAGGATATTAAAGCTATCTCATTTGTTGGTCCAAATGTGGTAAGTTATTCCTTAGTGCTGACAATGATACAAGTTGCAATTTGTTACCTCTATTTGGAGTTTTTTTGTTCTTTCTTCTTTGATAAAACAGTATGTCATTTGTTTTATGCATATCTGACAATGAGCAACATGGTTGTTTTAGGCTGGTAATCTAGATTCTTGACATTGTTGTTGGTCATACCATAGGTCTTTTACTTCAGATTGTTGATCAGTTATTTATGTATTGTTCAAAGGCGGGCACTTATGTATATGCAAGAGCATCAGCAAAAGGGAAGCGTATCCAGGTACTACTATTCATGCTATGCTTTGGTAACAAGCCTGCAGTTTCTCGAGCATTGTGGTTGCTGTTTTATTAATGCAGTAGTTGAAGTCAATGAAAATTGGCTGGCTGATTGTTGTCTTCAGTCCAATGTTGGAGCAAAAAATCATGCAGTTGTCATGCCTGATGCAAGCATGGATGCTACTTTAAATGCACTAGTTGCTGCTGGTTTCGGTGCTGCAGGACAAAAGTGCATGGCACTCAGCACAGTTGTTTTTGTTGGAGGCTTAAATCCATGGTATTCTGCTTTGCTCCCTTGCTTATCTTTGTGTTTTTTGAGTTCGTATTTGTTGAATCCAAACTTTGTAACTTTGAGCAATGTGTATCTCTCTTTCTTAGGAAGGTGTTTCACTCTATTGTGACTAATCATATCACATCCTATTCCATTTAAGGAATCCACAATGAGGACCTCTATTTATTATTTGAATAATTTTAATATGTAATAGTAGTTTTATTGAAAATATTTTGGAGGGCATTACAAAGTTCATGGGTATTGGGTAGTATACATGAGACACCAAAAAATCAAGATCTAAAATTGCAGTTCTCTAAAAAGTCCAACAAGGAGTGAAAATTTATTTTTGCTAACAACAAGTGGGGGAGGAAGGATTTGAACCCAGGTTCTCCTCATTGGAGAGAACAGCCAGTGCCACTGAGCCACAAGACTCTTGGGGATGTTTAGAAATCCCTTTTGACTCATAAACTTATCAAAAAAGAGTCAAAACTTCTGTTTAGGCAAGGAAAGCTCGACCCTGTCAAACATTTTATTATTTCTCTAGCTCTCTCTCTCTCTCTCTCTCTCTCTCTCTCTCTCTCTCTCACACACACACACACACACACACAATGAATGAAAAGAAATCCATGTCCACTCACAAAGCAGTCTCAAGAATAAAGATTTTTGTTTAGGCAGGAAAAGTTCAACTCAGTTGGATGTTCTAGTCTCAATCTGCCTCTCTCTAAAGATACCCATGAGGCATTAAGGGGTTGTCTTTCATTCCACTACTCCTATACTGACTGAAGGACCCTTTGCAGAAACAAGCCTACAATTCCAGAGTGTCTGAAGCATAAACCATGTAAAGCTAAATAAAGACAAAACTAGAGACCACATCTCCCTGGAAAAAGAACAAGGGAGTAATACATGATCCACCAATTAACTGTTTGTGCACATATAGCACTAATTTACATTGATCTTCCCCCAAGTTTTCAAATTATCAATAGTGAGATTCTTCCCAATGGAAGCTATCCACACAAAGAAAACCTCTTTCTTATGCTACTTTACCTTCCAAATGCCCTTTCTTGGATAACAAGTAATTGAAGCCTACTCAACGTCCTGTGCTGTCTAGCTTATGTGGTAAAAGTCTCTCTAGTTTTAGACACCCGGCATAGGTTATAGCCCCTCTTTAGTGGGCCTATGGTTAATGTATATTGTGCACCTAAATGAAAAAGGTAAAAGTAAATTTATGTTTCTAACATATGCTTTGTTTTTTGAAATATAATTTTTTTATAAGTAAGTTTCTTACATATGTTTAGATTGATTTGATTATGCTGCTTCTTGGATTCAGTTAGTTGATAGAGATCGTATGGCATGGTGTAAGTGGTTTGTTGTAAGAAGACTTCATTATTTTCCAGGGAAGATAAACTAGTGGAGCATGCCAAAGCAATTAAAGTAAATGCTGGAACAGAACCAGATACAGACCTTGGCCCAGTGATTAGCAAGCAGGTGGATGCATATTATTAACTCTTGACCAATTTAGCAGCATTAAAATCATAAAGAGAGTTGTTGATGTGGCAGTAATTTTCTCTTATAATTCAACAATCATAAATTTTCATGACATTGTGTGCTTTGCATGAGGCATAAGTTTAATCACTATGCATTTGTTATTTTGGATGCAGAAGTGGAAGCACTTTGAGCATTTCTCATTCTACATTTAAATGTGTCTTATTTATAATTCCATATTCTGCAACATTCTTAATTGTTGACAGGTAAAGGAACAAATATGCAAGTTGATCCAAACAGGTGTTGATACTGGTGCAAATCTAGTCCTTGATGGAAGAAACATTGTGGTATTGTCTTATGTTCTACCAATTTAATCTTTCAATTAGGATAGTTTGTTTTTGTTTTTGGATGTGTTGGTGCCTCTATGTATTATGTTGTTCTATTAATTTTTCTTTAGAAAGGATAAAGGATGCAGCAGAATATTTTAAGTGAGGGCTGGCAAGGTTATTCTCTTTAAGTCTGATTGTCTGGAACTAAATTCTATCATGTAGAACCTGGTATGTAGGGGTGACTGAAGCACTTGGATTCTATAATTAAACCTTCTTCAACCTGGCATGCCCAGTTATTTAGGCAGAACTATTTATCAAAAAAAAAAAAAAAAAGTTATTTAGGCAGAACTCAATTTTGAAATTTTAATCAAGATTTTTCCAAAGAGATCTAAATATGTGAAATGTGCAAGGATTGTGGACAAGCACGAATGTTTGGCTGTAAAACGTATGCAAGAGAAATGGAAGCAAAGTGTCATTATTTTTCAATTCAAACACAATATTAATATTTTGGGTAAATTACAGCAACTGCCCTAGAGGTCTGGAGAAATGTTAGGGATGTCCCCCCCAATTTCAAATTTGACACTCTACCCATTGAGGTTTGTGATTCATATAACAGATGTACTATTTCACTCTATTGTCATTACTTACAATAACAAAATATACTGTTTTCAAAATAGATTCCTTTATAGACTAACCAGAGGAGTGAACAAACTAAGCAGTCCTTTTTTGCAATTAGATGAGTTGGATAATTAGATGGTTAAGTTATAATTATTTTTTTAAAAAAGTCACCATGTGTCTAACCAATCGGTCATTACAAAAGATAAATAACTCAAGAGAGCTATTTGAGTCAGAGCTTGAAGGAGGATGAAAGATAGATCAAAAGAGGGGAAAAGGTACATAAATAAAGGGAGAAGCAGAGATAGGAAGTGAGAGGAAGAAACAACCAGAAAAAGTAATCTTGCTCCATACTTCAATGATATCTTCTGGTGTTCTGGAAGATTCTTTCATTTATAATTTATATACAAATGGGCTTAACTGAGAACTCAGGACTAACTAAAGGCATAAAAAAAAGTCTTCAGACATTTTTTCTTAAATATATTTTTTAATTTATTTTGTTAATTATGTAAGCTGATGATTACTTTGGGGGGTGGAGTGACATTTTCAAAATCAGGAGGCAAGTCTTTCATATTTCCCAAAACCTCAAAGGAGGTTGCCGTAATTTATCCTAAGAACAGAGTTTTCTTCCAAACTAATTTGGAGGAACTTTCTTTTAATCCATTACATGGTGGTTCAAATGATCATCCACATGTACCTTTTTTTTTTTTGGGTAGGTAGTATCCACATGTACTTATAGTCACGTGACCTATTTAAAAGTCATGTGACTTGTTTTGATGACATAATGAATCATCAACTTTGTATTTATCCTAATATTTTTAAGTAGGATAGAATTACACCTTTTGGTGAGAAAGGTTAATTTCTTTGGAGGGGTTCTTATCTAGAGTCCTTCACTTCCAATGGCTGTAAAATTGTTAAATGTGACATGGCACGGATGACTCGTAATTCATTTATGCTTTCACTTGTTAAGACAGAATTTATCAACAAAAAAAAAAAAAAAAAAAAAATTAGATACATTCCATATTAAGGAGTTAGGACACAACAATATATTATGAGTCCTTATAACAGGTTGACACCAGTATTATTTCTGTGTAGCGCCCTTTGTTAAGGCCATACTGCTATCATTTTTATTCCATAAATCACCAACAATCAGGAATATATTGCAAAGTTTTTTCCCTACACACTTGGCAGTAATCAATCTGTCTATTATCGGATTGTGGTATGAGTTTAAGAAGCCTGTTTATAGCTGCAGTTTTCTTTGTGGTTTGATAAGCATCTGGACCTAATATATGGTGTTGATTTTTGGATGACAAAAAGGTTCCTGAATATGAACATGGCAGCTTCGTTGGTCCCACCATCTTATCCAATGTCACAACAAATATGGAGTGTTACAAGGTATCTCTTACAGTGTTCTAGAAGCAATCATGCATTATAGTGGAGTAGAGACATGAACAAAATTGTAGACTTAGAGCATGTTTGAAACAAAGGGAGAGGAGCGGAGAGGGGAAAGGTGGCCATAATATGTTAATTTTAGTATTATTCTGGCCACCCTTCCCTTTCCCCTCCTCTCTGCCTCTGTTCAAACATGAAGTTAAATGACACTTTGTCTTGGATTCTGCAGGAGGAAGTTTTTGGTCCGGTTCTTCTTTGTATGCAGGTTGCTACAATGCTGCTCATCTCCCCTTCATGTTTCTTCAGTTAGAGTTGTTGCTTACCTGTTTAAAGATGTTAAGACACATTTTTCTTTGTGCCCAGGCTGACAGCATTGGGGAGGCCATTAACATTATTAACAGACATAAGTATCCTCAAATTTAGCTTCTCTTGACCTTCTTTGTAGGAAGAGAATCCTTTAAACCTGTAATATTCTTATACCAATGAGTTTCCCTCTTACAGGTACAGCAATGGAGCTTCTATCTTTACCACATCTGGTGTTGCTGCAAGGAAATTTCAAACTGAGATTGAAGTTGGGCAGGTAGACATCTTTTGGCAGCATGTTACAACTTACAAGGCAAAAGGATAGGAAAAATATTAAAAGCCTAAATTTGGATAAACTACATGTGTTTCTTGTTTGGTCCATTGTCTTGCACTGCCCTATGCCCACTCTTTTAAAAAATCTGAAGTGCTCTCAATGGGTGGAGTTTTAGGACAGTAGTTATCTCCACAAATTTGGCCTGCATGTTTTGTTTGTAATGCTCACTGCATTTGTTGATGAAATTCCCTGATATTTGTCATACGCTGGTAGTTTTTTTGTGAAGTATTAATTTATTTCTTCTTTAAGTTAGTTGTCATATTTTTTGCCTTTGTCACATGAACTTGGTTTGACTCAGGTTGGCATAAATGTTCCCATCTCTGTTCCACTGCCTTTTTCCTCATTTACTAGCTGCAAGCCATCCTTTGCCGGTGATCTCAATTTTGATGGTAACATTTACTTCTTTCCACCTTTTTTAGAAGCAATCATGTAGAGTATTTATAGTTTGAATTTGTCATGAGACTGAATTGCAGGCAAGGCTGGAATTCAGTTTTATACCCAGGTTAAGATGGTGACTCAACAGTGGAAGGATCTACCGGGCAGCAGTGGTGCATCCCTGCTAATGCCAAGTTCTTAGAGGTTATAATGTACATAAAATGCAATGGTGCATCCCTGCTAATGCCAAGTTCTTAGAGGTTATAATGTACATAAAATGCAATGTATATGTATATAATGCACACATTTTTTTAGAACAGTATTATTAATGTGAATCTTTAATCACTGTGTAAATATATTTTTTAAGATCACCCAGAACACATGTAGCCTTTACATCGTTGTGTACCACAGGTGAGCACTCACATGGCATGTTTGGATGTATCAGGGATTTGCTTCATATAATGTTATGTTCCAGTGTTCCAGATATACTGTTATAATTTTTATTGTTATTATTATTATAGAAGTTGTATCATGTTTATTAGCGCCATTTTTAGAGTTGTTGCTTTGAAACTGTGTTTAGAATTAGAATGGATTTCATGCCCCTTGTGACAAAGAAGGCTAGTCTGTTCGCCAGGCTTAAGCTGGAGATCAGTATAAAGCTTACATGAGATTTAAAGTTTGACAAAAATCATCAATATATGGACAAAACTAAAAAATACACTTAACTAAAAAATACATTTTTATTCCATGTGAAAAAATTCACATGACAGAATTCTAAGAAAAGAACTTAAGGAATAGTATCTAAATATTGTACATAAGTGTTGCCCTCAATATATATACATAAAAATGAATTAGCCAATGAAGTAAATGCATATATTAAATATCTATAGTTGGGCATTAATTATATATATATATATATATATTTGAATTTATATGATTAGTTTATAAATTTATATAAATCAGTTAATATTAATAATTATTAAATGGCCCTATAAATAATTAATGCACAACATATATGAATTGCATTAATTATTTATATTAACTGATTTACTTTTAATAGTAATAATTGATTTATAATATGACATTTTTTTTTTTTTTTTTTTTGAGAATCTATAACATATGTTTAGTTGCTTTGAAAACATTTGACACAAAATCCAAAAAAAATTAAATATTGGTGAATTCACTAAATTTAATCTTAATCATTTAAATTTCCTAACTTCTTATGGTAATATGTAATATGTAATATATATGAACTTGATTTCCACATTAAATTGTCACCGCTCAGAACTCGAGACTCTAAAGCTCAAGTTCCTTCATTGAACTCGAATTTCAAAACCTCAAGAAGTTAGTTTACAAAATAGTTTCGCAAATTCAGCAACTAACTAAACTGTTCTAAAAATCATGTTAAATGCCAAAAAAAAATCCCTAAATTATACTCTTAATTAAACTTTGTACACTAAATTTTGGTTTTTCATCCAAGACAATGGTATAAATTGTATAATTGATGTCGGGGTACAAAGTGTAACACGAGTAATATTTTAGGATGCAAAGTATAATTTGAGGTACAGTTTAGGATGGTAAAATGTAATTACTTCAATATTATCATGTTTAAAAAAGAATTCACAATGAATGTTAAAAAAGTATTTATGCAAAAGTATATATAATAATAAATAATTTATAATAAAAAAAAATGTTTCTCTCCAAACTAAACATTCAAACTCCTCTTAAATTTTTTTATTAAATGTGAATTTTAAAAATCGGATGTTATTTACTATTCAAATCGGATATTATTTACTATTCAATCAATAAACTTATTCCTTATACATAATTTTATACCACAAAAATTTAAAATTTAAACATTTGATTAATGACATTGTTATTGATCTTTGATTTTTTTTTTTTTTTTTTTTTTTATATTTTGCAAGTATGGAGAATATAATAATAAAAATATAGTCTAATGGCTAGTGTAGGGGCGAAAGGCCCAATATTAGGTAATGGGTCGTGGGCCTGTCCGAGGAGGCATGTACATCCGAAGACAACCAATCCTGAGGAGTGTGTCCAGCCTAACTTGATTCTAAAGTGTAAGTCACAGGAAAAAAGATTGGTCCGAGAAGACTTACCTGTTCGGATTGTCAAAAGGGTGATCCAGATGAATGCTCCAATACCAATCCTAACTCTTCCGGAGAATTCCCAGACCTATATGAGCAAAAAGGACAGGTGACAAAGATCAGATATTAAACAAAAGACTGCTGTCACCGCATTTATAATCCTGCAGCTAACATCATGGTCCCATTAATGGGAAAAAGACACCTGAACAGTGACCTTCATCTTTTACAGCTACTAAGTGAAGACTTCAGGTAAAGGCTGATGGGACAAGTATCAAAGAAGATTCACCTAACTGGCACAGGAGGTAAAGGTGACATATAAATAGAGTGGGAAACAAAGAGAAGGGACATTGAAGAATAGGGAGAAAAAAGGAGAAGAGAGAAAGAGCAGGAAAAACATTGAATCAACTACTAAGGCAATCTCCTCGGACCAAGCCGAGCAGCATCCAAGACAGTTCCAACATTCCGTCTCTACCAATCTGATCATAGCCAGGGTTGGGCCATCAACTAGCTTTCTCTCAATCGAGTTTACTTAGCCCACTCTCTTACAAATTCATTGTAAGGATACTGTTTACTTGTTGGGCTTGAGTCCATCTCTCTTGCCAGCTCAAATTGTAATTTGTGTCACTACATCTAGATTTTCAAAATTCACCTCTGATAAAAATATATAAAAGAATAAAAAGATATAAGAGAAGTTTGAATAATTACTATTCAAATAAACTTTTTTTCAAAAAAGAAAAGAAAAAACAAAGTCAACAAATGATAGAATCTTTCATTAATATAGTGTTTTCCCGTATTGCTGAATCATCACGTGTGAGCTATGATATACTACCTGACAATAGTTTTACTCAGATAAATCTCAAGTGGATGATTTTCCATTACTTTTACAAAGATTTACCACCTAAGAATACAAATTGCACAATTACGAACAATTTATGCTAAAAGGTAAAAACATCAAACTTATGCCAAGAGAATTTAGTTCCATTGGCATATGTTAGAGTCACATAATTGCTTGTACAACAGAAAATGTATCACATTTTAGCTAATTAAGTCTAAAATTCACCCTAATCAGTTTATTTAAAGGTTTTTTTTTTTTTTTTTTTAAAGGAGGTCATTTAAAGTTGTGTAAAGAGTAAAGACATAGTGTTGCTACATTAACTGTATAAATTTACACCGATACTATTTATTTTGTATTTAATTTTTTATTCTTTCTTTGTATATCCCGATGATAAAAAAAAAAAGTAGATGGTGGTTGTTGTGCGTAAAGAGAAAGAAACAATTTAAAAAAATTGATATTTTAATAAAATATAGTGTAAAATAGATAATCTGATATGTTGTGTTTTCAAAAGTGAGTATTTAAAAAATAAAAATAAAAAGTAGGTTCTTATGCTAAACTAAACAAATTTTTTTTGTACAAGTTCGAATGTTTATAAAAGAATCTAACTTTTTGATTGATGTTATAACTAAAAACTATATTAAGTAAATAGAATTATATTATAGAATATTAGCCGCATGCCCTCATTACATGCGCTTTAAGCATGCGATAAGGTTTTTTTTTTTTTCTTTTGGGATTTAGTATCATAATTTTTCATTCATCACAATTTGCAGTTTACACATTTTCCCACTAATATTAGACATTGACTCATGACCGTATTTTTCACAAGAATTTCATCCTATTTTATCTCTCTTGTTTCTATATCATTTTCATTCTAGAACCTATCATCATTGACAAACTAATTGCAATAAAATAAATTAACTAACTACATGTTTCTACTTGAAATTCTATAGTTCACAATTACAAAATTACAAAAAGAATGCCAAAAAAAATGAAAAAAAAAATATTCACCCATGTAATTCACTCATATACAACAAATAATAACTTTTAAGGAGATTTGAAAGGGAAAAAGGGAGAAGAAAAAAAATATATGGTAAGAAAACAGTGTCATCCCTTGAAACTTTGTTGTTTTTTACTTTGATCTCATTTGGTCTTCTAGTTCCTTACTTCTTCTCCCCCCCCCCCCCCCCCCCTCTCTATAAAAGCAGATATACGACAATTGCAATGGCTCTAATAATCCTAAAAATAGTTATAATACAATGTTTATTATTTGAAATATTTTTCTTACAATTTCCATAACAAATAAATCAAAATCATATACAACAATCAAAATTATATGAGCACTAAAACAATAGAAAAAGATTTATTCAGATTAAAAAGGGGGGAAAAAGCCTAAATTTTAGGACAAAGTTTTAGGATAAATTTAAAAATAGTTAGCTAGATAATACGAATATGAGTTGTTTATTTCTTATAAAAAAAAAATGAAGAAGTTGTATTATACTTGGACTAACGTGAGAGAAAAAAGGGATAAAAGCTATTTGAGACTATCTAAAAAAGCTATATTATTTTTAAAATTTGAATTTGACAAAGAAACGTGCATGGGGAGGAAGAAACATGGATCAAAGAAACTATCTAACTCTATTGTTTTTTTTTTTTTTTTTTTGAAACAATCTAACTCTATTGTTTAAACTTTCTAAATAGATGAATTTTGGTACTCCAAATGGGATATATATATATATATATATATATTTCTTTTTTGCGGAAGAAAAGTCAATTGCAAGGTCTGAGACGACCTAGAAAGCGCTTGAGCATGTTATTAGTAGTACTAATAACATGGTTTCCCTATTTGAGTTTCATCACTTGGCATACCAAAATGCCCTCAAAATCATATGTTTAGAAAGTTTAAATAATATGGTTAGACATGTAAAATTATTAATTCAAAAACTCCTAAATTTTAGATAAATTTAAAAAGAAGTTCCATCCACGTCTCTCCTTCTCCACGTTTCTTTGTCAAATTCAAATTTAAAAATAAAATAGTTGTTTTTTAGATAGTCTCAAACAATTTTTGTTTTCCTTTCTTCTCTGACGTTAGTCAAGTATAATACAACTTCTTTCTATCCCTTAAAATAGACACTCAGTTGACAAAATCAAATATAAATAACTGTGTTTCTCAAAAAAGAAAAATATATAAATAACTGTGTCTCTTCCTCCTATTTAATCTAAATAAATAAATAAATAAAAAACCTTTGTTTTCTCTCTTAAAGGAAGGAGTAGTTTTTTCCTACACGGTAATTCTCTCAATGTTGTTGTTGTTGTTGTTTTTTTTTTTTAACTATTTTATTGCTCATATGATTTTGATTGTTGTATGTGATTTTGATTTATTTGTTATGAAAATTGTAAGTAATAGATTTTAAATAACAAACATAGTGTTATAACTACTTTCAGGGTTATTGGAATAATTGTTGTTCTTGTATATCTGGTCTTATGGGATCAAAAATAAGGAACTAAGGACCAAATAAGATCGAAGTCAGAAAATGAAAAAGATTCAAGGGATGGTATTGTTTTCTTACCCTATTTGTTCCCCTCCCTCTCCCCCCACTCCCCATTTTTTTTTTTTTTTTCAATTCTCCTTAATTTTTTTATTGTATATGAGTGAATTAAATGTGTGAATTACTTTGAATTTATGTCAAGAAGTTTTAATTCTATAGACTTCTTAACGTGTTTTTAAGAAAGACATCTAGCTTCAAATCATCTATCCAATTGTTATTTATTTATTTATTTATTTTTTTGAGAGAATCTCTCCAATTGTTGTAATAAGTAAATAATAACAATATTAAGTAACTATATATTATAAAATACGGTATATAAGATATAGTATTATATGGGCCAATTGCACTACAAAAGCTCAGAGCGCTAGTGCTGAGTCTGCTGACTGCTGAGTCACAGCCTCGTAGACTATCCGAACATAATCATCATCAACATCCTCGAAGTAAAAAATGTTGCAGTTTTCGATTCAACGAGGTTGATTTCATAAATCGAATTTTATTTTTATTACCAATTCAATCTGTTTTTGTTTTTTTTTTTTTTTTGGTGGTATTGGTGTTGGTAGTTCAGAAAATATAATTTTGATTGTTGTTGCAGTGAGGAATTTGAACTTGAAGGCTTTGAGTTTAAGGCCTCAAATCTTCGCTTTGAGAAACACCCATTTCTCTACGGCCACAAAGCCCGCTTCTAAGCAACCTAACCCTCTGGTATTCTTAAAACACACACACACACACATGTAACTTTGCTTAGGATTGTGTTTTTTTTTTTTTTTTTTTTTTTAAATTAAATTATGCTTATAGAATGTTAAGTTTAGCTATCAAATGGAGTGTTAATGGAAGTGTTTTTTGTTTTTTGTTTTTTTTCTATTTATTTAAAAACCCTGTAATTTTTGTGGAAATGAATCAAAAGCAGTTGATGGGAAATGGTATTTGGGTTGCATAAAATCTGATTAAAGATTAAAGATTAAAGATTTGATTTTACTTTTTGGACCAATAAATTTACAATTTTTTTGTTTGTTTGTTTTTGTTTTAGAGATCTAATGAGCAATATCACAGTGAAGCTAAGGAATTAGAATTTTCACAGAATTGTAGAATGTATTTGTCCAACAAAACACAGCCAGTCAGTGTTGATGCTTCTAGAATTTAATATGTTCTATTTTCTGATTTTGTTTTACTGGTCTTATGTTATCAGAGGGTTCCAAATCTTATTGGAGGTGCATTTGTTGATTCGCAATCACTAGCTTCCATTGATGTTATAAACCCTGTGAGGATCTTAAGATGCACCATACTGCTTACTTTTACATTTACTACAGAATTATAAGCGCAATATTTTGCTTTTTGGTGGGGGTCTGATTGATTTCTGATTTGGTAATAGGCAACACAAGAAGTTGTTTCACAAGTTCCACTGACTACAAATGAAGAGTTTAAAGCTGCAGTATCTTCAGCAAAGCAGGCTTTTCTATCATGGCGCAACACCCCAGTTACAACCCGTCAGCGTATCATGTTCAGGCTTCAAGAGCTTATCCGGAGAGACATTGTAAGTCTGTCAGAGTCATTGGTATATTTGGTTTTTCAAAATCAGTTGATTGACAAAATTGGATCACTCTGTTGTTGTTCCAGAATAAGCTTGCCTTAAACATCACAACTGAACAGGGAAAGACATTGAAGGATGCCCAAGGGGATGTGTTCCGTGGGCTAGGTTAGTGTGTTTTCTTTGCACTTTGCTCTTTTCTCTTTAAGAGGATTTTGTAGTCACTTAGTGATGATGGACCTCTTTGCCGTCTTTGTTTTCCTATTGTAGAGGTGGTCGAACATGCTTGTGGAATGGCAACTCTTCAAATGGGGGAGTATGTTTCCAATGTATCAAAAGGAATTGATACTTACAGCATTAGAGAGCCGCTTGGCGTATGTGCTGGGATTTGTCCCTTCAACTTTCCAGCAATGATTCCCTTATGGGTAAGCCTGCTATGTGTTTTACTCCCTGTTTCTTACTTTTAAGACTGGTCCTTTCCATTTCCCATAATCATTGATTATAGTTTTGCTCTAGGGTATAGACTGCATTGCTTATTTGAAATCATAGGCTTGTTATGACAGATACCATATGGTTGAATTAGGTTGAGAAATTCATCCAGCAAAGTTGTGATTAAGATGGAGAAAGCATTTTGTTAGAGTGAAATCTGGTCAAACACACACTCTCTCTCTCTCTCTCTCTCTCTCTCTCTCTTGCATGAGAATGCATGAATGAATGAGATTTTTCTCAAAACAAAGGGAAAGATTTTTATGCAACAAGCATAAAATGAACACAAACAGCTGCAAATTGAAGCTAAAGTACACTAGTTTAATCATTTTTGAAACATTAAGGCATGCCCCAATGTACAGCTCCTGTTTTAGAAGTCCTTTTTTTTTTTTTTTTTTTTTTTTTAAAATCTTTCACCAAGCTTGACTCTTAACATCTTCCATGACAGATTGCAATAGATCCATGGTAAAGTTTTTTTTCCTTTCAACTTTGATTGCCCATTTTAACACATTTTTGCAAAAAGCAAGGAGCTTTGTACTTTATTTTGCTTTTGCAAAAAGCAAAAAAACGCTATTTGCCTTAAGTTGTTATTTCTCACAAGCATAAAATCACTGGTTTTTATTTTAATTTATTTATTTTTTTTAATTGTACTTTTTCTGAGTCTTCTTTAATTAGTTTTTATGGTGCTGAAATAGTAGCTATTCATATCTCCCAAGAAGAAGATAATTTCTAAGTGTTGGTTTTATGATAATTTTGCAGATGTTCCCAGTTGCAGTTACATGCGGGAATACCTTTATATTAAAGCCATCTGAAAAAGATCCAGGTAATTCTGATCTTCTTCTTGGTAGTGTAGCCATTGAGCATTATCTTCTTCATGATACTATGAACTATATAATCCTAGAAAAAGGATTCAAAATTTTCTTCCCCCTTGGATCTATGCAAAAGAACTTATTCTGTTGTGTTGGTGCTTATAGCACATGAGCCAGCCTGCATAGGTTTGTGAAGCACCTGGGATTGAGGATTGTTGAATATGCCAGAGTTGTGACCAAGTTTTCACTGATGAATTAATTTTTTAGATGCTTGATATTGGATTTGTTGAGCCATATAGCTGTTTGACTTTATAGATCTAAAACTGCCGTTATATAATCTTTGCTTGTTTGCTAAAAATCAATGCATACTGTTATTGAGAAAGCAATTAATAATTTTCAGGCCTTTTTTTTGTTAAGTGAAGTTGAGTTTCCGAAATTGAAGGAAGAATATTCTGCTAGCTGAATTTCTTAAGGCAAGCTAGAGTAATTATGCAAGTGAACCTTGTCTTAATTACAGAGATGGATATGTTCAGAAGGATCCATAGCTTCTAGCATAGCACCAGTATCATAGAGTAGTTGATAATCTTTTATTATTTTATAAGTATCATAGAGTAATTAATCATCTCCACCCTTTGTTCTTAGTTCTTTCCATAGGGCTAGTTATTGAAGCCGTAACTGCTGTGATGAGGTTATGCATGATTGAATTATGCATTGCTATTTTTTTTCACCCTGACCTAAGGTGTGAATTATGCATTGCTAATTATGCATGTGTGATGAGGTTATGCATGTGTGAATTATGCATTGCTATCTTTTTTCATTCCATATATGAGGTTATAATTAAATTAGTGTGCATGTTAATTGAGGTTACCTTTCCATGTCAATGTATATATTTTCATATTTTTGTTGTTATGTGTGGAAAAAAAATTGAATTTTTGTGCTTCTACTTGGAGGTGATTTGTATATTTTTTCCAGGGGCTTCTATACTGCTTGCAGAGTTGGCAATGGAGGCTGGTTTGCCTAATGGTGTCTTAAATATCGTGCATGGCACCAATGTATGCTCTTTACTTTAATGATTATTACTAGCTATTGGATCCCGATAATTGTCCATATATTAATGTACTCAAGGACTCATGTGGGATCTTTTATTGATCTGTTACTTTTAAAATGATAAAGATAGAAAGTTGTGATTTTAATGAGTTTACTATCTGATGGGTCTATGACATACAGCTTATGCAGTATGAATCTTTTTTTTTTTTTAACTAATCTGGTTAAATGATTAATTTATTTTTTTTGGAAGACAAACTTGCAATGCTTTGGTGATTTGATGTCACTAAATGTTGCATCTCCTAAAGAATTGGTTTTCTTAGTATGCTTCATTTTATGGCAGGATATTGTTAATGCTATTTGTGATGATGAAGATGTCAGAGCTGTATCATTTGTTGGTTCTAATACTGTAAGTTATCTCAAAACATTAATTTCATGTATCCAATTTTTTTTTTTTTTTTTTTTCATAGTCTGTACCCTTTATGATCCTGTTATGCGTCTTTAAAATTTGAACAGTTTAGGCTTACAAAGTAGTTCATATGAGTAGAAACAAATACCTATCTGTCATTTGGTTTCTTGTCCAAGTGATGAGAGATTCCTTCTGTGACTACATAACCCAATAGTCAGCCCTTGATTTGCTGACCTACAATTTCAGTCAGCTCCAGTAACTGAACTCAATATTTTAAGGTCTGCATGATGCATAGGACAATTCTCAGCATGACTTCGAAACTGGATTTAATTTCCATTGAGATTTTAAATTGGAAAGAGTAATTATAATCTGTAGGGAAAATGTAGCTTTTGCCTTTATGAGTTTTGTTTGTTCTAGGTTTATTTTTTCTTTTAAGATAATTTTGTTATGAAAATTGTAGCTTTCTTCGTTCTCATGTTGTTGTGAGTTGTGTCAACAAGCTGTATTGCACATGGCACCTTCTCACTTGTTAAAAGAGGGTCGGGAATGAAGTAATGGGTCAAGACAGCGGGTGTGTGTATACTTTACCAATTAAAAGATAATAATAATATATATAAATATATATATATATATATATATATATAAACTCACAAATTTTTTTTCTTAACATTGATATTTTCCACTGACCACCTTAATATAAGCTAGGACACTATTGCTACTTTTGCATTGCCTGCATCATGATGGTGTTCATACACAGTTGTTTAAATTCAGTCTGAGATTCATTAAAAAAAAAAAAATTGTTTATGTTCCTCCATTGTATAGGTAAAATAGAATAGATGGTCAGCTTGGCTCTATTCATCATAATTTTTTTGTCATTGGAGCTTATTTATCATCTTTAATTTGTAACTCAATGTATCTTAGACTCTTAGCCATATTCTCACATGATATTCTTATTCTTTTATCAAAGGCTGGAATGCACATATATGCAAGAGCATCAGCTAAAGGGAAGCGTGTTCAGGTAAGCATCATTTCTACTTTGTCAAAAAGTATTCCATTCCTCTTATGAGTAATGTGGTTTCTTTTATATGCATGCAACGGCTAAAGTTGAATTGAACTCACTATATTGTTAACTATTATCTTTAGTCCAATATGGGGGCAAAAAATCATGCAATTGTCATGCCTGACGCAAATGAGGATGCTACTTTAAATGCTCTAGTTGCTGCTGGTTTTGGTGCTGCTGGACAAAGGTGCATGGCACTCAGCACAGTTGTTTTTGTTGGAGGCTTAAAGTCATGGTAATATGCTTTGTTTCCTGGCGCATTCTATTTCTTCATTTTTATGCCTTTAATATTAGTCTATCTTTTATACTCCTATCCTGGAAGTCGGAGATTCCATGTCATGTTTGTTATACTGAAGGTAGTGGATATAGAAGTTTTCTAAATCAAGTTTTGACCTTCAGTTAGTGCATGTACCTATAAGAAATTGAAACGCATTATCTACTCTTATCTTCTTAACTTAGCCAAATTGCTCTACTTTTATCTTTAAACCATCCTTGATCAGTTTTCAAGGTTTCTAATCTCATTTTTGTATTCTTACCTGTTACCCATTCTAATTTTGGATTCCGTAATTTCTTTTTGCATTCTCCCATTTTACCCACTCCTATTCTGATAGCAGGCTATTATTATCTTTTTTACTATCCTGTTCTATGTATCCTTGGTCTTATAAAGTGAAGACTTCTTCTCTCCATTATTTTAAACAATCCCTGTCATAACATGTCCTCATCCTGCAGTGAATTAAGTTTTCTAAAGGAGTCCTAACAATTATGAAATTTCTCTGGAAGCTGGAATGTGACATTAATGTTCTGATATTTGATTTTCTGATGTATGTGAATGTGACATTAATGTTCTGAATGTAAGGTTGAGTGTGTGTTAAATTTGCACGTATATATAGCTTTCAAATTCATCTTACATCCGAAGGAGACAAAGATGAGTAAGCTGTCAAAACTTCCAGTTCGATTTCTTGTTTTCTGGAGAAGGATAATTGAATTTGCTAGTATGTTAGGCATAATACCTATCTCATTTTTATGGCATATACGTGGTAGAAAAATAAATGAAAAGTAACCTAATAAATATTCAATGAACTATGATTCTATTCCTCAACTTTTACAAACATGTGTCTCAGTATGTGACTTATAGCGAACCTGTCAGAGACAGATTTCATACCTGTAGAGATGTTGTCTTGAATAGGTATTCTACACATTTTGACCTTCCATTTAAAGCAGGTTCTTGCAGGACTTTAAGTCTGTTGATCTATATGGGTATATTTTAGCCTAAACCTTCAAAAATAAATCATTTTAACCTTTTCAGGGAGAATAAACTAGTGGAACGTGCCAAAGCTCTTAAAGTAAATGCTGGAACAGAACCTGATGCAGACCTTGGTCCAGTAATTAGCAAACAGGTACGTACACAATTTCCAAATTTTTACTAACTTCAGACAGCTAATTCTGGCAACAAGTGAAGCTGAAAACTTCCTTACTTTCCATTATTTGTTTTGCATCATTTATGAAAACTTCTATTTAGCTCTATGAGTAGCAGCTTATTGGCACTTCTTGGTCTACGTTTGAATCAGTCTTCAGTGGGTTTCAGACTGGATTACCTTTAAATTTTACTTGTATTTACAGGCAAAGGAACGAATACACAGATTAATTCAAAGTGGTGTTGAAAGTGGTGCCAGACTGGTCCTTGATGGGAGAGATATAGTGGTACTTTTTGGTATCTTTAACATTCTACTGTCTTTCTGTGTGTCGTACCAGAATTTTTTGTAGCTTCTGTAATGAATAGTGGATGATAACTTGTGTCATGCAAGAAGCATAGTATATGTACTTTACATCATAGCTGGAAATAGTAAGAAGCAGGAATTGTGGTGAATGAAAGAAGCATTTGGATGCATAAGATTTGATTTGGTAGGTGATTGAAGGAAGTTTTATGCATAGGAAACACATTAAAACAGTACAAATAGTTGGTATCTTTTGATCCCGAACTGTATACGTTGTGTATACTTGGGTGACTCTCTATTTTAACGTTTGAATAAAAATTTTATTACTTATCAAAAAAAAAAAAAAAGTTGATATCTATACAAGCTTAACAACTTAAATATGACTCTGAGGAAGCCCCTCTTCAATTCAGACTTGTTTAGCTTAATATCAATTTGAATTGCCTCTGACAATTAAGCACTCAGTTAGACATGAATGTAAGTTTATGGGCCTCTATGAACTTGGGAAATTTCACTGCATATCCATCTGAGTAAGTTTAAGCATTAGATTTGTGTGGGTAATTTATTACATCTTTCACTCTCTTAAATAATTTCTATAAACATAAAAATTGCAACTGTTTTGGTCATGTGAAACCTAAAAAAAACCCCTGGTATATGCATTTCTTTCTCAAGAGTGATAATTGGTGCTTGACAAGGTGGTGGTTCCCCATTTGTTTAATTTCAGCATTTCAGAAACTGGTCTACTAATCAATTTATTCATGATTGACAAATAGGTCCCCAGATATGAGCATGGGAATTTTATTGGCCCCACCATTTTATCAGATGTCACAGCCAACATGGAGTGCTACAAGGTATCCCCTTTCATTTAATCCTTTTCTTCCCATATGTTGTTAAAAGAACCATGTTATTCCCATTGGATAAAAAGAGTAGAACTCTTACTTCAGAACAATGCTGACGTTTTTCTACCTCCGCATTTGCAGGAGGAAATTTTTGGCCCAGTTCTTATTTGCATGGAGGTGTGTTCATTACTCCATTGTTTTTATCAATCAGGTTTTTGATTGCCTAGTATGGAGATATTAACATACAATTTTTCTGTCCCTCTCAACATCAGGCTGACAGTTTCGAAGAGGCCATAAATATTGTTAACAGAAACAAGTACTTCCTTAAATTTTCTTCTCTTGTTGTATATATTACCATACTTTTTCTAATTCTCTTAAAGAAGTATCACATGTGATTTGTATGTGACTTACTCTTCTGGAACAGATATGGCAATGGGGCTTCTATATTTACTACATCTGGCGTAGCTGCAAGGAAATTTCAAACTGAAATTGAAGCTGGCCAGGTAAGAGTGACTTCATCAATTATTATGTCTTGGAGCTTCGTACAGATTGGTTTTCAACTGCATGGCAATTATTTATCAACTCTATGAACCACTTTTTCTGACACCCTTTTCACCACATTTGTGTTATTATATATGATGGAAAGATTTAGAACTTTGCATGATTTGATAAAATTACTGAGCTGGATTGGTTTCTTAAACTATAGTTTGCCACTGCCAGTGCTTTAAGTGGAATACATAACTCTCAACTTTTTCTGTTTTGACTCAGGTTGGCATCAATGTTCCTATCCCAGTTCCTTTACCGTTCTTCTCATTTACTGGCTCTAAGGCATCTTTTGCAGGCGATCTCAATTTCTACGGTGAAATATCTTCCTTCCTTTGATCTGTAACTCTTTTTTTTTTTTTTTTTTTTTTTTTTTTTTTTTTTTTTTTTTTTTTTTTTTTTTTTTCACTGTAGTGGTTACTTGTATTTAATTGATTTTATTATTATTTAATTTTCAGGCAAGGCTGGAGTTAATTTTTTCACCCAAATCAAAACAGTCACTCAGCAATGGAAGGATTTGCCAAGCGGCACTGAAGCTAATCTGGCAATGCCAACTTCTAAAGTGTAATAATTTATGTTAATAGTTTCTTTTCCAGAACTTATTGTGAACTCTCCAATAAATTAATAACAAGGTGATCTTTCTTCTATGCTTGTGCTCACTGGTGAAACAAGAAAAATTTTTCAAGGGAGACCATGGTTGTATATTGATGTTAAAATTTTTGAAGTTAATCACTTGTTTGAATAATAATACATTTTTGAAAATTTAAGGTCTATTGACAAGGCAGTAAAAATCAAAAGCAAATTTTAACCATTGTGTTGGATTAGCAAACTTGACAGAAATAACAGGCCAAAATTAGAAATTAAGCCCATTTTCCTAACTATATAGTTAGTAGGCAAAAGTATATATTTTATTAACATCTCGAGTCTTAAATACTTGATTTTGGGCTATAAATCGAGTCTCAAAGACTCGGTTTTCATGGTTTAATCATGTCTGATGTGGCATTTTTTTCACGTGGCGTTCACCTGAAAATCGAGTCTCTAAGACTTGATTTATAAGCCAAAAAAAATTTAAGTCTCTCATGTATGCTTATTCCCAGAAATATCAAAAAAAAAAAAAAAAAAAAAAAATTTACACCTCTTCCTCTCTCCCGACTCTGTTTTATTCTCTCCTTTCTTTGTCTCGGTCCATCTCTCTTAGATCGGCATGAAGGGTGTGGATTTGTGGGGATTGGCGTGGTGGAGGATGTGGGTTTGTGGACATTAGCGTCTATGGTGGACATTGACGTTTGTGTTCGAGGTTGAGGTGTGGGTCACGATGGTTGCTGGGTTGTGGAATCGATGAATCTGTGGCTGGGTTGTGGGATTCAGTTGCTGGGTTGTGGAGTCGATAATTGGGTTGTGGGAAATGGTGAGTGGGTTGTAGGTTGGGGGTTGTGTGGGTTTGGGTTTTGGTGGGTCATTAGGTGGCAAAGTCCGATCTGTTTGGGGTTGTGTGAATGGATTTGGTGGTGGTGGTGTTGTTGGATTTTAAGTTGTGGTAGTGGCTGCTATGCTGTGGGTGAGTGTTTTTTTTTTTTTTTTTTTTCCTCGGATTCTCTCTCTTTGATTTGATTTGGGTTTTCAAGTTTAGTTTTTAGTCAAAATAGAAAAACCTAGAAAAATTGTTTCAATTGTTGAATAAATAGCGAATGTGTGTTTTTGGAATTTCTTAAATTTTTTTTTTAGGTATTTCTGGAAATGGCTTGTACATGAGAGACTTAGACTAAATTTTTTTTTTTTTTTTTTTGGCTTATTAATCGAGTCTTAGAGGGTCGATTTTCAGGGGGATGCCACGTGGAAAAGCGCCAGCTTAGATCTGATCAAAGCATAAAAATCGAGTCTTTGAGACTTGGTTAATAGGCCCAAATCGAGTCTTTGAGACTCAAGATGTTAGTAAAATATATATTTTTGAAACCGTGCCTACTAATTATATTGTTTGGAAAATGGATTTAATTTCTAATTTTGTCCGAAATAACAAGTCAAGCCAAACCAAATTGAATTTTTTTTCTCTTCTTCTTTTTAAAAATTTTTTTTTTTTTATCAAGAAACCACATTGGCTAATTTTAGGATTTGTTCTTTTTTTTTTTTTGAGAATGTATTTAGATTTGTTCTTAATTGCAAGTTATCTCATATTTTCGTTGCCAAACGACAAGATAAATTTGACATGTACAACTTCAAGTTCTTGGAACTTGAAAATTATCGATGCAACTACAACTAAGTGGTGGTTTTTGAAATTTTTGTAAAGACCCATTTGCATAATTGATTACCTACATGACCAGAGTGTCCCATTCCATCTGCTGCCTATAATTCGAGTGCAATAATTTATGGATTATGTTGTATTTTAGCGGACTATCTTTTAGTTCAATTAAGACATCCTCTGCTTTAGCCAAGAGAGAGAAAGAGTCTCTATGATTGAA